>OY997593.1:34534383-35275764 GCA_963921825.1 Erodium maritimum | reverse complement strand
GGAACAATTGAGCTAGTCAAGGAGATTGAACCATTATCAGTTACTAAGGAGGGCTCTACAGTGTGCCTGAACACTTTACAACCTGGTTTGGATTTTTTAATTAATTCAAGTACAATGGAAGCTGAGGAGCATTTAATGGTGTGTGGCCCAAGAGAGTCCTACATTGGAAAGGAACCCAATAAATGCTTCTGTTAAGACTATAGATGGAAAGGATGATTTTGGAAAGGATGGCAATCACCCTATTCCCTCAAAGGTTGTTGGCCCTACACTTTCTCACTCCCAGGGTCCTTTCAGTCTCTCTAAAATCTCAAGTGGAAGCTGTATTCACCAAACCCCCTCTTTAGAAGACCAAGCTTCTCAACTTATCATTCATTCACAAGTTCTTGAGGTTGCTGACTTCCTATGCTTTTTTGAGGCAAAGTATAAATCTTCTTCTATCTCCAGGCTAAAATCAAAGAAGAAGAAAAAAAAACTCCCAAACCAAAACCTCCCCATTCCTACAGTACAAGATCTAAGCTGAAACAACCTTCCTGTACTGACAAACTTAGCTTCCTCAATGAAGATTCTGCAGCTAAAAGGGTTTTGGGGTTGGTAAAGCTATTGGCCTTAAGGGCTCTCTCTCAGAAGACTCACTTCTGCATCAGATGAACTCTTTGGAAGCATTTGAGAATCAAAGGGTTGATTTAGATGGGGACTCGGATGATGATTTTGTAGATTTGGACAAGGATCTTGATCCTGATTTTGTAGGGAGCAACCAGCTCATCCCTCTCTCTTCCCATTAATCTCAATGAAGTTCCTCTCATGGAACGTGAGAGGAATCTCCTCCACCCAAAAAAAGAGGAGCTTCAATTCCTTGGTCCGCAAGCAACACCCTTGTTTTATAATGCTGTAAGAGTCTAAGCTTAAGGTTATTCCTGATAACTTCCTAAGGTTATGTGGTCTGTCTTTGGATTGGAATATGGCTTCAACAACATCAATTGATACTTCTAGAGGTCTGATTTCTATCTGGAAAACACAAGAGTTTAAATTAACGACAGTTCAAAGAATTGTGGGAGCTCTTATCTGGTTTGGAGAAATCCTCTCTCTGCATAGACAATGATGTCTAGTAAATATCTATGCTCCTAACTCCAAGAGAAGAAGGAAAGTCCTCTGGGAACAACTTCAGATCATCCTCCAGAATCTACAGCCACAAGTTCTAATTCTCATTGGAGGGGACTTCAATGTAACTTTAAATCTAGAAGAAAGATCAAGCAAGAGGGGTTCACAGTCTGATATGAGGGCCTTTCAGGATTTCATCAACCTTAATTTTCTATTGGACCTGCCTATGGAGGGAGGCAAGTATACCTGGTTTGGGGAAGGCTCAAAAGCATCAAGATTGGATAGATTCCTAATATCCATGGAATTCCTTGCTCTGCATAACTCATTAGCTCAATTCTGTCTCCCCAGAATTATCTCTGATCACAGGCCAATCACTCTATTTGACAAAGTAACAGATTGGGGGCCAAGACCCTTCAAGTTTTTGAATATCTGGATTGAGGATGAAAGATTCTTCCTAGCAATTACCCAATTCTGGTCCTCTTATAACATCACAGGCCTTCCTCACTATGTTCTCTGGATGAAACTCAAGCTATTGAAAGATGATCTCAAATTGTGGAATATTCAAGTCTTCGGCAATCTTGAATCAAAAATCTCTTTGCTGACAAAGACCATTGATAACTTGGATGTAATACTGGAGACTAGACCTTTGTCCCCTCAGCAATGCTCCACTAGAGGAGCTTGTAAGGAAGAACTCATCCACAAATTTAAGCTCCAATCAAAGCTATGGAGCCAAAAGGCAAGGAAAAGATGGTTTGATGAAGGGGGTAGAGGCTCAAAGTATTTCCACAGAATTGCCAATTACAAAGGAGTGCACAACAAAATCTCACAAATCCTTAACGACAATATCTTACTATTGGATCCAAAATCAATCAAAGAAGTTGCTGCAGTGCATTTTGGGCAAAGGTTCACAGCTCCAACTAATGATACTAGAAGTATATTTAATCTCCCCTTTTCATCTCTATCAGCAGAACATTCAATTTTGCTAGAGAGGCCCTTTCTAGAGGAGGAAGTTTTGCAAGCAATTATGGCCTGTAATGGAGATAATGCAATAGGACCTGATGGTTACACCCTCAAGTTCTTTCAATTCAGTTGGCAAATAATCAAAGTGGATCTCTTGAATTTTATCAATTACTTTCATCAGACTGGTCAGCTTGGCAAAGGCCTAAACTCCTCTTTTATTACACTCATCCCCAAAAACCAGACCCCTCTCTCCTTTGATGACTACAGGCCCATAAGTTTGATGGGTGGCAATACAAAATCCTCTCTAAAATGCTCTCTTTAAGACTCAGCACATGCTTCAGTTCTCTAGTTGGAGATGAGCAAACAGGTTTCATCCCTGGAAGGCAAATCTCAGATGGAATTCTCATAGCTTCTGAAACTGTTAATTACCTCAAGCAATCAAAAGTCAAAGCTATCATTTTCAAAGCTGATTTTTAAAAAGCCTTTGACAAAGTCAGCTGGACTTATATTCTGAAGATACTGACAAGGATGGGTTTTGGTGTAACTTGGAGACTATGGATGATATCTTGCTTTAGAGCTTCTGTTTCAGTCCTCATTAATGGATCTTCAAGCCCAGATTTTAATATTACTAGGGGCTTAAGGCAAGGATGTGCCCTATTCCCTTTGATCTTTGCTCTAGTGGGAGAAGGACTCAATCAGATTATGAAGGCTGGAATTCTGAATAACTTGTTTCATGGGATCCATCTATCCATTAATGGCCCCTCTATCTCCCTCCTTCAGTATGCAGATGACTCCATCTTCTTCATCCAAGCAACCAGGACAGTGCCTTGTGCATCAAGCAAGCCTTAACACTGTTCTAGTTAGCCTCTGGATTATCAGTGAACTACAGTAAGTCTATAGTTGTACCCATGAATCTCTCCAATATTGACGCAACAAACTTAATGCAGATAATGGGATGTGAACAAGGCTCTCTTCCTCTGCCTTATATGGGGTTCTCATTGGGATCCAATCCTAGAAAATTGTAAACCTGGGCTCCTATTATAGATAAATTTAAAGCTGCATTAGGTCTTTGGCAGGCCAAACTCCTTTCCCTGGGAGGAAGAATTTCCCTGATCAAATCAAATCTGGGAGCTCTGCCACTTTATTTCTTCACAATTCTCAAAGCTCCAAAAGCAATCATCAAAACCATGATCAGTTGGCAAAGAAGGTTCCTATGGCATGGTACATCAGTAGCAAGATCATATTGCAAAGTCAGTTGGTCAAATGTCTGCAAGACTAAAAAGGAAGGGGGTTTAGGTATCAAGGACCTCAAGCAAATGAACATTGCTCTATTAGCCAAATGGTGGTGCAGATTTGCACTTGAAAGGGACTCTTAGTGGAAAAGAGTTATCTGTGCAAAATTTGGTTGGAGCCTAAATGATTGGGACCTCTCTTCCTTCTCTGAAGTGGGAAATGTCAGCTTCATGAATCAAATTATCAAGCTCAATCAAGATGCTGCATTTGTAGATTTATTTGGTCTGAGGGGCCTGTCTTGGAACTTGGGTTCATGGGATAGAATTCTTTTTTGGGAAGATATCTGGTGGGGAGATATCTCCTTTAAACATCTCTTCCCTAGACTCTTTACCATATCCCTTTCTAAAAAATGGTAATTGTTGATGCTTGGAATGGCTCAGAGTGGAATTGCAACTTCAGATCTGTGCCTAGAGGAAGAACATTTGATCAATGGCAAACCTTGAGTGTCATATTATCTGGAGTCCATCTATCCTCTTCCCCTGATATACTATCCTGGGTCTGGGATGCTAAAGGCTTCACTGTCAAAAAGCTTTATTCATTGCTTTGTTAGTCTTAGTGCTCGTAGTTCAATCCTAAATGTCCAAATGTACATATCATCGTTAGCAATAAAATTAAAGCGGCTTTATATTACTTATGTGTTGGAGTAATATATCGACGTGTGCTCTGATCTATGCCCACCATGCGAATAGAACCATAGATCGAGATAGATCACACTCGATGGGTCCGTAGTTAACAAAGCTTCACTAGAAGCGACTAGTATGAAAGATGGCTCTTTATGGCTTACGTTCTGTTAGTCATTGGAATGGGATTCCGGAGTCTGATCATAGATATCATGTGGGACATGATATTGGACGACCCGCCCTGAATATGTGCCATAGATTAAGTCATGAACATATTCAGTGTTGTAGCTTGTCATGTATCCTTAGACCAAGGAGTCTTTGTGATCGCTATGTAGTCAACAACTGAGTTTGACCTGAGCCTAACGTTGTCCGTAACAGGGCTTCCATAACGGCCAGGATTGGCTTGGGGACGGGCTACATGAGTGACACGAAAGACGGCTAAGGGATTTATCCCTCATACTAAGGTATGGGAAAGATATCGGTTCTCGGCCGCTTGATCGAGAGTGACTGAAAGAATAGCATGGCCATGCACATGATACTGGGTATCATATCTTCAGTCATCTCACATATCAAGGAACGGTGATTGAGAATAATAAGGATGACGGCTCTATGCCTTATCTCAATCAGGATATCGGAGATAAAAGGATAATGACAGGGACGACGGAAAGTTTAGAATCGACAGGGTCGATTCGCTATGCAGTGTCAGGCAATACTAAAGTCTCGTTAGTTGCCACTTAAATAGGATCAAGTAAAATGGGATTTTACGTTTATCTCAATCAGGATATCGGAGATAAAAGGATAATGACAGGGACGACGGAAAGTTTAGAATCGACAGGGTCGATTCGCTATGCAGTGTCAGGCAATACTAAAGTCTCGTTAGTTGCCACTTAAATAGGATCAAGTAAAATGGGATTTTACGTTGATCTATTGACATGCATAACCTAAGGGTCACACCGGAGGATGAAACTCATTGACACATTTATGGAGAATGGCCAAAAGGGAGTTGTCTCAGGACATGACCAAAACTGGGTTTTGGGTTATGTGCCCGTAAGTGAATAGGACTTTACAGATCGAGACAAGGCTTGGAGTCTTGGGATTGATCGCGTCGGATAATGTTGGACATTTCCGGTATGGAAGGCTTGGAGGCGATGAGCGAATCATGGGACCTCGTTGGAAATAGCCACGGGCCATGTTCCAAGAGGCCCATGAAAGGCCCATGCAACCAAGGCCCATGGAACTAATTAATCAAGTCTTGATTAATTAGTACTAAGTAAGCAAGACAAGGATTAAGGTGTTGGTGATTCACCACCTAACCCAATCTTGTCTTGCCATACTTTGTCCTATTTACACCTTACTTGACATCATACTTGTCCCATGCCTTTATTTGGACAAGTATGGGTTTTGTTATGTTTAAGTCATCTTTTTTCAACATAACAAACACAAGACAAGAATAGGAAACACATTTTCTCTCCCTCTTCCATGGCCATTTCGGGTTTGGCTAGTTTCCACCTCCATTTTTGTGTTCTTGAGTCCTCAAAGAGAAGAACTACGTGGCTTTGATTCCCATGTGGATACGTAGGCGTCTTGGAGACTCAAGCCAATCATTCGTTAACCGGTGTTCTTGTTTTGGTAAGAAATAGTGCTGAATTTTTCTCTTGTGAATCCATTCTTTGTTAGTTGTTTCATGGTTTAATCGTCTCTTGGTTTTCATTGATTTTCCGCTGCGAGTTGGTTCATCTCGAACCCTACCTCGAGACCCAACATGCTTCAGATGCAAGGAACGCAATCATCAGCAGCTTATGTATGGACCAAAGATCTCTGGTCAGTCTCAATACCTCCAAAAATCACTGCCTTTTGTTGGTTAGCTTGTTTGGACTCAATTCCTTCTAAGTGTGTTCTGGTAAGGAGAGGAATGAAGCTCTCCCTAGCAGAGGTTACTTGTCATATCTGTAATTGGGAATTTGAAGATGGAGCTCATGCTATCCTACATTGTCCAAGGGCTTGGCTAATCTGGTGCAAAGTTATTTCTTGGTGGGGAATAAACTGGTCTATTCCTAATACATTTAAGGCACTCCTTGCTAAATGGTCTTCCTTGCAAGGGTATAAATTCAAGAAAGTCTGGGTAGGAATAGCCCAACTCACCAGTTGGCAAATCTGGTTAGCAAGGAATGATGCCTACTTCAATGGAAATATATTATCTGTGGATGAAATTTTCCTAAAGATTGTCAATCAATCTTACTCTTGAGAATGATTTAAATTCAAGGCAAAAGGCTACTCCTTCTCCTTTAATAGCTGACTAGTTGCTCCAAAGTCATGTTGCCTCCCCTTTCAGTCTCAGATCACTTGATCATTTTCCTTGGCAATGTAACTTGGAATACAAGTAATCACTGGGGGTTGGGTTTCTGGGTGGTTTGGGGTGTTTTGGGGACTGTGGTGAGTTTGGTAAGGTTCCTTGGTCTTGGCTCTCTTTTGGTTGGCTGTTTGTGTGGGGGTAGTCCCTTTAGGTTCTCTTCTTTGGCTTTTTGCCTAGTGTGTGGGTAGGACTGTTCTAGGTGAGTGTTTTGTTTTTTGGTTTGGCCTGGTTTGCTTCCCTTTTCTGCAGGTCCTTCCTTTTATGTTGGGAGCACTGCAACTCTGAAAGCTTCTTCACCCTCTGCCTACTATGCTCTGCCATTCTTCCTATTGACTTTAGACATTGGACTTTGATCAACTCTGCAATGGAGCATCTACAAGCAAGCCTTATGCTGACATTTGCTTCATCATTTGCAGTCGTTTGTTCAGGCAATACAACATCAATTCTTATCTTCCTCACTTGGACCTCATTTTTGCTGGCTTTGGTCCCATTCACTACCATTGGAAGATTGGTTCATTAAGACTCGAAATCCATTCCCTCTCTACTGCTTTCTGTTTTAGCCTCTCTTGAAACACCAGTTCTTGTTGACATAGCACTCATACTTGTTTGCTGCATACTTCATCCTTAAATCACCTTCACAGTTCTTGCTCTGAATTTTCCTTGTGCTATTGTGTATGTAAAATTTTCTAAAAGTAGTCTTTGTTTCATTGTACTCAACTTTGTAACTCCCCTTTCCCCTCCAAAGGGGTTTTATTTATATTAAGCTTTGCTGATAAAAAAAATGGTGTCTATGGTGAGGTAGAGAATAGTAGCCTTTAGAATATCTTGGAAAGGTAAGCATAAGTTGAATCTGAG
Organism: Erodium maritimum; assembly: GCA_963921825.1. Taxonomy (NCBI): domain Eukaryota; kingdom Viridiplantae; phylum Streptophyta; class Magnoliopsida; order Geraniales; family Geraniaceae; genus Erodium; species Erodium maritimum. The sequence goes on along the minus strand of OY997593.1, from coordinate 35,268,585 downwards.
AGACCTTTGGTTTCTATAGAAAGATAAACCACGACAGTTGTGTTTGATAATCGGCCACACATGCTTGTAGGCTTATAAGTTGGGCTTCAGCCCGAGGCAAGTGTTACGGGTAAAACGAAACCCTCTCAACCCTCCCTCTTGCTTTCTTGCAGCTGCCGCTTCCTCTTCTCGTCCCTTCGCCGACGATGGCCGTCGGCTTCGGCCTGGGCTGTTGTCGGCGAGGTTCTTACTCCTTCCCCCCTTTTTCCTTCCCTCTTCTTTCCCTTTTTCTTATGTTGCTTCACCGACAGGACGTCTGCGCGTGCTCGCTGGGCCGGCGCCCCGACCTCCTTCTGATCTCTACTGGTGTGGTGCTCGTGGCTTGCCGGACTTCGTCGCCGACTGGTGTTGTGGGTTCGTGCCTCGTCAGGCCTCGCCGCTGGAGGTTCTCGGACCTGCATGTTGAAGCTCTCGTTTCCAGTTTTAGCTTCGTTTTTGGTCTTGTGGATAAGGCGGCTCAGCCTTTTACTGGTTTGACGATTGATCTGTTCCTTACTCATCGGAGTGGGCTCGGTTTTGATCGACCGGTAGTGTGTAAGTGAGATCTGCAGCAGAGGCGGCGTGAAGTTCGAGTGGTTGTTGGGTCGGGTAGGGTTTGAAGCGTCTAGGTCGGGTCAGTTCAGGTGTGGGCCGGGTTGCTTCTGAGTTGGGTCGGGTCTTCATCTGGTTTGGATCGGGCCAGTGGGTCGGGTCTTGCCCGGCGGGTTTGGATCCGGATATGGGCATTGTAACTAGGGTCAGGCAACTTCGGGCCAAACCTTTTTGGGTCGGGCCGTTGCAGCACCGGTTCTGGTGTTCGGGCTGCTGGTCGTGCTCGGATCGGGTTGCTGGGTCGCTGGAGTTCTCCCCTCCCCTTTTGCTTGGCTCTCCGGAGTTGGTTCAGTTAGTCGGGGTCGGTTCAGAGAGGGTGGACTTTGTGTCGCCGGCGTACCCTCCGGTCGATGGCGTGACTGGGTGTTTCTTTTTTTTTACTTTTTTTTCAATAACAGTTTATGTGTGCACTAGTTGTACGGGTTGTGTGCACTAGTTGCACGTTTTGGTGTGTCCTTAGTGACACTTTAGGGGTGCACGATTTCGTTGCACCTCTGACGTGCAAGCTGTTTGCACGTTCTGGGACGTACTCTGTTGCGTTCTGGGTTAGTTAGGGAGTCGGTAATTCTATTGGCCAGTCAATCAGGAGTCTGTAATTTTATAGGTTACCTAGTCTGGAGTCTGTATTTTATCGTTTGCTTGGGCGCTTTCATCTGATGCATGTATGTCACTTGATGTATATATAATATGGATGCCTCCCGCTTCTTCGTCAAAAAAAATTTGGGCTTCAGCCCAATTAAATGACCGCTTTGATTTTTATCCGAACCTGTCGGTTCTTGCAATGACAGAACCGGAACTAGTGGGTCCGATTTACCTATTTCTGGTCCCTTTTTTTTAACAAATTTCATTCGGTTCAGTGATTTTTTGTCTGAGAGGTACCCCAACTCTCTAAAATTTTCAAATTACTATTTTTTTTTGAAAATTGACATAAAAATGCAAATTATATTTACCTACCCTGACTTTATTGTGTTGAACGAATACATACCCTGAACTTTTTTTTAACGAATACATACCCAAACTTAACATCATTAGTTTTTGTTTCAAATTCTATCATGGAGAAATAGTGAAAGACCAAAATACCCTCACACGAAGAAGAACAAAACCAAGGTTTACAAGTGTTCGAACTCATTGTGCGTTTCTATTAGAGTAAGAGAGAGGAAGACAAGAAGGCGAGGCCTATGAGCTGAGGTTTAAATATCTGACTTGGAAGAGGAGAAGGCGTGTTGGGCAGAGAAGCTTTGACGATGGTTTCATCTCAATCGAACTCAGATAGTGAGGCTAACATATACGATGAATTATTCGGAGAAACTAGAGTTGTAAGTCCGCTAAACCTCGATTTCTTGTACTTGTAATGGTGTTTCTAAACCTGAGTTGTTGTTTGTGTGAACGATTGTAGGGTTTTGTGTTCGACATTTTTATGTTTTTGATGCTAAAAACAGTTAGGGTTATTTGGATTTCTGTTATATTCAAATTAGGGCTTGTTAAGGGGAAATGAAACAAATTTATATGAGATTGTTCTTTTTTTTTCGATCGGCAAGGCAAATTTAATTAATTGAACCTCTTTTGAAGTGAAAGAGGGAACAATTACAGATCAACTAACGCCCCCATTCGATCATATGTCGACTATAAGGGGATAGGAGTTGATAAATACAACAACTAACAGAGAATTGGATTATAAGGATCCCAAAAAGCAATTTTGTTGAGAATTGAAGTTCTAATGAAGCTTGCTTGACTCTCAAGAAACCGATGTCTTTGTGTCCCGAGCCATTGAGGAATTGCAGAGGTACTAATGAATCTTGCGTGACTCTCAAGAAACTGATGTGTTTGTGTCCCGAGCCACTAAGGAATTAATGAGGTACTGATCTTGCTATGATGGAGGAATGAACCAATCTAAAAGAGGCTTGCTGAATTCCACTAGGTTGAGCTAAGCAGTTGTGCCTTACTGACCGGCACTAGGTTGAGCAACATAGATGATGTCTAGAAGCTACTGGGTAGAGGTTAAACGCTAAAGAAGGGCTGATATTGATACTTATCTGATTGCTTGATACCCAAGAAACCACCTTTATGAAATGAATTAAGGTTGTATAGAGTTGTAGCTGGAAGTTGATCCATAGAGAAATATTTAGTAGCTCTAGAATATGACGGTTGAGAGTGATGGAAAACCATATCAGTAGGGGCTTGATGGTGTCCAACCTACATCAAACAGACCAAGAGAAAGAGAAACAAAACACTCAAACCTATAGATGAAATACCCATATCACTTAAGAGGAACAAGAGGGGGGAGAAGAAAGGAACCCACACACAAACACCAGAAGCAACTAGAACAAACATTACCAAACTCACCACACTCCCTTAACCCCACCCACACCCTCCCCAAGACCCCAACCCCAGAAAAGGCAAAGGTACCACAGATTACAAAAACATCAACCAGGCAGGATCAACCTCAAACCCCAATCATCTTTGCACATGCTTCAGACAACAAGATTGAGGAGATTCTTTCCAAGAGTGAAAGGAGAAATAAGTTCCAAAGCTTTGAAAATTAGACACTTCCCAAATATAGGCCCAGTTCACAATTTTATCAAAAATTTCCGAGGCTGGGAGTAAGGATCCGTTAAATACTAAATCATTTCTGGCAAGCCAAATTTTCCACCAACTGATCTGAGCCAAATGTATCCAAGTGGATTTTCTATTCCTATTAACCATATAAGGCGATGAGGATAGAAGGGCTTTGAAATTGACAGGTATTACCCAATTGAGTCCCCCCCACTTCATCACTGTCACGCCCCGAATTCGATATAACCGGACCCGGAACGCGAACGATGAAACGGTAAAACACTTTTTAAACATTTTAGTAAACAACTTAAAATTATCACTTAAGTTAAACAAAATAATATTTTACAACTTAAAGTACATCCAAAACAAGCGGACAAAAACCAAAGCGTACGTCGCTAAACTCCCAAAAAGAAACCCGGACTCCCACTCCCAGCTCTTCAAGCTTCGAGAGTTCCCCTAGTCCATCTCGCGATCAGTACCTGTAGGAAAAGCAGCTAGGGGTGAGCGTTCGCTCACCACCACGGATACCAGACTGACTACGGCATACTAGCAGAAAATGCCGGAAACACCAACAACAACCCAAACACCACATACTACTATCCCCAAACTCAAGTAACCCGACTGACACACGAACTGTTACTTTCCCCAACCAACTCAACACCCGGACACGTAATGTAGACCCGACACAGCGGTTACGACCTCCACCAAAGACACAAAGGATAACCACGCAACACCCAAGATCACGAAGGATCGCACACCAAACAAGATCACAAAGGATCTCACTCCATCTACTCAGTGCCGGTTGCTAACCGGCTGGGCTCGAGCCTGCCCCACGCAACTTCCCCCGATCTCTGTCGGGCCAGGCGGTCGACCTGTTAGCGATATATAACGCAATCATTTTTCGATAGCTGGTCGGAAGGGGAGCCGCCCTTCATCGCCGAAGAATGCACAACTTTACCGGTGGTTAACCCGGAAGGCTAGCCAACCCCCACGCGCGCGACCACAGAACCCCTTTATTGTCAGGCGGGCCCCCAACCTCAGGCAGAAGAATGCACAACTTTACCGATGGTTAGTCGGAAGGCTAGCTAACCCCCACACGCGCAACCACAGGACCCCTTTATTGTCAGGCGGGCCCCCAACCTCAGGCAATCACAATCAACACCCAAGGTTCAACAAATAGGGACAACACAGGTTTAACACCCCACAGGCACAATGGCCACACACGACACACGAGACAGTATCACACGGGTTCAACACCCCAAAGGACCACCCATGACCCACAAACAGTAAACACACGGGTCCAACACCCCAAAGACACACCTAACCACCTACGACACACAAACAGTAAAACACGGGTTCAACACCCCAACGGCACTCATGGCCACCCACGACGCACCAATAATAATACACGGGTTCAACACCCCAACGGCACTCATGGCCACCCACGACGCACCAACAGTAATACACGGGTTCAACACCCCAATGGCACTCATGGCCACCCACGACACACCAACAGTAATACACGGGTTCAACACCCCAACGACACTAATGGCCACCCACGACACACCAACAGTAATACACAGGTTCAACACCCCAACGGCACTCATGGCCACCCACGACACACAAACATTAAAAACACGGGTCCAACACCCCAAAGGCACACCTGACCACCCTTGACACGCAACAGTAAAATACGGGTTCAACTCCCCACCGGCACTCATGGCCACCCAAGACACGCAATGATAAAATACGAATTCAACTCCCCACGGGCACTCATGGCCACCCAAGACACGCAACGGTAAAATACGGGTTCAACTCCCCACCGGCACTCATGGCCACCCACAACCACAAACAATTCAATCAACCTCCGGCCACAACCAAATGCCACCAGTATTTCTATTGTTCGATAAGCTCACTTATCCTACGACACTACTAACTGTTACATGCCTTTCTATTGTTCGATACGTTCACGTATCATACGACACCACTAAGTGTCGCCTGCATTTCTAATGTTCGATAAACTTACTCATCCTACGACATCACTACGTGTCACATGCATTTCTACTGTTAACTTTCCCTAGTCAAGGCCGAGATCCGGCTACTTTTCCCTACCTCGTAACGTTTTCCCAAAAGTCCACGCCCAAGCTTCGGCGTGCTCCAGAAATTACCCGCTTAGCCTCCTCTTTCCACGGTCGGCGAAACGGTCTACAATGATTACAATTAACACACTTTTTAAATAAGCAGGCGAAACCCGAATTTAATGAAATTAACGCTCGAACGCAACCCCGACAATGCCGATCACTCCCAAACTTCCCAATTACTCGACGTTGTCAATAATGGGCCCGGAAACGCCCGATTCGCCCGGCTCGGCGAATCTGCCCGGGATTGGAAAACGCCCTTCCGGGGCTCCGAAAATTCCCGTTTTCGTTTCTACGGTCTTCGAATAATTCAAGGGTTCCAATGCAATCGACGGAATCAATTTCCGACTTCCGAGCAATTTAATTCACGTTTAAAGTTTCTAAACCCGAAATTTCCAACTTTCATAATTTAATTCCAAAATTCGTTCCGGGTGTGGATTAATGACTTGGGGATCGTCCTAAACCACCCGAACACGAAAAACCCGAGGCCTGGGCAAGTGGGCCCCACACGGCCACAATGGCAAAATTTCATTTTCGCCCCAAAGCGTTCCTAACGAACCCCAAACCTCAACCATTCATCTTTAAACCAATTCTAACCAAAACTCAACCTTAATCAAACCGTTTAAACTCAAACCCTAAATTTCAAACGTACTAAAACGAGAAAAAAAATTGGATTCTCACCGTAGGGAATGACGAGGGGAGTTCGAATCCGCAGTCGTTGAGTCGATCGGTCGGTCGGATCGTCGGGAAATCACCAAAAACCTACACTTCCTTCTCTTTTTCTCTCTTTCCCGTTATCTCTCTTCTTTCTCTCTCTTCTACCTCTCATTTTCTGTTAAATGGCCGAGACACACAAACACATTCTCTTTTATTTTGTTTTAAACACACAACTACCCTTTATTTACAAAACTACCACTCCTTTCCTTTTCTTTATTTTAAAAACCAACCACCAAATGTGTGACAAGTGTCAAGTGGGTCCCACTGCTTCGAAAAATATCTTTCTAGATATTTTTTTCTGTGAGATTCGCGAAATTCGGCCGTCTCGGGCCCCGAACGGGGCCATTTTCCAAGAAATTACGAAACTTCACGAGCTACAAAGAAACGACCCAACTAAGACCGATGTAACAACGGCTAAGCTTTTTGGATCCAAAACGGGCCTCGAACGGACCAAAGCGTCGCTCGGTTGACTTTTCCAGCAAAAAGTCAACCTTTCCCAAATTGGTCAAAAAGTTGCCCTGAGTCCCCCCGAACTCACTTTGGTTGATATCGGGGTCAACTTAAGTCCGATATGACCCTCGGGGTCAAATTTAGGTTCATTTAGGTGTCTGTCCCAAAATTTTAAATTTTCCTGTTTTTCGTCGATTTGACTGGCGTTGACCGGGAGTGGTTCTTACAATCACCATGTACCGGACTTGCCAGGCCCTAACACAATGTAGTATTACTTAGGAACCATCATCATAGTTCCAATTGAAAGTCTGTCAGGTTAGATCATCCACTATGAGAGGCATTCCTTTTGTTTCAAGGAAGCACTTGGAGGGTAGAGCTTCATGACATGCAAGCAAACTGAAGGCAATGATCATAGGAGGAATTTCAGGATACCAGAGGTGCTTAGACCAATTAAAATCAGTAGTAGTATTGTTGCCTTGTTGTTGAAGTAATGTATAAATTCTCTTCACTAAAAAGCCTTTTAGATCTCCTGACCATAAAAGTGTATCTTGCTGAGTGTTGAGATGTATTCCATTAAGAATAAATTGTAGGGACATCCAATCTTGTTCTGCCTTTCCTCTTGGGTTTCTTCTAAAGTTCAGATCCCATGAGGAGTTGGACTTTGCTTCAGAAAAAAAAAAAGCAATATTAGGTTTGAGATAACATGTAGAGTCTGGGAAACAGGAGTTTAAAAGGAATTTCTCCCCAGCAAGTATCTTCCCAAAAAGTAATCCTCTGGCCATTACCTAGTTTCCAAGAGAGGCCTTTGATCCCAAATAGTTCTGTAAATCTTGGATCAGAATTTAAGGACTTGATATGATGCAAAAAGTTCCCTGGACCTAATTCACTGAAACTTGAGAGGTCCCATTCAATTGGGTCCCATCCATAATTCGCTGAAACTCCAAATATTTCTCTCCTCTCCACCACTTGGAGAGGAGAGAAATATTCATGTAGGTAAGATTTTTTATTCCTAATCCACCCTCTTCTTTACTTTTGCACATTGTGTTCCAACTCACTTTACTGAAAGTGTGAGCATTTGGTTTCCCATGCCATAGAAATTTCCTTTGTTATCTCTCCATGGATCTAATAACCCCTTTAGGAGATCTGAGCACTAAGAAGAAGTATAGGGGAAGAGCACTAAGTGTAGATTTTATAAGTGTGATTCTGTCTCCAAAGGAGAGTAGCTTGGCTTTCCATAAACCCAATGCTGCTTTGAAAATTTTCAAAATAGGTTCCCAGGTTGTGATCCTTTTTGGGCTAGCTCCAAGAGGAAATCCCAAATAATTAAAGGGAAGGACTGCTTCTGAGCAACCAAGATCTGTTAGTAGCTCTAAGGTTGCAGACTCGGAAATATTAAAGGGGATTAGGGCTTATTTGGAGTAATTGACTGATAATCCAGAAGATAGATAGAACATATATAGAGCATATTTGAGACATAAGATGCTCCTACCTTCAGCCTTGATGAAGAAGATGGAGTCGTCAACAAATTGCAGATGAGATACTTCAGGACTATTCAGATTCATTTCAATACCTCTCAGAAAGTCGGCTTGAACTGTTGCTCTCATAATTTTATTTAACCCTTCAGTTACAATGACAAAAATAAGAGGAGAGAGGGCACAACCTTGTCTGATTCTTCTACTCAGTTGAAAATTAGGAGAGGGTGAGCCATTAATCAAAACGGAGACATGCTCTAAAGCAAGATATCATCCAAATTTTCCATTGGACTCCAAAGCCCATTTTAGACAACAGTTGCATCACATAAATCCAGTTGACCTTATCAAAGGCCTTCTCAAAATCGGCTTTAAAAATGAAGGCCTTTGTCTTTGATTTTTTTAGATAATGGACTAATTCATAAGCCACCACTATTCCATTTGTTATCTGCCTTCCAGAGATAAAAGCTGATTGTTCCTCCCTTATCAAATTGTTTATGACTGATTTGAGTTTGAGAGAAAGGAGTTTGGAGATGATTTTGTAAGAACCTCCTATTAAACTTATTGTTCTGAACTCATCAAAAGTAAGGGGTGTTGTGGTTTTAGGAATCAGAGCTATGAATGAAGAATTTAACCCCTTTCCTAGCTGGCCTGTTTGATGAAAGAAAGAGATGAAGTTCATGATATCTTCTTTGATAATTGGCCAGCAAATCTGAAATAAATGTAGATTGAAGCCATCAGGGCCATGAGCTTTGTCTCTATTACAAGCCATCAATGCTTGCAAAACTTCTTCTTCCATAAATGGTCTTACCAGCCACTGAGCTTGATCCTGTGAAATAGAATTGAAAGGCAAGTCATTCATACTGATATCTTCAGTTGCATTAGAGGAGAATCTTTCCTTGAAATGTTCAGCTGCTGCACATTTTATTTCCTGGGCATCAGATAACATTTTCCCTTTGTATAAGATTTGAGATAGTTTCCCTCTTGTGCCTTTGAAGTTTGAAATCCTGTGAAAGTACTTTAAGCCCTTATCCCCATCATAGAACCATTTTCTTCTTACTTTTTGGCTCCACGGTTTTGCTTGTTGCTTATGTTTCTGTATGAGTGTAGCATTGAGATAGCCTCTATTAGAACATTCACCTGGAGTTAAGGCTCTACATTCAACTAATGAATCAAGTTGATGCACTTCTTTAATTAAGGAGACTATTTGTGTATCCAGAATACCAAAGACCTCTGAGTTCCAAGCTTTGAGATCAGTCTTGAGAAGATTAAGTTTTTTCCATAGGATATTATAAGGGAGTCCTTCAACTTTGTATGATGACCAGAACGTTTGGATTGTAGGGAGGAACCTACTATCTTCTGTCCAAATATTTAGAAACTTGAAGGGTTTAGGCCCCCAATCAACATGGTTGTCAAATAAAATCAGTGGCCTATGATATGAGATTATCCTAGGTAGGCAAGATTGAGATAGAGATTTAAACTTTGAGGGTAGATCAGGTGAAATCAGAAACCTATCTAATCTAGATGCCCTTAAGTTTGTTCCAAACCATGTATACTTTACTCCTTGAAGAGGAAGATCCATTAGACTGAGGTTGGAGACTAATTCATTAAAGCGAGCCATCTCAGATCCCCTACTTCTTTGGCTGGATCTCTCATCAGAATTAAGCACAGTATTGAAGTCCCCTCCAAAAATAAAAAGATACTCTTCTTGCATTACCTTCAGCTTGTCAAAAATTTCCTTCCAGAAATATTTCCTCCTAGAGTTAGAGTTTGGAGCATAAATATTTACAATGCAGCAAAGACTGTTAATGATTTCTATCTTGCCTATCAAGATAATAGCCCCTTTGATCTTCTTAACATCAAAAACTGAGAATTGATTTGATTTCCAAGCAGATAACAGACCTCTTGAATTTCCTGAGGAATTTATAAAAGAATGATCCCATCCTACTGATAATCCACAGTTTCTTAGAAAATAAGGAGGGAGTGGATCTAACTTTGTTTCTTGCAGGAGAATGAATCCAGGTCATTGCTTGTGGATCAAGTTATTAAGACTTCTCCTCTTTTGACTTGAGGAGATCCCTCTCACATGAGAGGATTTTCATTAGATCAGTTGGAGGAAAGAATGTTGGTGAGGTTGTTGCTCACCCAAGTTTCATTGTCTGACTCTTTGTCTAAGTCTACAAAGTCATCTTCATATCCACCCTCTAACTCCACACGAGTATTCTGTTGATCTTTTAGAGAGGTAAGATGATGCAGCAATAAATCTTCTGAAACTCTTGATTTGAGTCCAATTGCCTTGCCAAATCCTCAAGCCCTCTTGGCTTCAGTAGCTTCATTCAAGAACTAAGGGAGTAGTTTCTTACCAGAATCTACATTTCCAACTCCCTTCTTGTCTTCCTTTAGTTTTGATGTGGTCTCATATGTATGACTGGTATTAGTTTTGGAAGATTTCTTCTTTTTTTGGCTTTAGGGATGACTGAGAGTGATTGTTTTGCTGAGTCAGCATTGAGCCCGATAAGATATGCCACTTCTGATATTTGTTTGTGTAAAAAATGAGGAGGCAAAGGAGATGAAGGGTGGTGAGAGTGAACAGCCTGTAAAACCTCTCTACTTAGGATTAAATCTAATCCTTTTGGTCCCCTTGAGTGGGATTGAGTAGCTATAGACTTCTCCCTGTTCTTTGACAATTTCAGAAAAATCTTTTTCCAAGATTTGTTCTCCTTGAACCCTACCCAGCAATAAATGCTCATCCTCTTTTGTACTTTGCAACATTGATGATGTGATTAGTTGGGTATTAGCTGGTAAATTAGTGGAAAAAATTGTTGTAGAGGCCTTAGTATCACTAATCAGAGATGCAGAGGCAGAATTAAAAAGTTGATTAGCTTGTTGCAGCTGAGTTGAAATAATTTGAATGCTTTTAGTTCCCTCCAAATCTTGAACTGGCACTGTAGAGATAGAGCTTGGTTTGCTGAATTTTGAATCTTTGTTGATAGAAATAACTTGATCTGATGATTCAAAAGTGTCTTGGACTATAACCAGTTCCAATTCACTTTTCTGCAACTGAGAAGGATGAAGAGGTGAAATAAATGGTGTAGTTAGATCCTCATCCCATGTATCAAAGGAATAAACATCAAATCCTTCACCACTAACAATAAGTGGTGTGAAGTAGTAACTTGTGGAACCCATTCAATAACTGCTTCCAAATCCATAAATGCCTCAACTAACTTATAATGATCTTCCCTAACCTTGACCAATAAATGCTCCCTATTCTCCTCTCTTGGACTGGGAAATTCCTCACCAGTCTGACTGCTAACAACCTTATCAGTTGTAGGAGAATTTTCTTTCCTCCTAAAAAAGAATTAAATGCTCTTGACTTGGCTCATTCAGGAGGTGTGTTACTTCTTTGAAAGTTTCGGAGCACTCCTTTTGAGTTTTTGAGCCAATAGAGTGAGAGTTGAGAGGATCCAATTCAGAGTTAGTATTGGCTTGAGAGTGAATGGATGTTGAAGAAGATGTGGTAGCAAAGGAAGCTTGTAATGGAGGCAGAATTGATAAATGCAAGGAGGAGACATATATTTGAAGTGAAGCTTGTCTAAGGGTTAACTTAACCTACTCAGCAATGGGTTTGAGAATGTTGGTATGAATCAGCACATAGGCCATGTCCACTTTAGAGCCAATCTAAGAGAGGGGATGAGTAAAAATTATTTGTCCAAAGTCAATAACTGAGGCTTGGAATGTTTCCTCACACCAACCAAGGTATGAAATCCCTTGAATAGCTAGCCAGACAAATCTCCCTCCCTTTAAGCAAATTTTGGATGAAGTAGGTACGCAAGTGAACCAATCTTGAAGCCAGTTACCCCCATATGATAATAGTTCTTTATGGAAGGAATCATCAAGACAGTGAACTAACATGACCTTATTTCCTAAGGCCTTAATTTGTATTTCAGATACTCCTTGGAGAGCTATTTCTCTTTGTAAAGCCTCCACTGAGATATTCAAATGAGAAATGGCTAGAAATGAGTGTTGAACTATGTGAGAATGAGCAGAAACAATGAAGCCGTGATATAGATAATCATCATAATTCTTGCATTGCCAAGGAGCCTTAGATCTTTTGAGATCAGAGTGGATCCTTTGGGAAATGTGAGTTGGTATGTGAGATGTATTGCGAGTTCTATCCCAAGCTTTTGTAACAAAGCTTAAAGCCCCAAAAGGAAGCTCCATTGAAAGATTGGATAGCTGCATCCAGATTGGCATCAGAGTCTAGATATATGAATCCATACCATTTACCACTCCTATTGGGTTTTTGAGCAACCAAAGCCTTGCAGAAAACAGCAACTCCCTGAAAAATGTTCTTAAGCCAAGTAACTTGTGAAGCAGGTGGAATATTAAGGACAAAGGCAATGTTGAATTTTGTGACTGGAGAGCCAAGAATTAAAGATTTCTTCATGTGCAAAGGTTGGACATTTTCAAAACCTAGAGGAGGGAATCCTATTGAGGAAGATGTCTCCTGAGCCTGATGATTTGAAGTTGCCAATACAACTGAGTTTAGTTTCTTCCCAGTATTCTAAGTGAAAGGTCTCCAATGGAGATTTGGAAATTCAGCAGTTTGATCAGTATCAGAATTTACTGGTTTAGAGAACTTATCATAGAACATTTTTTGACCATCCAACAGTTTTGTATGCCTTCTAGGAGAGTATTCTTGTGTTCTATCTGAGGATGAGGATGAAGAGTAACTCCTAATTCTTCCTCTCTTCTTGATCCCTTTTTCCTAGTTGGAATGTTGACCTTTTGTTGAGATTGGTTCAATCTTTCTTCTGAAAGTCCTCCAATGAGTTCTTGGATTGTGAGTCTTGTTCCAATGGCTTTGGATCCTTCCAAGAGAGCCATCTGAATGAGATTTGCAGCATCGCTGATAACAGAGGCAACTTGAGAGAGTAATGATCAGAAACCAGAGCTAGCCAAGTTGTTAGCTCTGCTGATAAGGACGGGAGAAGATCATAGACCAAGTAACAAAAATTCGCTATCTCTGCTGGTATAGAATGACCAGAAACCAAAAATAACAAATTTGCTTCCTTGCTGATTAAGAGGTGGATTGTTGTCGAAGAGAAAACACGTTGCTGATGTAGGGATGAAATGATGTTTTTGTGGGAGCAAGTGGTGATGAGAGTGAGTTGCTGCCAGAAGAATGAAGAAGATCCAAACCTTTGGAGAAGATCTTGAGAAAGATGCAAACCTTTGGATGAAATTGTTCTTTGATGTTAAAAAAATCTAGGGCTTTCTCATATCAGTGATAGGGATTAGCGGACATAGTTTTTTTTTGTTCATTGTTTGTCTTCCATTCCCAACCGAAAATCGTACAAAGGGTATTTGAACTTCACTATACGGGGGAGGGGGTGTTCATTGAAAATAGTACCAAATATGAGGTAGACAATAGTGAAATAGTCATACTCCCTCATGATGAGTATATATTCTTTAGTTTCAGAGAATGGTTACGGAATTAGGATGTGAGGCTAATTCGTTTATATTCTTTAAGGCTCTAGCTATGCCGCAAGGGAAAAATAAATGGTTGTAACCTTGGTTTAAGTTGATGGAGAGTGATGAGAACGTAGATAGCATGTTCAATAATTAACCTAAAACGGTAGCCATATGAATTTATGTTGGTCCAAGTGCAGAGCCTATTAGAATGGTTTCCCCTAAGAGGAATGTATTGTGGTAAGTAGAACCTGTGAAAAATGAGAGGTTTGAACCTATATAGACGATGTAAAGGATAAGTGTAGGATATTTGTGACATATGCTCAATTATGTAGAATGTTGAACAAGGGTGAGCGTGATATATAGAACGTGATTGTGGTTGAGTCACTTCTATCAAAGTATGATGAGAGTGAACCAGAAAGTGAAAGTGAATCTAACCCACAACCACAACCTGAAGCAAAACCACAAACTGAACCTCAAAATGAAGATGATCCTGATTTGTTAAGTTAGGAAATAGAGAAAGTGAGAAATGCTGAGGTTGATAGAATTAGGAAAGGTAAAGTAGTGATGGTTGAAGAAGCTATTGAGATCGATTTACCTACTAATGAAATTGGATAAGTACTTGGAGAAGAACCTGGAGATGATGGAGCACAATCTAGAGAAGAAGTACCAGTTGAGGAAGGTTTTATGGATACAAATGAAGAAGAAGATGAACCTGAACCTATAAAGTATAGAGAATGGCAGCAAATATGGGATGAGAATTCAATCCTATAGAAGTTGGGAGTTTACTCCTTATTTTTCAATGTTATAGCATTTAGGCTATTGTTGAAAGTCTGTGTTATGGATCATGTCTTGTACTACGACTTCTCGAGGAATGAACCAAAGAAGATAGGTATAGTATGCAAAGTTGACGAATGCACATTTTTTTGCTATGCTAGTGATGAGAAGGATAATAGTATGTTTGAGATGAGGACGTGGATGCCTAAACACAACTGTAGCAAGACACAATTCATTAAACAATGCACAATTGAGTACCTCGCTCGAAGGTAAATGGTTTATTATTGATGTTTTGTCATTCTTTGTCCTTAAAGTGTTAAGTACATAATTTCTACTAAGTTGGTTTTCTATTGTTGTAGGTTCAGAGATGATGTTATGACATGTCCTACCATAAATGGTAAAGAGATGAAGGCCAAGATCCTAAAGGAGATTTGGGTAATAGTGTCTCTACAACAAGCCTATAAGACAATGTGGAGGGCAAAGGACCTAATGACTAGGGATTAGGGCAAGCAGTATGAATATCTATACACCTACTATCATATGGTAATAATCATCACATATATATACCCTAATTGTTTTTTTGTAACCAATGCATACCCTAACTATTTTTTTTTGTAACAAATGCATACCCTGACTGTTCGATACTATCACTTTCTTATGTGTCCATATTAGGTTCGATAAAATAATGAAAATATCACTACAAAGGTATAGATTGAACACCTTCATATGTGTAATAATCATGCCGCAAAACCCCATTTCAAGAGGATCTACATAAGGTATAGGGCACAGATGAAAGGCTTCATAGCTGGTTGTAGACCCCTCGAATGCATCGATGGGTATCACTGAAGGGAAGATATGTGGGGCAGTTACTAATGTAGTTGGGTGGGACGAAAACAATGGTATGTTACCGCTTGCATTTACTATGGTGGAACAAGAGATCAAGGGTACATGGAAGTGGTTCTTGTCTTAGTTTTTTAAGACAACATGTTCCAATTCATTAAAAGTTAGGAAATTACAAATACGGTTTCATTTTCTCACATACAACTTCATTGTCGTCACCTACAATATTTTCAATCCAAACCAGATGCACAAAAAAAGAGAAATACACTTTAAGAGGATCAATAATATTTTGTTTTTGTCCACTTCAGCTTTCACATTCACAATTCCAACTATCTCCAATTCTAGTACTTCAATCAACTAATTCTTCTCTTCAATTTTCTTCTCACGGCTTGCATTCTTGGTTTCCAATTCAGCTAATTATTTATGCCCCTCCACAACCTTTTCATCCACACTCTTAATAGTGCCCCCCATTTCTTAATGTGATAGTGTTTTAACTTGTTGGAGCATAAGGCTTGCCTTGCAACCACTAGCGACCTCCAACCGTGGAGGTCGCTAGCTTGCCACCACCACCACCACCATCATCATCATCATCATCATCATCACCACCATCATCATCATCATCATCATCATCATCATCATCATCATCATCATCATCATCATCATCATCATCATCATCATCACCACCACCACCACCACCACCACCACCATCATCATCATCATCATCATCATCATCATCATCATCATCACCATCATCACCATCATCACCATCATCATCATCATCATCATCATCATCATCATCATCATCATCATCATCATCATCATCATCATCATCATCATCATCATCATCATCATCATCATCATCATCATCATCATCATCATCATCATCATCATCATCATCATCATCATCCTCTACCCGGTCTGTTTGTCCTTTCTTTCTCGTCTGAACCACGACTAATCTCGCCCGTTTTCTCAGTCATCTCCATATCCTTTGATGGATCGAGCTCTTATTTTCCGTCCCCCTCTTCGGTCGGACCTCGCTGCCATCCGATCTCGGTTTCAGGCCGTCGGTGCAAAGTCCACCCACCTCCTCCTTTAGTCACCGACAAAGATGGAATCCTCCGATCAATTTTTTTGCTTTGCCATTCGATCTAGGATTGACATAATCGAGTCTCGACGTTGGATGAAGTCAATTTATGGGTTGCTCGTTTGGGTGAAGTCGTGTTCCGGGCTTCCCTTATGGGTGAAGTCGTTATTTGAGCTGCATTTATGGGTGAAGTTGTCATGGGGTTGTGATCTGCTGATGTTCTACAAAAGCCAGAGCAATTGGTTTTGGCGAGCAATATCGATGCAACCACAACTAGAGCAAGAAAAATGGCTCAAACGAGGAGGCCATCAGATGATCCCTTTTTCCGGTGAATATCAGTTACGAATGGTTTGGGATCCAATGGGTGGAACGATAAGACGAGATCTGGGGTGGGCGGTGCTGGGACGTCTCAGGAAAGCTATGGGAGCATCGCATATTTACTGCTTTTTATACTTTCAGTCCTATTGTCTTTCTATTCTTAGCTTGACGCACTTAGGTTGGACTTTTTATTTTCTGTTTTGGACTTTTGAAATGCTGGTAATGGGATCTCTTGAGTTAGTGTCTACGAACAAAAATAGACTATTTCTACGAAACCATGGGAGCGGGTCGGGCTACGGTTGGGCCGGACAATATCCTGGAACCCAGGAATTTTACGCCCTACATTGTATTGTTTACTTTTCGCAGTAATGCATATCCCCACTTTACTCGTTTTTTTTTTAAATAACCCTTATGCTTCATTTTTAGTAACCCTAGATTTACGAAATGAGGGAAAATTTTCAACTCATCTTAAACCGTGCGCATCCTTCAAATCTCTGTCTAGGGTTCTCGTTCGTCATGGAAGTTCAAATCGGAACTAGCATATCGCAATAACACCTCAGCATCTCGTCCACCATATTCGTCGTTCCTCTCACGACTTCTACCTCTTCCTTTGTTTGTCTGTTGAATGATGATGAAGCACAACGAAGAAGACAGAGAACGCAAGGGCCTTCTAATCATTTTTTTAAAATTAAACCACCCACGCGCCAAACAAATAGTTCTTTTTTAACAGATCTCTGACAAATACACAAATAATATTAAAAATATTAAGTTTGGACATGAATTCTTTTTTCTTTTTTTTTAGAAGAAATGATACTATCATTACTGAAATTTAGAATAGATCGATGAGCACATATCTGTACTCATCGTACAAAGCATAAAACAAGAAACTATCATAATGTAATAACATGAAAATAAACTTTGCTCCGGGCATAGGGGCGGTCGAAGGGGAAATCTGCGGTAGCATCCGGAGATACCGATACAGCATACTTCAACCAAATGGCACTGGTCGAGCCAACCAAGTGAAAAGGGAATAATGGTGGACTGACATCTCCCCCGGTAAGTCAGTGTGCGTCGTCCTCCCTGGAATGATACTTGTAAGGCTCCTGAATGCGGGATTGCTGACCCCGGACTGGTAGGGGAGAATCTTGTCGGCTTGTAATGGAACCACCGCCATCTATCAGCCAGGAAGGAGGTACAGACGACCAACCCCTTCCTGGGCCTCCACAGACTCATTTCTGGAGGCGGGGGACCTTGTGTCCCCCGTCGCCGCTACATATGAACCTCCATCTGACGCTGTCAAACCCTTCGATTCTTCCAGCTCCTCTTCCCGCTCTAGACGTTTCTTCCCAGACAGAGACGGGGCGACCTCCTTTGCAAGCCCCTCAGATTATATGTCTTCAGTCCTAGTCTCATAGGACCTAGCTCTCCCCTTCCCCTGCTCCTACCGGGGATTTGGCGTTCGTGGGTCCCCATTGCCTCCCTTTCTCCCCGTTCCATGTAAGCCCAGTTGGTCCCTGAAGACGCCTTCCCGTGCTTTGCTTTCTTGAGAGCAGACCTCGGATCCCCCGGGGCACGTAAAGAGTGTCCCCTGATTCCTCTGACCTTTCATGAAGTCTCCCCAGCATAATCATGAGCTATCCACATCGACCGCCTGGCAGACCCCTAAATCATTCCCCACTCGGAAGCCCACCTCCTTGTTCCACGCACCTACCAGGAGGTTCGAGACTCTAGCCCAGACCGATAAATGATGGAAGCTATGATCTCCCACATGCATGTGAGCCCTAAGATCTGTGAACAACACAATTGATTCCCATAATGCTCATGACTCTCCTGCTAAAACTCTCGCCCTTTTCCTTGCTGACATGAAAAAGAACGCCACTAGTCCCCCTTCTAAGGGCTTCGCTTCTACTTTCATACCCACAGGTCCTCCATTCTGGCCACAAGCGACTTCCAAAAAAACTTCTTCGATGTTAGTACCTTTGCTTCCATCGCAAACTGGAATTGACCCCCAGCTTTGACAATATCCCCCGTAGGTACCACAACCTCCTCTCCCTGCACCTGCATAGCCGAAGCCCACATGAATCCTTCCGTCTCCGATGGCCTCCCTGACCCCCGTGCACCTCTCGGACGTGGGCCCCTCGCCGGCATACGGCGCACCCGACTTACCGCCGAGTGATACCATCCCCCGCCTCCCAGGTTCTCCTCCCCCGTTCTCTGAGCCGAGAACCTCATCGGGGAGGACCCACCTTCCCACGACGACAGTGGAATAGGTTCCGTGAACAACTCCTCGTCCCCCGTCGTCACGTCCACCGCCGTCCCCTGCAACTCCTCTACCCAACCCATCTCATGCTGCCCTACCGAGCCATCGCCCTCCACCTGAGGCTCCACTCTTCCCCTGGTCTCCTCCATGCCCGTCTCCATGAGCCACACTGAAGCGTCGCCGGAAATACTAGACAACTTGAGAGTCGATGTTGCCATTGTTTGCCCAGAAAACACAAAACCTAGCCCTAACAGAGAGACGGTTGTGACTAAAAAAACCCTTGTTTTATGATTGAATTCTTTTAAAAAAGGTATGTATTCGTTAAACACGACGAGCTCAATATAAATAAAGATAATATTTACAAAAATACCGATCAGTAGTCTCATTTGATCGGTTGGTTTAATTTTTTATATGCCCGGATTGGTTAACCGAAGACCTATGAGCATGGGGCATTATTTTGGTGGAATAAATAAGTAGAGTAAATGAAATATAGGGAATAAAAGGAAAACAAAGAGGGGGAATCGTCAGGAATCCACGTGCTCCTGGGGTCTCTCTTTTCTCTGCACTAGCCTCCTTCTTAACGCTTTACTCAACAACCAACTTTCTCTCTCTCTCTCTTCTCCCCCACAATGACATAATCACACAGTAGAGCAAGCAACGGTCACAATTTCATGATGGTTGATGCCGGATTCACCAACGGAGTTCCTGCAGCTGACGACGACGGCATGCACTGCTCCGTCCACCCTTACCGGACCATCCCCGGCGGGATCTGCCCTCTCTGCCTCCAGGAGAAGCTCGGCAAGCTCGTCTCCTCCTCCTCCTCTCCTTCCTTCAGATCTGATTTCACCGCCGCTCCCTCCTCAACCCTTTCCCTCTCTCTGCCTCCTGCTGCTAACCGGATCCCCTTCCTTGTGGCCAACAAAAAGAAGAAACTCTCGGCGGCGGATCGGGGCTCCTCCGCCGCTTTGTTTAAGCGGAGTAAGTCCACCTCCGCTGCTCCCAGGAGAGCCCGTTTCCTCGACGCCGACGAGGCCTCCAGCCCGAGGAAGAGAAGCGGCTTCTGGTCTTTCCTCCACCTCGCTTCCTCTAAGACCGCCGCAAGGTCCTCAACCAATGAGGACGAGCGGAAGGTATCGAGATCCAGATCTGTCGGGTGCGGCAGCCGGAGATTCTCCGGCGACTTCTTCGAGAGGATCTCGACTGGGTTCGGGGACTGCACGCTCCGACGAGTGGAAGGCAAGCCCAAGCCCCCATCCATGAAGGAGAGAGTCAAGTGCGGCGGCATATTCGGAGGGTTCATAACGACGCCGTCATCGTCTTCCTCGTCGTCCAGTGCGGAGGAAGGGCCTTTGGGGCACGGCCGGAGCCGGAGCTGGGGATGGAGCCCAATGAGAGCTTTCAGCAAGCCCAACTCCGGGAAGAGGGACATCATCAGGCAAGCTTCCGACACCCCCAATTTGGCCGCCATTCCTTCCTTGTTAGCTGCCCGAGCCTGAACTCTCCAATACTTTATTTTCCTATAAATATTCTTATATTTCTTTTATTTTTAGATATTATAGTCTCCTCTCTCTCTCCTTGTGCATATCTCAAATTCAGCTTCACCTGGAACTGGGTATATCTGTATTTCATCTAGCAAGAGAAGGGTAGACTTGTAATATTTGAGTGACTGACTGCTCCTAGTGCAATAGTGCTAGTGCTTGTTAATGTAATGTATTAATGTGTAATGCCCAAAGACATGTCTTATTTGAATATTTATTGTTTATTTAATCAGAGTTTTGAGGCTCCCAATGTCGGGGTCACATGCACACACATGTTGGGTTCGGACTCAACTGGAGACAAATTTGGGCTGTTGAGTAACAAGTATCCCATGTTTAGAGGATATCGTATTGATTGATGTAAATAACTCCCAAGTTGCTGTGTTGAGCGGATTATTAACTAATTAATTATGTCTCTGCTTTTGGGTGACAGCTGCTGCATGAAAAGAATTAACACTAAACCACTGGCACAAGCATGCTTTATGCAACATCCAGGTTCCAGAGTGGTGTTTATCATAAATTTTGTTTTTATCGGGAAATGGTACCTGCATTCTCTCTCATTAGCACACACGGTTAAATCTTTTTCATAACTTCTCTCGAGGAGAAATCAGAAGAGCATGGGCAACTGTGGAAAGTAGAATTAGGTTGGAATAAAAAATTAATATTTCAGTCATATAGTGAATGTAAGAGGCGTTTACTAAAATAAACAGTCAGTATTTTTGTAAGGTTAACTTTAACTGTTCAGTTAAACAATTAAATATTTGTCAATTTTAAAATATTAGAATAAATAAAATTTAGGACGAAATTAAATTAAATTGCATAAAAATAGGACTAGTATATAGTGCACATAAAAAATTTGACCAAATGTTGGTTCGCTTGGCCCACCCTCATCTGTTGGTTCAACGTAGCCATCGTATGTATGACGTTCTGCCTCGACTATCATATTGTGCATGATAGCACATGCATTCATCACCAAGCCGATGTGAAACCGAGATTGGAGTACACCGAATGCTCGTTCAACATCCGTCATACACGCTTCTTGGACTTCTGCAAACTTCTTCTGTTTCGGTCGTTGAGCTAATGAGATGGTTTTCACAAAAACTGGTCATGAAGGGTAAATGTCATCAACAAGATAATACGGGATTGTATAGTGGTTACCATTTACCGTATATTGAACCGGGTGTTGCCAACCATTGATAACGTCCGCGAACAGTCTGGAATGGTTGAGCACCGTTAAGTCGTTGTTTGATCCCGCCATGCCAAAAAATGAGTGCCAAATCCATAAGTCCCGAGTGGCAACCGACTCGAGAACCACGGTTTGTCGATTCTCGTGGTCACTCCTTGAATGGGAACCCCTTATTGTCGTCGGGCAATTCTTCCACTCTCAGTGCATGCAGTCAAGACTACCAAAAATTCCCGGAAATCCTCGCGCTTCATTAACCACCAAAATGTAATCAATATCAGTACGTGTTTGCTTACGCCGGTACGTAGGACCGAATATGGTAATGACTCCCTGCAAAATTTCCTAAAACATTACAAAGTCGTGGTTTCATCTATCTTCAGGTACTCCTCCAATCCATCAGCTGTAATTCCATAACATAATTGCCTAACGGGGCAGCACATTTTTTATAACGAGTTAAGGAAACTCTACCCACAACGTCGCACCGTTATGTGAAATACTCATCGTGATTCTCTAATGCATGGAGAATTTGGAGGAACACACCCTTTGGCATTGTGAAACGACGACGGAAATGCACCTCCTTGTACACAGGGTTCGTGTTAAAGTAGTCGCTAATTAAATGTTCGTTAGCAGCATTTGGGTCACGTGCGATGTAGGTTTTCTTTTGTGGTTGAACTTCGACCATTGCGTCCTCTAACAAGCCATCAACGAAGTCGATGGACATGCATTCTTCGAGTACTTCATCCAAAATGTGCTCCAATTCAAACTCTGTGGCACAGTCATTTGCCATTTCGACGACAAAAGTGGGAGAAAAATAATTCAAACGCATGTGAATAGTGTGAATAATGAATTGTGTTTTTGCTTTCTTTAAACATCCCTATTTATATAAGATTTGAAGATAGGGACATTTATTTTTTGGTTATTTTCAAAACAAAATTTTATTTTCAAGAACAAATAATAGGGCCATTGGATAGTCGTTGACACCGGTGTTTACAAGGGGTGCTGAGCTCACAGCTGGCCCTCACCGCCAGCGTTGAGACGCCAGCTCCCCGCCGTCGATCACTCACCGCCCAACATTGTGGAGGCGTCGTAGTGTGGGGAAAAGGAATATTTGAAGCATGCGCTGAGAGTCTGGTCAACAAGGGCCATACTACCCCTGTAGTGAGTGAGCTCATTCTTCTTCCGAGCTTTTTTCCGACATTCTTTTAACGACTACAAGTAAAAAAAATGTTGTCAATCTATCCAGAATAAAAAAAACACGTACAAGTTTGAAATGCATAAGGTATGATACGTTCTATAAATTCGGTCGATTTGAAGTGGTCGAGCAGCCATTTGAACTCATCCGAGCGTTTTAAGAATTAAAGCGACACGAGAATCTCCAGATCCAGGTTGTCTGCCGTTGTATTGGTCTCCACCCATTTGTCACACCATTCATTAATGTCGTGCTTCCACTCTCGAAAGCGGTCGTTTGTCGTTTCCATTATAAATGCCAACAACCCGTAGAGGTTAACCCCCCTTAAACTCGTAGATGCACTACGTAAAAAAAGTCAATTAGTAAGTATGTTACAAACATATATAATAAATATTATTACAGCTACTGGATCATGTGAATACTTACGTGTAGCTGGTAAAAAAAGTAAAGCCTTCGAGTCGACATCCAACTTTCTAAAAGTAGGCTTGTTCATCGAAATGTAGTTTCGGATGATAAACACTATGTGTCTTCTGATCTGCTTCTATGGGATTACACACTAGGTACAACTCCAATTCCACGACAACTCGTATTTTACCCCTTTCCTTTCCTACAACTTTTTTGTGCAGGATCTTCATACTGACAGGTCCTCTCTTGTCGGTCTTAATCTTAGCACCCTCACCTTGGGTCACCATAGCATAACCATGAGCATATTCTTGTAGATAATCGTTGTCTCGGATATTGGGGACGTTGGGACGGGACATGTTCAAGGAACATTCCTCGCTAAATGCAAGGCTAGCTTCACGTGAAGACGACGTAGAGCTGCCTCTCGACATCACGTAGGCACCACAGGTTTTGCGGGAACGTTGCAGACGACGTAGAGCTGCCTCTCGGACTCCCTATAGTTTCGGACTCAGTTGGAGGGACATAAATCGTAAAGGTGGCATAAAATTTGATGTTGTTTTTACTCTCCATCCCGCAATGCTCATTTCAATAATGAGCAAATAAAAAAAAATCAGCAAACACTCAAACTCCAATTATTCAAACTAATACAATTCAATTGAAATTAACACAATAGAAACATCTATACAATTTAAATGAATCCAATGAAAAACAATCCAATCCAAAACCTAAGTTCAATCAAAACCCCTAACTCTACAATCATCCAATTGTAATGCATTATCAACTTCCAAACACCATATGCCAAACATGAATTCAATCAAAACCCTACAACTCAGTAATTTTCAATCAATCCTCTACTTTTCCAAACCTCAAATGAAACACCACAACTTAGTACTTTCGAAATCAAACTTAAACCGTTCCAATAATTTTCAATCAATCCCCTAATTTTCCAAACCTCAATTCAAACACCAAACCTTATTAATATTAAAACCAAAACACACCAATTGTTGCAATAATTTTCTCATCTCCCAAACAGAAACCAGAATCAAATGAGCTTAAAAACCTTAAATTTAACCCTTAAAATGAAAACACTAAACTGAGAACCCACAATTAATTCCCTACAATCAAAACCATATCATTGAACCACCAAAATTCAATCCCCCAAATTGAAAACCATAAATTGAAAACAATAATTTAAGAAATTTTGAAATCAAAACCCAATAGTACTAATTGCACTTAGAACCGCACGACCATGAGAGGAGAGAGTTCATTGGCTTCGGCGCTACATATCAATGAATCCATGCAAGTGAATGGTGTGGCCAGGCATGGTGGTGCGCCTGTTAAGGATCAGAGGGACTGGTGATGTTTCATCATTTTTTTCCGACTCGATTAATCGAGGATTTTGTGTGCAATATTCCCTTTGGTACAAATCAGGAATGTTTTGAATCCTACTTTGGAAGTGTTGTTAAAATTATCAAACATGTCATTGTTAAAAGACCGAATCGGAAATGAATTTTTTTTTTGGTTTCATCCATGTTCGTACGCGTGATGAAGATGCAAAACTAATTGACAGTCAGAATGGTGTTAAAGTCAAAGGGTTTTTTTTGTGACTTTAGATCGGTTGGAGAATGTTGGTAATATGGCCCAAGAAAAAGGTTGTTTGGAGACCTAAGATAGCAACACCCTCGTCTAGCCAAGTTTGTGAAACTCCGGAGGTGTTGATTAGAAAAGAAGTGGTTGATCGTATCAGTCATGGAGCGATTGTATCCTTAAGGGTTGTTTGTTCTTGGAGAAGGTTCGTGAGGAAATGGTTGTGTGCGGTGCGAAAGGGATGGATGTCCGCAAGTTAAATGGAAAACTCTTTCTGTTAGTTTGTTCAAATATCCTTTTCGCTTCCATGCTTAGGGAAATAGAATGGAGATGCCTCGCAACCTGGTTTAATCTCCTCAGTTTGGACGTATCCATGGCTATGCTCGGAGAACATTAAGGTTGGTATGAAGTATCAGGCTTCCCTTACTTATGTGATGAACTGGTTGTTATGAGTGAGATTTTTAAGCTTTCATGAAAAGTTATTTCGGTGATACCTGTGATCCAGTCTGCCGAATTACTTTGTTCAGGTTATGTGTTAATTCGAAACCCATTTGATAATGTTGTGCCTCAGTTTTCTGATTTTAAGGTACGGAAAAGATCATTCAAGCTTCTGATTAAGGAAAGCGTTGCAGCTCCAGATAGCTCAATTCAACATGTGGATTTTGGTTCCCCTTGTCAGGGTCTCCCATCCCGATCTGGATAGCCCTATTTTTAGGACGTTGAGACTAATTTAAATTTAAACGTTTTTGTTCCAGGTGTTTTAGCATATAAAAGTGCATAAGTTGTTCTCGTTTCAGACTCTACGGTAGTTGTTTCTACGACTGATCACGAGCCTCAAGGAATCATTATAGTTGTTGATCGTCCGGTCAATGATACACAATTCCCCCCCTCCCTTTCCATTAATGGAGAGGTAACTCCTAAACATAGTAATGTTACGTGTAGTTCAAGGAAACCTCAAAGGAGTATCGAAAATCAAAGTCCCTTGACTCATGCAATTCCTACTGATTCCTAGCCGTATACAATTCAGACTCGGTCCAGAACATGGTCATTGGATCATGAGCGCGCCAGGGGTTAGTAATTCCTATTATCATGCTCTTGATCCATCCTCTAAACGTGATGCTTGGACTATGATTAGAGAATTCCATAAAGAAAAGCTTAAACAAACTAGTGCATTAGTTGTTATTGATAATATCGATCCTTCTAAAAAGTTATTCACCAAGCCCTCCTCCTCTTCTGAGGGCGATATAATTAATATGTCAAGCATGAGGGTCCTCTCATGTAACGTGAGAGGAATAATTTACTCTCAGAAGAGACATTGTTTGAGAGACCAAATTTTCAAGTCCATTGCCTTTGTTTATTTTGCATCAGGTTGTTAAGGCTGTTGTGATTGATTATGCCTTCTTCGTAGTTGCGTGTTACATGGGGTTGGAGTTTTCATTATATGCCTCCTATTGGTTTAGCTGGTGGTGTGCTCAGCTTATGATAGGATTCCAGTTTTGTTATAAATCGGTTTCATATGTTTAGAATGCTTCTATTTGGTATGGTTTTTGTATTTTTGCTAATGTGTGACTT
The DNA here is from genome assembly GCA_963921825.1 of Erodium maritimum. Lineage (NCBI taxonomy): Eukaryota > Viridiplantae > Streptophyta > Magnoliopsida > Geraniales > Geraniaceae > Erodium > Erodium maritimum. The sequence continues at coordinate 35,242,409 of OY997593.1, read as the reverse complement.
TCTGTTATTAATTTTTATGCCCCGAACGGATCCCGAGCTCGAAGATTGTTGTGGGGTGATTTGAAACAGAGTATTGGTTTGGTTGTTGAGATAACTATTTGGGATGGAGATTTTAATTCATCCCTTTCTTCAAATGAACGTCGCAATTGCAATTCTATTCAGGCAGATATAAAGTCATTTCAGGACTTTGTCTCAGGAATGGATCTTATCGACCTCTCTCTTTTGGGGTCTCAGTTCACGTGGATTCATTCATCTGATAAGCTTTCTCACATTAATTGATTTTTTTTTGTTTCTGCATAATTTTTATCTATTTTTAGTCCTTTGGTCAAGGTTGCGCTGCCACGTGCTTGATCCGATCATAGGCCTTTCCTATTGAAGGTTGATGAATCTATATGGGGTGCTTGGCCGATAAAGTTTTTGAAGGTGTGGGTAGATCATTCAAATTTCTTACCTATTGTGCAGTCATTCTAGTCATCCTACAACGATTATGTGTCGACCAGTTTTAGCTTTTTTTAAGCTGAATCGCTTCGATTGGACCTCTAAACCTAGAACAAGGATGTGTTCGGGAACTCTAAGGAGAAGGTGAAACAGTTAGTTGTTAAAATGAAGTTTTGGAAAAGATTCAGGAGGAGAAAAAAAAATTTGGTGCTGAGCTGGGTCACTGATCTTGGTTATGATTTGTATTAACTCTGGAGCAGAAATATTTGGACTGGATTTTGCATCAAAAGGCTCAGATTCTTTGTTTTGTGGTGGTGATCGGTGCACATGTTATTTTCACAAAAATGCAAGTGTTTGCAGGAGCTTTGGGTTGGTCTGTTCCTCTCAGGTTTCGCCTGTTCTCACTACGGTTCGACGAGTGCTCATCCGGGGAAATGCTCATGGCCGATATATTCTTCAGAATGGAAGGGAAAGTGTTACTTAGTCTTTCTAAAACCAGAGGATCCACATGTTCACCCTAAGGCATTGTTTGTTGGTCTCTGTGAGACACATGATGTGGTTTATAGATATTACTTTTGTTTTCTGCTTATCTTTTGGTTTTTGGGGCTTTGGACACTTAGCTCAGATTTCCAGCTCCTTTGTTATAGTTGTTTTCCTTGTCATTTTCCTTCTTGGAACTGGTCTTTTATAATAAAACTTTTGAGCTTATAAAAAAATAATATAATACTAAACTTGCACGTTAAGGGTCAATGGAGGAGTCATGTTGTTGTCATAGAGGGAGGTTCGGGTTTGTGAAGGCGATGGAGGGTCGGGTTCGTCACAGTGGAATAACCTCGGGTTCATGACGGCGCAGGAGAACCAGGTTCATGACGGCATTGAACGGACGAGAAGGTTAGAGGAATCTTTGGGACGGCAGAAGAGGCTTTTGGGCGACGGAGGAACGTTGTCCGGATGGCGGACGACGAAGAAACGAGAAAACGAGGGTGAGAGAGTGTGTTAATATACTGACCTAAAACAACACTTTCCCAACGGATCCCACATCCGTTGGGAAAATGTTACTGAACGACGTCGTTTTCATGCTGACACTTAGAGAAAGATTTGAAAATTGGGAGTTCGGTTGGGAAACGGATATGCGTATCCTTCGGCCAACAAACGTTAACCACAATTGACACTCGACTTCCAAACTGACCTTTTTTCGTGTTCGAAGGTCATTTACTGTTACATAATCGTGTTGGATAATGTCTAACAACAAAAAATCACATTTATATGGTATTGACATAACACAAATGTATTATGCGTAGTCGGTCAGAACACTTTCATGTATAATAGGAGGAAAAAAAATACCGATTCATACATATGTATAACTGAATATGATAAACTAGATAATCAAGACCGTTTATGGTGTAACCATGTAGTAAATGAAAAATAACAATCATTCGACGGTTGGTAATCCTCGATCGATGTGGTCAACTCCGTAGGTCAACAAATGTGTACTACCCCACAAATATATAACTCTTCAGCAACGCATGTATGACCATTGGCCAGGTGAAAAGTTACCCAACGGATATGCCTATCCGTCGGGTTAGACAATAAATAAGACAAACTTTTACCGAACACCTATTACATAATTTCTAAGTTGAATGTTTTGATGTTGCACTCTTCCTAAAACTATTTTTTCATCAAAGGAAATACAAAAAAACAAGTAGTTTAAGGTAATGAATCAAGGTTGTTTGGATCAAAATAGGGCATTTGCTCTCTACTTTATCCGTCGTCCTGCTGGGTAGTAGGTGGTAAAACAAAGCATTTTATGTACTTCCAATTTTCTCCGCTTCCTTATCATGTGAACTGTTTTGCAACCAGTTAAAGAGATACACGACTTATACATAACATCAAACTAATATTCATTTAAATATATAAATATGTGTCAGACAGAGACCTCACCACCGTCTCTTTTATTTTTTTGGTAAAGTGTAAAACAATATTATGCGATTAAAATTTATCGAAATTATATTTTAAATTATTTTAAACAAATATTAGTGTGTATATATATATATATAGTACCAAAAAGAATTATTGAAAATTATAAATATATATACTAAAATAAAAAAAAAATTAATTAAAATAAATAAATAATAATTAATAAAAATTATTAAGGAAAAAATATTTATTAAAATTAAAATATATATTTTTACATAATTATTGAAATATATAAAATTTTTAAAATTATAAATAAAAATTATAATTATCTTTCAAATTTTGTAGAATTAATCTTAAAAAAATAAAAGAAAAAAACTATCAGTAAAAATGAAAATATATAAAAAAGTAGGTAAGAAATGAATTATATTATTAATAATTAACTAAAATGTTAATAAAACTAATTTTAAAACTGAGGGTACAATGGTCGTTTTACTCTTTAGTCAAAAGTTAACTAAATCAACATAAGGGGAAAATGGCCATTTAACTTTCTTTTGTTAGTTTTTTTAACCCTGGTGGCTCAAAACGTCCGTGGACCGAACATAAGGGTATGCATATGTAATAAAAAAATCATAAGGGTTCCAAAACGTCTGTGGACCGAACATAAGGGTACCATAATGTATTTAACCCTAAATTTTATTGTGATATGCAGATTACTTTTTGAATGCTTGCTATTTTTGACTTTGAGATAGGTTTACGTGTTTGTCGTTTGAGTTGTGGAAATATGCATATGCTAGTGACAGGATGAAACCAAACTTTGATCCTCTGATCGAGCATAGAGGGCGCCGACGTCTTCAAGCTCAAATTGTGTTCCCAACCACGTCACCACGAAGATCTAACCATGTAGAGGATTGCGCCCAATCGAGGCCTGAATATGACCAGGCGTGGGTGAAGCAGTACGACCAACTGCTCGAGGAAGTCAATCAAAGCTGCGACTATATTATGAGCCTCATGTGCGACAAAGGTGATGACCTGCCTCCACCCCCTGATGGTATACCCATGTTTAATGAGAGGCATGTGTGGTTAAAACTTGTTCAAGATAGTCCTCAACCTGTAGAGGAGTCAGTGTGGTTTAAGCATTATGTTGAAATGATGGAAGAAGACAAAACAATGTATGATCATATTATTGCAAGCCTGCGTGGTACTTAAATCTATTATGCTATATTTATGTGTTATGTTCCAATTAGAACATGATTAATGACGTGTAAAAATAACATAATGTTTTGAAGCTTATATATATATATAAATATATATATATATATGGTAACTATCCAGTAAAAACCACCCTTATTGTGCAAACTACAAACCAATCTAAGCCACAGGATGCAGTCAAAGTGACGTCAGCAGAGCGCGCGCAATGCTGACACGTGGTCGCTTCGCGCGCGCCTCTGCCCGTGCGCGTCGCCGTGTTGACCACGCGCGCACGGGTGCTGATCGTTTACAAGCACGGTGCTGATAGTTTAGTACAAATGCAAACTATCAACACTGTGCGCGCAAACGATCAGCACTGTGCGCACAAACGATCAGCACTGCGCGCGCAAACGATCATCACTGTGCGCGCGCGCACCAGCAGCGCGCGCGCCCACGTGTCAGCACCTGGTGAGTTCCTAGTTTGCACAATAAGGTGCGGTGTTTTATATGTTTATTGCCCACGTGTCAGCATCTAGTGCGCTCTACTGACATCACTTTGGGGTGATCTTATGGCTCTGATTGGTTCGTAGTTTGCACAATAATGGGTGGTTTATACCTGATACCAACTATATATATATATATATATATGATAACATTCAGGTACGACTTGTAAGAACCACTCCCCGTCAACGCCAGTCAAATCTGCGAAAAACAGGAAAATTTAAAAAATTTGGTCAGACACTTAATTAAACCTAAAATTGACTCCGAGGGTCATACCGGACGTAAGTTGACCCCGATATCGACCAAAGTGAGTTCCAGGGGACTCAGGGCAACTTTCTAATCAATTTGGGAAAAGTTGACTTTTCGCTGGAAAAGTCAACCGAGCGACGTTTTGGTCCATTCGAGGACCGTTTTGGATCCAAAAAGCTTAGCCGTCATCGCAGCGGTCTTAGTTGAGCCGTTTCCTTGTAGCCCGTGAAGTTTCGTAATTTCTTGGAAAAAGTACCCGTTCGGGGCCCGAGACGGCCGAATTTCGCGAATCTGACTGAAAAATATCTAGAAGATATTTTCAAAAATGGGTGGGACCCACTTGCCACATGTCATACAAGTGGTGGTGTTAGTTTGGAAATTAGTTGATAGTTGGTTGGTGTTTAAAATAAAAGATGAGAAGTTGAGGGTTAGTTTTGCAATTATGATAAAAGTGTGTGGTTGGAATTAAAACAAAAGGATGAGACTTGGTGATGGTCGGCCAAGACTTGTAAAAAAGGGGAGTTTGGTGTTTTTAGAAAGAGAAAGAGGAGAGAAGAAAGAAGAGAGAAAAGAGAGGTGGTGTTGTAGAGTTTTGGTGATTCTCGTTCATCTAACCTTTGGATCGTCTCAAAGGTAAAGGAATCGAGCTCACATCGACGTTCTCTACGGTAAGCACCGAACCGATCTTCGTTTTGTTAAGTTTGAAAATTTGGGTTTGGGTTAAAACTATTAGTTTTTGGTTTAGATATGAATGGTTGAGGTTTGGGGTTCGTTAGGAACGTTTTGGGGCGAAAAGGAAATTTTCCTAATTGTGGCCGGGTGGAGCCCACATGCCCGGGTATCGGGTTTTCGTGTTCGGGTGGTTTAGGACGATCCCCAAGTAGTTAATCCACACCCGGATCGAAATTTGGAATTAAATTGTGAAAGTTGTAATTAACGGGTTTAGAAACTTTAAACGTGAATTAAATTACTCGGAAGTCGGAAATTGATTCCGTCGAGTGCATAGGAACCCTTGAATTATTCTAAGACCGTAGAAACAAAAACGGGAATTTTCGGAGCCCCGGAAGGACGTTTTCAAAACCCGGGCAGATTCGCCATGTCGGGCGAATCGGGCTTTTCTGAGCCCATTATCGACAATGTCGAGTAATTGGGAAGTTTGGGAGTGATCGACATTGTCGGGGTTGCATTTGGGCGTTTAATACTTTAAATTCGGGTTTCGCCTGCTTGCTTAAAAAGTGTGTTAATTGCAATAATTGTAGACCGTGTCGCCTACCGTGGAAAGAGGAGGCTAAGCGGGAAATTTGGAGCATTTCCGGAGAGCGGGCATCGGTTGTGAAACGCTTCAAGAGGTAGGGAAAAGTAGCCGGATCTCGGCCCTGACTGGGGAAAGTTAACAGTAGAATTGCATGTGACACCGGGGTGTCGTGGGTTGAGTAGGTTTATTTAAATATTAGAAAAGCATGATACGGGAACGTAGCGAATATTGGAAAAGCATGTGACACTTAGTAGTGTCGTAGGAGCATAGAACTTAGTGTTATTAGAATTACTGGAGGCATATGACCATGCCCGGAGGTTGTTTGTGAAACTGTTGATATTAGGACTGTTGGAGGCATTGGTTATGCCGGAGGTTGTTTGTGTATTATTGTTGATGTCTTGGTGGCCTTGAGAGAATGTGCTATTATTGTTGGTGTTTTGGGTGGCCATGAGTGCCCGTGGGGTTGTTGAACCCGTGTCTTTACCTTTGGTGTTTTGGGTGGCCATGAATGCCCGTGGGGTTGTTAAACCCGTGTCTTTACCTTTGGGGTTTTGGGAGGCCGTGAGTGCCCGTGGGGTTGTTGAACCTGTGTCTTTACCTTTGGTGTTTTGGGTGGCCATGAGTGCCTGTGGGGTTGTTAAACCCGTGTCTTTACCTTTGGGGTTTTGGGAGGCCGTGAGTGCCTGTGGGGTTGTTGAACCCGTGTCTTATTTGGCGGTGTGTCTTGGGAGGCCGTGAGTTCCTGTAGGGTTGTTGAGCCCGTGAGTTACTGTTTGTGTGTCTTGGGAGGCCGTGAGTGCCTGTGGGGTTGTTGAGCCTGTGAGTGACTGTTGGTAGTTTTGAGAGGCCGTGAGTGCCCGCGGGGTCGTTGAGCCCGTGAGTTATTGTTGGCGTGTCTTGGGAGGCCGTGAGTGCCTGTGGGGCTGTTGAGTCCGAGTTTTACTATTGGTGTCTTGGTGGCCATGAATGCCTGTGAGTGTTGAACCTGTGTTGTTACTGGTTGTTGAACGTGCTTGTGATTGTGATTGTGATTGTAATTGTGGATCCCGGTAGGTTGCAAGCATTCTTTGGCTGGCCTGACACAGTTGAGTATCAACAGGTTGCAAGCATTCTTTGGCTGGCCTGACACAGTTTGAGTATCAACAGGTTGCAAGCATTCTTTGGCTGGCCTGATCCGAGTGTGAGTATCACAGGTTGTAAGCATTCTTTGGCTAGCCTGATTCGTATTCGTATGAGTGGGAGATGGGTTACTGAGTAGCTGGTATGCGTTCCTTTGTGATCTTGTTTGGTGTGCGATCCTTTGTGATCTTGGGTGTTGCGTGGTGGTCTTTTGAGTCTTGGGAAGAGGTTGTCAATCGTTGTGTCGGGTCTACTTACGTGTTTGAGTGTTGAGTCGTTCGAGGAAGGTCAACGTGGGTGTTTGTCAGTCGGAGTACTTGAGTTGGGGACAGTGATCCCCGGAGTTGAGTTTGTTGTTGGTGTTACCGGCTTTGTCTGTTGATTATGCCGTAGTCAGTCTGTTATCCGTGGTGGTGAGCGAACGCTCACCCCTAGCTGATTTTCCTACAGGTACCGGTCGCAGGTTGGACTAGGTGATCTTTTGAAGCTTGAAGAGTTGGGAGCGGGATTCTGGGTTTATTTTGAGTCTAGCGACGGAACCATACTTTTGTCCACTTGTTGGGACGTGTTTTAAGTTGTAAATATTATTTTTGATAACTAAATGGTAATTTTAAAGTGTTTTAATGGAAAAGGTTTCAAAGTGTTTATTATTTTAAATGTTCGCGTCCCGAGTTCGGTTTACTGAAATTGGGGCGTGACACGACTTGACCAATTTTGTGCGAAATACGACTCAATCCCAGCCCTGGAATCGCAAATCGCATGGCTGATTTTTTTTCCAGCAACTTTCTTATTTTGATCTTTCCCGCTTCGTTTCAACTCCGATTTAATTTTTTCTTGCGCCAAAAACTTTCTTTTTTCAAGATCTATCTATCAAGTAGTATATTGAATATGTTTTGAAGCAAAAAAGAACATGTACAAGCAAAAACACAATTTGTTAACCGTACACTAATGTATGTTCTTGCAACTGCATTTGTATGAATAAGCTAATCTTAATGTATGTTTTGTATGTATGTTTTTACAACTACATGTTTTTTAATTTTCAGTTATATATGTACGCTGAACTTAATGTATGTTTATACAATTTTAAATGTATGTTCTTGGCATTTTCATTTGTATGTGTAAGCCAACCTTAATGCATGTTGTTTCAGTTGTATGTATACGCTAAACTTAATGTATGTTCTTACTATTTTCATTTGTATGTGTATGAATGTTTTGTACGTGTAAGATAATAAATTAAGATTAACTTAAACATACATTAAGATTAGCTTATTCACACAAATGCAGTTGCAAGAACATACATTAGTGCACGGTTAACGATTTGTGTTTTTTCTTGTACATGTTTTTTTTGCTTCAAAACATATTCAATATGCTACTTGATAGATAGATCTTGAAAAATGAAAGTTTTTGCCACAAGAAAAAATTCAATCGGAGTTGAAACGAAGCAGGAAAGATCAAAATAAGAAACTTTGTGAAAAAATAAAATAAAAGAAATAAGCCATGCGAAAATCGCAGCCCTTGGACAATATGCGATTCCAAAGTTGGGATTAAGTCGTATTTCGTATTTAAAGATTGTGATGTACCTGAAAGCTCCCCTATATATGTGTGTATATATATATATATTGTTGCATACGGGTTTATGTTTTGTGTATATAAGAAAAGTGTGTTTACATAAAGACTGTACACTGTCTCGCTTTATCCATAGATACAATTATATATATATATATATATATATATATATTGTTGCATACGGGTTTATGTTTTGTGTATATAAGAAAAGTGTGTTTACATAAAGACTGTACACTGTCTCGCTTTATCCATAGATACAATTTAATTGAGACTTGGATACAATATCCATTGGGAAAGTCCTAATTTTACCCACGAATGAGGCATCCGTGGCTAAAGTACCCTTACTTTACCCACGAATACAAATTACTTGTGACTCGGATATCATATCCGTTGGATAAGTCCTCACTTTACCCATGGATGTGGCATCCGTGGCTAAAGTACCCTCACTTTAGCCAAGTATGAGGGATCCTTTGGTAAAGTGGACAAACTTTACCAACAGATGTATTGATCTGTTGGCCAGGTCAATTTTTGCAGTAGTGATATATGATGGTGGGCAGTCGTATGACCATTTGTACAATAAGAAAATCACTTTATACGCATGGTACAAGAAACCAACCACCTTTGAAGGTCGACATTGGTAGGAAGGGTTCGCAACCAACCCAAGTGGACTGAGGAGCACGATAATGAGAAGGGACCAAAGGGGACACAAAGAGATGAAGAGGGAGGATACATAACCTCCGGGACTATATCACCTAAGGAGTCAGGATCACATTCGGGATGAGGAATGTTTAACCGAGCATACAACTCCCAGCGAGGATCCTCACCCGCGTTTCATATTTGGTCACCACAGTCCTCACTAGATCTCCAAACACACCCGATAATGCGAACATTTCCATGGCCAATGCATTTTCACTTGAAGTTGAGTTTTGACTGCAAAACGGATCTGATATGAGTTCGGTGTGGAATTTGTCTTTTAAACCTCATGATTTACCGTAAAATAAACATCTACCACCTCAAAAAATTAAATTCAAAAGTAAATTAATTAAAATTGGAAAGTATATAACCAACACATGAAAACAAGTTTGACAATGGAAAACTAAACACAAACGGGAACGATTAAGGAAATGGAAACTTACGCATCATCTTCATCAACGAACAACATTTCCTCATTGAACAAGGTCAAAATATATTCTGAGTTTATTTTTCAGTTTAATTTGAACTTGACGATTCTCGAAGCGGCGAGTGTGGGATTGTATAGAGTCATAATTTGGTATCGAGCCTTGTTGGATAGGAACATGTGATGCTTCATCGTGTCAAGGTTTGATATAACCTTTGTACGATTCACACTCATCTTCCACAGTCATGTTGTGGTTGATTATGCATACTTTCATAATGAGGCCCAATTTTTGCTCATCTAATGTTCGGGCTGGACGAATAATGATATGGAACCGAACTTGTAGAACATCGAATGCACTCTCAACATCCTTCCTCATGGCCTCCTGATCCATGGCGTACAACACGTTCTTCTAATGCATAAATGTAAGGAGTGTTGTAATAATGATCATTTAACTGAAATGCAACTAGCGGTTGGAGAATGACATGTATGTGAGTGAACAAGTATGATTGATTCAACACGTTGATGTCGTTGTTCGACCTGGGCATACCAAAAAATGTGTGCCACTACTTCGAGCATAACAGTCGACACGGTACTGGAATGATCTCTATGCTCGTGTACCCCTTGATAAGATTTGGGACAATTTTTCCAAGCACAATGAATCCAATCGAGGCTTCCAATACAACCGGGGAACCCACATGTTTCATTAACATATAGTAAATGGGTGATATACTTCTCGTCCGACTTGCGGAGATATGTTGGACCAAATACACATATTATGACAAAACATAACTTATACATGCACTTAAGGGAAAACCTTTCTAACATTTTCAAATACTCATCCAAGATATTGGCGGAACGTAACATAGAAGATGAATAATAACCATAAACCTTTTGTAAGGGGAGAACCCAGGCTGAGTTGTGCAATATTTTTTTGCACGAATAATTCATCGAACGGAACCACACTTTCCCTAGTCGTCATAAAAACAACTTTCGACATATGGGACCTCAAATGGATTATTAGAAGATCGTACAATGAGTTGTCAATGAAATAATCACGCATGAGTCGCCATGAACTTTCACACGATTATGGGGAATGTGCCACCTAGTATGCTTCATCACCTCGTCCTCGTCTTCCAAAACAGTATCCTGTAACAACTCGTAGAACGAATTTTCATATCCCGAGTCATCACCCGTAACGTATCATTGTCGATGTTAAACATATGTTGGAAGCCTCCCGACTACTCCACATTGAACTCGGGTGGGGTGGAATTATGGATATCGTCGTTGCTAGACATTTTTTTTATTGGAATGAGACTTTACTAACGGATGAGGAATCTGTGGGTAAAGTAACCTCTCTTTACCCACGTTTACAAATTACTTTTTGATGAGCGTAAATGTGTCCTAGTTAAATTGACCATTTTCCCCTATATTTTTACCTTGTTGTGCTCGTTTTTATATTTTTAGTTATATCTAATAAATGCGCTAAATCCCCTTAATCGTTGATATTTTTAGTTACTTTATAATATATCCAATATTGGTCTTGTTTTGTAGGTCTCTAAAAAATAAAAATATCTGCGAAAGAACGAGATCATTTGGAGCTAAAACGGAGTAGCTACGAGCAAAAGAATATAAAACAATTATATAACTAGGATAACCACTCAGCTTGTGACACGTGGCAGTTGACTTGGTCAACTGAGTAGCTGCTCCTCCTCTTTCATTTCAGCGTGGTTTCGAGGCACAGTGAGAGAGTTCATTTTTGGACAGCAGCTGCGACAGATACGTGAGGAACGGCAGAACTTCCAGCAGCCGGATCTCCCACCTCCGGTGACCGTCCGGCGAGATCCGGTGTGAAGCCCGAAGTCTCCTCTACACACTCCATCCATTCACTTCGTGTTTTGGGGTCTCCAAAGACAGAAATTGAAGCTCCAAAGTGGCTGGATTTACATTTCGGATTCAAGCCATTTTTTTTTTGGAGTTTTGAAGCGATTTTGAGCGGTTTTACCTTATTTCATCTTTTCCTTTGCTCAATGTCGTTTTCATACACTGATTTATGTGTTTTCAGCTCCATGGCTCGCGAGTAGTCGCTCCGAGCCATGGATGTCGTTGTAAATACATTTTAGTTTAATTTATGCATGAGGTTATTCAATTGTGGTGTTAGATGATGATTTTTGCGATGTTGAGTTCGATACCCATTTGTGTTCGTTACCCGATTTATGTAAGTAGATCGATGTTAGGTTAATTAAATCGGGAAAAATAATTTGTATGTATTAATTGCATGTTAAATTAGAGATTTTGGGTACGAACTCGATTAGGTGGATGCTTTTATTGAGGAAAGGTCACTTACTCCTTTAGAATGAATGACAGAGGTGCTGTCAAAGCTGAATTAATTCAGAAAACAAAACTCCTAGCCAAATTCTGGAGTCATAAGGCCAGAAAAAAATATTTTTATGAGGGTGATAAGGGATCTAAATACTTCCATAGACTGGCAAATTACCAAGGGGCTAAGAAACAAATCACTCAAATATTGGTAGATGAGGTCCTCATTGATGATCCCTCTCTTATCAAAGCTGCTGCACTAGAACATTTTAGCAACAGGTTTTCACAACCTCCTTCACACCATACCAACCTTGAACACCTACCTTTTGCAACACTTACACCTCAGCAGGCAGATGCTCTTGAGCAACCTTTCTCAGAATTTGAAATTTTGAAAGCAGTAATGGCCTGTGCTGGAGACAAAGCTACTGGTCATGATGGTTTTACACTCAAATTCTTCCAAGTTTGCTGGCCAATTATCAAGCAGGACCTAATCAATTTCATCTCACACTTCCATATGTCTGGCCATTTGGGGAAAGGAATCAACTCCTCTTTTATCACATTAATTCCCAAGTGTGAGACACCCCTCACCTTTGATGACTATAGACCCATCAGCCTCATGGGAGGTCCTTATAAAATTGTTTCCTAATTGCTATCAACAAGGCTAAGAGGGGTTATCAGCTCCCTGGTTGGTTTTACGGAGACAGGATTCATTGCTGGTAGAAAAATCCTTGATGGTGTGCTAGTGGCAAATGAGGTTGTGCATCAGATTAAAAAAGATAGGACCAAGGCTCTACTATTCAAGGCAGACTTTGAAAAGGCTTTTGACAAGGTACACTGGATGTTTATGATGAAGCTTTTGGCAAGATTGGGCTTTGGGCATCTCTGGAGAGTATGGATGATCTCCTGCTTCAAATCACATGTTTCAGTCCTCATCAATGGCTCCCCATCCTCAGATTTCTTGATGCACAAGGGTTTAAGGCAAGGATGTGCTTTATCCCCTTTCCTTTTTGCCTTGGTTGCTGAATGCTTAAACCAAATACTCAAATCTGCACTACTTCATAATCAATTTCAAGGGATCAATATAGGAAGCAATGGACTTATTATCTCCCAATTTCAATTTGCAGATGACACCATTCTCTTTATCAAAGCCACCACTGAGGGAACCACCAACCTGAAGAATGCTTTATCTCTTTTCAGACTCATTTCAGGACTCAAAGTCAATTACAACAAGTCAAGCATGATACCTTTTAACCTCTCATAGGAAGAGTCAGAAACCTACTCTATTATACTTGGTTGCACACTCCAATCACTCCCAATTACCTATCTGGGTTTCTCTCTGTGAGCAAATTACAAGAGAATAATTACTTGGGAACCAATTATACAAAAATTCAAGAAGAGTCTTGGACTTTGGCAAGCTAAATTGCTGTCCTTTGGTGGCAGGATTACCTTAATCAAATCTACTCTCAGTTCCTTGCCCTTATACCATTTTTCCCTACTCAGAGCTCCAAAAGCTGTTATACTTAACATGGAGAGGCACTAAAGGAGATTTCTTTGGCATGAAGAGTCCCCTTCAAAAGTCTCCTGCAAGGTGGCTTGGAACAATGTCTGCAAACCAAAGAATGAGGGTGGCCTTGGTCTCAGAAAACTTAAAATTATGAACTTGGCTCTCCTGGCAAGTGGTGGTGGAGATTTGCCTTGGAAGAAGACTCATTATGGAATCAAACTATATGTGCTAAATTAGGTTGGAACTACTCTGAGTGGGACTTGTCTAATTTCATAGAAATTGGTATGCCTAGTTTCACCTCTCACATTATTGCACTACTAAAGGACCCAACTTTTGCAGACCTATTGGGTCCAAAAGGTTTTACTTGGACCCGGGGAAGAGGTAACAAAATTCATTTTTGAGATGATCTGTGGTGGGGAGATACAATCTTTAAGCTCCTTTTCCCCAGGCTATATGGTTTGGCCACCTCTAAATCATTGTTAATTGAGGCTCTTTGGGATGGCCTTTCTTGGGATCTTATGCTGAGAAGAACTCCTAGAGGAAGAGAAGCCCAAGAATGGGGTGCAATGTCAGTAATACTAGGGTCTATCCATCCAATCACTTTGGATGACAATCTTCACTGGATTCATGATGCCAAAGGCTTTTTCAGTTGGCAGTTTCTACAATCTACTTGATCTTCAAGGTACTTCAGCACCCAACTCCCATCTTCAACTACAATGGACTACTCATCTTTAGATTCCAGGCATCCCACCCAAAATCTCTGCCTTTTCCTGGCTTGCTTGTTTAGATGCAATCCCCTCAAAGTGCTTCCTAGAGTCTAGAGGAATGCCCCTCTCTCTACAAGATTTGATTTGCCCCCATTGCTCCTGGGACTTTGAGGATGGGGGCGATATTCTTCTACATTGTCACAAAGCCTGGAAAACTTGGAACTTGGTTCTCTCTTGGTGGGGCATTACCTGGGTTGCTCCTGCCTCTGTCAAATTACTTTTAAGCTCTTGGCACTATCTGGTTCCCCCAAAATTCAGAAGAAGCTGGGGTGGGATTCTACAAGTAACTCTTTGGCAGCTGTGGCTTGCAAGAAATGCCCTGGTCTTTAACCTTATTGAAGAATCATCTGACACAATCTTCATCAGAATTTTAAACAAGACCTTCAGCTGGGAATGGCCTAACTTCTCTCCCTCTTATCATTTCACTCTTCAAGATTGGGCAGTTAAGCCTTGGCTTCTGGTTAAGAAATGAATTTTTTGGCCTTCTCTATTTTTGTTCCTGGGGTTTGGGTTTCTAGGAGGGTCTGGGTGGTTTGGGGGCTTTAGTTGCTGGTGAGGTAGGCTGATCTTGGGTTTTGTTTTCTCTCTGGAGTGGGGGCTTTGAGCTTCTCTGGCTTTTTGGAGTGAAGTGTGGGTAGCTCTCTTAGGTTTGAGTGTTTCCCTCTTCTCTCTTTTCTTTTGCAGGTTTCAGGTTTTGTCTCAGGCTTTTGTTGCCTTCTCATCAGGCTCTCCTTCAGACATCTCAGCCTTGCTTCATCCATTTTGATCAGCTTCACTCAGCAACATCTCAGCAAAGACTTCATCCTCTCTCCCTAAAGATCTAAACACACACTTCTTACTCTCTTCAGCTACACTACTCAGCTTCAACATCTCATCAGCTTACTAATCCCTCTGCCTTTCATCCCTTTCACTTTACAGATACATCTTACAGCTTCATCATCTCATCAGCTCCCTAACCCCTTGCCTCCCTTCCCTTTGGCTTTTTACTCTCTGCATCACTCCTTCGATCATTTCATCCTGGCTTGAGTCGCACGACACCTCTTCAGTACCATTTTCATTTGGTTGCTTGGGGCGCAAGACACCTAACGCTGCAATACTTGCTTGAAGATCAAGACTCCTTTCAAATTTTCAAATTCAAATTGCAACTTCCGAAGCTTGGGGATCAAGTCATCTCCCTCATTTCCTTCACTCACAAGACATTACATCTCTTCACCTCATTCCCTCTATTATGCTTGTTTTCTTTCTCTTTTGTCGTTAACTTTGGATCTGTAGCTGGATTTTCTGTTAGTTTGTTGTATCTTTTCTACCTCAGAGAGGATAAATTCAATTTGCTTTCGCTGATTAAAAAAACTCGATTAGGAGAATTTTCGATCTCTTGAACTTATATCAAGTGTTAAATTCATATGTTCGTAGCGTTCGTTACTTAATATGTTTAGTGCTTATTTTGGATGTTAGATTTTACCGTGCATTCTATATGAGATTGATAATTTCTCGATGATTGCTATTTATGTCTTGTGTGTTTTAAGCTAAATTAATGATTTCGGGCGTGGATTGCCCTTGAGTGATTTATTGCTTTGGGTGTGGATTGCCCCGTGAATGGTTAGTTGTAGCTATCTAGGATCGGTGTATGATTTATTTGTGCATTTTGAGACATTAAATTGCATCATTGTTTTTACTGATGATTTATCTAGTTTGGGTGATACCAAGTCCCTTCTTAGTGGACTTATGTAGATCATACTCTAACCAAGATGTTCACGTTTAATTCGGAATGGTCGGGTTAGAGAAGTTGATTTATGCGTAGCTAGATAATTCATTTTTCGTAGAGATTGTGTTCTATGCTTGAGTATAACTAGAACGAGGTTCTATTTAGTTCAACTTGATTATTGTTGTTCGGTACTCGAGAAGTGAACTAAGAGTAGATAGGCACAATTCTTTATTTGTGCTTGTCTATTTTAGCATTTGTGTGTTACTGGGGTTAACATCGCTTATCCTATGTAAGTTGACTCGTTTTGATTATTTATCGATGAGATAGATTATCAATTAGAGAAGCAACTTAAGAGAATGCAAAATAGATCTATGAATGTTCGATGATTGGTTTTACTCGAATCATATAAATTCATGCTTGCACATTTACTCCGATGATTGGTTTTTGAGCCATGACGGGAGCATTCTTTTCGTCATCATCATCACATTGATTACCTTATGCATTGATTGACTTTATGTATGAGCACGACACCCATGATTGTTTTCTCCTATACAAAGTTCCCATTTTTATTTCCGGTTTTGTCCTTCTCTATTTCTCACAAACTGTTTATGAACATTTACTGTTCCGTTCTCACTGCTTAAACCATTTGCTTATTTTTTGAAGAGTGTATTTAGTGACGTTTATACGCTTTTCTCCCTTTTTACCAATTTTCATAGATTCTATCATCCATTGGCCCGACTGCTCCCTAGTGTTCGACCGGTTTCTTACCGTTATAAACATATTGCTTGAACGACCGTGTACGGAAGCACGTTAAAGAGGGTATGCAAAAACACCGTCTTCAAGATGGCGCCGTTGCTGTGGAGCACGGTTAGCCTTGGATGGTTTTATCTTTTTGGTAGTTTATTTGTTAGTAGTTAGCAGTGGTTCTTGCAGTTGTCTATAGTTATTTTCATTTTTTGCATTATTTCTATATTTGACTTTGTGGTTATTATTTTTTGTGTGTTTTAGTTCTATTTTCTTTTGAGTTGCATTCCTTCACGTGCTTACTTTCAGGTGATATCTTTTTGGAAGAGTGTGTGTTTTATGAAGATGTTGCTCGACAATACCAAGAGTATGTCGACACATGAAACAGATCAAAGGCCAGCAGATTCTTCAACTGAGGTTGCAAGACTTGAAGCTTTGAAAAAGGAGAATGATAAAGTTATACACAGGCTTCAAGAGATTATGGCTTTAGTAAATCAAGGAGTAGCACTTACACCAGCTCAAGCAACAGAAATAGAGGCTATAATGATTCAATCTGAGCAGAATTCAAGAGCCCAACAAAGGGTATCACCCACAGAGCCTCCAAAGATATTAAAGGAACAGATACATTTACAGCCCATCTAGGTGCATAGTATCGAGCCAATTGTGGTGTCTACACCGGGTGAAGTTTATAGTGACTATAATTGCAAGTTAGGGAGCCATTATCTTGATAAAATAGCTCCAATAGATGAGGACTATGGCTATTATTCATCCACTGAGTCGGATGATCTTGAGGAGCACAATGATACATATTTAGATATTTCTCTGTGTGATGGAGTTGTAGATATATGCTCGCTTACATCTCATGACGGTATAGATATGAAGGAGCTCCAAGAGTGGACACCATATGAGCCAGAATTCTCAGAGGAGGATTATGCATCTTTAGTTGCCCATCTACCTAGAACAGAAGCAACTATGAGTTTTACTGATGATGACTTGCAGTCTACTATTGATGTGGGAATGATTGAGGCAAAGGGGATACATGAGATGTTCATATATGAGTCAGACTCCTCAAATGAGGATGATACTCAAGAAGCCCTTGATGAGTATATGACTAAGACTGATGCTACACTTAAGACTATTATTGTTGCAATACAGGCTGCTACATATGCAGATGAGATTGATGAATGGAATAACTTCAGAGATAAGTTGTTGAGGGATCGGTTTCGAATTCCAAAGGATCATGCTAAGATGTTAGTCGAGGTAGTTTCTTATGGTACTCATGTGTTTTCTAACCACACTTCTTACCTGCACGAGAGTACTAGCATGCTTGATTCACATTCTATGCATCCATTGCTCCATGTGTTAGACAGTCCTATTGTTGATTGTATACCTGTTGATATTGATGTTGCTGTGCATGCTTCTGTTGCTTTATCTGCTGATGATTTGAGAGTTGGTAGCAGAGTAGTTTCATTGCCTGTTAAATCTGATGATATTATGGACCCCGTTGGGAGGGGCAGTGATTCTGTTGATACTTCAGTAATTGATGATCCCCGGAGAGGGATATTTGTAGTGGATGCTAGTGGCTCAGATGGCCATGGTAATCCTAATATTATTGTGAGAGCAGAAGATAGAGGGACAAATCCGAGATGTGCTAGTAAGGATTTCTTGGCCTTTTTGGCCAACGTCCCCATGATTAGATTGTTAGAGCAGACATTGACATCTTTAACTCTTCTTAGAGATAGTTTTACTGAAAGAGAGAAGGAGACCCATATATGAATGGCAAGCATGTTATTATGGGTCCGGACAGTAGCTCCTTTATTAGATGTACTGTTCCACTCAAGGAACGAGACCCTGGGCGTTTCACAGTCCTAGTGTTATTCAGAGAGTCTGATTTTTTTACTTCTCTTTGTGATTTGGGAGAAGACGTTAGCTTGATGCCGCTGTCTCTATACAAGAGGTTGAGGTTGGGTGATCTAGAGCCTGCGAATTTTACTCTGCAGTTGGCTGACAACTCTATGTCTAGATCAACAAGTGTCGTAGAGGACATTTTGGTAAGGGTTGGAGGATTGATGTTTCCTGTTGACTTTGTTGTCATGGACTTCCATGAGAACCCGCATGTACCACTCATATTGGGCCGACCTTTCTTGGCGACAGCTTCCACATGTATAGATGTGAAGGCTAGGAAAGTCACTGTGAGTAGTGGAAGGACTACCGCAGTCTTCTCCATGAGAGATTCGAAGAGGTCGCCCCGATTGAGCATATCATCTGTTCATGTAGTCCCTGACCCTGTTTATGGGACCGTGCTTCCTAGAGTTGCAGTGGTTGATGAGTCTTCTTCTGTACCATTTGGGAAGAAGACCAAAAAGAAGAAGAGGAGAATCCCATGATGCTTAGATTAGAGCAGAGGAAGAAGTTGAAGACTAGAGGGTGTTTGTTGCCAGCTTCAACTACTATATGTTGGTCGTGTGCGGTTTCTGCTTGTTATCCAGTTGTATGCTCTTGTTGTTGTCACACCGCCAAGGAGGTGGTTGGATTGAGTTGATTGAGGAGTTGATGCGACCGTTGTGCCGCCACCCGTCGAGCTAGGGACGTTAAACTTAGCGCTTCTTGGGAGGCAACCCAAATGATAATATCCCTTTATCTTACTTTTCTTGATTTTAGTTGATTTGCTAGATTTTTATTGATTCGTAGTATTCTTCCCATTATTGGCTTATGTTGGCTTGCTCATAATGTAGGAGTGGAGATTGGAGTTCTTTTACCAAATATATTATGAAACGATGCTTATTTTTGGAGCTCGTCCAACCATCTCCCACCTGCCAAGCCAATAGTAAAGCTTTGATTCTCTCCCCGCAGTCTGTAGTTATGCTTGGAGCTACTTATACAGGGACGATATCTATGTTCCTTTCGAGCTTTTTATGTTTACATGCTCCTTGATATTGTGTTGTGTGCCGGAGACGCTGAGTGTCCGCTGATGTGCTGAAGATTTAAATTTATACATGCGTAGCATTTCACATCACAAATATTGCATATTCTAAAAATTGTCACACTTTAAGTGTGGGGGAGGGGATGCATACTAATGTTATTGGAATGGGTGAAATTTACTACATGTTGAGTCTTGCATGTTAAGTTTGGATCATTTGCATTCATGTTTTAGTTGAGTCTTTATTTTGTGTGTAAACCTTGGATAAGCAAATTTGCCCATTATGAGTAAGCCGGGAGGAGAATTCTTTATATCATTGTGGATTTTTGTAGAATGATTGGAGGATTTAATGTTGGAAGTGTTAATGAGTTGTATATTGTGTATGCGCTTTATTGCTTAACGGGAACAAAAATACTATGCAATGCTAGATGCCTTAGAGTTCCACGAAAAGGCGGTCACACCAAATGTCAGGTGTGGTTAGATTTCAATTCTTTTTATTATCGCCAGCCTGATTCTATCTTGGTTTTTGTCTATAGTGGGCCTAGTTAGGAGACGATAGACTTATTTCACCTGTCATATTGAGAAAGTGTTGAGTTCAGATGCTATTTGTTGAGGGATCAAACTGTGTGTTTTGGTAGATTAAAAATATAGTCGAGTTCAAGTGGTTAGTCCCATTGTGCGTTTGTGGTACCAAATTTTCAAAACTACACACACTGTGCACTGGAGAATTGAGTATAGGTCCCGGGGAAAGAGGATCTAATAAAAGCTTTGTTTGGGATAAAAGGGTGTAAGGTGCGGCGGATCGCATGCAAAAGGAGACCTAACACTCGGAACCTTTCATAGAATAATAAAAAGGTGAACCCCCAACCTGTATTAGTTATCCAAAGTTTTCTACACGTATTCGAAAAAACCAAACAAAAGTTTGATCTATAACTTGACTCGTAAAGGAACTAGATGGGTTTACAATTCACATAGTCCTTAGGTAATGTAATTGCATGACAACACCCGATCGTGTGAGTTGTGAATGAGTCTAAGCTTGCTCCTGATTAGTACCGTTTATATGTTAGAGCCGAGAGAGCAAAGGGCTAAATGATGATAGGGAGGTTTGAAATTTTTCTAGACATTTCATTTCATTTTGTAGACCACCACCATATACATTCTTAATCTACAACAAGTAAATAATATTTAGCAGAAAGTGGAGAGACATGATGAGGAAAATTTCACTCCATTAGCGAGCTCTAGGCCAATATTGCTAAACAAATCCAAGTGCTTATTTGAGTCTAGATTTTCGGTCTTTTATTTGCTTGTGCATTTGCATGAGGTCGTTTTTATTTCGGTTAATTGAGTCATCATATGCATTTTTCTTTATTTTCGATAATCCGGAGCCGCCAAGATCCGCCTAGGGAATTTTATATCGTCGGGTTTACCTTGGTATTTATCTAGTATTATTTTATTTTGCTCGAGGGGCGAGCAAGGTTTAAGTGTGGGGGAACTTAATGAGCGTAAATGTGTCCTATCTAATTTGACAATTATTCCCTATATTTTTACCTTGTTTGTACCTCGTTTTTATATTTTTAGTGTTTTCTAATAAATGCGCAAAACCTCGTTCTTAGTCGAAATTTTTCTAGGGTTCCAAATATATTCATTATTGGTCTTGTTTTGTAGGCCTCGAAAAAAGGAATTTATTGGCGCAAGAACGAGGTTGATCGGAGGTCAGACGGAGCGGGAACAAGCGTTTAAAGTTAAAACAAAAAATGCCAGAACAAGATTCGGTGCTTTGCGGACCACTCCTTAGAGCATGTACAACGGGTCGGCCCTGCGTGAGGCCCTGGCCCTGAGGCCCTTGTGCTGACTAGACAAAAGTCAGGGAGTGGGAGTGCAGAAAAGGGGGTGTTCTACAACAGAAAGGACCTCTGAGGCCCTAGGAGTGTAGAACAGTGCTGACTGGATTATTATTTTATATTTTCCTGTTTTATTTAATTCGTTATCAGAAACCGTTTAATTTAGTCATAATTTAAACAATTTTGGAACAAAAATAAGTATTGACAATCAATAATGAATAAATAAATTCAACACGAATATAAATGAACTTCTAATTTTATTCAACCCCGTTTTAATACAACACCAAAAAAACCCAGCTCCAAGAGCACAAACGACTACTCGTCGTCATGGAAACCAGCTCCAAATCGATCCCATAAGTGCTCCATAAGATCTTGTTGTAGTTGATGGTGGATCTCAGGATCTATGACACTTTGTTGAGCATCGACAAGTCCCTAGTATTCCAATGGCCCTCCGTGGTGCCATCGTTCCGGTGGTGTCCAATTCGGCATTTCTGGAGGTTGCGCCCACAACAACTCCTCCTCCCCATACTCGTACCGGTCGCGCTCATCCTCTACAATCATGTTGTGTAGAATTATGCAAGTGTGCATGATATCAGCCAAAAAGTCTGCGTTCCAAGACCGAGCGGGACGGGAAATGATGTGCCACCTTGCTTGAAGTACTCCGAAAGCCCTTTCAACATCTTTTCAAGCACCTTCTTGACATTTAGCAAACAACTTCTCTTTGGGCTCGAAGGAATGCCGAATAGTCTTCACGAACCGTGCGTATGATGGGTAAATGCCGTCCACCAAGTAATAAGGTCGGTTTTACCGGTGCCCGTTGATCTCGTACTCCACAGCTAGATCATGGCCGTAGTAAGCGTCTAGGAATAGGTGGCTGTGGTTGAGGACGTTGATGTCGTTGTTCGATCCAGCCATCCCGAAAAATGCATGCCAAATCCATAAATCACGGGACGGTACAGCTTCAAGCAGAATCGTCTTGTCCCCGTGGTGATCTCCCCGTCCATGGGCTCCCTGCTCTTCGGTTGGGCAGTTCTTCCACTTCTAATGCATACAGTCAAGACTCCCCGCCATTCTGGGAAACCCTCGTCTGTACCCTTCTCGGAGTAAGCGGTCCATGTCCGCCGGTGTCGGGGTACGCTCGTACTCGGCTCCGAATACCTGAATGACGGCCTTGCAAAACTTACGTAAACATTCAAGTATGGTGCTTACCCCAATGCGTAGAGTTTCGTCCAATTAATCGGCCGAGGACCCATACGCAAGCATCCGTATAGCGGCGGTGCACTTCTGCTCCGTTGATAAGCCCGGCCGTGAGGCAGCGTCAAGCCTACATGAAACGAAGTAAGGGTCGTGAGCCTTCACCGCGTTCATAATCCGTTGGAAAAGTGGTCTGCACATACGGAACCGGCGCCTGAACATTTCAGGGCCATATAGGGGTTGTTCGACAAAATAGTTCGCCATCAACTGCATGTGGGCTTCCGCACGATTTCTGTTAATCTCTCGACGCATTGGTTCCCCACGCATGGCCCTCTGGACCCTTGGCATTACTCTCTGCATCTGCCTCTCCATCATCCGCCGGAATCGTCGCGCAACTGGCCGCATTTGGGCTGCCATCTCCTCATATGTCGGCAGTTGAGCTGCCATCTCCGCATGCGTCGGCATCCGGGGAGCCAGCTCCTCGTACGTCATCTCCTCAGCGTCGGACATAACCTCGTAGTCGAACATTTTCAAAAATAGCAAGTAGGAATTGATTATGAAAGAGTGAAAGTATAGAGTGGTGTGGAAAAAATGAGAGTGAAGATGGGTATTTATAGGGTTAGTTTTAGTTGATTTTTGAATTAAAAAAAAAGAGCCGATAGCAACATGACCGTTGCCAACGGTCTGGCCACGTGGCGCAGCCACAGGCTGCCACGCCAGCGACGGTGCGCAAGGAGCGGGACTGGCCAGCGGGAAGCAGACGGGGCAGGCGGCACGCGTCTCGGGGGCGGGGGCGCGCATTTTTGGGCCTCCACAGCGGGTCGGCCCGCGTGCTGCGGTCCGGGCGCGCACGGAGTGGGGCGCGGGTGCGACCCGTTGTACATTACCGTGCGCCTGCGCGACCTCCAGTTTTCGGATTAGCCGACCAGCGAGCTGACTCGATCTGAGCCGTCAGGAGTGCGTGCGTTGACTGTGTACTGGTCTGTTCGATCATTGACCAGCTGATCCGTTGGCTTTCAAGGCCGGTTGCATATCAGATCCTATGTGCATGTCTACACCTGATCACACGCGCAAGCTCAGCCCCTCCACTCCAGTTTCGCGTCAATTTGAAGCAACAGAAGATATATCAAACTTTTCTTTTTATGTATTAGTTTTATTTTTTTTATTTCTCAGCCTATATATATACTATGTTAGGCGTGAAAACACATGACTAGGGGTGGGCATTGGGTGATTAACCACTCAATAGAACCCTTTACGAACCCAACCCGATATTACCGGTTTGACATATCTTGGAACCAGCCCTAACCCAGAAACCATTTTTTTACAGTGAAACCAATCAGTTCACTGACCGGTTGGTTAGTGGTTTTAACCAACCAACCACTTTACCACATGTAAGTACAAATTTAGATACCAATACCCATACACATATTTCTATTTCAAGCCAAAACATATTACTACATTCTCCAAAACAAAAGAGAAATTACATATAAGTCATCGTGTTCTATGTTAATAATCTGTGTGACACAAAAGAGTGCTCATGGGTCATTAATCCATATCAGATCAGTGGTTATTATGAAGCCACGTGTATATGTTGAACAGTACCGGTTTGGTTGGTTAACCGATGGTTTGGCGTTTCAAGAACCGACAACCAACCATTAAGTTTTCGGTTCGATTGTCAAGAACCCGCAACCAACCGTTAACTTTCCGGTTTCGGGTTTTCCGATGCGGTTTGCGGTTGGTGGTGGTTGGTTTTAGCGGTTTCGGTTTTTTTTGCGCACCCCTACACATGACATTCAGAATTTTTCTATTTTTTTGAATCAAAAGCTTAGTTTTTTATTTTCTCTCTTTTATTCTTAGTGTTCTTGAGTGTTCTTTAGAGTTCTTCATCTTGAGAGCATTTTCTACCTTTTAAGGCCATAATCAAGACGATCCAATGAGCTATCAAGCATCCATGAGCCTCCCACCATCTCCAACTTCTCCATTTTCATGAGTTGAAGTTTTGGAGAGTTGGAGATGGTGGGTTTGCAAGCTAGATGAGTTTTTCGATTGGGTTTCTCAACCCAATCTCAGTTCTAATCTCTACCCTTTTCTAGTATTGTTATAAAAATTGGGTTTTTATGGTATGTTTGAGTAGAAATTGAATTCCATGACCTTGGATTCCAATCATTGGTCATGGGTGTTGTGTAAATGTTGATTTCCTTGAAGTTGATGCATGAGTTTGTGGTTAATTTGATGTTGGCGGTGTTTATGACATGATTTGAGTTTTTTGAGCTTAATATCATCCACTTGCTTGTATGGGTATTTGTCTATATTTTAGCTAATCGATGTTCAAGCATGATTTTCTTACTTTGTGTTCGAAAATTTCATGATTTTAAAACCCGATTTCATGTGCTAGCTATTTCATCTCTCGAGTGTATATCAAGTTCTAGGTTAGAGTTCGTAAACATGCAAACTTTAGCCATTTAGTGAACTTATTTAGGATTTCCGATATTTTTATGTCTTGATTTCCTATTGACGAGATAGAAATATGATAGGATGTGTTTTCTCGATTCTCTTGTGTGTTTCAAGTCGACCGAAGGATATGAGAATTTTCCCATGATTGTTGTGTGCACTAGGTAGATCGATGTTTGGAGTGATCCATGATTTGATCTAGTGTGAGACGAGATTTCACATTTATAGAATTTACTTATGCTTGAGTATTACTAGAACAATGTTCTATTTAGTTCAACTTGATTATAAGTACCATCTTGATTGTTGGTGTTTGATATTAGAGAAGTGAACTAGGCGTAGCTAAGTAGATTCGTCCATGGTTTAGAGTTTACTCATGCTTGTGTATTACCAGAGCTTCGTGATTCGTTGTTCTATTTAGTTCCCTTGATGATCGATTTATTCGGTCGTCAGGTTGATTGAACTAGGCGTAGCTGAGTAGATTCGACATTTATTTAGAGTCCTCTCATGCTTGTGTAGTACCGGAGTATCGTGATTCAATACTCTATTTAGTTCTACCGGATTTCTGATGTTCATCGCTATTGATGGTATTCGGGAATTAGGAAGTGAACTAGGCGTAGCTGAGTTGATTCGCTGAGTGGTGTAGCTATCTCTACTTGTGGTAGTTGGTAGCGAGAGTGACATGCATTCGTTGTCGTTATCTCTCGTTCGATGATTGATCGAGTTTCGCTCAAGATCATAGAACTACACCCTATTTCTATTTTCATTGCTTTCCGATGATTGGTGGTTCGCATTTTATCCGGACAATGGTCTTGTGCCCTCTCCCCGTGACTACTATGTGGTTGATTTCATGATACCATGTACATAGGAACTTAAGTGTTATAATACCATAAGGACAACATTATTTGATTTCACCCTCGTTAACCAAACCATGCGTGTACATATTTACCTTTATTTCTAAATTCAAAACAACAACTTTTACTTTTCTGCTCTTTATTTTCCCTTTACGGGGATGTGGAAGGGACAACCCACGTCCCCAGGTTTTAGCAAAATACTAGTGATACCTCTACTCCCTGTGGGATTGACCGGTACTTAACTGTCTCTATATTTCTTGATAATCGTGCCCTGATGCACGTTAAAAGAGGGATTTGACGCATAGTCATCCCCACTCATCACTTGTGTCTCGGATATCATATCCATTGGGAAAGTCCTCACTTTACCCACATATGTGGCATCCGTGGCTATAGTACCCTCAGTTTAGCCACAGATGTTGGATCCGTTTGTAAAGTGGATAAACTTTACCAACAGATGTATTTAATCCGTTGTCCAAGTCAAATTCTGCATTAGTGATATATGATAGTGGGCAGTCGTACGACCATCTGTACAATAAGGAAATGACTTTATATGCGTGGTACGAGAAACCAGCCACCTTTGAAGGCCGATATTGGGTAACAAGCGGTTCGCAACTAGTCCAAGAGGACTGAGGAGCACGATGATGAGAAGGGACCACATGGGACGTAAAGAGATGAAGAGGGAAGATACACAACATCTAAGACTACATCATCTAAGGAGGTAGGATCACGTCCAAGATGAGCAATGTTTAACCGGGCATACAACTCCCAGCGAGGATACTCATCCGCGTTTCATATTTGGACACCATAGTCCTCAACTGGATCTCCAAACACACCCGGTAATGCAAGCATTTCCATGGGCAATTCCTTTTCACCTGATGTCGAGTTTTGACCGCAAAACGAATTTGATATGAGTTCTGTGTGAAATTTGTCTTTTAAACCTCGTGATTTACCGTCAACTCAACATCTACCACCTCAAAAAATTAAATTCAAAAGTAAATTAATTAAAATGGGAAAGTACATAACCAAACATAAAAAACAAGTTTGACAATGGAAAACTAAATGCAAACGAGTACGATTAAGGAAATGGAAACCTTAATCATCCTTTGCACAATTCACACTCATCTTCCACAATCATGTTGTGGATGATTATGCATACTTTCATAATGAGGCCCAAGTTCCGATCGTCTAACGTTCGGGTTGGACGAATAATGATATGGAACAGAATTTGTAGAACATCGAATGCACTCTCAACATCCTTCCCCATGATATCTTGCTTCATGGCGTACAATATGTTATTCTGTTTCATAAATGTAAGGAGTGTTGTAATAATGATCATTTACCTGAAATGCAACAAGTCGATGGAGATAGACATGTATGTGAGTGAAAAAATGTGATAGATTCAACATGTTGATGTCGTTATTTGACCTGGGCATACCAAAAAACGTGTGCCACTACTTCGAGCATAATATTTGGCACGGTATCAGAATGATCTCTGCGCTCGTGTACCCATTGATAAGATTTGGGACAATTTTTCCAAGCCCAATGAATCCAATCAAGGCTTCCAATACAACCGGGGAACCCACATGTTACATTAATATGTAGTAAATGGGAGATATAATTCTCGTCTGATTTACAGAGAGATGTTGCACCAAATACACATATTACGACAAAACATAACTTATACCTTCACTTAAGGGCAACCCATTCTAACATTTTCAAATACTCATCAAGATATTAGCGGAACGTAACACAGAAGACGAATAACAGCCATACACTTTTTGTAAGGGGAGAACCCGGGCTGACTTGTACAATCATTTTTTTGCACGAAGAATTCATCGAACGGAACCACACTTTCCCTAATCGTCATAAAAACAACCTTCGACATGTGGAACCTCAGATGGATTATTAGAGGATCATACAATGGGTTTTCAATGAAATAATCATGCTTAAGCATCCCATAAGCTTTCACACGATCACGGGGAATGTGCTTCCTAGTATGCTTCATCACCTCATCCTCGCCTTCCAAAACAGTAGCCTTTAACAACTCGTACAACAATTTTCATGTTCTCGAGTCATCTCCCATAACGTCGCAGTGTCAATGTTCAACATATGTTGGAAGCCTCCGGACTACTCCACACTAAACTCGGGTGGGGTGGAATTCTGGATATCATCGTCACCAGACATTTTTTTTATTTGAGTTAAAGCTTTGTGGGAACAAGTTTTTTGAGAGATAAATTCGAGAGAAGAGAATTTGTGGATGGAATGATGAACAATGAGGGGTGGTGTAATAACCACTCCCGGTCAACGCCAATCAAACCTGCGAAAAACAGGAAAATTTAAAAATTTTAAGACAGACACTTAATTGAACCTAAAATGACCCCTAGGGTCATACCGGACTTAAGTTGACCCCGATATCGACCAAAGTGGGTTCCGGGGGACTCAGGGCAACTTTTTGATCAATTTGGGAAATGTTGACTTTTCGCTGGAAAAGTCAACCGAGCGACGTTTTGGTCCATTCGAGGACCGTTTTGGATCCAAAAAGCTTAGCCGTCATCACCACGGTCTTGGTTGAGCCGTTTCCTCGTAGCCCGTTAATTTTCATAATTTCTTGGGAAAAGTGCCCGTTCGGGGCCCGAAACGTCTGATTTTCGCGAATCTGATTAGAAAATATCTAGAAGATATTTTCCAAAAGGTGTGGGACCCACCTTGCCACTTGTCCAACAAGTGGTGGTGTTAGTTTTGGGGGGAAATAAAGATGAGACTTGATAGGGGGTTCGGCCAAGAGGAAATCAAAGAGAAAAAAAATAGAAAAAGAAAGAGAGAGGTTAGAGAGAGAAGGAGAAGAGAGAAAAGGAGAACCAAGAGGAGAGCTAGGGTTTGGAGCACTATTCACGAGCATTCCACCCTTGGATCGTCTCAAATCTTGGAGATTCACACTCCCCTCGTCTTCCTCTACGATATACACTAAATCGATCGTCGATTTGATTAATTTCAAAAGCTAGGGTTTTGTTAAAATGAATGGTTTAGGGTTGTATTGAGGATTAGGGATTGTTAGAGACGTTTTAGGGACGTTTGGAGGGGAAGGAGGCGTTTTCCGGCGACCGGGTGCTCGAGAAGTGCTCCGGCCACCATAGGGGGTGGCCGGCCACCATGTGGGGTGGCTGGCCGGAGCTAGGGCCGGCCACCACCATGGTGGGCCGGGCCCACTTAAACCCTAGGACCCACGGCAAAGTTGGGCCGGGTGGGGCCCACGTGCTCGGGTTTTGTGTTCGGGTGGTTTAGAACGTTCCCCGGACCATTTATCCTCAACCGAATCGAAAATTGGAATTAAATTGGAAAAGTTGTATTTATCGGGTTTAGAAACTTTAAACGTTAATTAATTGACTCGGAAGTCGGAATTCGATTCCGTCAAGTGCATTGGGACCCTTGAATTATTCTAAGACCGTAGAAACGAAAACGGGAATTTTTGGAGCCCCGGAAGGGCATTTCCAAAACCCGGGCAGATTCGCCATGTCGGGCGAATCGGGCCTTTACGGGTCCTTTATCGACAATGTCAAGGAATTGGGAAGCTTGGGAGTGATCGACATTGTCGGGGTTACGTTTGGGCGTTAAGTTTATTGAATTTCAGTTTATTCCTGCGAGTTGTTAAGTGCCTTGAAAATTGTGTTCTTTTAGATCGCGCTGCGGACCGAGGCAAAGGGAAGCTAGGCGAGTGACTGGGATCACGCCGGGGCTGATTTGAGCACTTTTGGAGAACTTATACGAGGTAGGGAAAAGTAGCCGGATCTCGGCCCTGACTGGGGAAAGTTAACAGTAGAAATGCATGTGACACTGGGGTGTCGTGGGTTAAGTAGGTTTATTTGAAGATTAGAAAATCATGATACGAGAACTTAGCGTTTATGAGTAAAGCATGTGACACTTAGTAGTGTCGTAGGATCAGAGAACTTAGCGATATTAGAATTACTGGAGGCATATGACCATGCCCGGAGGTTGACAGTTTAATTTATGTCTTGGGTGGCCATGAGAGCCCGTGTATTATTGTTGGTGTCTTGGGTGGCCATGAGAGCCCGTGTATTATTGTTGGTGTCTTGGGTGGCCATGAGAGCCCGTGTTTTATTGTTGGTGTCTTGGGTGGCCAAGAGAGCCCGTGTTTTATTGTTGGTGTCTTGGGTGGCTATGAGAGCCCGTGTTTTACTGTTGGGATGTCTTGGGAGGCCATGAGTGCCTGTGGGGTTGTTGAGCCCGTGAGTTACTGTTGGTGTGTCTTTGGAGGCCATGAGGGCCCGTGGGGTTGTTGAACCCGAGTTTTTACCGTTGGAGTCTTGAGTGGGCAAGAGTGCATGTGGAGTGTTGAACTGGTCTTGTTACTGTTTGTTGAACCTTGCTTGTGATTATGATTGCGGATCCTGGTAGGTTGCGAGCATTCTTTAGCTGGCCTGACCAAGTTCAAGTCTCGGCAGGTTGTGAGCATTCTTTGGCTAGCCTGATCCGTGTTCGAGTCTCGACAGGTTGTGAGCATTCTTTGGCTAGCTTGATCCGTGTTCGTGTCTTTGGAGGAGGTCGTAAATGGTTGTGTCGGTTTTACTTTACGAGTTTGAGGTGGAGTCTGTTGAGGAAGGTAACGGGTTGTGGGTCAGTTGAGTACTTGAGTTGGGGATTGTAGTCCCGGTGTTGGTTTTGGTGTTACCGGCATTGTCTGCTAAGTATGCCGTAGTCAGTCTGTTATCTGTGGTGGTGAGCGAACGCTCACCCCTAGCTGCTTTTCCTACAGGTACTGATCACAGGACGGACTAGGTGAGCTCTAGAAGCTTGTGGAGCTAGGAGCGAAGTCCGGGTTTTATCTTTTGAGTATAGTGACGGATACCTGTACCTTGTCCATTTGTTGGGACGCTTTTTGAGTTGTAAATATTATTTTGGTAACTAAACAGTAATTTCAAAGTGTTTATACAAAACATGTTTCAAATGTTTTATGTTTTTAAATGTTCGCGTCCCGAGTTCGGTTTACTGAAATTGGGGCGTGACAGCTTGGTATCAGAGCTCGAGGTTTCACACCTCGGACTGTCCGTCAATTAGGTGGGGAGAGTCGAGTCGGTAAAGTCCCGTCCTGCGTTGGGTACGCAGGTCGGGAAGCGTGTGTAGACCCGTCGTGTTTTGAGTCTTGTTTGTGTTTGTGCAGTGTTTTTATTGCTGGCATACTAATGGTGTGTGCTGCGTGAAACGTTTTTAAGCTGTCGCGGATCGACTCAGGAGCGCTCCTGTAGTCGAACGTGACGGTGTTGACATCAATGGGTACAATGTAGTTCGGGGACGCCTTGACCGGGTTGTAACTACGTGATGTCAAGAAATGAGGTTTTAAAATGAAAAGGAGACAGTTTTAAAATTTATTGGCCCAGTGGGCGTATGTTTTGATTTTGGTTGGCCCGGTGGGCAAGGTTCGACTTTGGTTGGCCCGGTGAGCGGGAGTTGTCGTTGTTATGGTTGTTGTTGTTTGGCCGGGTTGGCTTATGATTGAGGTTGGAAGACTTGTGGTTGGTTTTGAATTGTTGTGCGTGTGTGGTTAAATTGGTGGTCTAGCGCGTGTGTCGTTTAAGACTAATTTTAGGGTTAAGACGGGTTAAGATTCAAGTTTGAAGCGGGTTTGGAAAACAGGTCTGCACGAGCCTCACGGATCCTGTCACGGATCCGTGACGGAGCAGAGCGAATTGGCAGTTTTTAGGTCTTCGTCACGGGTCCGTGACCCCAACCGTGAAGGGATCTGTCACGGGTCCGTGACCGCTGTTTTTGCTCCATCTTGACTTCGCAGTTTTGTCGTGTTGTTGTGCGTGGCTTGGTGTGCGTTTATGCGGTTTAATTGAGGTTTCACTCACGTATTATTATAATTAAAGTATAAACAGCGTGAGCGGGGTGACGTTTAGTAACAAGTACGTTAGGGTAGACGTAGACCGTGTGAGCGTTAGTGTTTTTGAACTTGTTGCCTTTATATGAGTTCGCAAACTGAATGTTTGCGTGTATCCGTGCAGAGGATACTGACTTATGGCTCGCGGTAGACGAGGACGAGCGGCGGTAACACGGGGACGGGCGCCCACGCGAGGCAGGCGGGGACGGTCAGCGGGGACACCTGGACGGGTGCCAACCGTTGAGCCCGCCGAGTACGCGGAGGCGCAGGGCACTCTTGTCGGAGAAGACAGGAGAAGCGACGCGAGACCGTCTATAGGCACACCCAGGAGTCCCGCCGGTCGCGGACCCTCCCGTTTTGACTGCCCTGGATGAGCTGACCAGGAAAGTGTTAGTCTTAGTGCCCGTAGTTCAATCCTAAATGTCCAAATGTATATATCATCGTTAGCAATAAAATTAAAGCGGCTTTATATTACTTATGTGTTGGAGTAATATATCGATGTGTGCTCTGATCTATGCCCACCATGCGAATAGAACCATAGATCGAGATAGATCACACTCGATGGGTCCCTAGTCAACAAAGCTTCACTAGAAGCGACTAGTATGAAAGATGGCTCTTTATGGCTTACGTTCTGTTAGTCATTGGAATGGGATTCCAGAGTCTGATCATAGATATCATGTGGGAGATGATATTGGACGACCCGCCCTGAATATGTGCCATAGATTAAGTCATGAACATATTCAGTGTTGTAGCTTGTCATGTATCCTTAGACCAAGGAGTCTTTGTGATCGCTATGTAGTCAACAACTGAGTTTGACCTGAGCCTAACGTTGTCCGTAACAGGGCTTCCATAACGGCCAGGATTGGCTTGGGGACGGGCTACATGAGTGACACGAAAGACGGCTAAGGGATTTATCCCTCATACTAAGGTATGGGAAAGATATCGGTTCTCGGCCGCTTGATCGAGAGTGACTGAAAGAATAGCATGGCCATGCACATGATACTGAGTATCATATCTTCAGTCATCTCACATATCAAGGAACGATGATTGAGAATAATAAGGATGACGACTCTATGCCTTATCTCAATCAGGATATCGGAGATAAAAGGATAATGACAGGGACGACGGAAAGGTTAGAATCGACAGGGTCGATTCGTTATGTAGTGTCAGGCAATACTAAAGTCTCGTTAGTTGCCACTTAAATAGGATCAAGTAAAATGAGATTTTACGTTGATCTATTGACATGCATAAACCTAAGGGTCACACCGGAGGATGAAACTCATTGACACATTTATGGAGAATGGCCAAAGGGGAGTTGTCTCGGGACATGACCAAAACTGGGTTTTTGGGTCATGTGCCCGTAAGTGAATAGGACTTTACGGATCGAGACAAGGCTTGGAGTCTTGGGATTGATCGCGTCGGATAATGTTGTACATTTCCGGTATGGAAGGCATGGAGGTGATGAGCGAATCACGGGACCTCGTTGGAAATGGCCACGGGCCATGTTCCAAGAGGCCCATGAAAGGCCCATGCAACCAAGGCCCATGGAACTAATTAATCAAGTCTTGATTAATTAGTACTAAGTAAGCAAGACAAGGATTAAGGTGTTGGTGATTCACCACCTAACCCAATCTTGTCTTGCCATACTTTGTCCTATTTACACCTTACTTGACACCATACTTGTCCCATGCCTTTAGTTGGACAAGTATGGGTTTTGTTATGTTTAAGTCATCTTTTTTCAACATAACAAACACAAGACAAGAATAGGAAACACATTTTCTCTCCCTCTTCCATGGCCATTTCGGGTTTGGCAAGCTCCTACCTCCATTTTTGTGTTCTTGAGTCCTCAAAGAGAAGAACTACGTGGCTTTGATTCCCATGTGGATACGTAGGCGTCTTGGAGACTCAAGCCAATCATTCGTTAACCGGTGTTCTTGTTTTGGTAAGAAATAGTGCTGAATTTTTCTCTTGTGAATCCATTCTTTGTTAGTTGTTTCATGGTTTAATCGTCTCTTGGTTTTCATTGATTTTCCGCTGCGAGTTGGTTCATCTCAACGGTTCTGCCAGGAGGTGTTTCTGGCACAGTATTTTCCCGAGTATACGAGGCCAGATTCACGGCCTTGACCAGATTCGCGCCGGAGATGGTGATGACCGAGCAGAATCGTTGCCTGCGGTTCGAGGGGGGACTGAGACCGGTGATTCGGGATCAGGTCCTCTCCTTGAGGTTGCGGAAGTATACAAATCTCGTGGACACAGCAGCGACGGTGGAGCAGGGTATCCGGGATGTGGCCAGGACCCGCGAGGTTCGACAGCGGCCGGCCAGCTTTACAGGGCCGTCAGAGTCACGAGACCCGAGGAGGCAGAGGACCGCGGGTTCTTTTGACCACCGACTCATCAGGGTGGAGCGAGACATCAAGGGTCGGTGGCGTCCGTGGGGCCAGTCGCGACAGAGGGGGTACCGACATGCTATCTCTGCGGGCAGCCAGGCCACTTGCAGCGAGGGTGCCGGGCGAGAGGAGGGCACGTGGCACTACCAGCGACCAGCCGGACAGGCCAGGGCTCGGGGTCGAGAGCCGACGAGACTAGCTGTTACCGATGCGGCTGGGTGGGACACACGATGGCATGGTGCCGTGAGCCGTTGGGAGCGACATCAGCGCAACGACCGCAGCAGTCGCGGACAGTACAGTCACCCAGGGGTCACCCTCGTCAGAGTCAGCATTCGATGTTGTCACGGCCGTCTACGAGCGCACCAATTCCGAGACAGCAGCAGAGTCATGGATATGCAGCAGCTAGTGCGCCGGGTCAGAGGTAGCAGGCCTCGCAGGGGAGAGTGTATGCAGTCACCGACTCCAGGGCCCCAGGATCTAGCACGTACCGCGAGACCATCCAGGGTACGTGTTTATTGTATCATTTATGGGCGTTATTCTTATTTGATACCGGGGCGTCGCACTCTTTTATTTCGTTGAGTTGTGCTGAGAGGTTGGGGTTGAGCTTAGAGCCGTTGAGTCCACCCATGTGCCTGGACACCCCAGTTGGGGGTGGAGTGTCGTTGACTAAGGTCTGTCGTGCCTGCGAGATTAGAGTCGCAGACTGTTCTTTCCCTGGTGATCTTCTCGTACTGGGAATGACGACCTTTGATGTGATCTTGGGAATGGATTGACTGTCGAGGTACCGAGCCAATATCGATTGCTACAGGCGACGAGTGACAGTGTCAGTGGACAGTACGAAGGTGACGTGTGTTCTGGGTAGTAAGAGCGGGGTCCTCCTGTCGACGTTGTCCGCTGAGGAGGAAGTAGCGGCTGTGCAGAGCCGAGAGTTACCGAGAGTGGTATGCGAGTTCCCCGAGGTCTTTCCTGAGGAGTTGAGCGGGTTGCCATCGGTTCGTGAGGTGGAGTTTGGGATTGACCTAGTGCCGGGAACGGCGACGATATCGATGGCGCCTTATAGGTTTGCGCCGGCAGAGTTGACTGAGCTGAAGCGTCAGCTAGAGGAGCTTCAGTAGAAGGGGTTTATCCGTCCGAGTGTATCGCCGTGGGGAGCACCAGCACTCTTCGTGAAGAAGAAGAGTGGAGAGCTACGGATGTGTATAGATTACCGGAAGCTGAACCGGGTTACTGTGAAGAACCGATACCCGATACCGAGGATCGATGACTTGTTCGACCAGTTGAGAGGGTCGACCTGCTTCTCGAAGATCTATCTGCGATCCGGTTATTATCAGTTGCGAGTCCGTGAGGGGGACGTCGCAAAGACTGCATTCCGGACACGCTATGGGCACTACAAGTTCCTGGTGATGCCATTCGGACTGACGAACGCACCTGCAGCGTTCATGGACCTGATGAACAACATCTTCCAGCCGTACTTAGATCAGTTTGTGGTGGTGTTCGTGGACGACATCTTGATCTACTCGCAGAACGAGGCGGCACATAAGTCACATCTGAGGGCTGTTCTAACACTACTGCGCGAGCATCAGCTATATGCCAACCTGGAGAAGTGCGAGTTCTGGCTCGCTGAGGTGAAATTCCTCGGTCACATCGTGTCCCGTGACGGTATACTTGTCGATCTGTCGAAGATCGACGCGGACTCGAAGTGGGCACGGCCCACGAGTGTCTTCGAGATCCGCAGCTTTTTGGGGTTGGCAGGCTACTATCGGCGATTTGTCCAGGACTTTGCGCGACTAGCCGCGCCGATGACTCTGTTGACGCGCAAGGGAGTCGGGTTTGTGTGGACAGAGGATTGTAAGCGTGCATTCGCGGAGTTGAAGACTCGGCTGACTACCGCTCTAGTATTGGTGGTGCCTGAGCGAGGGATCGGGTATGATGTCTACTCTGATGCGTCCGGAGAGGGACTGGGCTGCGTACTAATGTAGTTGGGCAGAGTTGTGGCTTATGGCTCCAAGAAGTTGAAGACGCACGAGCGCAACTATCCTACCCACGACTTGGAGCTAGCAGCAGTCGTGTTTGCGCTAAAGGGCTGGCGATATTATCTTTATGGCGAGGGGTTTCAGGTGTTCTCGGATCACAAGAGCCTCAAGTACATATTTTCCCAGCGAGACCTGAACATGCGCCAGCGGCGGTGGATGGAGCTACTCGAGGAGTACGACTTCGAGCTACACTACCATCCGGGTAAGGCGAACGTGGTCGCCGACACCTTGAGTAGGAAGTCAGTTCCAAGCCTCGCCAGCATATCAGTCCGAGAGTGGGACATGATGGGGGAGCTGAGCACGTTCAGGCTTGAGCTAGAGGAGGTTACTGGTGACCTGGCCATGTGCTCATTAGTGGCTCAGCCCTCACTGCTTGCCCAAGTGTTGGAGGCGCAGTCGGAGGACGTCGAGACGGCAGAGATCCGAGAGAGGGTCGTCAACGGCGACGAGGTAGTAGGTTGGGAGATCAGTACAGATTGGGGGCTACGGTATCGAGGAGGGTTGTTCGTGCCGGGAAACTGTAGAGACGACGTGTTGCGAGAGGCACATCATTCGCGTCTTACAGTGCACCCGGGGGGCACCAAGATGTACCGTGACCTCAGGCGGCACTTCTGGTGGCGCGGGATGCGGAGAGCAGTCGCATAGTTTGTGTCGAGATGTCTCGTTTGTCAGCAGGTGAAAGCCGAGCATCAGCGTCCCGCAGGATTATTGCAGCCACTGTCGATTGTTCAGTGGAAGTGGGAGCATATCACGATGGACTTCGTGTGTGGGCTACCGAGATTGCTGAAGGGAAACGACGCCGTATGGGCGGTAGTCGACCGGTTGACCAAGTCGGCCCATTTCCTAGCTATGAGGATGACGGATCCGGTCGACAAGTTGAGCAGCCTGTACATTCAGGAGATAGTGCGTCTCCATGGGGTCCCGGTGTCGATAGTGTTTGACAGGGATCCCCGCTTCACGTCCAGGTTTTAGCCGAGTCTGCAGAAAGCGTTGGGGACCGAAGTTCTACTCAGTACAGCACATCATCCCCAGACAGACGGTCAGTCCGAGCGCACCATTCAGATCTTGGAAGACATGCTGCGGGCATGTGTGCTAGACTTCAGGGGATCATGGGAGACCCACCTGCCATTGGCCGAGTTCTCCTACAACATCATCTACCAGGCCAGTATTGGGATGGCACCGTTCGAAGTGTTGTATGGCAGGCCGTGTCGATCGCCAGTGTGTTGGGCAGAGGTGGGGGACAAGAGTCTGCTGGGGCCAGATCTTGTCAGAGAGACGACAGAGAAGGTCGCGCTGATACGCGATCGGTTGAGGACCGCGCAGAGTCGGCAGAAGAGTTATGCCGACAGGCGACGTCGACCTCTTGAGTTTGCAGTCGGGGATCACGTGTTCTTGAAGGTGAGCCCGAGGAAGGGACTGGTACGGTTCAGACGCAGCGCTGGCAAGTTGGCTCCGCGGTACATTGGCCCGTTCGAGATCCTGAACAGAGTGGGAGCAGTGGCTTATCGTCTGGCGTTGCCACCGCAACTTGGGAGAGTTCATAACGTCTTCCACGTGTCCCAGTTGCGACAGTACAATGCGGACCCCTCCCACGTCATTGAGTGGACAGATATCGAGGTGGCTGACGATGTCTCCTATGAGGAGCAGCCAGTTCGGATTATGGACACACGGGAGCAGGTCCTGCGGGGAGGCAAGATTATCCGCCTAGTACGGGTGCAGTTGAGGCATCACGGGGCTGAGTCGACTTGGGAACGCGAGGACGAGGTTCGCGCGAAGTACCCTGATCTGTTCGACTCTCGAGGTACGTCTGTTTTAAATTTTGCGGACGAAATTCCTTTAAGGGGGGTAGATTGTAATAACCACTCCCGGTCAACGCAAGTCAAACCTGCGAAAAACAGGAAAATTTAAAATTTTTAAGACAGACACTTAATTGAACCTAAAATGACCCCGAGGATCATACCGAACTTAAGTTGACCCCGATATCGACCAAAGTGGGTTCCGGGGGACTCAGGGCAACTTTCTGATCAATTTGGGAAATGTTGACTTTTCGCTGGAAAAGTCAACCGAACGACGTTTTGGTCCATTCGAGGACCGTTTTGGATCCAAAAATCTTAGCCGTCATCGCCATGGTCTTAGTTGAGCCGTTTCCTTGTAGCCTCTCAAATTTCGTAATTTCTTGGGAAAAGTGCCCGTCTGGGGCCCGAAACGTCCGATTTTCGCGAATCTGATCAGAAAATATCTAGTAGATATTTTCCAAAAGGAGTGGGACCCACCTTTCCACTTGTCCACCAAGTGGTGGTGTTAGTTTTGGGGGGAAAATAAAGATGAGACTTGATAGGGGGTTCAGCCAAGAGGAAATCAAAGAGAAAAAATAGAAAAAGAAAGAGAGAGGTTAGAGAGAGAAGGAGAAGAGAGAAAAGGAGAACCAAGAGGAGAGCTAGGGTTTGGAGCACTATTCACGAGCATTCCACCCTTGGATCGTCTCAAAGCTTGGAGATTCACACTCTCCTCGTCTTCCTCTACGGTATACACTAAATCGATCGTCGATTTGATTAATTTCACAAGCTAGGGTTTTGTTAAAATGAATGGTTTAGGGTTGTATTGAGGATTGAGGATTGTTAGAGACGTTTTGGGGACGTTTGGAGGGGAAGGAGGACGTTTTCCGGCGACCAGGAGCTCGGGAGAAGCTCCGGCCACCATAGGGGGTGGCCGGCTACCATGTGGGGTGGCTGGCCGGAGCTAGGGCCGGCCACCACCATGGTGGGCCGGGCCCACTTAAACCCTAGGACCAACGACCAAGTTGGGCCGGGTGAGGCCCACGTGCTCGGGTGCTCGGGTTTTGTGTTCGGGTGGTTTAGAACGTTCCCCAGACCATTATTCCTCAACCGAATCGAAAATTGGAATTAAATTGGAAAAGTTGTATTTATCGGGTTTAGAAACTTTAAACGTTAATTAATTGACTCGGAAGTCGGAATTCGATTCCGTCAAGTGCATTG
Source organism: Erodium maritimum (assembly GCA_963921825.1). Classification (NCBI taxonomy): domain Eukaryota; kingdom Viridiplantae; phylum Streptophyta; class Magnoliopsida; order Geraniales; family Geraniaceae; genus Erodium; species Erodium maritimum. The sequence continues at coordinate 35,203,454 of OY997593.1, read as the reverse complement.
GGACCCTTGAATTATTCTAAGACCGTAGAAACGAAAATGGGAATTTTTGGAGCCCCAGAAGGGCATTTCCAAAACCCGGGTAGATTCGCCATGTCGGGCGAATCGGGCCTTTACGGGTCCTTTATCGACAATGTCGAGTAATTGGGAAGCTTGGGAGTGATCGACATTGTCGGGGTTACGTTTGGGCGTTAAGTTTATTGAATTTCAGTTTATTCCTACGAGTTGTTAAGTGCCTTGAAAATGGTGTTCTTTTAGATCGTGCTGCGGACCGAGGCAAAGGGAAGCTAGGCGAGTGAATGGGATCACGCCGGGACTTAGTTGAGCACTTTTTGAGAACTTATACGAGGTAGGGAAAAGTAGCCGGATCTCGGCCCTGACTGGGGAAAGTTAACAGTAGAAATGCATGTGACACTGGGGTGTCGTGGGTTAAGTAGGTTTATTTGAAGAATAGAAAAGCATGATACGGGAACTTAGCGTTTATGAGAAAAGCATGTGACACTTAGTAGTGTCGTAGGATCAGAGAGCTTAGCGATATTAGAATTACTGGAGGCATATGACCATGCCGGAGGTTGACTGTTTAATTTATGTCTTGGGTGGCCATGAGAGCCCGTGTATTATTGTTGGTGTCTTGGGTGGCCATGAGAGCCCGTGTTTTATTGTTGGTGTCTTGGGTGGCCAAGAGAGCCCGTGTTTTATTGTTGGTGTCTTGGGTGGCCATGAGAGCCCGTGTTTTACTGTTGGGATGTCTTGGGAGGCCATGAGTGCCCGTGGGGTTGTTGAGCCCGTGAGTTACTGTTGGTGTGTCTTGGGAGGCCATGAGGGCCCGTGGGGTTGTTGAACCCGAGTTTTTACCGTTATAGTCTTGAGTGGCCATGATTGCCTGTGGAGTGTTGAACTGGTTTTGTTACTGTTTGTTGAACCTAACTTGTGATTGTGATTGCGGATCCCGGTAGGTTGCGAGCATTCTTTGGCTAGCCTGACCAAGTTCGAGTCTCGGCAGGTTGTGAGCATTCTTTGGCTAGCCTGATCTGTATTCGTGTCTCGACAGGTTGTGAGCATTCTTTGGCTAGCCTGATCCGTGTTCGTGTCTTTGGAGGAGGTCGTAAATGGTTGTGTCGGGTTTACTTTACGAGTTTGAGGTGGAGTCTGTTGAGGAAGGTAACGGGTTGTGGGTCAGTTGAGTACTTGAGTTGGGGATTGTAGTCCCGGTGTTGGTTTTGGTGTTACCGGCATTGTCTGCTAAGTATGCCGTAGTCAGTTTGTTATCTGTGGTGGTGAGCGAACGCTCACCCCTAGCTGCTTTTCCTACAGGTACTGATCACAGGACGGACTAGGTGAGCTCTAGAAGCTTGTGGAGCTAGGAGCGAAGTCCGGGTTTTATCTTTTGAGTATAGTGACGGATACCTGTACCTTGTCCATTTGTTGGGACGCTTTTTGAGTTGTAAATATTATTTTGGTAACTAAACAGTAATTTCAAAGTGTTTATACAAAACAGGTTTCAAATGTTTTATGTTTTTAAATGTTCGCGTCCCGAGTTCGGTTTACTGAAATTGGGGTGTGACAGGTGGTATTTTTTTTTGAGTGAAAGCTGCAATTTAATTAAACCTTAGAGTGAATGATATAGTGTAGTGCATCAGGCGCATGGCCCGACCACTGAAGAACAGACATGGAACGAGATTCCCTGGCTAACCAGTAAGAAGCTCGGTTCGAAATTCTTTTTAAAAATTGAAGGGCAGTCCCCTTTTGTTTTGAAAGTAGCCAACGAATATCCCGAACAACCATCCCGAGTGGAGATGTCGAGGGGTCCACATGTAAAACCACATTGAGGATAACTTGGGCGTCAGACCAAAGAACAATAGAATCCCTCAGGCTAGGTGCATTCTACAGAGCCGTTTCCAGGGGAAAAGCCTTGACCATGAGCAGAGACCAGCTTCTCGGGAGTAGTCCGTTTGCTTTCAGGTGGACTGTCCTATTTGTATCCCGAACAATGACACCCCATGCCGACTACTTCGTATCTGGAAAGATTGATCCATACACATTAATGAAAATAATACCTGGGGGAATGCGTGTCCACTTAGCCAGGCATACCGGGGTGTGGGACCTAGGTGGAGGAGAAGCAGACTTCGCCTCTCGCCAGGCCGTGAGATACGCCGCAGCTAAGGAGACCACCCGTAGTGCAGTCGGGGACACTCCTCTTCATTTTAGGCCATTTCGAGCCTTCCATATCTCACATAGGACCGATAAGATGTTTGCCACCTTGTCTCGGGACCTCCCAAAAACTATCCCCTCCCACCGTTGCACAAAGTATCCTCTAAAACCCTGGGGGATCAGATCTCCAACATGTGACCAGCACGTCTTTGCGAACCCGCACTCTAAGAACAGATGACTCACTTTCTCAGGAGCTCTCCCGCACACAATTGGCAAGAATCGAAACAAACATATGGTTAAGATTGGAAGCCACCTGTAATGTATCTGTTAGGAACCTCCACAAGAATATTAGTAGCCGAGGCGGGGCAGGGATATCCTAGAGAGACGACCAAGTGACCAATGTCGTGTTCTGGCGCGCCTCTTGTCGCTCCCCTACCAGCACCATATAGCCAGCTTTGGTAGTATAGTGTCTAGTTCGCTCTGAAGCCTAATACCACGAGTCTTTAGGCCGAGGTCAGATTGTGGAACCTGAAGTATATGATCCCTTTCCTCAACCGAAAATAACTGATTCAATAGCGGCATATCCCAACATAACCTACCCGGAACCATGAGCCCCGCAACCCGAGGTCCAACTAAAGATTGCCGAGATGAGGTAATATCCGGGTCAGGCCCTAGAAGCCACACGATACCTTTTATAAAGGTGTCCCTACCATCCCCTATGGCTATTCGAAGCCCTCCCCGAATTAAAGACTGAGTGGATAGGATACTGGCCCATACAAAACTCTGATTAACAACGGATACAACCTCTAGAAAACCACACTTCGGAAAGTAGCGCGCTTTCATCACCCACGCCATCAGGGATTGGGATTTATGAATAAGGTTCCAAGCCTGTTTCCCTAGCAGCGCCTTGTTGACATCTCCTAAATGGCGAAAAGTCATCCCCCCCGCTGCCTTTGGCATGCGCAACTTATCCTAATTTTGCCAGATGATCGGTCTGGATGATCCCCCCCCCCACCAAAACCGAGCCAACGCCACATGGATTCGTGAGATAATCTTGGTCGGTACTTGAAACACGGACATAACATAGACCGGGAGAGAGGTGAGGACTGATCGAGTCATAACCTCCCGACCAGCCGGGAAAGGAGATTTCCGTCCCAAGAAGAGCGGACCCGCTTGATGATACAGTCCCCTAAGTATGCCATTTCCGCAATCCTGTTCCTTCCGATCATATTAGGGACCCCGAGGTATATAGAGGTCGCCGATGTCTCACCAATGGCCAAGATCTGACAACACGTTTGTTTAATCCCTTCCAGTGTATTCTTACTGAACATGACTGATGACTTGGCGAGGTTGAGGACTCATCCAGAAACCCAAACAAACATGCCTAAGATACCCTTAACGGTCTGAGCATCCTCTAGTTTGGCCCTAAAAAAAATGTAACAATCGTCAGCAAAAAACATATGTGATATTTTTGGGGAGCCCCAAGCAACCCGAACACCTCGTAGACGACCCTCCTCCTGGGCCTAGTGTAGTAGGAAGAATAACCCTTCCATACAGAGCAAGAACAGATATGGAGAAAACGGGTATCCCTGTCTTAATCCTCGAGACGGTGCAAATCGTGGTGCATCCCGACCTCTAGACGAAACTGTGTAGCGAACAAATTTCATGCAACACGCCACCAGCTCCATCCACTCTGATGAGAAGCCCAGCCGACCCATAGTACGAAGGAGGTAATCCCATTCAACCCGGTCATAAGCCTATACTCATATTGAGCTTGAGGGCCATGAAGCCGAGAGACCCCTACCATTTCTGTCGTAGGAAATGAATGACCTCAAAGGCGATAAGAATGTTGTCTTTAATACATCGTCCTGGGATAAAAGCCCCCTACGTGTTTGAGATAACATTATGAAGGAGTGGTCGTAAACGGTTGGCTAGGACCTTGGACAAAATATGGAATATCACGTTGCACAGTGCTATCGGGCGAATATCGGTTACTACATCCGGGTCAGGTTCCTTCGAGATTAAAACTATGGAAGTATCATTCAGAGTTTGATCAAATCCCCCAGAGGCCAACACATCCTTTATAAAACGAACAACCTCCTCGGACACGATCGACCAGTAATGTTGGTAAAAACATGGATTCAGACCATCCGGACCCGGGGACTTGTCTGGAACCATTTGAAACACTGTCGACCTGACTTTCATATCCGAACTGGACCTAAAAGAGATTGATTTTGCACCGGAGTAATACACTAGGGAGGATGATGGGGAAATCCTGCAGATCCGGCAAGCTAGATTGGAACAGAGTCCCGAAGTAATCAACAATCAACTCTCGCATACCCGTATCCTAGATGACCAAATCCACTGTTCCATTTTTTGAGAGATAACACCGCATTGATCCGACGACGATATGAGCAAGCAGCCTGAAAGAATTTTGTGTTACGATCCCTTTCGTCCAACTAATGATGTTTTGCCCGTTGGCCCCAGAAAGCCTCGTGTTCTCCCAATGCGCCCGTTCATATTGGATCTGTATAGCCTCCCGATGGTGTACCCCGTTCTATCAGTACGACCATTGAGTTCCGCAATTCTCCACCGACACCATTTAATATGGTTAATATTTTGGTAGAAATGCTAACGACCCCAATCATTAAGTGTTTTCCCCACTGTCTGAATTACCTCCGCAATCGGTTTCATCGGACGCTTATCCTAGGATTCCAGAATTAGGCGGCCACAATTAGGGTCACATACCCATTGAGATTGGAAACAGAACTTTGGAGGGCCACAGTGAGATACCTTCCGCGCCAAGGACAAGAGAACCGGCCAATGGTCAAAGGTTGTCACACCCGTGTTATTGAAGTCCAAGCCTGGGAGGGAGGAATTTAGCGTGTCTGATACCAGTGCCCTATCCAAACGAGATTGGACCCGTTCATCATGTCTACGCCCTCGGTACCAAGTATACTGATGGCCTATCATTTGGAACGTCAACCAGGCACATATCATCCACCATGGAACATAAATCGTCCATAAGGCTCAAAGGGTAAGACCGTATTCCTATAGTTTCCCCTGGATCGAGAATACCATTGAAGTCCCCTATCAATATCTAGTTCGGTCGTGTCGGAGTATGAAGATTACGAATCGTATCCCAAGTACGGTGGCGAAGGTCCCGATGGGGTTCCCCATAAATCCCCGTGAGATGCAAATCTCTATAGCCTGGGGCTGAAGCTTCAGCATCAATATACCTCGGAGACGACATTCTAAGCACCACATCAATTCTTGAAACCCATAATAAAGCCAGACCTCTCTAATTTGGGGTATCCCGAGTCCTCCTGGAATAGGGAACACAAAGGAAGCCCTAAAAACCCAATGATCGGGAGAGCAGAGCACAGTTCTGTTCAGTAAACATTGTTTCTGATAGAAAGAGTAGATGAGGCCGATGATCATAAAGCAGTTTCCGTAGTTGTTGCTTGTGCAACCCACTTCCCATTCCCCAATAATTCCACGCCAGTACCCGAAGGTCTGGAGTGTCGCGTGGCGGTGGCAGAACCCCCGAAGGGCTAGGAATCGGAGATGAAGGCTGAGGCAACAAAGATTGTGGTAAATTGGAACCCCCAAGACCTTGCGAACCAATCCCGTTCAGTCCCAGATCAGATACAATTGGGGACAGGGGAACAGATGCTGCCTGACCAGACGACATGAGTATGGGGCCGTAACTTGGGTCCCAATTTCGCTGCGAAGGGTTCGGAGTCGGATTCGACGACTGAATCAATGAGGAAGACAATCGTCGTTGGACTCGGTGTCACGATGAGGAGGAAGCCCCCATAGAGCCTTGCGATCCAATCTCATTCAACCCAGGACCAGATAAGACCAGAGACGGAGGTGGCGATGAGGACGACGATGGGGGTGTGAGCGACGATGCATGATGATTTGGGGAAAGAGAAGGGTGCGGTGGTGGAGATGAAACCGGTGAAAACCATAAGAAAATTATCTAGAAAAAAAAAACAAGAATTAGTCATGGGAGCCAACGACTCTTTCTTTTTTATGACGCTAGTGTCACGTGGTGCATTCTGATTGAATGGGCCGAGATGATGATCTTCGAATCTCATTTTCTTATTTAGGGATTCAGAACCGCGCCAAGCGCCTTCTATCCTCGTCTCTAGTTCCTCCGGTCATGATTCGGAACCGTACAAGAAACACGATGTACGAGCTCTTACCAGAGGGCTCTACACTAAGCTCCATCAGAAATCATAAATGAAGGAGAAATCCCTTATCCTACTCTAGGATCCCCAAATCCGAACCTGATGGTAAATGGACTCTGACTTTAGATTGTCGATTTTTGAGTCATATATCTGGTAATGCTTGATGCTGGATGAAGGAGAAATTGACTCTGTGTTCGTTTTTGTGAAGGTCAGATTGGTTCAACAAAAGTGTCTATGAGTAGCTATCAAGTAGCAAGATTAATGCAACAGGTATATTACTGTAAGTCACATTGTATTATTCATTCTGCATATGGTTGAGGAAAATTTCAAGGTCCTGCCTTTACTTAATGCCTGACTTATTTAGACAAAGGGTTCAGTTTTTTATTGTTGGTTGATCCCTGGTTTATATAGCTTCATGAGTAGTAAGCAGTAGACATGATGTTTATTTTGTTTCATACTAAGTTGATTGATCCGAGGATTACTCAGCTTGTTCTGTTACAGGACTTGCAGAACAAAATATTCTATTAAGGCTAGAGGTGCTTTATCTTACCCTGTCTTTATTTCTGAACATGACCCGTACGAAGAAAGATTGCAACCTTATTTCGAATTCTGTGATCTTAGAGTTCATCTTCCGTGCTATGTTCATCACTGAAATTATTGCAGACTCACAAAGCATACTTGGGTTCTGATGACCTAAAATTTATCATGCCCTTATAGATCATCTTCATAGAGTGGTACAAATATTTCTACACAGCTCCTTTCCTTTGATGAATCACTGTGAACTTTACAAATCAATGATCTAATACATAGCCACTGAGCAAGCCAATAGGGCAAACATGATTGACCTGTATATTTCTGAGGTTGGCATTCTGCCTTTGTCCCTCCGAAAAAAGAGCCCTTTGTAGACAGGAAGATTGAGATGAAGCAACAATCCTGATAGAAGGATTTGCAATGCAAGAGAGTCTATGAATGTAGTTTTCTTATCCACAATCACCTTCCTCACTCCCTCAATGAAAGCGAACACGTTGAGCAATGCAAGTGTAGCTATAATGGTGAACATAGGTGAAGTAGTACCAAACTCCATTATCTCTTGCTCGTACCTCATCGACACATCCTCGTCAGCCACCTTGGATGTGATGACAAAGGCTGACTTTGTAAATCCCAGTAGCTTCAGGACATTGTCTATAAAGGCAAGGAAGTAAGCTGTTGTTCTTTTGAACACCCACATCCTCTGATCATTCCACCAACCTTGGACCGTCCCATCGCTCCATAGGAACTCATGGAGGCTGTAGGCAGAGCTGGCAAGGAACACATATGCATAGGGTAGGATCCAAGGGCTTGATAGCTGGTAGAAATTGATTCAATTTTGTCAGGAGTTAGCAACATGGTGGTCAGGTAGAGAAACGTGAGATCATTTTTTTGATAAGCGTAAGTTTATTAAGCAAGCGTTCTACAAGTCAGTAAAACACTGCTAGAAAACAATCCTAAAAAAAGACCATTTCCCCAGACAAGAAATGTGAGATCATACCTTGGGAAACAAGGGGGCACCTTTGAGAAGGCAAAGGGAGGGGACGACAACATAGTAGAGTGTAGCCAAGCAGTTTGCAGCCCATAACAAGTAGACACAGTAGGTGAGTTGAAGACGAAGAGGTATTTTGTTGTGGCCATACCATAAGGGGCAATACCTTGAAACAAAGATCTGGAAATCGCCTTCAGACCATCGCTTGTGCTGTACTAGTGCCTGTAACAATGTTGTTGGAGCAAGTCCTGTGAAGCCCGGTCTTTCTGGGTTGAAGCACATGGATCTCCAACCTCTGCACTGTATGGCCAGTCCTGTGATTATGTCTTCCACTGGACAGCCATACTTCAAACCCAACTGCACACCAAGAATAGCCTTTTTTTTCTTAACACATTTGCTACCTAGCCTTCATTAAACGAAATCTTTGCAAAATAGCCTTCTTTTTAATGAAAACTTGATTTTACCCTTAATCAAATCCAGAACGGGATGAGCTTTTTTTCCAGATTAGGGTCTAATTCGGGTCCCGATCTGGATTTCATTAACAGTAAAATTGTAATTTGGAAAAATGGTAAGAGACAAAGGCTACCCGCAATGACCCATTAAAGTAAGGTTCCCCTAATTTATCCATAAGTATATTATTAACTTGAGAGTGATTGAGTTAGTGTTTGTGTTTGTGTTTGTGAGAGAGAAATTGAGTGAAACCTCCTTTCCCCATTGACTGTTCACTTCATAGGTGCAACTTGCTAGAACTTTGCAGGTATCCTCCAATACAGTTACACTCAGTTGTGCACAATCTCTCTCACTTTTCCTATGCCAATTTGCTTCATATTTCTTACTATACTTGTGGCCAGAAAGAGCATCTCTCCTATGGAAGCAACCAGAGCCTATGTAGCAAGGTCCTCCGTTGCCATCGAATCCAGCCATCTCCACCTGGATCATAACATTTGTAAGTCAAGAGTTGATTGAAATGATGTTAAATATGAATCTTGGTCATAATAGATTACACAGTACCTTATTTATGACCCTCAAGGAACTGCTGTAGAGGTCATTTTGGGTAAGGTTATGGAACTTCTGTGGATACTGTACATAAGCAAGATCATGGGACTCTGCATCCATGAAGAAGCAGAGAGCATCTCTCACTGACTGTGAGTTGTTGGAGTACATGTCACAGTCCACATTTAGAATAATAGGACTATTACTTATCCTTCCCGATACCCTTATCTAATCGTCCACAAAAACAAATGATGAGCAGCCCGACAAATGCTACAAATAATCCGTTTACAGATTGCAGCTTCATTACCAGTGCATTAATGGCTCCGGCTTTGAAATTATGGTGATATTTAGGTCTCTTCTCGCGTGCCAAGTACACCAGAGTTGGTAGCTGATGCCCTTCATTGTCTACAGCTTCCGGGTCTCTCCCATCGATAAGTATCTACCAATTAGTTTCATTTGTATCAGCTTCATCATAATTATTGTAATTAGAGGCATGTAATGAGATTATAACAAGTAATGTAAAGGCAGTACTTGCAGAATAGAGTGATGATCACGAGGGCTTGATACGAACTTCCATTCTTGAAATCCCTTGTGTTGTTTGCGAATTTCTTCTGAAGTTGTTCCTAGTTTTGCTGCAGATTCAATTCTGTTCTTCATGTCTTGATATAGTTTCTGCATAATCATATTCATAGCTAAGTAATTTTCAGATTGACCTTAACTGTATGAATAAAATGTTGGAATGAATGCTAAATATTACATTATGTATTGTCTACTTGCCAAAAATTACATTATTATCTATTGTCTACGCATCTAAACTATATTATCCGTTTCCTTAAATTTTTTGGAATATTCCGTAGCTTTTAGCAATTAAGGCTAAAATGATATAAGTGCAAACTGACATTGAATATATGAATAAAATGTGGTAGACGCAAACTTTATGTCCAACTCAACCCATCAGTGATTATGAGTTTCTTCTGCCAGTCATGTGGTGTGCGTGCATCCGGATCTGTCTTCATCTCATTCTTTTCTGCGCTCATCCTCATTCATGATGCGATCTTCATTGTATTTTTCTTCCATGTTGGTTTGATTGGTTCAAATTACTCTTACCAGATCAATCAACTGTATCTATAACTTTATTCATTTGTTTGTGGAGGATTTTGATTCAAATTATGGATCACAAAAATATTTCATGCATTATCAGCGTGTAATATAGTCTTGTTAATTTGTAGAAATTTGAATTGCTTTACATTTAAATATATAAAAATGTAATAGGCAAACAAACTTACTTTTTTTTATAGATAACTTGAAAAAAATATGTATACTTCTAGGGTTTGAGAACTCTCAACCCTAGCCTTCCTCAATGATGTCGCCGTTGTGTTCTAGGGCGCCCTCGGGAGTTCGAGCATCCATTGCTCTTGTACTGGAAGCTCTAGTCGGATCTCGTGTGCCAGCGACTGCACCGCAACCGGACGTTGTAGTAGTTGTCGTGCACCCTGCAAGCGAGGGAAGAATTCTCTCTCGTGCCTCTGGTCTCGGTTCCGGCCCCTCTCTGCGATCCCGATCTAGGGTTTTAGCCCCTTTCTGTCGTGCCTCACCCCGGCGCAGCCTCCACCTCTCCCGGCGTCGGTTCGGTCTCCCCTCTCCGCCGCCATGGCTTCTCCCTATTCCTCTGCTTTGTCTGCTGCTGCCCGGCCTGGATCAGAGGAGCTTCCCTCTATACGGTGCGATCTACCTAGACCTTTTTCGCCGGTAATTACTCGGTATCCCCACCTCCTTGGCCTCCACCGATGCATGCGAAAAGGGTTCAGATCCGTACCCTTGCTTTCTATACCTATTGCAGATTGATCTGGCACTGATCAATCTGTCTCGGATCCTCGTTGTCTCTAAAGCCGCCACCGACGCGTCCATCTCTGTGGCCTCCACCGCCGCACCATCCTCGACCCATCTCTCAATTCTGGACCAAGCTAATCGAGTGAGTCTTTTTTATTTTCACTAATTTTATTTTGCAGGGTCAAAGGCTAGCACACAGAGAGTCAGGGACTTTTCCGGGGAGGGAACCCTGATTCGCGTATGTCCTCCCACTACAACAGGAGAAATCCAAGTAATTTTATATTGCGAGTAGGGCTGAGGTTCGATCAGATGCACAGGCCCAGGAAGGTGATGACATTGAGGCCCAAGTGTGTGGGCTGACTTTGCACGCCATGGATGTTGCTCTGGTGGGTTCAGATCAGTTATTGGGCTCACAAGAGGACCGGAACCTAGGCTTCGGGTTGCCGATTGCTCCGGCTATCAGGTTTCAACGGAGTTCTTGGAAGGACGCTCTCTCTAAACCCCTGAATCCCGAAGGTACAACACCAAAGAAGGGACGTGGCCGTCCAAAGAAAGGTAATTCAAAGAGAGTTGTCTATCCAACCGTTATTTATCGGAAAAGAGCCAAGACTTCTGCTGATAAATGAGGCAATTCGGGAAGCTCCACTGTTGATGTTGCTAAAAAAGATTGCTTCAGTGCTTGGAGTTTCAGCATGAAAGTTGGAAAAAAGGCAGTTGACCTCGCTTCTTTGGCCCTCGATCATGGAGTCCCGCATGATGAGATCGTCGAGGGTATTGAGGACGAGGTTCACCCTGATCCGACTATAGGAGAAGCTATAATTTCGGTTCCAGTTTCTAACCGGTTCCTTTGTTTGAACTCGAGTAGGAAGTAGTTTTTACTTTTCTGCTTTGTTGTTTTTGTTGCTTTTTGTAGCTGTTTTGGTCTGGGGAAATGGTTCTTATCTGAGGACTGTTTTCTGACATTGTTTTACTATCTTGTAGAACGATTGCTTAATAAATTTTTCGCTTATAAAAAACTACTGGAGAAATCCTTGGCCATTACTGTTGCTACGATAGTTTTTCGGAGCAGGACCTCAAGTACCATCTTCGCACTTGTTTTCTTGTTGGCCCTTGTGGCATTCAAACACCGCTAGAGGCGTATCTATTAGAAAGAGGATTGGTGAACTTTAGTTCCGTACTGTCCTTGTTAGGTGATCAGGGAGCTTGTTCCCTGATGCGCGAAAATGTAATGGATTTCGAATATTAATATCTTCAACCTTTCGTTCAAAAAAAAAACTAACTTTTTTATTATTAAAAGGGGTAATTTTACCTCAGTAATTTAAGTATTTTATATTTCATTTAGAGTACTTTAAATCTTTTTTGTATCGCCTCAATATTTTAAATTTTTATTTATTTATTTAGAGTACCCTACATCTTCTTTGTGTCATCTTAATACTCTAAACTTTCATTAATTCTATTTTAGTACCCATTGTTATCTTTCCATATGATTTTTCATCCAAAACATGTAAAATGATCATAATACTCTTCACTAACAACCAAATTTAAGGTACAGTTAACGGTGGGAACTAAAATAGAATTAATGAAAATTGAGGGTATTGAGATGACAATTTTTTTAAGGTACTATAAATGAATTAATGAATGTTTAGGGTACTAAAGTGACACAAAAAAGATTTAGGGGTACTCTAAGTAAAATATGAAAGATTTAGCGTATTGAGGTGGAATTATCCATTATTCAAAATATAGAAGTCTTAGAGACTCTAGGGTTTTATCTCCCTTTCATTTTCTTCTTCAGCCACCATTTTCGAAACCTCCAAATGGTATGTACTAGTTCTTCGTCTTCTTCTTCCTCGAATCACAGGTCGGGCCACGCCAAAGTCGTCGCCTCTCCGTGCCAGATGCCCTCATTGCCGCTGCGACATGCCAAATCAATCATCGTCGAGACCCCGAACCTGGCCCCCGGGGACCACGTCCCACCAAGTGACGCCGCCAGGGAAGGGATCTTACCTGCTCCTCGCCTCACGGTGGAACCCGATCCCAAGAGTCGTCGTAGTCGAGACATGCAACCCGCTCCCCTAAATGCCGAGGCCAGGTCCAGATCCAGGAGACCTATCCACCTGTATGGCCTTCCATCCGCCCTCCGACAGTGTTGCCGACACCAGCCATCAGGCCAGGATAACCACTATCACCTACTCCCCCTCGAGTGGTCCCTTGGAAGCCATTTCGAACCGCTTAGGGGGAGTCTCGCTGGAGGACGATGATGATGAAGATGTTGTGGTCATGGTCCTAGAAGAGGCAATCCCGGCCATTTTCGACAAACAATACCTTTTAGCGTTGGTGGGAAAATAGTGGCTGGGATCAGTTGCAACCCCAAAATTTTGTGTGGGGTCATGCTCAAGCGGTTGCAGATCAACGACATGGAGGTTGAGGTACTCTCAAAGGACGTTGACTTTTTTCGTTTCCCTTCGGAGTCGGATTTCAATCGGATCTGACAGAAAGACCCGTGGACCTTCAGTGGGTACTTGCTGATTTTTCTCCCCTTCGTCTCGTGCATGAAATCGAATACCATGGTATTCCATTTTATGGAGATTGGTATTCTAGCATACAATGTCTCAAGATATGGGATGGTTTCCTCTATTTCTGTGTAAGCCTATTCGTGGACATGCCACTCAGGCGAAAGATCTGGCTGCAGTTCCCTGGACACCGAAAATCCATCATGGTAGGGCTACAATATGAACGGTTCCCAGGTTTTTGCATCCAATGTGTCTGGCTTACTCACCGGATTCAGGAATGCAAAGCCCATATACGGGGGGTCAATCGGGAGAAGGTTTGTTTTGACGACTCCATACGGGTCCAGATGGGAGTGGATAGAAACATATTGCTCTAGACACAGTAGGGGGCACCGAAGCATCAACAGGATCTCGGGTGGAGGACTTGTTGACCTCCATCACGCTGGATCCGGAAAGACAGGACAATCCACAAGGAAGGCAGCTTCCTCCCTCGTCGGGCTTTCCTGTACTATTGAATGCTGGAAGGGTGGAGGTACCGAAAACTAACGACATGGATAAATAGGGTCCCGAGTGGACACCTATATTTTTTTAGGGGCTCATCCAGGATCATCAGATGGGACAAACGAGATCGTGAAGACTCGTGACTTGGTTAACCTAGAACAGGAGATCGGCTAGGAGGCCGTGGAAGGGTTATCAACTTTATTACTGTGAACCTCACACAATCACTGTCGCCTTCTCTGGAGGGCCCTTGACAGATGGTGGTAGCAGCCGCTCGAGGTGGACTGGGCTTCAAGTGGATGAAGATGCTGAAGACTAGGAGCAGAACCAAAACAGGCCAGGCTTACAGCCGGGCCTCCCAACTGAAGAGGTCCTTGGAATCAACGGACCACCAAACTGCACGATATCAGCTTCGTAATGAGGAGGAGGCTGAGGAAGAATTGGATTGACGTGGGATGCAAAATAGCCCCGTTAGGCCCCATGAGGCTGGTTGGGGCTCGGGGGGTAGATGGATGGTAGCCTACCCATCACGACCCGGGACCAAGTCCGCTGACCTTATCTTGGGGGAGCGAGTATACACCAAGGAGCTCTAGTTTTTTTTATATTTTATATTTCTGTTTATTTCCTGGTTTATGGTACTTTGTTTTGTTATTGTTTTACTATTTTGTTTTTAATTATTTACTTTCCCAACAGGGTAGGACGTAAGGATATATTTCATTGTTTAGGATGGAAACTAGGCTATTTCTTCAGGTACATGAGTGCTGGGTGTCCTACGGGAGACTCAGACAATATTCTGTTCCCAAGGTTTTTAGCCCTACTTATATGGTTTGGCTTGCAATAATAATACAGTTCCTTGTCGCCTGTTTCATTTATATATATATAGGGAAACTTTCGAGTATAAACCGAAATTCAGGTACGAAATACAAACTAATCCGGGCAATTGATTTAGAGGATCGGACGACCACCGAAATTCAGAAGGGGGTCTGATTGATTATGAAATTAATTATAAAGATATCCATTAATGACAGAATCATTAATGATTTTGTTTAAATCTGAGCCTTTGATTCCACGATCCAATGGTCCAGATCAATAGTTTGTATTGTGTACGAAAGATACAAGTTTGTACCTGAATGTTATCATATAGATATAATGTCTATCACTTGAAAATCAAACAAAAAAAATAAAATAATAATAAAAAAACTGTTTCATGTTGAATTAAACACGTGTGTCCATAATCTAATTCAAAATAAAAAACAATTCTATAGGGTTCTCTCAAATCTCCATGTCCATCGTCGCTCGCTTCCTCGTGTCTCCATCGTCGCCGATTGGCCCCCCAATCGCCCTTTATAAACCTTGCTGCCTCAATCATTGTCGATCTCGTTGATCATCAACTTCCTCCATGGATTCCTCACAAGCTCAACCCACTGGCCTCATGGTGTTGAACACCACTAACGTATGTTCCACCACGTCATTGGCCAGACGCCAGTTGCGCGGGGGGGGGGGGGGGGGGGGGGGGGGGGGCTTAAACCCGGTTATATGCCACCGGCCCCGAGTACCGACCATATTAAACCCCTTAGATATAAAAAAATACGAAAAGGCCGACTCCGACATCTCTCCAACCCCTCCCCCCAATGGTATTGACTCTATTGTCCGATCTGATAGTGAATCAATCACGAGAACTCCAACCGGTTACGACCCACGATATCGTACCAAGAATGAGCATGACCAATCCCCCACAGTTTATGCCCCCGTCCTACTCAGTCCCCATGGCCACCACATGCTTGGGAGCGATGCCACGGGCACTACTTCCCCAATATCCCTCCTATACACTACATAGGATGTGGTCTTTGGCTGTGTCCCTATTACCGTCTCCCTAGGACCTCCTCCAGGGAGCCTCAATGGAACTGACCCGAAATACCCCATGGTTACAAATACGGGGGACGAGAGCACGAGCTGAGGAAGGTACCCCACATGAGGGTAACCGTCCGAAGTAACCATCAGTCAGTCAGCCAATTGATGGCACCCATCTCTAACCGGACCTAGGTAAGTCCCAATGGAGACAGTTATGGCTCTTTAATAGAGGTTTGATACTCTTCAGATAGAGGAGGAATAGGATGAGAATATCCTCCTCCTTGAAGACCATAAGACTACTCGATTCCGGGTCCAATCCAAATTTGGCTTGGCTGGTCATTTATTCATTTTAAAGGAGTGGCATGAAAAGGTATGGAATCATGAGGGCCTAGTGATCAGGGACTTGAGATGGGGAATCTCGAGATTCTACTTCATATCCCAAGAAGAAAAATACTATATTCTTCGCTCAGAACCGTGGTCTATAAAAAACATACCATTTATCCTTGAAGACCTCATACTAGGGGTGAACCCGACTACATTCCATTTTTCAAGACTCAAGTTGTGGGCGGTGATATCAGATCTTCCATGGGACACTCTGACTCGAACAACTGGATGGAGGATAGGAAAAGCACTTGGGGGTTGTGTGGATGTCCGAAGGAACACTTTAGGTATGGGGAATGGAGGGTTACTCTGAGTGATATTTTAAAAGAACCTGGCCACCCTACTTGGACTTACAATCAAGGATACCGTATACGAGCACAAGACACCACTTCAAGCTTGTATCCAATATGTCCACTTACCAATCTATTTCTTCCATTGTGGATGTATTGGACATCATGCAAGCGACTGCAAATGGAGGGACCCTCTCTTATTCGTATGACCGCCAAACTTTGACCTCTCTCTTATGGCCCCGGAAACCCCCCACATCAAGGAAGGTATCCGAACGACTTGGACGAACCCCATTCCGGCCAAACATACCGCCAACAGGGACTAGTCTATGCAATCCACACACAATCCCAGGATGTTCATCACTCTGACATCCCTTGTCCCTCCGGGCTTCGCCCCTTTGGCTCTATAGGGCCACCACCGATGCATGATTCCCTACCAAAACAAGTAACACATACCTGGACCCGAGTAAATGGAACCTGTATACCCAATCCATCTAGGCCCCCTCCCCGGGCACGTATCGACCTATGATTGGAAGACTGCACCCGTTCATCTCGAAATTGGAAAAACCTAGGAAAAAAGAGATATCTATCCAATCAGAGCACCCCAAATAAGGCCCCGATGAACCGGCATACCAAGAAAGGACTAGCAAAATTTAGCTTCGAAGATGAAAGAATAATTGCTAGGCCACAAGCCCCCCTAGAAAAGGATATTAGATGAGCCAACCTCGGACACGAGGCATGCTACAATGGAGAAGTATGAGGCAAGTTCTGCCAAGCAGCCTCGCCAAGGCCAATGATTACTTACCACTGCACCGGAGTATGCATGGGGATGCATATTCCGCCCTGCCTTACTAGGTGGAATCCCGAGATAACAACCCCCCTTTCTTCTGGTGTTCTACCAGATAACCTAGGTCTTTTCCAACTACAAATCCATGTCGAACGACGTCAGGTCAAGTTAGAAGAAGTGTCTCTTTTCTACCTCTCCTCTAGTTACGGGCTGAAATGCCCCAATCAATGTTTCTCCGATAGTACCGGGTTTGTTATTATAGGACCGAGAGTACATGGCCCATGGGCCAGGACAATTCCTCCCCCGATTTTTATTTTCAGTATTTATCATCAAGATGTCGATGTAAGATTATTTGTATATTTTCCTTTTATATTTAATAAAAAAACAGGTGTGTCCATAAAACCTGATTTTAGAAAGAAGTAATAAAGGGTAGCAAAAAGGTATTACCTTAGTGTAGAGCCACTCGTCGGCGGAGAGAAGGTCGTCCTCAGAATTCCGTGCAGCTCCAAAATACGCACCCGGAGATCTGGGCTCCGCTCCAAACTTCCTACAAAACGGAAGCCACGTGGTCGCGAACCTGGAAGCTTCCAGCATGGCGTAGAACGTCAAGTCAGAGCCGCCGTCGTCGGACAGGTAAACGGCGAGCTTCTCCGGCGGGTAGTCGTAGGCCATGACCGAGAGAACAGTGTCGACCACCATGGAGGGCGGCTCTATGGTGGGGTCCGCAGTACAGACGAAGACGTCAACCCCCGTCAAGGCGTCGTCGGCGAGCCTGTCCTTGAACGTGGTGCGGTACACGGGCCTCCACCGGGCCACCACAGTCACCGCCCAGTAAACTACGTACCATAGCTCCGACAATAATATTCCTGCCCAGACCCACGCAAAGCTTCCTCTTGGGAAGTAACTGATTCTGTATGCAAAACACAAGCATACGCCCACTGAGACCGACATCGTATACAATTGGAACAAGAGCCGCCTCTTTGGCGCCGCAGTTTCGAAAAGAGCTTCATATGGAAGTTTATGATCCATCAATGGCTTTTCTGTGGGAAGAAGAAGATGAAACACGATTCAAGTATAACCTGCAGGCACCGGATTGCATTATCTATCAACAGTCAACAATACACATTAATATATATATTAAATGTATATACAGAAAGTAGACGGGTGATTAAAAGGTGGGACCGATTTTTAAAATTTAATTTTTGTAAACCACATACCGCAAACAATTTTTTTTTTTGGGTGTGATTGGTTGTCAAATCTATTAAATACGTGAAGGAAAAAATTGGAGAATTTTCATTACAAAGAAGCTAATGTTTATTCTCCTTTTTTACGTAGTTGTTGAAATGTTCTATTTCGGACCCCGTCCCGTCTGCTCACCACTATCCACTATAACCATCTGTTCATCCATCTTCTGTTACGTCTCTATTGTGTGCGATGGCTCTACCATGATCCCACACCTCCTTCCTCTTTTCACAAACCACCGGTTCCACCAACATAGAAAGGGTTTCGACGGTAAGAGAGGCCGAACTCAATCACTACTGTTTTTTGGACTGGGCCTTTTCAACCCCTGATATAGGTCATGGGGATTGAGATCGGGGGCTGGTCTTGAAGGCATAACCATCAAAGGAAGACGATGGTGTCTCTTCCAGAGTGTCAGGAGCAGCATGTGGAAGATTGCGGTGACAATATGTTCTCGTGGATCAAGAATAAGAGGTCATGTTCGTCCAAACAACCATTCTAGGTCTGCTACGTAACCTTGCAAGGTCCAATGAGTATTAGACGAGAGAGGGTACGTTGTTGAGGAGACATGTTCCATCCTAATGGGACTTGACCCCACCCAATCTCAAGTCTTCTTATTTTCCTAGAGACCTCATTGGATGTCTAGCATCATCCTCACCTCCCCCAAGGGTCTCCACCGAAAAACCAGCGTGTTCGCTAGATAAAATAGGTCAATCCGAGTCGAGCCACGAAAAATACAAGCAGTGATAGTACCGCACCTCCATTGGAAAATGGATCCACCTCATCAAAAGTCACCTAGACTCGCATGCCGTGAAAAGCGATAAATTAAATAAATCCAACCCGGGGCTATTACACGCATCATGTCAACATCACATCATACATCGAGTTATCAAACAAGCATATTATCAAACATTGTGTGATTTTCCGGTTTTAAGTAATCGCCAAGTTTCGAAAATCTTTATTGCTCGGTTTATTGAAACCGTTCAAAATTGGAAATTTTAGACATTTGATTTTTGAGTTCGTCAAGACGGTTTCAAACTCGTCATGACTAACTAAACGGGTTGTCCCCGGCGTTCCGACCATCCAATGTTCACGCTCGGCCTGGCTCCATCCAACGGAGACCTATTTGGTCATGGGTTCGGCTCTCCGAGATCCCCGCTCTTCTGACCCGAAAAATCAAAATTTGTCCAAAAAATTTCAGATTTGAATTAGTTTTCAAAATTATATTTTTCATGCAATAGACCCATAAGCAATTTACTAGAACATGTTATCAAACAATTTTTCAGAATAACATGCCAAAACCGAAACTACAAGCAAAAAACCGAAAATTTTACTCCTTCATGTGAATCTCGAAGGTAGCACGTCTCTGATACCACTGTTGGGTCTCGAGGTAGGGTAGGAGATGACCCAACTCGCAGTGGAATAACAATTGAAACTAAGAGACCATGTAAACCATGAAACAACTACCAAAGATTAGAATCACAAGACAAAAAAAAAACAACATTTCTTACCAAATCAAGAACACCGGGTAAGGAATGGTCGGACTTGAGTCTCCAAGATGCCTACGTATCCTCCAAGGAATTAAAGCCACGTAGTTCTAAGCTGAGAGAACTCAAGAACACAAAAATTATGGAAGAACAATGTCTTGGCTGAAATTTTAGGGGAGGAGAAAGTGTTGGTGTTTTTTCTCTTTTTTTCTTATGTATTGTTATGTTGACAAGGAATTTAATCCCATCAACATAATAAACTAATAGTAAATAGGACAATGATGGTGTAAAGTAGTTGGACGTTGGTAGTGAGTTGGTCGATTGAATCACCAACTTACCTAATCTAACTAATTTAGTTAGAACCATTTAGGTAAGAACTAACTAGTTGGTTCCTTGGGCTTTTAATGCCATGGGCCTCGCGGGTGATGGTCCGTAGCCATTCCCGACGAGGTCCCGTGACGCACTCATCGCCTCCTACACCTTTCATCCCGGATATGTCCGACAAGATCATTCCCAAGAATCCAAGTCTTGTCTCGATTCGTAAAGTCCTAATTTCTTACGGGCACATGACCCACAACCCATTTTTGGTCATGTCCTATGCCAACTTCCTTCTTGGCCATTCTCCATAAGCGCGTTAATGAGTTTCATCCTCTATTGTGACCTTTAGGTTTATGCATGTCAGTAGATCAATGTAAAATACCATTTTACTTGATCCTACATAAGTGGCAACTAACGAGACTTTAGTATTACCTGACACTGCATAAGAAATTCACCTTGTCGATTCTAACCTTTCTGTCGTCTATGTCACTTTCCTTTTTATCTCTAGATATCCTGATTGAGATAAGGCATAGAACTATATTCCTTATTATTCTCAATCACTATTCCTTGATATGTGAGATGATTGAATCTTTGATACCCAGTAGCAAGTGCATGGCCATGCTTTTCTTTCAGTTACTCTCGATCAAGCGGTCGAGAACCGATATCTTTCCCATAACGCAGTATGAGGGATAAACCCCTTAGTCGTCTTTCGTGTCACTCATGCAGTTCGTCCCCTAGCCAATCCTAGACATAATGGAAACCTTGTCACGGGCAACGTTGGGCTCAAGTCAAACTCAGTTGTTTACTGCATAGTAATCACAAAGACTCCTTGGTCTAAGGATATATGAAAAACTACGACAATAAATATGTTCATGACTTGATTTATGGAACATATTCATGTCGGGTCTTCCAATATCATGTCACACATGATTTCTATGATCAAACTCCGGAATCCAATTCCAATGACTAACAGAACATAAGCCATAAAGAGTCATCGTTCATACTAGTCCCTTCTAGTGAAGCTTTGTGGACTAGGGACCCATCGAGTGTGATCTATGGTTCTATTCGTATGGTGGGCATTGATCAGAACACACACCAATATAATTTTCACGCCCAAATTCAGTAGAACCGAACTCGGAACGCGAACGTTTAAGACAATAAAACATTTTCAAACCTTTTAAATAAATCGCTTTAAAACCACCATTTAGTTAATCAAAAATAATAATTTACAACTCAAAAAGTACGTCCCAACAAGCGGACAAAATACAAGGCGTACGTCGCTAGACTCAAAAGGAAACCCGGACTCCCGCTCCCAGCCCTTCAAGCTTCGAGAGCTCACCTTGTCCGTCCCGCGACCGGTACCTGTAGGAAAAGCAGCTAGGGGTGAGTGTTCCCTAACCACCACGGATACCAGACTGACTACGACATACTTAGTAGAACATGCCGGAAACAACAACAACAACCCCAAACACCGGGGACTACTATCCCCAAACTCAAGTAACCCGACTGACACACGACTACTACTTTCCTCAACCGACTCAACACTCGGACACGTACTGTAGACCCGACACAACGATTACGACTTCCTCCAAGGACACGAAAGATAACCACACAACACCCAAGATCACAAAGGATCGCACACCAAACAAGATCACGAAGGATCGCACTCCAGCTACTCAGTCCCCACGCACTTTACCGATCCCTGTCAGGCCAGGCGGTCGACCTGTCACACTTTTCCCAACACGACGGTTGGATCAGGCGGTCGACATATCGCACTTTTCCCGACACAAAGTCGGATCAGGCTGTCGACCTGTCACCACCACGCACGCGTTGCCAGGACCCCTTTACTCCCAGGCGGGCCCCCTACCTCGTCTGAACATGCATACACGTGCGATCACGGGACCCCCGTTATTATGAAGCGGGCCCCCAACCTCAGGTAACCACAATCACAATCACAAGCAAAGTTCAACAAACAGCAACAAAACCGGTCTAACACTTCAGAGGCACTCATGGCCACCCAAGACACACAAACAGTAAAGACACGGGCTCAACAACCCCACGGGCACTCAAAACACACCAACTGTAAGGACACGGGCTCAACAACCCCACAGGCACTCACGGCCACCCAAAACACACTAACTGTAAGGACATGGGCTCAACAACACCACGGGCACTCACGGCCACCCAAAACACGCCAATGGTGAAACACGGGTTTAACAACCCCACGGGCACTCACGGCCACCCAACAACACAAGTAATTGAACACGGGTTAAACAACCCCACGGGCACTCATGGCCACCCAAGACACACCAACAGTAAAATACGGGCCCTTATGGCCCCCCAAGACACAAACTAAACAATCAACCTCCGGGCATAATCAAATGCCTTCAGTAAATCTAATATCAATAAGTTCACTGCTCCTACGACACTACTAAGTGTCACATGCAATTCTATTGTTCGATACGTTCCCGTATCATACGACACCACCCGGTGTCGCCTGCCTTTCTATTGTTCGATAAACTTACCTAACCCACGACACCCAAGTGTCACATGCATTTCTACTGTTAACTTTCCCTAGTCAGGGCCGAGATCCGGCTACTACTCGTACGCTTTCCCCAAAAGCTCACAATCAAGCTCCGGCGTGATCTCGATCACTCGCCTAGCTTTCCCTTTCCTCTGTCGGTGGCACGATCTAATAAGAACACAATTTAAAATACTTTTAAGCTTGCAGGCATAAACTGAATTTTAATACACTTGACGCCCAAATGCAACCCCGACAATGTCGATCACTCCCAAACTTCCCAATTACTTGACATTGTCGATAATGGGCCCGGAAAGGCTCGTTTCGCTCGACCCGGCGAATCTGCCCGGGATTGGAAAACGTTCTTCCGGGGCTTCGAAAATTCCCGTTTTCGTCTCTACGGTCTTAGAATAATTCAAGGGTTCCTATGCACTCGACGGAATCACATTCTGACTTCCGAGTAATTTAATTCGCGTTTAAAGTTTCTAAACCCGTCAATTACAACTTTTACAATTTAAATCCAAATTTCGATCCGGGTGTGGATTAACGCCTTGGGGAACGTCCTAAACCACCCGAACACGAAAACCCGTGACCCGGGCACGTGGGCCCCACCCGGCCATCCTTGGCCGTGGGTATTAGGGCTGGTTTTGGGCCGGCCCACCACGGTGGTGGCCGGTCCTAGCTCCGGCCAGCCACCACCGGTCCGGCCAACCACCCTACACGGTGGCCGGAGCTCCCCCGAGCCTCCGGTCACCGGAAAACGTTCCAACTTCGCTCCAAAACGTCTCCAACGAACCCCACACCTCAACACATCCACAAACTACTAGTTTTAACCCAAACCTTAACTTTCAAACTTAACAAAACGAAAATCGGTTAGGTGCTCACCGTAGAGAATGTCGATGTGAGCTCGATTCTTTTTATCGTTGAGACGATCCACCGGTTTGATCGACGGGAAATCACAAAACTCCAAACACTCCCTTCTCTTTTCTCTCCTTCTTCTCTCTCCAAAAACTCATTTTTTGGTGTTATGGCCGAACACTTGTATTTGCCTTCCCTTTTGTTTTGTTTTTAAAACAACAACTAATACTTAATTACAAAACTAACACTAATGTAGTCTTCTCTTGTTTTGTCCAATAAACCTAACACCACCACATTGGTGACATGTGGCAAGTGGGTCCCATGCCTTTTCGGGACCCACTTGCCACATGTCACCAATGTGGTGGTGTTAGGTTTATTGGACAAATCAGATTCGCGAAATTCGGCCGTCTCGGGCCCCGAACGGGCACTTTTTCCAAGAAATTACGAAAATTCACGGGCTACAAGGAAACGGCTCAACTAAGACCGCTGCGACGACGGCTAAGCTTTTGGATCCAAAGCGGACCTTGAATGGACCAAAACGTCGCTCGGTTGACTTTTCCAACGAAAAGTCAACATTCCCCAAATTGGTCAGAAAGTTGCCCTGAGTCCCCTGGAACTCACTTTGGTCGATATCGGGGTCAACTTAAGTCCGGTATGACCCTCAGGGTCAATTTTAGGTTCATTTAAGTGTATATCCAAATTTTTTAAAGTTTCCTGTTTTTCGCCGATTTGACTGGCGTTGACCGGGAGTGGTTCTTACAATCTACCCCCCTTAAAGGAATTTCGTCTGCGAAATTTAAAACAGACGTACCTCGGGAGTCGAACAAATCAGGGTACTATGCGCGAACCTCGTCCTCGCGCTCCCAAGTCGACTCAGCCTCGTGGTGTCGCCACTGCACCCGTTCCAAGCGGATAACCTTTCCGCTCAGGAGCTGCTCCCGTGGATCCGTTTCCCAAACCAGTGTCTCCTTATACGAGACATCACCTGCTATCTCGACATCTTCCCACTCAATGACGTGCGAGGGGTCCGCAGATACTTCCGCAACTGGGAAACGTGGATATTCCCAAGCTGCGGTGGTAGTGCAAGTCGGTATGCAACTGTTCCTACTCTACTCAAGAGCTCGAAAGACTCGATACACCGCGGGGCTAACCTGCCTCCGCCGCGGTTGAAACGCACCAGTCCACCTTTCAGACTCACCTTTAGGGGTACATGGTCACCGACTGCTGACTCGAGAGGTCGGCGCCGTCTGTCAGCATAGCTCCTGTCGACTCTGTGCGGTCTTCAACCGCTCACGCCTCGGCACGACCGACTCAGCTGTCTCTCGGTCCAGTTTTAGACCCAATGAACCCTCATTCCTCACTTCCGCGCCGCACACGGGCGACCGACACGGCCTACCATACAACGCTCCGAACGGCGCCATCCTGATATTGGTCTGAAAGCTGTTGTTGTAGGCGAACTCGGCTAACCGCTCACGAAATCCATCGTGACGTGCCCCCATTTCTACTGTGCAACCCGCAGTGGTTGCAATAATCCAGCGGGACGCTGTTGTTCGGCTCTCACCTGTTGACAAGTGAGGCATCGCGATACTAACTCCGCAACCGCTCTCCGCATCCCGCTCCACTAGATATGCCGCCTGATGTCGCGCTCCTCTTAGTGCTACCCACGTACACTGTCAGACGCGAATAGTGCGACTCTCGCAGCTTGTCGCCTCCACCGTTACGAGGTATGAACAAACCTCCACGATACCGTAACTCCCAATTAGCACGACGATCCCAGTCCTCGGCGTCAACACCGCCGACAACTCTCT
Organism: Erodium maritimum; assembly: GCA_963921825.1. Lineage (NCBI taxonomy): Eukaryota > Viridiplantae > Streptophyta > Magnoliopsida > Geraniales > Geraniaceae > Erodium > Erodium maritimum. Next base: position 35,178,226 of record OY997593.1, on the reverse strand, counting down.
CCCGGATATCTGTCGTCTCGACATCCACCGACTGTGCCTCTATCCCCCTGCCAAGCAGTGAGGGCTGGGCCACCCATGAGCACATGGCCACGCCACCAGTGACCTCCTCTAGTTCAATCCCGAACGTGCCCAGTTCCCCCATCATGTCCCATTCTCGGACTGATATGTTAGCAAGGCCCATGACCGACTTTCTACTCAGGGTGTCGGCGACCACATTCGCCTTACCCGGATGGTAGAGTAGCTCAAGTCGTACTCCCCAAGTAGTTCCATCCATCGCCGCTGGCGCATGTTCAGGTCTCATTGGGAAAAGATGTACTTAAGGCTCTTATGATCCGAGAACACCTGAAATCGCTCGTCATACAGATAATACATCCAGCCTTTCAGCGCGAACACTACTGCTGCTAATTTCAAGCCATGGGTAGGATAGTTGCGCTCGTGTGTCTTCAACTACCTTGAGCCACAAGCAACGACTCTACCCAACCACGTCAGCACACAGCCCAGTCCTTCCCCGGACGCGTCACAATAGACTTCATACTCGACCCCGCGCTCTGGCACTATCCACACTGGGGCAGTAGTCAGACGAGCCCTCAGCTCCGTGAACCACGTTCACAATCCTCTGTCCACAGAAACCCGACTCCCTTGCGTGTCAAAAGAGTCATAGGCGCGGCTAGACGCGCAAAGTCCTAGACCAACCGCCGATAATATCCTGCCAGCCCCAAGAAGCTGCGGATCTTGAAAACGCTCGTGAGCCGCGCCCACATAAAAACCGCGTCGATCTCCACCAGATCGACCAAAATACCGTCACGGGACACAACGTGACCGAGGAGTCCCACCTCAGCGAGCCAAAACTCGCACTTCTCCAGGTTGGCGTATAATTGATGTGTGCACAACAGGGTCAGAACACCCTTCAGACGTTCCTCACGCGCCGCCTCGTTCTGCGAGTATATCAAGATGTCGTCCACAACAGCCACCACAAATTGATCTACGAACGGCTGGAATATATTGTTCATCAGATCCATGAACGCTGCAGGTGCGTTCGTCAGTCCCAAATGGCATCATCAAGAACTCGTAATGCCCATAGCGTGTCCGGAATGCAGTCTTTGTGACGCCCCCCTCTCGGACTCGCAAATGGTAATATCCGGATCGCAGGTCGATCTTCGAGAAGCACGTCGACCCTCTCAACTTGTCGAACAAGTCGTCAATTCTCGGCATCGGGTATCGGTTATTCACCGTAACCCGGTTCAGTTTCTGGTAGTCCATACACATCCGAAGCTCTCCGCTCTTCTTCTTCACGAAGAGTGTTGGCGCTCCCCACAGCGATGTGCTCGGCCGGATAAACCCCTTCTCCTGAAGTTCCTCGAGCTGACTCTTCAGCTCGGTCAACTCGGCTGGCGCGAACTTATAAGGCGCCATCGATATCGCTGCCATTCCCGGCACCAGGTCAATCCCGAACTCCACCTCACGAACTGGTGGCAACCCGCTCAACTCCTCAGGGAAGACCTCGGAGAACTCGCACGCCACTCGCGGTAACTCTCGGCTCTGCACGACCGATACTTCCTTTACTGTGGACAAGCCGACATGAGAACTCCGCTCCTACTGCCCAGAATACACGAACCTTTAGTGTTGCCTGTTGACACTGTCACTCGTCGCCAGTAACAGTCGATATTGGCTCGGCACTTCGCCGGCCAATCCTTTCTCAGGATCACGTCAAAGGCTGTCATTTCGTAAGTATCCTTCCCACGGATACACGCACAAGCTCAGTCACTGCCGAACCTCACGGAACCTCGCGGTCTCTCTAAGACCTCGCTCCTCTACCGTCGTCGTGCCCACCAACTCCGAACATACCCGAATCCTCGGGGTGAGGACTCGATCCAGCATTAGGGCTCTTGAGCCCTCTCTCGAACCTCCTGTATAAGTTCGCTTCTCTAACTTCGCAGGCACGACAGACCCTAGTCAATACCACAACACCCCCAACCGGCGTATCCAGACGCAGGGGTGGACTCAACGGCTCTAAACTCAGCCCCAACATCTCAGCACAACTCGACGAAGCAAACGAGTGTGACGCCCCGATATCCAATAAAAATGACGCCCAAATCAGAGACCGAACAACCACTCCATTAGTCACACCAATAATGTATAGCATAACCCTCACACGATCCTCTATGCATTTACTTATAACTTTCCGCAACCCAACCAGTATTCGCTACTCGTACCCAATCTAACCAGGGCAAACCACCACCTCAAAACCTGATACCAAAATGCCCCACTGCTCAAGCTATTAATACCTCAATACTCTCTCACGTAAGGGAAACCTCGAAACGGAGATTATGTTCTCAATTCAGCAAATCACTATTGCTCACAACCTCAATACCCCAATTACCCGATCACGTAGGGAAACCTCAAACGGGGATCACATTCTCAATTCAGCGAACCACTATTGCTCACAACCTCAATACCCCAATTACCCGATCACGTAGGGAAACCTCAACGGGGATCCTATTCTCAATTCCGCAAGCCACTATTGCTCACAACCTCGATACCCTAGTTACTCGATCATGTAGGGAACCTCAAATAACCCACTCACGTGAAGGAAACCTCAAACCACCCGTTCACGGGAGGGAAACCTCGAACACCCGTTCACATAGGGGAAACCTAGTTCGTATGGCGCCGCAGCGCATCAACCTTAACCCCTCTCCGTATGGTGAGACTCTCACACCGAGGCGCTGTATCACTACCGTAGGTTATTGATGAGTCTCGAACCCAAGACCTCATCCTTTAACACCGAACTTACGACCTCTACAACCAACACAATCCTGAACACAACCACGCAAAACCAACACTCAAACTGCACAATCAAGACGGTGGAACAAAACAAGAATCACGGATCCGTGCCAGACCCCGTCACGGCTGGGGTCACGGAGCCGTGACGAAGGCCCTAAAATTGCCAAAACGCGCTGCTCCGTCACGAATCCGTGACAGGGTCTGTGACACTCGCGCATGCCTGTTTTCCAAAATCGTTTCAAACTCGGTCCTTACCTCTTTTTAATCCCCAAAATAGCCTTAAACGACACACACGCTTGACCACCAATTTAACAAACACACACACAATGACTCACAGACAAATTCAAATCACCCAACCTCAATCACAAGCCGACAAGGCCAACCAAAATCAAAACACGCCCACCAGGCCAACAAATTTAAAAACACGCCCACAGGGCCAACCAAAATCAAAACACGCCCACGGGCCAACAAATTTAAACTTTCTCCTTTTCACCATAAAATCTCATTTTTGACATCAGGTAGTTACAACCCGGTCCAGGCGTCCCCGAACTACATTGTACCCACTTGATATCAGCACCGTCACGCTCGACTACAGGGGCGCCCCTAAGTCGAGTCGCGACAGCTTAAAAACGTTTCACGCAGCAACACACAAACAGTATGCCAATAATAACCGTACTGCACATACACATACACAAACACGAATCAAAACACTACGAATCTACACACAGTTTCCGACTTGCGTACCCGACGCGCGACGGGACTTTACTGACTCGACTCTCCATACCTAATTGACGTACAGTCCGAGGTGTGAAACCTCGAGCTCTGATACCAAGCTGTCAGGCCCCAAATTCAGTAGAACCGAACTCGGAACGCGAACGTTTAAGACAATAAAACATTTTCAAACCTTTTAAATAAATCGCTTTAAAACCACCATTTAGTTAATCAAAAATAATAATTTACAACTCAAAAAGTACGTCCCAACAAGCGGACAAAATACAAGGCGTACGTCGCTAGACTCAAAAGGAAACCCGGACTCCCGCTCCTAGCCCTTCAAGCTTCGAGAGCTCACCTAGTCCGTCCCGCGACCGGTACCTGTAGGAAAAGCAGCTAGGGGTGAGCGTTCGCTCACCACCACGGATACCAGACTGACTACGGCATACTTAGTAGAACATGCCGGAAACAACAACAACAACCCCAAACACCGGGGACTACTATCCCCAAACTCAAGTAACCAGACTGACACTCGACTACTACTTTCCTCAACCGACTCAACACTCGGACACGTACTGTAGACCCAACACAACGATTACGACTTCCTCCAAGGACAGGAAAGATAATCACGCAACACCCAAGACCACAAAGGATCGCACACCAAACAAGATCACAAAGGATCGCACTCCAGCTACTCAGTCCCCACGCACTTTACCGATCCCTATCAGGCCAGGCGCTCGACCTGTCGCACTTTTCCCAACACAACGGTTGGATCAGGCGGTTGACATATCGCACTTTTCCCGACACAAAGTCGGATCAGGCTGTCAACCTGTCACCACCACGCACGCGTTGCCAGGACCCCTTTACTCCCAGGCGGGCCCCCTACCTCGTCTGAACATGCATACACGTGCGATCACGGGACCCCCGTTATTATGAAGCGGGCCCCCAACCTCAGGTAACCACAATCACAATCACAAGCAAAGTTCAACAAATAGCAACAACATCGGTCTAACACTTGACAGGCACTCATGGCCACGCAAGACACACCAACAGTAAAGACACGGGCTCAACAATCCCACGGGCACTCACGACCACCCAAAACACACCAACTGTAAGGACACGAGCTCAACAACCCCACAGGCACTCACGGCCACCCAAAACACACCAACTGTAAGGACACGGCCTCAACAACCCCACGGGCACTCACGACCACCCAAAACACGCCAACGGTGAAACACGGGTTTAACAACCTCACGGGCACTCATGGCCACCCAACAACACAAGTAATAGAACACGGGTTTAACAACCCCACGGGCACTCATGGCCACCCAAGACACACCAACAGTAAAATACGGGCTCTCATGGCCCCCCAAGACACAAACTAAACAATCAACCTTCGGGCATAATCAAATGCCTTCAGTAAATCTAATATCAATAAGTTCACTGCTCCTACGACACTACTAAGTGTGACATGAAATTCTATTGTTCGATACGTTCCCGTATCATATGACACTACCCGGTTTCGCCTGCCTTTCTATTGTTCGATAAACTTACTTAACCCACGACACCCAAGTGTCACATGCATTTCTACTATTAACTTTCCCTAGTCAGGGCCGAGATCCGGCTACTTTTCCGTACCTCGTACGCTTTCCCCAAAAGCTCACAATCAAGCTCCGGCGTGATCTCGATCACTCGCCTAGCTTTCCCTTTACTCTGTCGGTGACACGATCTAATAAGAACACAATTTAAAATACTTTTAAGCTTGTAGGCATAAACTGAATTTTAATACACTTGACGCCCAAATGCTACCCCGACAATGTCGATCACTCCCAAACTTCCCAATTACTCGACATTGTCGATAATGGGCCCGGAAAGGCCCGTTTCGCCCGACCCGACGAATCTTCCTGGGATTGGAAAACGTCCTTCCGGGGCTACGAAAATTCCTGTTTTCGTTTCTACGGTCTTAGAATAATTCAAGGGTTCCTATGAACTCGACGGAATCACATTCCGACTTCTGAGTAATTTAATTCGCGTTTAAAGTTTCTAAACCCGTCAATTACAACTTTTACAATTTAAATCCAAATTTCGATCCGGGTGTGGATTAACGCCTTGGGGAACGTCCTAAACCACCCGAACACGAAAACCCGTGACCTGGGAACGTGGGCCCCACCCAGCCATCCTTGGCCATGGGTATTAAGGCTGGTTTTGGGCCGGCCCACCATGGTGGTGGCCGGTCCTACCTCCGGCCAGCCACCCTACACGGTGGCCGGAGTTCCCCCGAGCCTCCGGTCACCGGAAAACGTTCCAACTTCGCTCTAAAAACGTCTCCAACGAACCCCACACCTCAACACATCCACAAAATACTAGTTTTAACCCAAACCCTAACTTTCAAACTTAACAAAACGAAAATCAGTTAGGTGCTCACCGTAGAGAATGTCGATGTGAGCTCGATTCTTTTATCGTTGAGACGATCCACCGGTTTGATCGACGGGAAATCACCAAACTCCAAACACTCCCTTCTCTTTTCTCTACTTCTTCTCTCTTCCTTCTATCTACTTTCTCTCTCCAAAAACTCATTTTTTTGGTGTTATGGCCGAACTGTAATAACCACTCCCGGTCAACGGCAGTCAAACCTGCGAAAAACAGGAAAATCTAAAAATTTTAAGACAGACACTTAATTGAACGTAGAATTGACCCCGATGGTCATACCGGACTTAAGTTGACCCCAATATCGACCAAAGTGAGTTCCAGGGGACTCAGGGCAACTTTCTGATCAGTTTGGGAAATGTTGACTTTTCGCAGGAAAAGTCAACCGAGCGACGTTTTGGTCCATTCGAGGACCGTTTTGGATCCAAAAAGCTTAGCCGTCATCGTAGCGGTCTTAGTTGAGCCGTTTCCTTGTAGCCCATCAAGTTTCGTAATTTCTTGGAAAAAGTGCCCGTTCGGGACCCGAAACGTCCGAATTTCGCAAATCATGCGGGGTCCCACACCTTTTTCCAAGAAACGTCCCACACCTTTCTTGGAAAGAGGTGTGGGACCCACCTTGCCACTTGTCAAACAAGTGGTGGTGTTAGGTTTTGGGACAAGACAAGGAAGACTACAAGGCATGAGGGGTTCGGCCATTTCAAAAAAAAGGGAAAAAAATAGAAAAGAAGAGAGTTTTAGAGAGAGAAGGAGAACAGAGAAAAAGAGAGGTGTTCTTGAGGATTTGTGACGTTTCCCTTCCATCCAACCATTGGATCATCTCAAAGCTAGGAGAATCGAACTCCCATCGACATTCTCTACGGTGAGCAACTATCCGATCTTCTATTTGGTTAAGTTCAAAGGCTAGGGTTTGGTTAAAATGAGTAGTTTATGGTGGAAATGAGGTGTCGTTGGAGACGTTTTGGAGACGTTTTGGTGGGCCGGGCCCATTTGAGCCCTAGCCACCCACGGCCAAAGTGGCCGGGTGGGACCCACGTGCTCGGGTGCTCGGGTTTCGTGTTCGGGTGGTTTAGAACGTTCCCCGGGTCATTAATCCACAACCGGATCGAAATTTGGAATTAGATTGTGAAGGTTGTAATTGACGGGTTTAGAAACTTTAAATGCTAATAAAATGACTCGAAAGTCGGAAGTCGATTCCGTCGAGTGCCTAGGAACCTTTGAATTATTCTAAGACCGTAGAAACGAAAACGAGAATTTTCGGAGACCCAGAAGGGCGTTTACAAAACCAGGGCAGTTTCGCCATGTCGGGCGAATCGGGCTTTTCCGGGTCCATTATCGACAATGTCGAGTAATTGGGAAGTTTGGGAGTGATCGACATTGTCAGGGTTACTTTTGGGCGTCAAGTTTATTAAATTCCAGTTTATGTCTGCGAACTTAAAGGTACTTAAAATTGTGTTCTTTTAGATCGTGCTGCAGACAGAGGGAAGGGAAAGCTAGGCGACTGACCGAGATCACGCCGGAGCTTATTTGTGCGCTTTTGGATAAAACATACGAGGTAGGGAAAAGTAGCTGGATCTCGGCCCTGATTAGGGAAAGTTAACAATAGAATTGCATGTGACACCGGGGTGTCGTGGGTTAAGTAGGTTTATTGAATATTAGAAAGGCAGGCGACACCGGGTAGTGTCGTGTGATACGGGAACATATCGAAAATTAGAAATGCATGTGACACTTAGTAGTGTCATAGGAGCAGTGAACTTATCGATATTAGAATTACTGGAGGCATATGACCATGCCCGGAGGTTGATTTTACTATTGTGTCTTGGGTGGCCATGAGAGCCCGTGCTTTACTGTTGTGTCTTGGGTGGCCATGAGAGCCCGTGTTTTACTGTTGGTGTTTTGGGTGGCCATGAGAGCCCGTGTTTTACTGTTGGTGTCTTGGGTGGCCATGAGTGCCCGTGGGGTTGTTGAACCCGTGAGTTATTGTCGGTGTGTCTTGGGAGGCCGTGAGTGCCCGTGGGGTTGTTGAGCCCGTGAGTTATTGTCGTTGTGTCTTGGGTGGCCGTGAGTGCCTGTGGGGTTGTTGAGTCCGTGTTTTACTGTTGGTGTCTTGGGTGGCCATGAGTGCCTGTGGATTGTTGAACCTGGGTTGTTGCTGTTTGTTGAACTTTTCTTGTGATTGTGATTGTGGTTACCTGGGGTTGGAGACTCGACTTTGTGTCGGGGAAGTTGTGTGAGGTCTGGCTAGCCACCCGACTGAGATCAGGGGTAGGGGAGAGGTTGTGGGCTAGCCTCCCGACTGGGATCGGGAGAAGGTACGTGCGGGTGTGGCTAGTCACCCGACTGAGATCGGGGGTAGGGGAGAGGTTGTGGGCTAGCCTTCCGACTGAGATCGGGAGAAGTTGCGCGACAGGTCGACCGCCTGACCTGACTGGGATCGGTAAAGGGCGAGAGAGAGAGATGGGTTACTGAGCAACTAGCCTGCGATCCTTTGTGATCTTGTTTGGTGTGCGATCCTTTGTGATCTTGGGTGTTGCGTGGTTGTTTGTCATGTCTTTGGAGGAGGTCGTCACTCGTTGTGTCAGGTCTACATTACATGTCCGAGTGTTGAGTCGGTCGAGGAAAGTAACAGTGTGTGTGTGTCGGTCGGGTTACTTGAGTTGGGGATAGTTATCTCCGGTGGTTGGGTTGTTGTTGGTGTTACCTGCATTGTCTGCTAAGTATGTCGTAGTCAGTCTGTTATCCGTGGTGGTGAGCGAACGCTCACCAGTAGCTGCTTTTCCTACAGGTACCGGTCGCAGGTTGGACTAGGTGAGCTTCCGAAGCTTGAAGAGCTAGGAGCGGGATTCTGGGTTTACTTTTGAGTCTAGCGACGTATACCATGCTTTTGTCCACTTTTTGGGACGTATTTTGAGTTGTAAATATTCTTTTGTTGAACAAATGGTGATTTTAAAGTGATTTATGTAAAAAGTTTCAATTTTTTTTATTGTTTTAAACGTTCGCGTCCCGAGTTCGGTTTTACTGAAATTGGGGCGTGACACGAACACTTGTATTTGCCTTCCCTTTTGTTTTGTTTTTAAAACAACAACTAATACTTAATTACAAAACTAACACTAATGTAGTCTTCTCTTGTTTTGTCCAATAAACCTAACACCACCACATTGGTGACATGTGGCAAGTGGGCCGTCTCGGGCCCCGAACGGGCACTTTTTCCAAGAAATTACGAAACTTCACGAGCAACAAGGAAACGGCTCAACTAAGATCGCTGCAACGACGGCTGAGCTTTTTGGATCCAAAACGGACCTTGAATGGACCAAAACGTCGCTCGGTTGACTTTTCCAACAAAAAGTCAACCTTTCCCAAATTGGTCAGAAAGTTGCCCTGAGTCCCCCGGAACTCACTTTGGTCGATATCGGGGTCAAATTAAGTCCGGTATGACCCTCGGGGTCAAATTTAGGTTCATTTAAGTGTCTGTCCAAAAATTTTAAATTTTCCCGTTTTTCGCCGATTTGACTGGCGTTGACCGAGAGTGGTTCTTACAATAATACTCCAACACATAAGTAATATAAAACCACTTTAATTTTATTGTTAACGATATTATATACTTTTGGTGGGTGTTAACGATTGAACTCTGGGCACTTAGACTAACACACTCACCAAACAAGCTCCACGGGGTATGATCCCTTACCTTTTCTTTTTCATTCAACTTATTAATATATAATATACTGTTTTTTGTTAACTTGAACCTTCCTTGGTCGTGTATCTCAACTCTTGTTCTATAAGGTACGACAAGAAATCTTTCCACTCGACTTGGCACGCAAGAGTAAGGGTGCTTGAACACTTCTGACCCATTGATAACCAATGAGTTTGATACCCAGGATATTGCTATGATCGACAAATACCTTGGCGGCTCTAAAGGACGAGTTCAAACAGGATTCAGGCGGAGGGTCAAGCTCGCCATGTTGAGTGATGTTGCTTTGTCTAGCGCATCATTTGAATCCTTTAGAGGGTTTTCGAGCTCGCCTAGACTATGGCGAAGCAGGAGGGTAAACACGCTCAGGATATAGATGAGATGGAGGCATAGATGTATGCTCTGTAGGAAAAGGAAAGAAAGAAGGGAGAGGTACTAGAAGCCCAAGTCATCAAATTCGTCAGTTACATGCAGACGAACTGTCCCCCTAGCGAATAGGTTTAAGAGACCTTTCGGTGTTTCTGCGACCCTAACATTTGATTATTTGTGTTTGTTTACTGAACAATGATAATGTATTGTTTTTAGATTGTGACTACTGTCAAATATAGCCTGTTATAGGTTTTTTCATGTTTGGATGCACGATTTACTACATATATTTTTCTCGATTCTGATCATAGCTTAACCAAGGAAATTGTATACCCCCGGTGATGAATAACAACCAATATTTCCATACTGAGGATTACAATTTCTAGGTAGTGAAAATCATGGCCGAGGGTACATTTTCCTTGGTGTTGAAACTCTTAAAAATTCATGGCTAATGATCCAATTTTCTTGTTGTTGAAAATCTTGAAAATTCCTGGTCGAGGATCCATTTTCCTCGGTGTTAAAAATATGGAAAACTCAATATTTAGGAAAACGGATCCTCGGCAGAGAATTTTCAACACCAAGGATTGAAATTTTCCTCAGCCAAGAAAATTACCACCGGAAAGGTCCAAAAAGGTGCACATTTTTCCTCGGTGTTAAAATTAAGCCATTCAACATCGACGAAAGTTGGCCGAGGAATTTTCCATTTGATTTCATCGGCAAAAACCTAACCGATGATCTTAATTTCATGGCCGGGGACTTCTGGTCCTCGGCCAAGTGGCTTCTACAGTAGTGAATATAAAAATCTTATCTAATCTCAACTCATTATTGCTTCAATCGTTGGCTAAGTGGAATAGTGTCATATGCCCCGACGGTCAGAAATGATTACGAAGGTATTCATTATTGATGTTGGTGAACGTCGGAAAAGATATACTTTATCGACTTGTTCTGAATGTCATGAAGATTATTCATTACACGACGTCTATAAAACTTCGGTAAAAACTTCACCGATGTCTTGTATAAGGTCTAATATTTCGTTAAGTTTGAAAAAAATTGACCCTCTAAGATCGACTTAACTTCACCGACGAACAATACAACGATAAAATTCATCACCGATGTTTCTAAAAATATTACCGAATAAAATGTTCTATAGTAGCGAAAGAATCCTTAGAAAAAGGAAATTGGAGAATGCTAATATAGTCATTTCACACAAACCCTTGATATAATTAAATTATGTGAAAATTATAGAAAGTTAGAGATACTACCTAAACAAATTTGATAATAGATATAGCTAAATGAAAAACATTTATAACTAAAAACACTCTCCTCTCCATAAGAGTTCTGCGAGTCCCCCCTCAAAAAACCCTAGCCGTCGACGGCCTCCATGGCTTCGGCCATGGCGGTTGTTGATGGAGATCCCTTTTCCCTTCCGTTTTTCCTTGAATCCCTCTCTCAACGATCGGCTTCACCTGCGTACTTTCTCACCGCCCTCGTTTTGTCGCCACCGTCATCGTCGTGCTTCTCCACCGTTGCCGGATCTACGCTTCAATCGGGTGTGCGGTTGGTGGTTTATCCCATCACCCACCGAGGTAACACAAAGTCGAAAAGACTATGCTGCATCTTTGGTTTATATTCCACCCTTCGGGGTTTTTCTATACCGATCTCCATAGTGTATCCGCTTGGAGAAGGTTGATTTTTCAGGTAAAACTGAACCCTCCGGGGTATTCACGAACCGACCTCCACAGTCTACCCACTTGGAGAAGGCCCTGAAGCATCAGTGGAATTGGGATCCGAGACCTACCTATCATGATTCGGGACTGACGTTGCACGACCGTCCTGGGAGGAGAAAGGAAGGAGATCGCCTTTTATGTTTTAGATTGGAGTCAAGTTTAGTTTCAATTCATTTGTTTGGTCAGTTCTCTGCTTTAGGTCGAATAAAACTTTGGTTAGATAGGGCTAGGTTTTGGGTTGTTTAATTTTTTGAAACGTTGGTTCAAGAATTTCTTGTGTTCGGATCTGCGAGGCAAAGCAGACTATCTTTATGGACCCATGAGCGCCTGATGGGCTACGGCCGGTTGGGACACAAATCTAGAATCCGGGATGTTATGTCCTACCCTGTAAGATTGATATGTTACAATTAATATAATATCTCGTTCCCATTTCAAAAAGGACAATTTTCTGTTTAACTTGATATAGATTTCATATTAATTCATTTCTTAAAACGCGTGAAGGGTAATGAGATCCATGATATATTGGTGAAGGGAGAAAAACACTGCAGAGTGAATATTGTGATCCTAGAATAAGTAAAAGTTGAAAAGATGGATGTTTGGAAAGACTCAGCGTTGTGCATTTGATTGAGTATAGAGTTGATTACAAGAAGAATGTTTAAGTAATGGGAATGGTGTCGGGAATGTGGACAGGGTAGGTGTGGATGATCTCTCCCCAAGCGTTGTCCCTCGCGGGTCTGACGTCCGACACGCATTTCCAGACGGCGCTGCCACATTTGAAGCCGCTCCCGAAGGCGATTTGCCAGAGCGTGTCGCCCTTGTTGACGCGGCCCTTGGCTTCCGTATAAGCGAGCGAGTACCAGATGGAGGACGAGGAGGTGTTGCCGAATCTGTAGAGAGTCATCCTGGACGCCTCCACGTCCTCCTCGCTCAGCCCCAGCTTGTCCCTGATCGTCTCGATTATCGCCTTCCCTCCCGCGTGCACCGAGAAGTGGTCGAACGCTTTCTTGAAATTAGGCGTGTACACTCCCCTCCTCTTGGACACCGCTATCCTGCTGCGTATCATGGACAGCGCGTAGAGCGCTTGCTCCGAGAACGGCAGCACCAGCGGCCCCAGGGACCCGATGTTGGTCCTCAGCGCGTTGCCGGCGACTTGTAGGATGCCCTTGGAGATGGAGACCCCGACCTCGTTGTCCGGGTCCAGATCCTGGTACACGCAGGTGTAGGATTCGTCGTCCTGCGCTTTGGTCGTGCGGATGAAGTGCTGGAGCTTGTACTTGGCCCTGCTCCTGTCCTCGTCCCGGCTGGACATGAGGACCGCCGAGCCCCCCATCCGGAAGAGGCAGTTGGAGAGCAGCATGGAGCGGTTGTTCCCCGTGTACCAGTTGAGGCTGAGGATCTCGGTGCTGACGATGAGGGCCAGCGAGTTCCTGTGCACCTTGAGCAGGTCCCCGGCGAGGCCCACCGCCAGGACCCCGCCGCAGCAGCCCATGCCGGAGAGGTTGAAGCTCATGACGTTGCTCCGCATCCCGAACTTCCTGGCCAGCATGGCGCAGAGGGACGGAGTGGGGTTGAAGAGGCTGCAGTTGGTGATGAGCACGTCGATGGCTTTGGGGCTGATGCTGCTCTTCCGGAGCAGCTCGGCCACCGGCGGGAACATGCTCACCATGCCCTCCTCCAGCGCCAGCGCGATGGTCCTCCTGATGGGCAGCTCCGAGAAGTTCCAGGGGATGGCGGTCTCGTTGCTGAAGCCTGATTTCTCCAGGATCCTGACCTGGAAGGTGACGCTGGTGGGGTCCACCTGGGGGTCCAGGGTCATGTGCTCCTTGAACATGGCCATGGGCATGCGGCAGCATTTCTTCGGGAGGTTGCATGAGAAGTCCAGCAGATAAATTATGGGTTCTCTTCGGTATATATACACGGACAGGACCACAACCAGAGCCGCCAAGAGGACCACCAGGACACAATCGTGACCGGATACATTTTCCATGTACTCTAGGATCATATTGGATTTGGATCTTCTTTTTAGAGAGCCTGTGGATAGAGAGAGTGCTTATATAATCAGAGGGAAGGTTTGGATTTAGACAAAAGGCACTCACCATCCATTTAGTGCTTGTCTTTGTGTCTACTAATTCCTTGCACGCAAACACTTGAGTTGTTTTCCGCAACTGCCTACACTTGATTACCCTTGCAACTTCCACTAACTAATATGTCTTCCTTTTTCCCTCTACTTTTTCGTTATTATGTCAATTTTTTCGATCGAGGCTGAGTGTTAACGATGAGTACAACAACGATGGTAATCACTGAGTTGAGTTATTAGATTAAGGGATAACTGGCTTTTCATCTCATCTTGATTGAAGACGACTGAGGCAATGATTAAACTTAGAGTTTTTGCGTTAGGGACATTCATTGAATCAATCTTGGCATGTCACGAATGAAATCGGAAGCTCAAGAAGAGAGAGTTTATTCCTTCGTCCCGCTTCTCCCCTCAACCATACCCGATGTCAGGAAATGCGATCTTTAACCACTTTATACATCACTATCAACATTTTTAAACCTCATTTTTACATGGTTGCCGTGATTTATTAGTGTTGTGACTTCTCTTTTTCTCTCTAGATTTTGTGTATAATATGTTCTAAAGTTCGATTAAAGTCTTTATGCAAAAAGAAACCAAATAGTGATTGTGTTGAGGCCTAGTTCCGTTCCGTGATACTATGTTCCATAGTTCATGTAATATTCATGGCTTCTTTCACCTTCTGTCCAAACGTACGGTACCTGAGTCCATATAACCCAATCCCACTTATAATGACTCAATATCAAACACCAAAGGATGGGGACCGACATGATAAAACTAAAGTTTTTTTAAAAAAAATTAGCCAAGAAATATATAAACCTTCTTTTCAAAGATAAAAAGGGATGGGAACATCTAAATTCTAACTACAAAAGCTAAACCAAGATACAACAGACTTGAAAGTGAACCAACAACAGACTTAAGCGTTGGCATGAAAGCCCACCCTCATCACAACCCCAAAAAGGGAAAACAACAATGAAAAAAGAGTAAATGAAAAGGTCTAGTACCCTAATTTTCCAACCATGAATTTCATAACGATAAAAGAAAAGCTCTTAATACCTAGATTTTCCAACCATGAAGAACTAAGAACACGACGACCCAAGCTACAACAGGTCCTAAAGAAAACCCAGGTCGCCGACAACATCTAAGGTCATCTCGATTGCTAACAGTGGAGCTCGAACTTAGTCCTCCGAAACCCAATTCCATCCTACCCCAAAAAAAGGCCCAGTAGGGGAGGACCGGTATTCCTACCGAGAACGAGCACAAACTTCCAAGTAGGCAGTAGCAAGACATCACTTCCGGGACTTCGCGGTTGGATTCGAGCTGAGCGTTTCGAAAGCGTGACCGGTAACCCCTCGTCGACCGTCAACAAGCGAGAACCCTAAGGGAAAGTCCCATAGTTATACCGAGCACGACCCCGGACAGATCTGATACCAAAGCCAACATATAAACGCAACGCCAGGACTGAGCATTCGACCACTACACTCCAACAAGCAAGCAGTAGGAAATCAACACCTCTGGAGATCCGAGGCTGGACTCGAGCTGAGCGTTCTACATGCTTTTTTATCAGTAGATTATGTTTTTATATAATCCCCACCTTTAAAATAAAGGTCAAGGATAAGAAAAAAGCACTCCATAATAAATTACAAAATATTCTCCTATCAGAGAAAAAAAAGGATTACCGTCATTAGACTTCCAAATGAATAGAAGCTTAAGGCAAGGTTGTGCCCTCTCCTTTTATCTTTGTGTTGGTAGTAGAAGGCTTAAATCAAATTATGAAAGCTTCAGTGTAGGTAGATCTCTTACAAGGAATCCAAATGAATCCTCGTGCTCCTTTAATCTCACACTTGTAGTTTGTAGATTACTCTTTATTCTTTATCGAGGACAGTGATAACATTACCTCTTGTTTGAAGTATGCTTTTCATATGCTATTCCTCTCAGTTGGTCTGTTAGTCAACTACTAAAAATCAATCATTATCCCATTTAACCTATCTGATCTAGAAGAACAAGAAGTCCTGCAAATTCTTGGATGCTCAATAGGATATCTTCCCTTCAACTTTTTGGGTTTTCCCATAGGATCGAATCTCAATAAGAACAGCACCTGGGAATCTATCTTGCAAAATTTCAAAGTTGCCTTGGGTTGTTGGCAAGCTAGACTTCTTTCCTTTGAAGGGATAATCACTATAATTAAGTCTACTTTGGGAGCACTACCATTGTACTTCTTCTCTATTATTAAAGGTCTAAAGGGTGTCATTAGATTCATGGAAAGGTGGCAAAGGAATTTTCTTTGGCATGCCAAGGCTAATGGTAAAACCTTCAGCAAATTTAATTGGAACACAATCTGCAAATGTAAGGAGGATGAAGGCTTGGGGATAAAGAATTTATCTATTATGAATATAGCTCTCCTCTCTAAATAGTGGTGGAGTTTTGCACAGGAAAGAAATAGCTTTTGGAAGAGGTTGATTTGCAGCAAACCTCGGTGGAATTAGGCAGAATGAGACCTTTCAAATTTCAGAGAAACAGGTATTGGAAGTTTTATCCAACACATCTTGGCACTAGAATCTGATCCAAGATTTGTTGATTATTTTGGAATTAAAGGCTTAATTTTGAAGCTTGGCAATGGTC
Organism: Erodium maritimum; assembly: GCA_963921825.1. Taxonomy (NCBI): domain Eukaryota; kingdom Viridiplantae; phylum Streptophyta; class Magnoliopsida; order Geraniales; family Geraniaceae; genus Erodium; species Erodium maritimum. The sequence continues at coordinate 35,161,836 of OY997593.1, read as the reverse complement.
TTAGAATCCTCTTTTGGGATGACATATGGTGGGGTGATGCTCCTTTCAAGTATCTCTTCTCGGGCTATATATCATCTCTCAATCCAAAAAGACGCTGGTTTCTGAAGTATGGACTAGCTCTTCCTGGGATTTGCACTTTAGAAGGGTCCCTAGAGTTAGAGCAGAACAAGATTAGATGTATTTTCAATATATTCTCAATGGTATTCATTTACTAGCTCAAGAGGACACTCTTTCATAGGTTGGAGTTCCTAAAGGCTCCCAATCAAAGGGCTCTATACTTTATTTCAACAGCAAGGAACATCTCAAATCACTTCAATTGGTCAAGACATCTCAAGACTCCTAGCACCCTTCCCAAGATCACAACCTTTTGTTGGTTGTTTTGACATGAAGCAATCCCCATTAAATGTTTCCTAGAAAATAGAGGCATTCCTCTCTCTCTCTCTCTCTCTCTCTCTCTCTCTCTCTCTCTCTCTCTCTCTCTCTCTCTCTCTCTCTCTCCAGCACATAATCTTGCAGGAATGCAACTTGGACTTTGAAGATGCATCACATATTCTACTCCACTGCCCTAAATCGTGGCTCATATGATCCCTTTTTTTTTCCAATGGTGGGGAATTAGTTGGATAATTCCTAGTACTATCAAATTTTTTTTTTCTCATCTTGGTCAACTCTCATCATCAAAAAAGGGAGACTTTCTTGGAAAAATCTTATTTAGATTGGTTGTTGGCAAATCTGGTTAGCCAGAAACAAACACATTCTCTAGCTGCATCTGAAATCTTTGACAAGATAATAAATCAAGCTTATAATGGGGCATGGGCTAATTTTCAAATCTCAGACACCTTTTCTCTGTAAATGATTGGAAAAAATCTCCTCTATCTGTTAGTCTTAGTGCCCGTAGTTCAATCCTAAATGTCCAAATGTATATATCATCGTTAGCAATGAAATTAAAGCGGCTTTATATTACTTATGTGTTGGAGTAATATATCGATGTGTGCTCTGATCTATGCCCATCATGCGAATAGAACCATAGATCGAGATAGATCACACTCGATGGGTCCCTAGTCAACAAAGCTTCACTAGAAGCGACTAGTATGAAAGATGGCTCTTTATGGCTTACGTTCTGTTAGTCATTGGAATGAGATTCCGGAGTCTGATCATAGATATCATGTGGGACATGATATTGGACGACCCGCCCTGAATATGTGCCATAGATTAAGTCATGAACATATTCAGTGTTGTAGCTTGTCATGTATCCTTAGACCAAGGAGTCTTTGTGATAGATTAAGTCATGTATCCTTATTCAGTGTTGTAGCTTGCCATAGATTAAGTCATGAACATATTCAGTGTTGTAGCTATGTAGTCAACAACTGAGTTTGACCTGAGCCTAACGTTGTCCGTAACAGGGCTTCCATAACGGCCAGGATTGGCTTGGGGACGGGCTACATGAGTGACACGAAAGACGGCTAAGGGATTTATCCCTCATACTAAGGTATGGGAAAGATATCGGTTCTCGGCCACTTGATCGAGAGTGACTGGAAGAATAGCATGGCCATGCACATGATACTAGGTATCATATCTTCAGTCATCTCACATATCAAGGAACGGTGATTGAGAATAATAAGGATGACGGCTCTATGCCTTATCTCAATCAGGATATCGGAGATAAAAGGATAATGACAGGGACGACGGAAAGGTTAGAATCGACAGGGTCGATTCGTTATGTAGTGTCAGGCAATACTAAAGTCTCGTTAGTTGCCACTTAAATAGGATCAAGTAAAATGGGATTTTACGTTGATCTATTGACATGCATAAACCTAAGGGTCACACCGGAGGATGAAACTCATTGACACATTTATGGAGAATGGCCAAAAGGGAGTTGTCTCGGGACATGACCAAAACTGGGTTTTGGGTCATGTGCCCGTAAGTGAATAGGACTTCACAGATCGAGACAAGGCTTGGAGTCTTGGGATTGATCGCGTCGGATAATGTTGGACATTTCCGGTATGGAAGGCATGGAGGCGATGAGCGAATCACGGGACCTCGTTGGAAATGGCCACGGGTCATGTTCCAAGAGGCCCATGAAAGGCACATGCAATCAAGGCCCATGGAACTAATTAATCAAGTCTTGATTAATTAGTACTAAGTAAGCAAGACAAGGATTAAGGTGTTGGTGATTCACCACCTAACCCAATCTTGTCTTGCCATACTTTGTCCTATTTACACCTTACTTGACACCATACTTGTCCCATGCCTTTAGTTGGACAAGTATGGGTTTTGTTATGTTTAAGTCATCTTTTTTCAACATAACAAATACAAGACAAGAATAGGAAACACTTTTTCTCTCCCTCTTCCATGGCCATTTCGGGTTTGGCTAGTTTCCACCTCCATGTTTGTGTTCTTGAGTCCTCAAAGAGAAGAACTATGTGGCTTTGATTCCCATGTGGATACGTAGGCGTCTTGGAGACTCAAGCCAATCATTCGTTAACCGGTGTTCTTGTTTTGGTAAGAACTAGTGCTGAATTTTTCTCTTGTGAATCCATTCTTTGTTAGTTGTTTCATGGTTTTAATCGTCTCTTGGTTTTCATTGATTTTCCGCTGCGAGTTGGTTCATCTCCAACCCTACCTCGAGACCCAACACTATCATGTTGTACAAGACCTCCACATTCTTGAGGTTGTGCACCTTGTCTAGATTATGCTGCCAATCCTCTGATCTTGGATATACTTTGACAGGCTTAATTTGGTCTATTTTGTGACTGAGTTTTTTGAGTCACTTCTGATGATTGTATGCTTCTGGTTTCTTGTCTTGGACTTCCCTTGGTTTGGGGTTGGGGTTATGGGGGTGGTTTTGGGTGGGGATTGGGGAGTGTGGTGAGTTTGGTAAGGCTAATTGTAGGTGGCTATCTCTTGTCTATCTTGGGCCCGCTCTGCTTCCCTTCAATTTCTATCTTTTGTGTGTGGGTAATAGCTCTTCTTCTGCCTTCCCTTTGTGGCCCCTTTGTTGTATGGGTAGATCTTTTTTTAGGTTGAGTGCTTCTCCTTCTTCTCCTTTGTTCCCTTTCTATCTCCTTGATTTGTAGAGGTCTTCAACTTGGGCCTCAAATACATCACTCCATGAATAAAGAATTTGTTTGATATCCCCAGTTTTGATGTGAAGATGGTTTAGGTTCTTTTGGTATACCTCTGCACCCCCTCCTTCATCCATACTATCAAGGTTTGGTCAGCATGCCACTTGGAGGTACCCTACATCCTATTGCTTGGAACATAAGTGTAAGAACCACTCCCGGTCAACGCTAGTCAAACCTGCGAAAAACAGGAAAATTTAAAATTTTCAAGACAGACACTTAATTGAACCTAGAATTGACCCCGAGGGTCATACCGGACTTAAGTTGACCCCGATATCGATCAAAGTGAGTTCCGGGGGACTCAGGGCAACTTTCTGACCAATTTGGGGAATGTTGACTTTTCGTTGGAAAAGTCAACCGAGCGACGTTTTGGTCCATTTGAGCACCGTTTTGGATCCAAAAAGCTTAGCCGTCATCGCAGCGGTATTAGTTGAGCTGTTTCCTTGTAGCCCGTGAAGTTTCGTAATTTCTTGGAAAAGGTGCCCGTTCGGGGCTCGAAACGGCCGAATTTCGCGAATCTGATTGGAAAATATCTAGAAGATATGTTCCAAAAAGGTGTGGGACCCACTTGCCACATGTCACCAATGTGGTGGTGTTAGGTTTATTGGACAAGACAAGAGAAGACTACTTTTAGTGTTAGTTTTGTACTTAAGTATTTGATTTGATTTTTAAAACAAAATGAAAAGGGAATGAATTGATGGTCTCGGAAATTAGAAGGGAAAGGATGAGTGGATGGTAGTTTGGTAATTAAGGATTGGTTGGGTTGTTTTAAAACAAAACAAAATGGACTTGCATATGAGGTTTCGGCCACATCTATCAAAAAAGGAAAAATAATAGAAAAAGAGAGATAGTTTTAGAGAGAGAAGGAGAAGAAGAAGAAGAGAGAAAAGAGAAGTAGCTTGGGGCTTTGTCACTATTCACGAGCATCGAGCCATGGGTTCGTCTCAACGATAGTAGATTCGAGCTCACATCGTCTTCCTCTACGGTAAGCACTGAATCGATTTTCGTTTTGGTACGTTTGAATTTTAGGGTTTGAGTTTAAACGATTCAAATCTGGTTTAGTTTTGGTTAGAATTGGTTTAAAGATGAATGGTTGAGGTTTGGAGTTCGTTAGGAACGTTTTGGGGCAAAAAGGGAACTTTTCCATTGTGGCCGTGTGGGGCCCACATGCCTGGGTATCGGGTTTTCGTGTTCGGGTGATTTAGAACATTCCCCAGACCATTTATCCACAACCGAATCGAAATTTGAAATTAAATTGTGAAAGTGGTAATTGACGGGTTTAGAAACTTTAAACGCTAATTAAATGAGTCGAAACTCAGATTTCGATTCTGTCGAGTGCATAGGAACCCTTGAATTATTCTAAGACCGTAGAAACGAAAACGGGAATTTTCGGAGCCCCGGAAGGGCGTTTTCAAAACCCGGGCAGATTCGCCATAACGGGCGAATCGGGCCTTTCCGAGTCCAATATCGACAATGTCGAGTAACTGGGGAGTTTGGGAGTGATCGACATTGTCGGGGTTACTTTTGGGCATCAGGTTTATTAAAATTCAGCATTATGCCTGCAAGCTTAAAAGCGTTTGAAATTGTGTTCTTTTAGATCGTGCTGCAGACCGAGGGAAAGGAAAGCTAGGCGAGTGACTGAGATCACGCCGGAGCTTGTTGGTTGGCTTTTGGAGAACATATACGAGGTAGGGAAAAGTAGCCGGATCTCGGCCCTGACTAGGGAAAGTTAACAGTAGAAATGCATGTGACACTGGGTGTCGTGGGTTAAGTAGATTATCGAATATTAGAAATGCATGTGACACTTGGGTGTCGTGGGTTAAGCAGGTTATCGGAGATTAGAAATGCATGTGACACTTAGTAGTGTCGTAGGAGCAGAGAACTTATCGAGGTTAGAATTACTGGAGGCATATGACCATGCCCGGAGGTTGATTGTGAATTTATCGATATTAGGAGTACTGGAGGCATATGACCATGCCCGAAGGTTGATTGTGAAACTGTTGATATTAGGACTGTTGGAGGCATTAGTTATGCCCGGAGGTTGTTTGTGTAATTTGTGTCTTGGGTGGCCATGAGAGCCCGTATTTTACTGTTGTGTCTTGGGTGGCCATGAGAGCCCGTGTATTACTGTTGATGTCTTGGGTGGCCATGAGAGCCCGTATTTTACTGTTGTGTCTTGGGTGGCCATGAGTGTCCGTGGGGTCGTTGAATCCGTGTCTTTACTGTTGGTGTGTCTTGGGAGGCCGTGAGTGCCCGTGGGGTTGTTGAGCCCGTGTTTTACTGTTGGTGTCTTGGGTGGCCATGAGTGCCCGTGGGGTTGTTGAGCCCGTGAGTTACTGTTTGGTGTGTCTTGGGTGGCCATGACAGCCCGTATTTTACTGTTTTGTCTTGGGGGGCCATGAGTGCCCGTGGGGTCGTTGAACCCGTGTCTTTACTGTTGGTGTGTCTTGGGAGGCCGGGAGTGCCCGTGGGGTTGTTGAGCCCGTGTTTTATTGTAGGTGTCTTGGGTGGCCATGAGTGCCCGTGGGTTGTTGAGCCCGTGAGTTACTGTTTGGTGTGTCTTGGGAGGCCGTGAGTGCCCGTGGGGTTGTTGAGCCCGTGAGTTACTGTTGGTGTGTCTTGGGAGGCCGTGAGTGCTCGTGGGGTTGTTGAGCCCGTGAGTTACTGTTGGTGTGTCTTGGGAGGCCGTGAGTGCCCGTGGGGTTGTTGAGTCCGTGTTTTACTGTTGGTGTCTTGTGTGGCCATGAGTGCCTGTGGAGTGTTGAACATGTGTTGTTGCTGTTTGTTGAACTTGCTTGTGATTGTGATTGTGGTTACCTGAGTGAGAGGGGTTACTGAGACAGGTCGACCGCCTGGCCCGACTTTGTGTCGGGGAAGTGCGTGAGTGAGAGAGGTTACTGATACAGGTCGACCGCCTGGCCTGAGTGGTTCGGCAAAGCGCGTGAGTGAGAGAGGTTACTGAGACAGGTCAACCGCCTGGCCTGAGTGGTTCGGCAAAGCGCGTGAGTGAGAGAGGTTACTGAGACAGGTCGACCGCCTGGCCTGAGTGGTTCGGCAAAGCGCGTGAGTGAGGGAGGTTACTGAGCAGCTGGCGTGCGATCCTTTGTGATCTTGTTTGGTGTGCGATCCTTCGTGATCTTGGGTGTTGCGTGGTTGTCTGTCGTGTCTTTGGAGGTGGTCGTCAATCGTTGTGTCAGGTCTACTTTACGTGTCAGAGTGTTGAGTCGGTCGAGGAAGGTAACAATGGGTGTGTGCCAGTCGGAGTACTTGGGTTGGGGATAGTGTTCCCTGGTGTTGAGTTTGTTGTTGTTGTTATCGACATTGTCCACTAATTATGTCGTAGTCAGTCTGTTATCTGTGGTGGTGAGCGAACGCTCACCCCTAGCTGCTTTTCCTACAGGTACTGATCACATGACGGACTAGGTGAGCTCTCGAAGCTTGTGGAGCTAGGAGCGGAGTCCGGGTTTTATCTTTTGAGTCTAGTGACGAATACCTTGTACTTTGTCCATTTGTTGGGACGTTTTTGAGTTGTAAATATTATTTTGATTAACTAAATGGAGATTTTAAATTTTTTATTTAAAACATGTTTCAAATGTTTTATTGTTTTAAACGTTCACGCTCCAGGTTCGGTTTCACTGAATTTGGGGCGTGACAATAAGAAACAAAATCACCTTACATTTCTTCAAAATTCTGATTACTTGGACTGCAAGCAAGCATCACCTCTGCACTCTACTTTGTTTCTTGCTTGGGTCGCAAGTTTGGAGGTTTCCTTGGACCCATTTCATGGTGGGTTGGATTACCACTTCTCTAATTCATATATTTCACCTCTTGTGTTGTTGTAATTGTATTAGCTATTTCTGAACCTTCGTTTTTAGGTTAATTTTTAGGAATCCCCTAGATTGTTATTCAACTTGTTTTTCCATTCCCTTATAAGTTGACATTGATCTTCTTGGGGTTTCTTTTTGTGGATCTGTAGCAGAATCTTATAACTCCTCTTTCACCTCTAAAGAGGTTTCAATTAAATTTTCTTTGCCGATAAAAAAATAGACAAATTGTGTAGGAAGTAACCTCACAGAAATAACCAATATTCATTAACAACTATGATTCAACCTAAACTGGATTGCTATATTCCAATTGTCACGCCACAATTTCAGTAAACCGAACTCGGGACGCGAACGTTTTAAAAACAATAAAACAATGAAACCCTGTTTTGGATAAACACTTTAAAATCTCCAATTTAGTTCAACAAAATAATATTTACAACTTAAAATACGTCCCAACACGTGGACAAAAGTACAAGGTATCCGTCAATAGACTCAAAAGACAAAACCCGGACTCCGCTCCTAGCTCCACAAGCTTCAAGAGCTCACCTAGTCCGTCCCACGAACAGTACCTGTAGGAAAAGCAGCTAGGGGTGAGCGTTCGCTCACCACCACGGATAACAGACTGACTACGACATACTTAGTAGACAAAGTCGGTAACACCAATAACAAACTCAACTCCGGGGATCACTGTCCCCAACTCAAGTACTCTGACTGACAAACACCCACGGTGACCTTCCTCAAACGACTCGACGCTCAAACTTGTAAGTAGACCGGCACAACGATTTACGACCTCTTCCAAGGACTCAAAAGAAACTACGCAACACCAAACAAGATCACAAAGGATCGCACACCTAACAAGATCACAAAGGATCGCAAAACAGCTGTTCAGTAACCAATTCTGTCTCTCTCGCCCTTTCCGATCCCAGTCGGGCCAGGCGGTCGACCTGTCTCAGTAACCTCTCAGTCCTTCGCTCTTTCCAACACAAAGTCGGTCCAAGCAGTCGACCTGTCTTACAACTTCTCTGTCCCTCGCTCTTTCCAACACAAAGTCGGTCCAGGCAGTCGACCTGTCTTACAACTTCTCTATCCCTCGCTCTTTCCAGCACAAAGTCGGTCCAGGCAGTCGACCTGTCTTACAACTTCTCTGTCCCTCGCTCTTTCCGATCCCAGTCGGTCCAGGCAGTCGACCTGTCTCAGTAACCTCTCTCACTCAGGTAACCACAATCACAATCACAATCACAATCACAAGAAAGTTCAACAAACAACAATCAACACAGGTTCAGCACTCCACAGGCACTCATGGCCACCCAAGATACCAACCATAAAACACGGACTCAACCGTCCCGCAGGCACTCACGGCCTCCCAAGACACACCAACAATACAGACACGGACTCAACAGCCCCACGGGCACTCACGGCCACCCAAACTCAACAATAACACACGCTCGCAACTTACCGAGACTCTAACTCGTAAGCCAGCCAAGAATGCTCGCAACCCCCCCGAGACTCTAACTCGGTCAGGCCAGCCAAGACACCGACCTTAGTTTAAGCGTTAAATTTTTCTCGGTCTTCACACCAATAATACACGAACCATAGATTCCAGTCCTAATAATACACAATAATAAAAAAAAAGATCAACAATATGAATATTCCCAACCATGTGTATATCGTTACTTATGACCAATCACCTAAAGAATATGTATCTAAGAATACTATAAAGTCACTAGATGCCTATAACTTGTGGGCAAATTTGCAGAATAGCCCTCCTTCTTCACTTCTACAATCTCACAAAGTCGTCGATCTGCTGGAAAGCTCTTGTACTTATTGATCGTCGGAGGAGTTTTGATCCCCTTAGACAGACCACAACACAAAATCAATAAAACAAATTATGGTATTGGTTGATGACATAAACTTGTTCAACCAATATGTTTGGGTACTTATTTATTCGAAAATTTATTGAAACATTTCATGGTGAAGAAATGGATGAAAGCTAAAGTAGAAGAACATCATAGAGATGGCAAGATACACAATGCATTGAAGTATTTCGGTTTTGTGGTTCACTAAACGGTATTGGCATTAGAATGTGTGTCGTCACTAGCATATGGCTTTGCAAAAGTTCATTTTGATTCTCGTTGTCGGAAGCAACTCATGAGGCAGACCAATGTTTGCACGGCTTCAGAGTGAATATATATGATCTGCTCGTTGCCATCGCTCGTCTGGAGAAAGCGAAGGTCACGACGAGACATGTTTTCTAGAATATTGGGAACATCAAAGCTCATATTGCATCGCCAGAAAGCAAGGCGGGGATCATGAAGAGTGGTTAAGGAGGGGACTTGGCGGTGGAGCGAGCTTCCTCTGACGATCTTTTCCGGTGGATTTTCAATGAGAATATATATGGAGATATCTTAGGTGATGAGGACATCGAGATTAGTCTATCCGGACCCGAGGAAGAAGCTATTAACAACACCATTCCAATCATGAGACAAGCACAAAGGACAAGGTCAGGGACTAGAGCATTACGAGAAGAATTCAACAACACATGGAAAGCTTAATTACATTCATCGAGCATGGGAAACTCCAGGAAGACGTGATCAGCAAGGCAAAGCTACAAGGTGTTCAAGAAGAATTGAAGGCTCGTTCAAATTTGTTTCTACTGTCCTTCAAGGAATTAAAGACACCAGCTTGTTCATCATTTCCAAAGATAAATCAGCCATTTAATTCAAAGAAGATGAATACCTAAGGTATGTATTTGAATTCAGATTATTAATTATTTATTTTTCTATTTTGTAGGGATTCCAACCTTAGGTTTATCAAGAGTCATTTAGCTATTAATTATAGTCTCTTGTAATTAATTTTCGACACTAGAAGGTCACCAACTGCTGGACTATTTATAAAGTCCCTTCTCAGCATGTATGAATCAATTTTTTATGAAATAAAATTCGAGTTTTCTTCTAAGAAATTCAGCCTTCTTGTGTGTGAATCCTTGAAGTTTTTTTTGTTTCGACTTACCACATACTTTACATCATCTGTGTGGCGTCATTCAATCCACCCATCTATCTTCCTAGTTATATTCTTCAAAGAGTGTTGTACAACCATTTGAAGTATCTCCATCATCGATTCCATCTTCATCCATTGGTTCCTTAGAGAGTGTTGTATGACTAGCTAATATTCTCCATCCTATCAGCACTATCATATATATCCTACCAGCAACGTTCTATCTCATCGTACCACCACCTTCTTGTATCATCTAGTATCAAAGCTAAAGGCTCCAAATCAGGTTTTATTTATCCCTTTTATTTTTGTTAATTTCGATTTTATCTATTTGCTTCTATTTTAGTTTAAAATAAAATAAAAAAGAAGAAACTTTGAGCAGAAAACAAATTTGTCCAGATTTGTTCATAGTTTGTTATCTCATCATTTTAAGTTCAATACCTTTTCGACTTCCTTTGCACTTGATTTGTCTTGTTTGTGAGAAACAACAAAATCTAAAACTATGAAAGATCAAAGGGATGCAAACATAGTTTATATTCTTCATGCCATTCATACCCAGCTCCAAGAGCTTGGAAATTGAATGACAAGAATAGAACAACCACCACTAGCACGCAGAAATCCGATTAGAAATATGAATACTTCAAGAGTGAACTAAAATGAAGATGACTTACAAGATTCTGAAGATGATGGCCAACAAAATTTATATCAAAACCAAAGGCCAAGGAGGCAATACAACTATAATTGAGGCCGAGAGGAGGATGCTAGGCATGGAAACCGAGATGTCAAACTCCATGCCAAAACTTTCACATGGAAGGTCAATAAAAAAGCTTACCTTGATTGGGAGAAACGTATGGAATATATCTTTGAATATTAAAAATACTCGGAACAAGGGAAAGTGTCCTTAGTTGCTGCCCAACTGACCGAAGGTGCTTTGGCTTAGTGGGACAGAGATGTGTCCGAGAGGAGAAGGCATTAGCATGGTCAGAAAACCACTTGGGAGGACATGAGGAAGAGATATGCTCTAGACTACTATTATCGAAGCCTACAACAAAAATTCAGAAAGCTCTTTGAAGAAAATAAATCGATTGAGGAATATTTTGATGAGTTTGAGACGCTTCGGAACAGGTTAGAATCTGAAGATTCTGAGGTGTCTCTAATGGCACAATTCCTAGATGGTCTTCATGATAGAATTACTAGAAAGGTAGAGAGAAAAACCTACCATGAATTGGGAAAATTGTTGCCCCTTGCTACTCAAGTCGAACAACACATTAAGAGTAATATAGCTTCTACTAATCGGAACAAGAATTCTTGGGCATCACAGCCAGCAAAGACTCTAGACAAAGGGAAGTCCGATGAGATGTACCAGAGGTTCAAATGGAAGCTACCAGAGTCATCAAAAGGAAGCAAACCAGAGCAAGATAAGGATTCAATTCATAGATCTCGTGACATTACTTGTTTTAAATGTCAGGGAAAAGGACATTATTCACGAGATTGTCCAAACCTGCGAGTGATGATCATCAAAGCTAATGGAGAATACAAGTCTCAAGATGAGTAAGAAGAAAAATCCAAAGAAGATATTGTCTATTATCCTGAAACCGGAGAACTACTAGTCACAAGGAGAACTCTTAGCTCACTCTTTGATGCCGAGACTATTCAACGAGAAAACATCTTTCACTCACGATGCAACATCAACTCTAAGGTATCTAGTTGATTATTGATGGAGGCTCATGCACTAACGTGGCCAACAAGTAGTTGGTTGATAAGCTAGGTCTCCAAAAGACAAGGCACAAGGCTCCCTCGACCATAACGGCTCAAATGGCTCAGTGATTTTTCAGAGCTCAAGATCTTCGAATAAGTGACCGTACCTTTCAGCATAGGGAAGTATGCAAATCAAGTTGTGTGTGATGTGGTTTCTATGCAAGCTGGTCACCTTCTTCTAGGACGACGATGGCAGTTTGATAAAGAAAATCTACACAATGGCCGAACCAATTACTACTCTTTCACTCACAACAACAAGAAGCATACTTTAGCTCCTCTTAATCCACAAGAAGTGCATGAAATACAGATATCCATGTCCAAAGGAGCTAAGTTAGACAAAACTAACCTTTATATTACACTTTCTACTGTTTTGAAATCTCTTGATTCATCAAATAAGGTGCTACTAGTGATCTTTAAGGAAGGTTTGTTTTCAGGTCAATGAGAGCATGAATTATCTTTCGAGATGCTTGGACTATTAGAGAAGTTTAAAGAAGTGTTTCCCAAGGAGATACCACTATGTTTTCCACCAATAAGCGGAATTGAACATCGGATCGATCTTATTCAGGGAGCACCATTGCCTAACAAGCCAGCTTATATAGTCAATCCCAAAGAAGCTCAAGAGATAGAAAAGAAAGTTCTAGATCTCATATCTAAATGATATATCCACGAGAGTCTTAGCCCATGTGTCGTACCTTTTCTTCTAGAACCTAAGAAAGACGGAACATGGAGGATGTGTGTTGATTGTCGAGCCACCAACAATATTAGTGTCGAACATAGGCATTCAATACCAAGGCTTTATGATATGTTAGACAAGATAAATATAGCTACAATATTCTCTAAGATTAATTTGAGAAGAGGGTACCATCACGTTAGGATGAAAGAAGGAGTTGAATGGAAAACAGCGTTTAAAACTAAGCAAAGTCTATATGAGTGGCTGGTCATGCCATTTACACTCACAAACGCTCCAAGTACATTCATGAGGCTCATATCGAACATGTTTTAGAAACACTTTAAAAACCTCTATGCAAATTTTAAGAAATACACATTTTCCACTGATCCCGTTGTGTTTCTAGGATTTGTTGTAAGCTCGCAAGGATTGAAGGTTGTTGAGGAGAAGATCAAAGACAATCAAGAATGGCCTACACCAACAATCATTGAACATGTTAGAAGTTTCCATGGATTGGCCAGCTTCTATAAGAGATTTGTAAAGAATTTTAGCACCATAGATGCCCCTTTGACCGCGATGATTAAAAAGAATTGGAGTTCAAATGGGGACAAGCACAAGAGGAATCATTCAAATGCTCAAAGACGGTCTCACACATGCACCTATTTTGGTATCACCTAACTTCAATAAAACATTTGAAATAAAATGTGATGCTTCTGGTACAAGTATAGGCATTATGCCAACACAAAGAGGAAAACCAGTAGCATACTTCAGCGAGAAACTCAATGGAGCTACCCTCAATTACCCTACCTATGACAAAGAACTATATACTTTGGTAAGATCTAATGAAACTTGGAAACATTATCTATTATCCAGAGAGTTAGTTATTCATACATATCATGAGACACTCAAGTACCTAAAAGGACAAACCACTCTTAAAAAGAGGCATGCGAAGTGGCTTGAGTTCATAGATACTTTTCCATATGTGATCAAATATAAGAGGGAAAAGAAAACATTGTAGTTGATGCGCTATCAAGGAGACACACTCTAATTTGCACCATGGAGGTAAGAATCATGGGATTTGAGCATATTACGGCTTATATGAAACTGATCCAGATTTCAAAGAGGCTTTCAAGGAAACCCGCAAGACTGTGTATGGAACACTCTACCAACAAGATGGATTTTTATTCATGGATAAAAGGCTTTTTATACCACGAGGATCAATGTGAGATTTGCTAATACGAGTAGTATATGGATGAGGGCTTATGTGACACTTTGGCTAGACAAAACTCTAAGCGTACTTATCCATTTACGTTCCAAGTGCATCACTTTCTTAAAGGAAAAATCCAGGTCATATCATAACGGTTTATATATTCCTTTGCCTATTCCTAACCTACCATGGGTAGATACCATGGATTTTGTTCTATGTCTGCCAAAAATCCACCACAAGGACTATTTTTTTGTGGTAGTGGACAAATTTTTCAAAGTCCATTGATGCCACTCAAATCACTTATCTCTTTTTAAAGAAGTAGTGCATTTACATGGATTTCCAAGGATTATTGTAATTGATCGTGATACCAAGTTTCTAGCCCATTTTTGGAAAACTCTACGGAGAAAGTTGGGAACTAAGCTGCTCTTCTCAACTACATGTCACCCCCAGTTGGGTGCAGATGATGTTGTTAAGGGTGCTCAACCAAAGTCAGATGGATTTTTTCCTGCTTCCTCCCTTAACCTTTGTAAGGGCTTCGATCAGGACTTCTCTACTTTGTCGCCTAATACCGTTAAGAAAGTTCAAGGGAAAAAAACTTCTGCAACCTTTTGTAATGCAAAATAGATCACTAATTCAGAGCGAACATGATATTATTGCAGCTCGACGTAGAAAAGAGGTTCGGATACATTTTGTCACTGTAGGTGCTTTGTTGTTTGTTTGGGGTCGGGTTTTTTCCCTTCTGTAATGTGGTAGGGTATTTCTGAAGGTCTCTGAAGATAGCCTTTTGGCAATCCTGTCATTTTTCTCTATTTTGGGGTAAAAATAATTTTAACAAAACTATAATTTATAACATAAAATAAAAAGTTTGTTTTGATATTAGAAAAATAGCGAGGATATGTATATGGGTAAAGGCGTGTAATGATGTTGAGCTCTCCTCTTCAATTGTACAACCCTTTTTCTAAACCAAAGAAGCGAGGAATAAGTTTAGAGCATCCACAATAATAGAAGCCATACATGCACTATTAACCTTAAAATTTTGACATTTTCCATTTCTTTTCTCCTATAAAACTATAACTTCAGTTGGAGTTCTTCCACATAATTTTAAAAAATTAGTAAAAAATAAGATAATTGAGGAAATCTGATTTTGAAAAAAATAAGTGAATCTTAAATGGGAAAACTCCAGGAAACAACTATGTTTTGACTTTGTAGTACAAGATATAACGATTGACTTTGCTATCATTCCAAGTACATGGTTTGGCAACAAATTTTCCAAAAACTATAATTTTCTGTCAAAAAAGACGGAATATTCCTGAATATTCTGTTCAAAACACGAAATATTCTGTCCAAAAACACGGAATATTCCGTCTTTTTGGACAGAAATTATAGTTTTTTTGGAAAATTTGTTGCCAAACCATGTACTTTGAACGATAGCAAAGTCAATCGTTATATCTTGTATAACAAAGTCGAAACATAGTTGTTTCCTAGAGTTTTCCCATCTTAAATTAAGGAGATTAAGGAAATGTTATTTAAGGAAATCTTAAATTAATGAAGTTAAAGAAATATTAAATCAAGAAAAAAAAACTGACTTCAAGCAATCAATGAAATTTTAAAGGGTAAACTTCGTCTCACTGCCCTAAAAATACTTGCGTTTCGTCTCACTACCCTAACCAAACTTTGTTCCACCTCACTACCCTAACGAAACTTTTAGTTGCACTTTCATACCCGCCGTCAACTTGACATCCATTTTTGGATGGAAAATGGTAAAAAGTCTAAAATACCCCTCACTAACCCTCAAATTTTCAAAAGCATGCCATTGGTTTTCAAAAATTCTTTTTACTTATTTATTTTATATAAATCAGTTTTTTTTTATTTTTAAAAATCTGTTTATTCTTAAAAAAATCAGTTTTTATTTTAAAAATTAACATTTTATTTTATAAAATCCGATTTTATTTTTAAAAATATAGCTTTTATTTAAAAAATCAGATTTAATTTTTAAATTTCATTTTTTAAAAGTTAGATTTTATTTTTAAAACTCATGTTTTATTTTTTAAAACTCAGGTTTTATTTTTTTTTAAAATTACTTTTAATAATCATATTTTTATTTCAAAATGTAAGAACCGCTCCCGGTCAACGCCAATCAAATCGGCAAAAAACAGGAAAATTTAAAATTTTGCGACAGACACCTAAATGAACCTAAATTTGACCCCGAGGGTCATACCGGACTTAAGTTGACCCCGATATCGACCAAAGTGAGTTCTGGGGGACTCAGGGCAAATTTTTGACCAAATTGGGAAATGTTGACTTTTTGCTAGAAAAGTTAACCGAGCGACGTTTTGGTCCGTTCGAGGTCCGTTTTGGATCCAAAATGCTTAGTCGTCGTTACAACGATCTTAGTTGAGCCGTTTCCTTATAGCCCGTGAAGTTTCGTAATTTCTTGGAAAATGGGCCCGAGACGGCCGAATTTCGCGAATCTGACAGAAAAATATTTATAAAGATATTTTTTAAAAGGTTGGGACCCACAAGACACTTGTCAGAAATGTGGTGGTAGTTGGTTTTTAAAATAAAGAAAAAGAAAAGATGAATGGTAGTTTTGTAATTAAGGTGGTAGTTGGTTGTTTTTGAACAAAACAAAAAGGGAAGACATGGTGTAGGTTCGGCCATATCCAAAAAAAGAGAAGAAATAAAGAGAGAAAGTAGAGAGAGGAAGGAGAAGGAGAAAAGGGAAAAAGAGAAGAGAAGGGTGTAGGGTTTGGTGATTTCCCGACGATCCAACCGACGGATCGTCTCAACGGTTGAAGAATCGAGCTCCCATCGTCATTCCCTACGATGAGCACCTATTCGATTTTTGTTTTGGTACGTTTAAAAGTTAGGGTTTGTGTTGAAACGAGTTAAATATGGATGAGTTGAGGTGTGGGGTTCGTTGGAGACGTTTTGAGATGAAAATGATCGGATTCCGGTGACCGGAGGCTCGGGGGAGCTCCGGCCACCGTGGGTGGTGGCTGGCCGGAACTGGATGGTGGCTGGCCGGAGCTAGGACCGGCCACCACTAGGGTGAACCGGCCCAAAACCGGTCCAGCCACCCACGGGTCTTGATGGCCGGGTGGGGCCCACGTGCTCGAGCCTCGGGTTTTCATGTTCGGGTGGTTTTGGACGAACCCCAAGTCGTTAATTCACACTCGGAACGAATTTTGGAATTAAATTGTGATAGTTGGGAATTTCGGGTTTAGAAACTTTAAACGCGAATTAAATCGCTCGAAAGTCGGAAATTGATTCTGTCGATTGCATTGGAACCCTTGAATTATTCTAAGATCGTAGAAACGAAAACGGGAATTTTCGAAGCCTCGGAAGGGCGTTTTCAATCCCGGGCAGATTCGTCGAGCCGGGAGAAACGGGCCTTTCCGGGCCCTTCATTGACAATGTCGAGTAATTGGGAAGTTTGGGAGTGATCGACATTGTCGGGGTTGAGTTTGGGCGTCAAATTCATTAAAATTCAGCTTTGGCTGCAAACTTAAAACGTGTTTTAATTGTGATCTTGTTAGATCGTACCGAGGACCGCGGAAAGGGAAAGCTAGGCGAGTGATCGCGAGCACGCCGGAGCTTGGGCGTGGACTTTTGGGAAAGCGTTACGAGGTAGGGAAAAGTGGCCGGATCTCGGCCTTGACTAGGGAAATTTAACAGTAGAAATGCATGTGCACTTAGTAGTGTCGTAGGATAAGTAAATTTATCGAACACTAGAAATGCAGGCGACAGTTAGTGGTGTCGTATGATACATGAACGTCACGCCCCAATTTCAATAAACCGAACTCAGGACGCGAACGTTTAAAACAATAAAACATTTTGAAACCTTTCACATAAATCACTTTAAAATAATCATTTGTTCATCAAAAAAATATTCATTTACAACTTAAAGGTACGTCCCAACAAATGGACAAAAGCAAGGTATACGTCGCTAGACTCAAAAGTAAACCCAGAATCCCGCTCCTAGCTCTTCAAGCTTCAGAAGCTCACCTAGTCCAACCTGCGACCAGTACCTGTAGGAAAAGCAGCTAGGGGTGAGCGTTCACTCAGCACCACGGATAACAGACTGACTACGGCATACTTAGCAGACAATGCCGGTAACACCAACGACAAATTCAACACCGGGGATCACCATCCCCAACTTACTTAAACCGACTGACACACACGCACGATTACCTTCCTCAACTGACTCAGCACTCGAACACGTAAAGTAGACCCGACACAACGATCGACGACATCCTCCAAAGACACGACAGAAAACCACACAACACCCAAGATCACAAAGGATCGCACACCAAACAAGATCACAAAGGATCGCACTCCAGCTGCTCAGTAACCTCTCTCACTCACGCGCTTTGCCGATCCCTGGCAGGCCAGGCAGTCGACCTGTCTCAGTAACCTCTCTCACTCATGCGCTTTGCCGATCCCTGTCAGGCCAGGCGGTCGACCTGTCTCAGTAACCTCTCTCACTCACACGCTTTGCCGATCCCTATCAGGCCAGGCGGTCGACCTGTCTCAGTAACATCTCTCACTCAGGTGACCACAATCACAATCACAATCACAAGCAAGTTCAACAAACAGCAACAACACAGGTTCAACACTCCACAGGCACTCATGGTCACCCAAGACACACCGACAATAACTCACGGGCTCAACAACCCCACAGGCACTCACGGCCACCCAAGACACACCAACAGTAACTCACGGGCTCAACAACCCCACGGGCACTCATGGCCACCCAAGACACACCAACAGTAACTCACGGGCTCAACAACCCAACAGGCACTCACGGCCTCCCAAGACACACCAACAGCAACTCACGGGCTCAACAACCCCACAGGCACTCATGGCCACCCAAGACACACCAACAGTAAAGACACAGGTTCAACAACCCCACGGGCACTCATGGCCACCCAAGACACTAACAGTAAAGTACGGGCTCTCATGGCCACCCAAGACACAACAGTTCTAATATCACCAGTTTCACAATCAACCTCCGGGCATGGTCATATGCATCCAGTACTTCTAATATCGATAAGTTCACAATCAACCTCCGGGCATGGTCATATGCCTCCAGTAATTCTAACATCGATAAGTTCACAATTAACCTCCTACGACACTACTAAGTGTCACATGAAATTCTAATGTTCGATACATTCCCGAATCATACGACACTACCCGGTGTCGCCTACCTTTCTAATATTCGATAAACCTACTTAACCCACGACACCCCAGTGTCACATGCATTTCTACTGTTAACTTTCGCTAGTCAGGGCCGAGATCCAGCTACTTTTCCCTACCTCGCGTGTGTTCTCCAAAAGCCAACCACAAGCTCCGGCGCGATCTCAGTCACTCGCTTAGCTTTCCCTTTCCTCGGTCAGCAGCACGATCTAAAAAGACACAATTTTAAGGCACTTTTAAACTCGCAGGAATAAACTGAAATTCAATAAACTTGACGCTCAAACGTAACCCCGACAATGTCGATCACTCCCAAACTACCATTATGATATGACCTGGATTTTTGTTCCAAGTGCATCACTTTCTTAAAGGAAAAATCCAGGTCATATCATAACGGTTTATATATTCCTTTGCCTATTCCTAACCTACCATGGGTAGATACCATGGATTTTGTTCTATGTCTGCCAAAAATCCACCACAAGGACTATTTTTTTATGGTAGTGGACAAATTTTTCAAAGTCCATTGATGCCACTCAAATCACTTATCTCTTTTTAAAGAAGTAGTGCATTTACATGGATTTCCAAGGATTATTGTAATTGATCGTGATACCAAGTTTCTAGCCCATTTTTGGAAAACTCTACGGAGAAAGTTGGGAACTAAGCTGCTCTTCTCAACTACATGTCACCCCCAGTTGGGTGCAGATGATGTTGTTAAGGGTGCTCAACCAAAGTCAGATGGATTTTTTCCTGCTTCCTCCCTTAACCTTTGTAAGGGCTTCGATCAGGACTTCTCTACTTTGTCGCCTAATACCGTTAAGAAAGTTCAAGGGAAAAAAACTTCTGCAACCTTTTGTAATGCAAAATAGATCACTAATTCAGAGCGAACATGATATTATTGCAGCTCGACGTAGAAAAGAGGTTCGGATACATTTTGTCACTGTAGGTGCTTTGTTGTTTGTTTGGGGTCGGGTTTTTTCCCTTCTGTAATGTGGTAGGGTATTTCTGAAGGTCTCTGAAGATAGCCTTTTGGCAATCCTGTCATTTTTCTCTATTTTGGGGTAAAAATAATTTTAACAAAACTATAATTTATAACATAAAATAAAAAGTTTGTTTTGATATTAGAAAAATAGCGAGGATATGTATATGGGTAAAGGCGTGTAATGATGTTGAGCTCTGCTCTTCAATTGTACAACCCTTTTTCTAAACCAAAGAAGCGAGGAATAAGTTTAGAGCATCCACAATAATAGAAGCCATACATGCACTATTAACCTTAAAATTTTGATATTTTCCATTTCTTTTCTCCTATAAAACTATAACTTCAGTTGGAGTTCTTCCACATAATTTTAAAAAATTAGTAAAAAATAAGATAATTGAGGAAATCTGATTTTGAAAAAAATAAGTGAATCTTAAATGGGAAAACTCCAGGAAACAACTATGTTTTGACTTTGTAGTACAAGATATAACGATTGACTTTGCTATCATTCCAAGTACATGGTTTGGCAACAAATTTTCCAAAAACTATAATTTTCTGTCAAAAAAGACGGAATATTCCTGAATATTCTGTTCAAAACACGAAATATTCTGTCCAAAAACACGGAATATTCCGTCTTTTTGGACAGAAATTATAGTTTTTTTGGAAAATTTGTTGCCAAACCATGTACTTTGAACGATAGCAAAGTCAATCGTATATCTTGTGTTCAACTCCCCATGAGTGCCCGTGGGGAGTTGAACCCGTATTTTACTGTTTGTGTGTCTTGGGTGGCCATGAGTGTCGTTGGGGCGTTGAACCCGTATATTACTGTTGGTGTATCGTGGGTGGCCATGAGTGTCGTTGGGGTGTTGAACCCGTATATTACTGTTGGTGTGTCGTGGGTGGCCATGTGTGCCCGTGGGGAGTTGAACCCGTGTTGGTTGACTGACGTGCTGAGTTGTAGTTAGTCGTGTCGTCGTATTCTCTTTCTTTGCGGGGTGTTGTGTGCCATTTGGTTGTGATTGTGATTGCCTGACAATCAAGGGGTCATGTGGTCGCGCGCGTGGGGGTTGGCTAGCCTTCCGACTAACCACCGGTAAAGTTGTGCATTCTTCTGCGATGAAGGGCGGCTCCCATTCCGACTAGCTATCGGAAAAGCATTGCGGTATATGTCGCGAACAGGTTGACCGGCTGGCCCTACTGCATGTCGGGGAAAGTTGCGTGGGGCAGGCTCGAGCCCAGCCGGTTAGCAACCGGCACTGAGTAGCTGGAGTGCGATCCTTTGTGATCTTGTTTGTCATGTGCGATCCTTTGTAATCTTGGGTGTTGCGTGGTTATTATTCGCGTTTTGGGTTGAGGTCGTAACCGCTGTGTCGGGTCTACATTACGTGTCCGGGTGTTGAGTTGGTTGGGGAAAGTAACAGTTCGTGTGACAGTCGGGTTACTTGAGTTTGGGGAAGGTAGTCCACGGTGTTTTGTTTGTTGTTGGTGTTTCCGGCATTTCTGCTAGTATGCCGTAGTCAGTCTGGTATCCGTGGTGGTGAGCGAACGCTCACCCCTAGCTGCTTCTCCTACAGGTACTGGTCGCGAGACGGACTAGGGGATCTCTCGAAGCTTGAAGAGCTGGGAGCGGGAGTCCGGGTTTTTGGGAGTCTAGCGACGTACGCTTTGGTTTTTGTCCACTTGTTTTGGACGTATTTTAAATTGTAAAATATTATTTTGATTTACTCAAAGTGGTGATTTTAAGCGGTTTTATTAAAATGTTTGAAAATTATTTTATTGTTTCACCGTTCGCGTTCCGGGTTCGATCAAACTGAATTCGGGGCGTGACACAAAAAATCAATTTTTTATTTCTCTTTCTATTTTATTTTATTTATTTTAAAATTCTATTACTTTATATTAACAAAATCAGTTTCAATTATTTTAAATCATATTTTATTTTAATAAAATCATTTTTTATATCAATTTTTTATTTAAATTTATTATTTTAATAAGTTTTCAATTTTCAGTTGTTCAAAAAAAATCTTTTTTTTAAATTCTGTTTTATTTATAAATAATCAGTTTTATTTTTTTAGAATATCAATATTTATTTTTAGAAAATCAATTTTACTTTTAAAAAACTCTTTTTATTTTAAAAATCAATTTTTACTTTTAAATTTTCAGTTTTAAAAAAAAAATTCATTAATCAGATTTTATTTTGAAAAAATAAAAACCATATTTGATTTTAAAATATAATTAAAATAATATTTTATATTTACTTCTTAATTCGTTGATCAAAAACAAGATTACTATTCTGGGTCAATCATCAATGTTCCTAAATTCAGTATTAAACAAAGTCAAACCATATATCAAAATCAACCACACGTAGGGATGGAAATGGGTAGGGTATGGGTCGGGTTTTGTGATACCCAATACCCGTACCCTACCCATACCCGGTCAATACCCAAAACTTGTACCCTACCCATACCCTGCCAATACCTAGTCAATACCCTACTCGATCTCTGCCCGTTTGGGTCTGGTATTACCCTACCCGACTTGTTCATATGATATGTGGATTATAAGACAAAAAAAATTGGGAACTAAGTAACCATTCCATTTAAATTTAATAGGGAATTTTTCCACGTCTCAAGTCTCAACATACAACAATCCTAAAATCAAGTAGCAACCAAGCAAAAGTAATCTTTTTCAAGTTTTTCTTAACGATGATCAACAAACCCAAATGAATTGTATAGTATTATGGACTTATGATTTATGACCGTACAACTTTTTTATTGTAATTGACTTATTATTAGGTTTATAATTGTGAACTTATTTATTTATTTATATATACATATAAGGTCAGGTAGGGTTCGAGGCAGGTAAGGCCAAACCCGAACCATACCCGTACCCGGTCAATGTACCTGGTCAACGGGTAATACCCTATCCGGTTAAAAAAAATACCCGGTCAATACCCTACCCGATCAGGTAGGGTACTTCGGGTACCCGTCGGGTTCGGGTTATTTTGTCATCCTTAACCTTTCATATACAATGTGCTTCTTGTTAAATGTACTTCTCCAGAAATAACAAAGCTGTCGAGAAAAAGAAACCCTAACCTGCTCAGATTCTAGTGGCCATGGATGATTTAATTTTAAAAATAAAGGTCCTCAATCAGTGAGTATGGAAGATGTTTATTACTAAGAAGAGAGTCGAGCTTCAAGCCTAAGTTACAAACTAGGAGACTACAAGTAAAAAGCTAGTTCCAGGAAGAGAAAAAGAATGGTCTTGCTGATGAACAACCTGATCTGTCTCTCTGTAGATGAAGAAGACGAGGATGAGCCCACCACCGGTTAGATCCTCCTTCGTGTCACCGCCCACCGTCGCGCGCCTCTTCCAACCATGCATAATCCTCTACCATGGTGGCTATATGAGATTAGGCGAAGAGGATATGTGCCTGTGTAGATTAGGTGAAGAGGATTTGTGGTTGTGTGACGTTAGGTGAAGCGGATATAAAGGTTGAACAAGACATGAATTTTTTTGTAATATGTTAATTTATTTTTTATTTACTATTTATAACTGAATAAATAAACGAATAAGGGCATTTTAGGTATTTGTGAAAAAATAAACAGTAAACGGATGGAAAATTGAACGGAAGGAGACAAATCGTTACAAGTTAAAATATGAAGGTAGGTATCTGTCAGGATCGCATGGAGTAATGGGCCTGATGAGCATGTTAGTGGGCTTAAGTTTATCAGTCCACTAAAGTATTTGAGCCCAAGCGAGTATACGAGCTGGCATATTGGTTCATCTGGATCATATTCATCGTCTTATTGATGGAGAAAACATTGGTTTACGTTATTCAGATTAGTGCAAGCCACTAGCTCAGCAGTAATGAGGGGACCATGTGTTCTTGTTGGTATATATAATCGTTTTGTGTTGTTTCTAGGGTTAGCTAAGATTATAGAGGCGAAACGTCTTGGAGCAAGGCCACTCAGTGCTTGGAGCAAGCCTGAATTCTATCTATAATTCAAGCCACATCTTCTATTTTAATTCAGTAAACTATTTCATTTTCAGTTAATTTGTTCTTGTGGGTTGTTATCTGAAAGTTGCATTAAATTATTTGGGTTGTGATTTGAGAATCGTTACGAATACTCACTAGATGACCGTAATAAGTTGAGAATAGTCAATTTTATCTTTTCTAATCTTAAATAAAGAAATCATGGCCTAAGAAATTTACAGATATCTTATATTGAGGAAACCTTATTGAAGGAAATACATAATTAAGAAGATCATATTTTTTAGGAAATCTCAACTCAAAGAAGTATGATTTCAAGAAAGTAAGGAAACGTTAAATTAAGGAAAATAATGAAACTAATGAAATATGATTTAAGGAAAAAAAGAATAAAACTTTGACACCATGGCCAATTCAGATAGGTTTCTCAACTAGTCGTTGGCCGAATCACCCTGCTAATAGCCTTACCCAAGCCGAATCGCCCCCACCACAAATGCTCTAAGCGCTTTAAACCTGGTTTTAAGTAAGTCACGGCCTAGCTTTAACAACAAGTGCCTCATTCTCTTTATCATTCGTCAGTGTATCTTCTTCAAATTTGGAAGAAGTACAAATTAGATAACACACTAAGAGTTTAGGTTCAGTAAAGATGTTTAAATCATTTGTGGGTCTCAGTTTGCCTGAAAACCCCCTTGACTCTTCACCTGCTATAGTTACATTTGTTAGATGTTATGTCGGTGTTGGATCCTAAATGGAAAAGTCCTCGTAAAATCGGGTAGATCACGTATTGTAAATGGCTTTTCTGTGGACTACAGCAGAAAGGGCTAATTTAGTGAAACTATTTAGCCTTTTTTTCAATTCAAAAAGTTACTAGCAGAGGTACCGTTCTAACGAATATGATGATGAATCCCGACAGGACATATGAGCAAAGCGTAACCATGCTATTTGACCAATTGAATGGGTTCCAAATCAAAATCTAAGCAAACCTTCAGGGAGTCGATGCATGGTTTGGAGCCATCCGTATAGGCTAAACGGAGCTCAAGTCTTCCCTCGACATCTTACTTACTGGACTCCGACCCCATAACACCAACAACCCAAAGACCCTTCCACGACCCACATGGGAGATACCAGTGATAGAAAAATTACTCTTTATATGAGCCATCCCATATGGTTTCTTCTATAGTAGGCTCACATATCCTGCCACACTACGACCATCCATGGCTTGTAGAATCTCCCTTCATCTAGTTGCTTCCTTCAGTTTTTACCTCAGTCCAAGCACTAACCTTGCGAAATAAAGTAACAAAATTTCCAAAAATATTTACCACACTTTTCCCACGATCGTAGCAATATGGTTCATTACACAATCCTTAACATTTTTTCCTACTTTCAAGGGTTAAGGCCTCAATCCTGCCACCAACTCAACTAAAAGCTTAAGATGATAGTTGAAGGCCCAATTATAGTTATATTCTAACACGCGCCCTCATGGACAAGCTCATTCATGGGTTTGGAGTTGAATTATATAAAAGGGGAGATAAGCCCATCGAGAAGAGAAGATATTAGGGCTGCCCCAATTAGGAAAAACTTGATAGTTGAATGCTCAATTATAGTTATATTCTAACACGCGCCCTCACGGACAAGACCGTTTACGGGTTAGAGGTGAATTATATAGAAGGGGAGTTAAGCCCATCGAGGAGAGAAGATATAATGGCTAGATCATTTAGGGACATTTTGATAAATTGAGAAGAAATTGGAAATTTTTGTAGAGACTAAGGTTTGAACCCGGGTCAAGGGCGGATCCAGTAATATAATTTAGGGTATGCTATTGAAAGTTATTACATGAAAGACACATGCAAGTCACGTGCAACAGATCTTAAAATGATCATATATTCTTCATACGAACTCCGATTTGGACCCGTAAGATATCAAACCGAAGATATCTGAAAGTTATATAATTTTATATAACTTTCTCGGGGAAAGGTATGCCCTGACATACCTTTAACCCCCTAAATTCATCCCTGACGCTACCCGTTTGGTTTGCAGGGTCTTAAAGAAGGATTGAAGGAGGGTGAGAGTCTTTCCCTCACCATTGTGATTGTTGTCTTTGTTACAGATAACAAGGAAATGAATTTAAATGGTCATTAATATATCTTTCTACATAGCTTTCATTAGATTTCTATCCTAATGTATGTCTCACTAGAGTTTACATTTCATGTTTTTTTTTACTCATTTAAGTTATTATGTGCAGTCTCTGAAATTCCAACATTTGTACCACGAAAATAGAAAGATACATATGGAGGTAACATTTTATAGGCTCGTTGAAAAACCTTTCATATACATGTTTGCTAAATGTTTGAGTTTAAATATTCACATGAATAGGTCACAAGAGAAGGTCGAAGAGTATTGGTCTCTACCAAAAAAAAAGAACATGACGACTTTACAAAGTATTCTCTCAACCTTTGTAATAACCACTCCCGGTCAACGCAAGTCAAACCTGCGAAAAACAGGAAAATTTAAAAAATTTAAGACTGACACTTAATTGAACCTAAAATGACCCCGAGTGTCATATCGGACTTAAGTTGACCCCGTTATCGACCAAAGTGAGTTCTGGGGGACTCAGGGCAACTTTATGATCAATTTGGGAAATGTTGACTTTTCGCTGGAAAAGTCAACCGAGCGACGTTTTGGTCCATTCGAGGACCTTTTTGGATCCAAAAAGCTTAGCCGTCGTCGCAGCGGTCTTAGTTGAGCCGTTTCCTTGTAGCCCGTCAAGTTTTGTAATTTTTGGAAAAAAGTGGCCGTTCGGGGCCCGAAACGTCCGATTTTCGCGAATCTGATTGGAAAATATCTTCTAGATATGGTTTCAAAAAGGTGTGGGACCCACCTTGCCACTTGTCAACCAAGTGGTGGTGTTAGTTTTGGGGGGGAAATAAAGATGAGAGGTGAAAAGGGGGGGTTCGGCCATTGAGTCAAAAAAAGGAAAAAAATAGAAAAAAGAAGAAGAAAAGAGTTAGTGTATTTAGAAAGAGAAAGAAGACAGAAGGAAGAAGAGAGAAAAAGAGAGAAGAAGCTTGGGTCTTGCCACTATTCACGCCCATCCATCCATTGGATCGTCTCAAGGCAAGGAGCAATCGAACTCCCCTCATCCTCCTCAACGGTATACACCGAACCGATTCTCATTTTGATTAATTTTGAAAGTTAGGGTTTGTGTAAAAGCTATTAGTTTAGGGTTTATTGAGGTTGGGGGAATTGTTGGAGACGTTTTGGAGGTGTTTGGAGGTGAAGGAGAACGTTTTCCGGCGACCGGGAGCTCGGGAGGAGCTCCGGCCATCATAGGGGGGGCCGGCCACCATGGGAGGTGGCTGGCCGGAGCTAGGGCCGGCCACCACCATGGTGGGCCGGGCCCATTTAAACCCTAGGGCCCATGACCAAGTTGGGATGGGTGGGGCCCACGTGCTCGGGTGCTCGGGTTTAGTGTTCGGGAGGTTTAAAACGTTCCCCGGACCATTTATCCATAATCGAATCGAAAATTGGAATTAAATTGGAAAAGTTATAATTAACGGGTTTTAGAAACTTGAAACGTTAATTAATTGACTCGGAAGTCGGAATTCGATTCTGTCAAGTACATTGGGACCCTTGAATTATTCTAATACCGTAGAAACGAAAACGGGAATTTTTGGAGCCCCGGAAGGGCATTTACAAAACCCGGGCAGATTCGCCATGTCGGGCGAATCGGGCCTTTACGGGTCCCTTATCGACAATGTCGAGTATTTGGGGAGTTTGGGAGTGATCGACATTGTCGGGGTTAAGTTTGGGCGTCAAGTTCAATGATTTTCAGTTTATTCCTGCGAGTTGTTAAGTGCCTTAAAATTGTGTTCTTTTAGATCGTGCCACGGACCGAGGCAAGGGAAAGCTGGGTGAGTGACTGAGATCATCACCGGAGCTCGTTGGTTGGCTTTTGGAAAACACGCACGAGGTAGGGAAAAGTAGCCGGATCTCGGCCCTGACTAGGGAAAGTTAACAGTAGAATTGCATGTGACACCGGGGTGTCGTGGGTTAAGTAAGTTTATCGAATATTAGAAAAGCATGATACGAGAATGTAGCGTTTATGAGAAAAGCATGTGACACTTAGTAGTGTCGTAGGAGCAGAGAACTTATCGATATTAGAATTACTGGAGGCATATGACCATGCCCGGAGGTTGACTATTTACTTTATGTCTTGGGTGGACATGAGAGCCCGTGTATTAATGTTGGTGTCTTGGGTGGCCATGAGAGGCTGTGTATTGTTGTTGGTGTATTGGGTGGCCATGAGAGCCCGTGTATTATTGTTGGTATCTTGGGTGGCCATGAGAGCCCGTGTATTAGTGTTGGTGTCTTGGGTGGCCATGAGAGCCCGTGAGTTATTGTTAGTGTTTTGGGTGGCCATGAGTGCCCGTGGGGTTGTTAAACCCGTGTCTTTACCTTGGTGTCTTGGGTGGCCATGAGTGCCTGTAGGGTTGTTGAACCTGTGTCTTTACTGTTGGTGTGTCTTGAGGGGCCATGAGTGCCTGTAGGGTTGTTGAGCCTGTGAGTTACTGCTTGTGTGTCTTGGGAGGCCGTGAGTGCCTATAGGGTTGTTGAGCCCGTGAGTTACCGTTGGTGTGTCTTGAGAGGCAGTGAGTGCCCGTGGGGTTTTTGAGCCCGTGACTGACTGTTGGTGGTTTTGAGTGGCCGTGAGTGGCCGTGGGGTTGTTGAGCCCGTGAGTTACTGTTGGTGTATCTTGGGAGGTCATGAGTGCCTGTGGGGTTGTTGAGCCCGTGAGTTACTGTTGGTGTGTTTTGGGTGGCCATGAGTGTCGTGGGGTTGTTGAGCCCGTGAGTTACTGTTGGTGTGTTTTGGGTGGCCGTGAGTGCCGTGGGGTTGTTGAGCCCATGAGTTACTGTTGGTGTCTTGGGTTGCCATGAGTGCATGTGAGTGTTGAACCTGTGTTGTGACTGGTTGTTGAACTTTCTTGTGATTGTGATTGTGGTTACCTGAGGTTGGGGGCCCGCTTCATGAAACGGGGGTCCACGAGCACACGCGTCTGCATGTTCAGACGGGGTAGGCTGCCCGCCCGACAAGAAAGGGGTTCTGGCCGCGCGTGTGTGGTTTGGGGTTTTGAGCATTCTTTGGCTGGCCTGACCGAGTTAGAGTCTCGGGAGGTTGCGAGCGTTCTTTGGCTGGCCTGACCGAGTTAGAGTCTCGGGAGGTTGCGAGCGTTCTTTGGCTGGCCTGACCGAGTTAGAGTCTCGGGAGGTTGCGAGAGTTCTTTGGCTGGCCTGACCGAGTTAGGGTCTCGGGAGGTTTCGAGCGTTCTTTGGCACTGAGCAGCTGGCAGGAATGCGATCCTTTGTGATCTTATTTGGAGTGCGATCCTTTGTGATCTTGGTTGGTGTTGCGTATTTATCTGTCATGTCTTTGGAGGAGGTCGTCAATGGTTGTGTCGGGTTTACATCACGAGTCCGAGTGTTGAGTCTGTTGAGGAAGGTAACGGGTGTGTGTCATTTGAGTACTTGGTTTGGGAATTTGCTTTCCCGGTGTTGGGTTGGTTTTGGGTGTTACCGGCTTTGTCTGCTAAGTATGCCGTAGTCAGTCTGTTATCTGTGGTGATGAGTGAACGCTCACCCCTAGCTGCTTTTACTATAGGTACCGTTCGCAGGCTGGACTAGGTGAGCTTCTGAAGCTTGAAGAGCTAGAAGCGGGGTTCTGGGTTTATATGAGTCTAGCGACGTATACCATGTTTTTGTCCACTTGTTGGAACTTATTTTGAGTTGTAAATATTCTTTTGTTGAACAAATGGTGATTTTAAAGCGATTTAATGGAAAAGGTTTCAAAGTGTTTATTATTTTAAATGTTCGCGTCCCGAGTTCGGTTTACTGAAATTGGGGCGTGACAACCTTAATTTATTTCTTATACAAGTATGTAAAACATGTCTTTCTATCAAGATCTACATTCGTTGTTCAACAGGAATATTTTTTTAGTACTGCACTTTCATCAGATACACTTGTTGCTCTTTAACACATTGAAAGGGGTGTTTGGTAGAAATAAACATACAAATGTTCATATTTAAATTCTGTAATGAAATGATTTCTCACATATGCATATTTATCAGATTGAAGCATTAGGTGTACTTTTGCAGACAAATTTTAAGAACGGTATAATGGGTGATGACCCCGATATACTTCAGCGACAGAGCATGTATGAGCTGAACAAATATCTTCCTAAACGAGGACGCTCATTTTGGGTATGCTTATTCTCATTCACATGTGCGAGTTCTTTTTTGTATCACTAGAGTGACTAGAGTTATTTTTTAGGTATTTGGCGTGGCGGGATATCAGTTTGAGGATATTGCCGGCACTTGCCGTGGTTAGTCTATGTTTTGATATACCAACAAAGGTGAGCTCTAACCGTATAATATTTGATCAAGATTCGTTTTAAGAAGCCTTTTAATTATATTCTTTGAAGTCTTTGTCAGGACAATCAAACTTTACCAAACTACCGTTTTATACTAAACCATATTCTAATTTAAATAGAGGTTCTTATCGTACGCTGCCTAAGGGCGGATCCAACAATATAATGTAGGGTATGCCACTGAAAGTTATTACATGCAAGACACATGCAAGCCATATACAAGACACATGCAAGTCACGTGCAACAGACCTTAAAATGATCATAGCTTCTTCATACGAACTCCGATTTGGATCCGTAAGATATCAAACCGAAGATATCTAAAAGTTATATAATTTTATGTAAGTTTCCCGGGGCAGGGTGTCACGCCCCAATTTCAGTAAAACCAAACTAGGGACGCGAACATTTTAAAACATAAAAACACTTGAACACCTGTTTTCATTAAACACTTTAAAAGTACCATTTGTTCAACAAAATAATAATTACAGTTTAAAACACGTCCCAACAAGTAGACAAAAGTACAAGGTATCCGTCACTAGACTCAAAAGACAAAACCCGGACTCCGCTCCTAGCTCCATAAGCTTTGAGAGCTCACCTAGTCCGTCCCACGAACAGTACCTGTAGGAAAAGCAGCTAGGGGTGAGCGTTCGCTCACCACCGCGAATAACAGACTGACTACGGCATAATTAGCAGACAAAGCAGGTAACACCAATAACAACTCAACACCGGGGAAACACCATCCCCAACCCAAGTACTCTAACTTACAAACACCCACGGTGACCTTCCTCAAACGACTCAACACTCAACCACGTAAGCAGACCCGACACTACAATTGACGACCTCTCCCAAGGACTCAAACGACAGCTACACAACACCAAACAGATCACAAAGGATCGCACACCAAACAAGATCACAAAGGATCGCATACCAGCTGCTCGGTAACCTCTCCCACTCTCACGAACACGGATCAGGCTAGCCAAAGAATGCTTACAACCTGTGATACTCAAACTCGGACCAGGCCAGCCAAAGAATGCTTGCAACCTGTGTTACTCAAACTCGGACCAGGCCAGCCAAAGAATGCTTGCAACCTGTGTTACTCAAACTGTGTCAGGCCAGCCAAAGAATGCTTGCAACCCGTTGATACTCAAACTTGGTCAGGCCAGCCAAAGAATTCTTGCAACCTACCGGGATCCGCAATCACAATCACAATCACACGCAAATTCATCAACCAGTAACAACACAAGTTCAACACTCACAGGCACTCATGGCCACCAAGACACCAACAGTAAAACTCGAACTCAACAGCCCCACAGGCACTCACGGCCTCCCAAGACACACCGACAGTAAGACACGGACTCAACAACCCCACAGGCACTCACGGCCTCCCAAGACACCAACCATAAGACACGCTTTCAACTTACCGAGACTCTAACTCGTAAGCCAGCTAAAGGAAGCTTGCAACCCCCCCGAGACTCTAACTCGGTCAGGCCAGCCAAAGACACCGACCTTAGTACACGGGCCCTCAAGGCCACCCAAAACACCAACAATTGACTACGGGCTCTCATGGCCACCCAAGACACCAATTCAAATACACGGGCTCTCAAGGCCACCCAAACTCAATCAATAAATAATACAAATAATACGGGCTCTCAAGGCCACCCAAAACTCGATAATAAAGTACGGGCTCTCAAGGCCACCCAAACTCAATCAATAAATAATACGGGCTCTCAAGGCCACCCAAAACTCGATAATAAAGTACGGGCTCTCAAGGCCACCCAAACCCAATCAATAATAATACGGGCTCTCAAGGCCACCCAAAACTCGATAATAAAGTACGGGCTCCCAAGGCCACCCAAACTCAATCAATAAATAATACGGGCTCTCAAGGCCACCCAAAACTCGATAATAAAATACGGGCTCTCAAGGCCACCCAAGACACCAAATAAGCAATCAACCTCCGGCTTAACCAAGCCTCCAACAGTCCTAACATCAACAGTTTCACAATCAACCTCCGGGCATGGTCATATGCCTCCAGTACTCCTAATATCGATAAGTTCACAAACAACCTCCGGGCATGGTCATATGCCTCCAGTAAAACAATTAACGCTAAGTTCTCTGCTCCTACGACACTACTAAGTGTCACATGCTTTTCTCAATAATTACTAAGTTCCCGTAACATGCTTTTCTGATAAACACTACAATCCCGTATCATGCTTTTCTAATAATTAAATAAATCTACTCAACCCACGACACCCCGGTGTCACATGCAATTCTACTATTAACTTTCCCTAATCAGGGCCGAGATCCGGCTACTTTTCCCTACCTCGTGCGTGTTCTCCCAAAAGCCAAACCACGAGCTCCGGTGATGATCTCAGTCACTCACCCAGCTTTCCCTTGCCTCGGTCCGTGGCACGATCTAAAAGAACACAATTAAAGGCACTTTTAAACTAGTACGAATAAACCGAAAACCATTAAACTCGAAGCCCAAACTTAACCCCGACAATGTCGATCACTCCCAAACTTCCCAATTACTCGACATTGTCGATAAGGGACCCGTAAAGGCCCGATTCGCCCGACATGGCGAATCTGCCCGGGTTTTGTTAATTGCCTTCCGGGGCCCCAAAAGCCCCCGTTTTCGTTCCTACGGTCTTAGAATATTTCAAGGAACCCAATGTACTTGCCCGAATCGAATTCCGACTCCCGAGTCAATTAAATGACGTTTAAAGTTTCTAAACCCGATAAATTACAACTTCTCCAATTTAATTCCAATTTTCGATTCGGTTTAGGGTAAGTGGTCCGGGGAACGTTTTAAACCACCCGAACGATAAAACCCGAGCACGTGGGCCCCACACGGCCACAATGGCAAAATTCCCTTTTTGCCCCAAAACGTTCCTAACGAACCCCAAACCTCAACCATTCATCTTTAAACCAATTCTAACCAAAACCCAACCATATTTGAATCGTTTAAACTCAAACCCTAAAATTCGAACTTAACAAAACGAAAATCGGTTAGGTGCTCACCGTAGAGAATGACGGTGTGAACTCGATTCTTCAATCGTTGAAGCGATCCACCGGTCGGATGATCGAGAAATAGCAAAACCCTACAACCCCCTTCTCTTTTTCTCTCCTCCTTCTCTCCTCTTTCTACTTTCTCTCTCTTGTTTGCTCTTTTTTTTGTGTTCTGCCGAGACCACACAACCTTTCCCTTTTATTTGTTTTAAAAATTACACCCATCTTTCCATATTTACCAAACTAACACAAAACCTATTATTTTCTCCTTTAAAACCTTATACTCGGCCAACACTTAACAACCACACAATTTCCCCCCAAAATCAACACCACCATATAATTGCCAAGTGTCAAGGTGGGTCCCACACCTTTTGGAAAATATCTAGTTGATATTTTCCAATCAGTTTTGCGAAAAACGGACGTTTCGGGCCCCGAACGGGCACTTTTCCCAAGAAATTACGAAACTTGACGGGCTACAAGAAAACGGCTCAACTAAGATCGCTGCGACGACGGCTAAGCTTTTCGGATCCAAAACGGTCCTCGAATGGACCAAAACGTCGCTCGGTTGACTTTTCCAACGAAAAGTCAACATTTCCCAAATTGATCAGAAAGTTGCCCTGAGTCCCCCGGAACTCACTTTGGTCAATAACGGGGTCAACTTAAGTCCGGTATGACACTCGAGGTCATTTTAGGTTCACTTAACTGTCAGTCTTAAAATTTTTAAATTTTCCTGTTTTTCGCAGGTTTGACTGGCGTTGACCGGGAGTGGTTATTACACAGTGTATGCCCTAGCATACCCTTAACCCTCCTAAATCTTTCCTTGACGCTACGCATTTTTGTTTGGAGGGTCTAATAGAAGGATTGAAGGAGGGTGGGAGTTTTTCCCTCACCATTGTGATTGTTGTCTTTGTAACAGGTAACAAGGAAATAAATTTAAATTATCACTAATATATCTTTCTACAAAGCTTTCATTAGGTTTCTATCTTAATGGATGTCTCACTAGACTCCACATTTCATGTTTTTTTACAGCTTTAAGTGATTATGAGCAGTCTCTGAAATTCCAACATTTGTACCACGAAAATAGAAAGATACATTTAGAGGTAACATTTTATAGGTTCGTTGAAAAACTTTTCATATACATGTTTGCCAAATGTTTGAGTTTACATGTTCACTTGAATATGTCACAAGAGGAGGTCGAATAATATTGGTCTCTACCAAAAAAAAAGAACATGGCGACTTTACAAAGTATTCTCTTAACCTTACTTTCTTACTTATACAAGTATGTAAAACATGTCTTGCGTGTGAAGATCTACATTCATTGTTCAACACGAATATCTTAATACTACACTTTCAACGGATACACCTGCTACTCTTCAGCACATTTAAGGGGAGGTGTATGGGAGAAATAAACATACAAATGTGCATATTACAATTTTTTCATGAAATGATATCTCACATATACATATTTATCAGATTGAAGCATTAGGTATACTTTTTCAAACAAATTTCAAGAACGGTATAACGGGTGATGACCCTGATATACTCCAACGACAGAACACATATGGGTTGAACAAGTATCCTCCTAAACGAGGACGCTCATATTGGGTATGCTTATTCTCTTTCTCCTATGCGAGTTCTATTTTGTATCACTAGATTGACTAGAGTTATTTTTTAGGTATTTTGTTGGGAGGCATATCGGGATATCAGTCCGAGGATATTAGCGGCACTTGTCGTGGTTAGTCTATGTTTTGATATACCAACAAAGGTGAGCTCCAATCGTACAACATTTTATCAAGATTCATTTTAAGAAGCCTTTTAATTATATTCTTTGAAGTCTTTGTCAGTACCATTAAACTTTGCAAAACTATCTTTTTAATACTGAACCATATTCCAATTTAGATAGAGGTTCTTATTGTACGCGACCCAGGGGCGTATCCAGCAATATAACTTAGGGTATATCATTGAAAGTTATTACATGCAAGACACATGCAAGGCACATGCAAGTCACGTGTAATAGATCTTAAAGTGATCATAGCTTCTTCATACGAACTTCGATTTGGACCTGTAAGATATCAAATCGAAGATATCTGAAAGTTATATAATTTTATATAACTTTCCCTTGCCTGGGTATACCCTGAACCCCCTTAAATATGTCCCTGACGCTACCCGTTTAAGTTTGCATGGTCTTAAAGAAGGATTAGAGGAGGGTGGGAGTTTTACTCTCGCCATTGTGAAGGAAATGAATTTAAATTGTCACTAAAATATCTTTCTACATAGTTTTCATTAGATTTCTATCTTAATGGATGTCTCAATAGATTTCACATTTCATGTTTTTTTTTTACTCATTTAAGTGATTATGTGCAGTCTCTGAAATTCCAACATTTGTACCACAAAAATAGAAAGATACAAATGGAGGTAAGATTTTATAGGCTCGTTGAAAAACTGTTCATATACATGTTTGCTAAATGTTTGAGTTTACATATTCTCATGAATAGGTCACAAGAAAAGGTCGAAGAGTATTGGTCTCTACCAAAAAAAAGAACATGACGACTTTACAAAGTATTCTCTCAACCTTAATTTATTTCTTATACAAGTATGTAAAACATGTCTTTCTATCAAGATCTACATTCGTTGTTCAACAGGAATATTTTAGTACTGCACTTTCATCAGATACACTTGTTGCTCTTTAACACATTGAAGGGGGTGTTTAGTAGAAATAAACATACAAATGTTCATATTTAAATTCTGTAATGAAATGATTTCTCATATATGCATATTTATCATATTGAAGCATTAGGTGTACATTTGCAAACAAATTTTAAGAACGGTATAATGGGTAATGACCTTGATATACTTCAGCGACAAAACATGTATCAGCTGAACAAGTATCCTCCTAAACGATGACGCTCATTTTGGGTATGCTTATTCTTTTACACATGTGCGAGTTCTTTTCTGTATCACTAGAGTGACTAGAGTTATTTTTTAGGTATTATGTTGGGCGGCATGATGGGATATCAGTTTGAGGATATTGCTGACACTTACCGTGGTTATTCTATGTTTTGATATGCCAGCAAAGGTGAGCTCTAACCGTACATATTTGATAAAGATTCATTATACGAAACCTTTTAATCATATTCTTTGAAGTCTTTGTCACGTTTAACTGATACTTACCCTAAAGTTTTATTTAACTGATACCGACTATGATGTTTAGTTATATAACAAATAGCCCAAGCGGTCAGCTAAAATGACGAAAATACCCTCAACTACACTTCAATAATTATTTTTAAACATTATTTAAAAATCACTTTTGTTATATATATATATATATAATCCAGTAAAAACCGCTCTTATTGTGCAAACTACGAACCAATCTAAGTTACAGGATCCGGTCAAAGTGACGTCACCAGAGCACGCGCGATGCTGACACGTGGCCGCTTCGCACGCGCCTCTGCCCGCGCGCGTGAGCGTGTTGACCACGCGCGCGCACAGTGCTGATCGTTTGCGCGCGCGGGTGCTGATAACTATCAGCACTGTGCACGCAAACGATCAGCACTGTGCACGCAAAACGATCAGCACTGTGCGCGCACGCACCAGCAGCGCGCGCCCACGTGTCAGCACCTGGTGAGTTCGTAGTTTGCACAATAAGGTGTGGTGTTTTATATATTTATTGCCCACGTGTCAGCATCTGGTGCTCTCTGCTGACATCACTTTGGTGGGGGAGGGTCCTATAGCTCATATTGGTGCGTATTTTGCACAATAAGGGGTGGTTTGTACCTGATACCAACTATATATATATATATAGGGAAGCTTTCAGGTACACACCACTCTTAGGATACAAATATGCGAACATCATGTAAATCTGCGGAAAAAAAATGTAATTACATTTTATTTTAGAGATATTACATTTTGTTTATGTAAATTAAAAATAGGATAGTCTAACGTAAATGTAAATCTACATAAATAATTTGTAATTACATTTTATTTCCACATATTTACATGGTTCGCACCGTTTGTATTTTAAGGAAATTTGTACCTGAAAGCTAGCCTATATATATATATATATATATATATATATATATATATATATATATATATATATATATATATATATATATATATATAGGGTGGCTATCCAGTAAAAACCCTCCTTATTGTGCAAACTACGAACCAATCTAAGCCACAGGATGCGGTCAAAGTGACGTCAACAGAGCGCGCGCGATGCTGACACGTGGCAGATGCGCGCGCGCCTCTGCCCGCGCGCGTGAGCGTGTTGACCACGCGCGCGCACGGTGCTAATAGTTTGGCGCGCACAATGCTAATAGGCCAACCTATTAGCACTGTGCGCCCAAACTATTAGCACCGTGCGCGCCACGTGTCAGCACTGTGCGCGCGCATCAGCAGCGCGCGCGTCCACGTGTCAGCACCTGGTGAGTTCGTAGTTTGCACAATAAGGGGTGGTTTTTACCTGATACCAATCCTATATATATATATAGAATAACAATCAGGTACAAACTTGTATCTTTCGTCAGAACGTAGAACTATCAATCTGGGCCCTTGAATCGTAGAATTAATGGCCCAGATTCAATGCATATCTTATAATATCTTTTTAATTAATGCATATCTTGTAATTGATTTCGTAATCAATCACCCCCACCCCCCCTGAATTTCGGTGGCCATTCGATCTGGATAATCAATGGCCCATATTAGTTCTACGTTCTGACCCGAAATAGGGTTTGTACTTGATTGTTCCCCTATATATATATATTTCTTATTAAATGACTACATTTTTATTTAAAAAATCACTTCAGTTTTAATTAAAAAAAAATTATTTAAAAAAAATCACTGAGTGCATTTTTGTCATTTTAGCTGACAGCTTGGGCTATTTGTTATATAACTAAACATCGGAGTAGGTATCAGTTAAAAAAAAGTTTAGGGTAAGTATTAGTTAAATGTGACAAGTTAAGGGTAGGTATTTTTAATTTACCCATTAAACTTTACAAAACTATTGTTTTAATACTGAACCATATTCTAATTTAGATAGAGATTCTTATCGTAAGCTACCCATGAGCGGATCCAAAAATATAATTTAGGATATTCCATTTAAAGTCACATGCAACAGATCTTAAAATGATCATAGCTTCTTCATACGAACTCTGATTTGGACCCGTAAGATATCAAACCTAAGATATCTGAAAATTATACAATTTTATATAACTTTCCCGGGGAAGGGTATGCCCTGACATACCTTTAACCCCCTAAATTCTTCCCTGACGCTACCCGTTTGGTTTGCAGTGTCTTAAAGAAGGATTGAAGGAGGGTGAGAGTCTTTCCCTTACCATTGTGATTCTTGTCTTTGTTGCAGGTAACAAGGAAATGAATTTAAATTGTCATTAATATATCTTTCTACATAGATTTCATTAGATTTATATCTTAATGGATGTCTCACTAATTTCATGTTTTTTTACTGCTTTAAGTGATTATGTGCAGTCTCTGAAATTCCAGTATTTGTACCACAAAAATAGAAAGATACATACGGAGATAACATTTTATAGGATTCTCTCACATTTTTTGTAGAGTATAAATTGTTTATTGATTCTTCTTTTGAAATAATGTTTCCTGTTTGCAGCTCCACAAGGATTCTGTAAACCCATTTTTATTATCTGGTAGCAAAATATGTCGTGGTAGTGGCACCATGCTGGTACACTTCCAATATCCTATCTTTTCTTTTCATCTTGTCGTCATCTGAAGACCCTTAGTTCAAACTTTGTATGAAGGAACTCCTAGTTGAATGATTGGATACATATAAGAAACAGTTCAAACTTTATTTTTACCCTCATTCTGTTATTGTACAAAAACCTTGTTGAAAACTTCAAATCCATATGTTTAAACTTTTTCCAAGAAATTGTCTTGGAATCTTGTATTGTTTATTTGAGAATATATATACTAGGTAACAAGTGTTGGGATCAATACTCGGTGGGGATTACTCATGGCTAGTATATCAGAACATATCGGTGAAGAGACACCTTTGCAGGTTATTTTAATAATGTTAGGTTATTGGTTTAAAGCATGTGATTTGTGCATAATGTTTTTATTCTCCTCTTATATTTATGTCCATAATGACAAGGTAAATTGGATTTATTTTAATATGTTGGATATTTATTTCCTTAAGGTCCACTTAAGTGGGATCACCATTCGTATAGGAGGATTGACAAGCTCATGGGTTTTTTTATTGTACAAGCATTGTATATGTATGCATTTGTTGTTGTTGTTTCACGTTCGATGAGAACTACACCCTATTATCATATAACATGACATTACGATTTGTGGGAATGGTATGCAATAGCATGATCAACTATATATTAAATGGCTCTCTCTTCTAAGTCTAAGCAGATCCAAATCCCTCGTCTTCTTCCCTTTAAATGTAGTAGAAAATGCAAGCCACATGCAAGTCAAGTGCAATAGATCTTAAAATGATCATAACTTCTTCATACGAACTCCGATTTAGACCCGTAAGATATCAAACCAAAGATATTTGAAAATTATATAATTTTATATAAATTTACGAGGAAGGGTATGCCCTGACATACCTTTAACCCCCTAAATCCATCCTTGATGCTACCCATTTTGTTTGAAGGGTCTTAAAGAAGGATTGAATGAGGGTGAGAGTCTTTCCCTCACCATTGTGATTGTTTCCTTTGTTACAGGTAACAAGGAAATGAATTTAAATTTTCATTAATATATCTTTCTACATAGCTTTCATTAGATTTCTATCTTAATGGATGTCTCACTAGAGTTCACATTTCATGTTTTTTTACTGCTTTAAGTGATTATGTGCAATCTCTGAAATTCCAACATTTGTACCACGAAAATAGAAATATACATATGGAGGTAACATATTATAGGTTCGTTGAAAAACAGTTCATATACATGTTTGCTAAATGTTTGAGTTTACATGTTCATATGAATAGGTCACAAGAGGAGGTCAAAGATTATTGGTCTCTACCAATGATATTGTCGTTGGGGATGTTATATCCTTAATAGTTGTGACCAGGCAAGTGGTTAAATTTTGTAAGTTTTTTAATTGCAAGTTATGATATCAATCACTCTGACTTGACATCCTCTCTGTAGGTCCCTGCTAATGTGGTGCTCGTTTCTCACCACCCCATCGAGGTGGATGAATCAAGCACGACTGGAGAAAGTGATATATTAGGATTCTCTCACATTTTCTGTAGAATATAACTTGTTTATTGATTCTTCTTTTAAAGCGATGTTGCCTGTTTGCAGCTCCACAAGGATTCCGCACACTGATTTGTATTATCTGGTTGCAAAATATGTAGTGGTAGTGGCACCATCCTGGTACACTTCCAATATTCTATCTTTTCTTTTCATCTTGTCGTCATCTGAAGACCATTGGCTCAAAATTTGTATGAAGGAACTTCTAGTTGAATGATTGGATACATATAAGAAACAAGTTCAAACTTTATTTTTACCCTCATTATGTTATTGTACAAAAACCAGGGTCGGCCCAATGATAATTGGGGCATCAAGCGAGAATTTGATCGATGTCTTTTTTTCTATAAAAAAAATTAAAAAGAAAATAAGTAAATCTGCTCATAGAAGTATTGTACTAGATCATATTGAGCAAATGGGAATCAACGTCTATTGATAGCACTAAAAAATCTAAATGGGTAACGAAGATTAATTTCTAACAAGGCACCCTCGATGGATAAGATTAAGTGTTTAGAATTCTATAAAAAAAATACAAATATTTAATATATATTCATGTCAAGTTTAGATATGATAGGTTTCGCATAATTCTAGAAAATTACACCAAATTATGCTAACTTATATGTGAAATCGTGTATAGATAGTTATTGTCATCAACTTCTAGAATTTTTCACACTTGCAAATTATTTTTAAATACTACATATGGACTCTAACTAGTATTAATCATATATAACCAAAAATAAGAAAATCATTAGAGCCGACACTAACGACGCAAGGTAGTATTTACACGAAACTTTTCAAATACTGAGGGCATTCGGTATCGAAACCCACCGGTTAACCAACATAAACAAAATAGGACAAGGCCAACACAATCTCTCAGTTACCTCATAATATATGTCCAAGTTCATTTGACTATTGTTGCTCTTTAAAGGATAAAGAAGCTTACAAACAAACTTGTGCCTATTGATCCTTTTCATTTATGACTAGGAAATCAAAAACAAATAATCGTTCATGTTCATGCCTTTCAGTCTTTCCTCTCCGTTGAGCATCTCCATTTCCTGGGTGTAATAAGTTCTCTGTGGTCCGGACTCTCCATTGAGCATCTCCATTCCATGATTGGTAAGCATCTCAATATTCTATGAATAAATCATTTTCTCTGGAGCCTGAACAATAAACTCCATGGGATAGGTGTATAAAGTCAACTCTAGTATTTGTCTTCTTTAATCACGAAATGAAAGTTTAGTAATATTTATTCTTATTTGAATTAATTTTGAAGTTATTTACGATTTGGTACCCAAATGTTTCGTCCACGAACGATATGGTACCCTTATGTTTCAAATGACCAATTTGGTACCCAAATGATTTGTCCATGGACGGAAGTGGAATATTCCGTTAGAAAACTAATGGAATATTCCTCTAAGTTAGTCATGTGCAGTTAAGGGGGGTGTGAAATGACGATTTTGCCCTTTCTTAGTTTAACCTTATCAATTTGATACATAAAATTACCATTCTACCCTCCTTTAATAATAATAAAATAAATATAAAAGAGTAAATAAATAAAATTATAAATTCAGATAATATTTAAATATTAAAAGAAAACAAATTAATTAATTTTAAAAAATATATCTATACCTAAACCTATTTAACATCTAATCTAATGTATTAACCTAATCTAACCTATTAACTTAATCTTTAACATATTATCAATCATCTCACACTCTCAGAACCCTAACCCTACCCATTCATCTTCCTCGCTCCTCGGACCTTCATCTAACCTA
This sequence comes from Erodium maritimum, assembly GCA_963921825.1. Taxonomy (NCBI): domain Eukaryota; kingdom Viridiplantae; phylum Streptophyta; class Magnoliopsida; order Geraniales; family Geraniaceae; genus Erodium; species Erodium maritimum. The sequence continues at coordinate 35,119,681 of OY997593.1, read as the reverse complement.
ACACAACACTCTCAACCTTGTAACCCTCCGACCTTCATCTAATAACGGCGGCGACATCTCGAACCCAACTGTGGCGGCAACTCACGGGCTTGGGTGGCGATGAACATCAGAGATTTGGGAATGACTTCTTTTTCTCTCCTCGGCGTCGATGTTCTCCGGCGTCATTCACATATCCGCGGCAAGTTAGGCACGACGGACTCAAATGGTGTGGCCGGAGAAGATGGTGGTTCCGACTTCTCCATCCTCTATTGAACCCCAACACCATCCGAAATCGAATCGGATCTCAACTTCCTCCTCGATTCCCATTCTCTTCCTCTCTCTTCTTCATTTTCTAGAAACTATCAAATGCATTTTGGTAAAGTCTTGCAAGAGGTTTTGTTGTGAAACCCAAATCTGTGGCGAGGGTACATGGATTTCACGGAGAGGGAAGATGGATTTCACAGTGAGGGAAGAGGAATTTCTCGTATTCCTCATCTCCCAGATCTGATGAAGGCGGCGAGAAATTTCCAGAACCTAAACCTGTGATTTTCATTTTCTTATTTTTTTTTGTTTAATTGTAATGAATTTTTAATTTTATTTAAATTGTAATAAATATGAATATCAGTATTAATAAGAATTTTCTGATAAAAAAAGTATTAATGAGAATGTCTGGAAAAATGTATTAATATTGTAATAACCACTTCTGGTCAACGTCAGTCAAACCTGCAAAAAACAGGAAAATTTAAAAAATTTAAGACAGACACTTAACTTAACCTAAATTGACCCCGAGGGTCGTACCGGACTTAAGTTGACCCCGTTATTGACCAAAGTGAGTTCTGGGGGACTCAGGGCAACTTTCTGATCAATTTGGGAAATGTTGACTTTTCGCTGGAAAAGTCAACCGAGCGACGTTTTGGTCCATTCGAGGACCGTTTGAGATCCAAAAAGCTTAACCGTCATCGCAGCGGTCTTAGTTGGGCCTTTTCCTTGTAGCCCGTCAAGTTTCGTAATTTCTTGGAAAAAGTGCCCGTTCGGGGCCCGAAACGTCCGTTTTTCGCGAAACTGATTGGAAAATATCAACTAGATATTTTCCAAAAGGTGTGGGACCCACCTTGACACATGTCCTAAAGGTGGTGGTGTTAGTTTTGGGGGGAATTTGTGTTGTGGAGAGTGATGGCCGAAATTATGGGGTTTTAAAGAGAAAAAGAATAGTTTTTAGTTAGTTGTTAGTTGTGTTAATTAGAAAGAGAAGAGAGAAGAAGAGAGTTAGAGAGAGAAGAAGGTGGAGAAGAAGATAGAAGATTAAAAGCTAGGGTTTGGGAGATTATTCAGCCGTTGGATCGATTCAAAGCAAGGAGAAAACGTCTTCCCCTCGTCTTCCTCGTTGGTAAGACCTAACCCGATTCTCGTTTTGATTATTTCTCAAAAGCTAGGGTTTGGTTATAAACTATGGGTTAGGGTTGTATGGTCGTTTTGGAGGTGTTGGAGACGTTTTAGAGGTGTTTGGGGGTGTAATGGCACGTTTTCCGGTGACCGGAGGCTCGGGAGGAGCTCCGGCCACCGTGGGTGGTGGCCGGCCGGCCATGAGGTGGCTGGCCGGCCATGAGGTGGCTGGCCGGATCTGGCAGCAGCCACCACATGGTGGCCGAGCCCCCCCTCAAACCCTAGGGTCTCGGCCAAGCCTCTTGGGTGGGGCCCACGTGCTCGGTTGCTCGGGTTTTAATGTTCGGGTGGTTTAAAACGTTCCCCGGACCATTTACCCTAAACCGAATCGAAAATTGGAATTAAATTGGAGAAGTTGTAATTAACGGGTTTTAAGAACTTTAAACGTTAATAAATTGTTTTAGAAGTCGGAATTCGATTCCGTCAAGTGCGTTGGGTTCCTTGAATTATTCTAAGACCGTAGAAACGAAAACGGGGACTTTTGGAGCCCCGGAAGGCAATTAACCAAAACCCGGGCAGATTCGCCATGTCGGGCGAATCTGGCCTTTACGGGTCCTTTATCAACAATATCGAGTAATTGGGAAGTTTGGGAGTGATCGGCATTGTCGGGGTTACGTTTGGGCGTTAAGTATGTTAATTTTCGGTTTATTCGTACTAGTTTAAAAGTACTTTGAATTTGTGTTCTTTTAGATCGTGCTACGGACCGAGGCAAAGGGAAGCTCGGCGAGTGACTGGGTGTACTTCGGGTGTTGTTGGAGCGCTTTTGGATTTATATACGAGGTAGGGAAAAGTAGCCGGATCTCGGCCCTGATTAGGGAAAGTTAATAGTAGAATTGCATGTGACATCGGGGTGTCGTGGGTTGAGTAGAATTATTTAAATATTAGAAAAGCATGATACGGGATTGTAGCGTTTAAGAGAACAACATGTGACACTTAGTAGTGTCGCAGGAACAGAGAACTTAGCGATAATTGAATTACTGGAGGCATATGACCATGCCCGGAGGTTGTTTGTAAAACTAGTGATCTTAGGACTGTTGGAGGCATCGAGTATGCCGGAGGTTGTTGTGCGCTATTTATTGTTGAGTTTGGGTGGCCTTGAGAGCCCGTGTTATTTGTTGATTGAGTTTGGGTGGCCTTGAGAGCCCGTATTATTTGTTGTTGAATTTGGGTGGCCTTGAGAGCCCGTGTTAGTTGCTGTTGAGTTTGGGTGGCCTTGAGAGCCCGTATTTTAATTGTTGGTGTTTTGGGAGGCCATGATGGCCTGTGGGGTTGTTGAACCCGAGTCTTGACTGTTGAGATGTCTTGAGTGGCCTTGAGTGCCTGTTTGTTGAACTTGCTTGTGTTTGTGGTTGTGTTTGCCCGAACCGACTGTGTGTCGGGGAGTGGTGTGGATTTTGGCAGGTTACGAGCATTCTTCGGCTGACCTTACCAAACTCGAGCCTCGGCAGGTTCTGAGCATTCTTCGGCTAGCCTGTTCCGTGTCCGGATCCTGAGAGGTTATGAGCATTCTTCGGCTAGCCTGATCCGCGACCGGGTCCCGGCAGGTTACGAGCATTCTTCGGCTGGCTTGACCGCGTACGAGGCTCGGCAGGTTCTGAGCATTCTTCGGTTAGCCTGATCCGTGTTCTTGTCTTTGGGGAAGGTCATTGTTGGTTGTGTTTGTTTTACTTGCGAGTTTGAGGTTGAGTACTTGAGTTGGTGTCGGTTTTGGTGTCGGTTTTGGTGTTGGTTTTGGTGTGGGTTTGTGTTGGTTTTAGTTTTGGTGTTACTGGTTTTATCTACTAATTATGCCATAGTCAGTCTGTTATCCGTGGAGGTGAGCGAACGCTCACCCCTAGCTGCTTTTCCTACAGGTACTGATCACCGGACGGACTAGGTTAGCTCTTGAAGCTTGTGGAGCTTGGAGCGGAGTCTGGTCTTTATTTTGTTGAGTCTAGTGACGGATATTGTACCTTGTCCACTTGTTGGGACGTTTTTGTATTGTAAATACTATTATTTTGAGAAGTGAATGGAAATGTCAGAGCTTTTATTCAAAACAAGTTCAAGTGTTTTTATGTTTTAAAATGTTCGCGTCCCGAGTTCGGTTCTCTGAAATTGGGGCGTGACAAATATTATTTTCTTATAAAAATTGTAAAAAACAGTTATTAATTATTTTTAGAAAAAATAAAAATAGAATTTAGAAGTTAAAGATATTTTAAATTATGAAATTAAAAAAATGATCCAAATAAAAGAAATGAAAATTAAACAGAAATGAAGAAAAAATAAAAAATAATGAAAAGGAATAAGAATGGAAAATAATGTTTACATCCAACAAGACTCTGCTTCTAGTCTATAAATTCCATAGATTATTCTTCGATAAATGATCTTATTTTTTACTAAACATTTTAATACAAATTCAGGATATTGTAGCACTAGTTATTTATATATGTCATGTTTCACTTCAAATAAGACAATATTGATATTCTTGAAGACTCATCTTTAGATTTATATCTACATTTGAAAGTCTAAAGAAATTTATTTATAAAGTATCAAAGAAGTAGAATATATCAAATCAATACTTATTAGATTTCTCATACGTTTGCTTCACACTTTTTACTCTGATCATAAAAAACTATATTCAATATTGGATTTTTTTTCTAGTTTCGATATGAGGCCTTAAGCGGTTGCTTAACTTGCTTAAAGCTTGAGTCGGCCCTGCTAGTTCTTTGTTATATCACTACAGTGACTTGAGTTATTTTTTAGGTATTTTGGGTGGAGGCATGGCAAGATATCTGTATGTCAGCACTTATCGTGATTACTATAATCTTCAGTATATTAACAAAGGTGAGCTCTAACCGTACAACATTTAATTAAATTTTAAATGACCAAGATTCATTTAAAGAAGTCTTTTAATTATATACTTTGAATTCTTTGTCAAACCAGTTAAAGTTTGGAAAACTACCTTTTTAATATTGAACCATATTTTAATTTAGATAGAGGTTCTTAGCGTACGTTATCCGTTTTTTTTGTAGGATTCTGACGAACTAGTAGAGGATGTGGGCCTTGCCTTCGCCATTAGGAATGTTGTCACTATTACAGGTAACAAGGAAATGAATTTAAATTTTCATCAATATATCTTTCTACATAGCTTTCATTAGATTTCTATCTTAATAAATGTCTCACTAGATGTTTTTTTTTTACAGCTTTAAGTGATTATTTTCAGTCTTGAGAATTCCAACATTTGAACCACGAAATTAGAAAGATACATACGGATGTAAAAATTTATAGGTTCGTTCAAAAACATTTTATATACATGTTTGTTATATGTTTAAGTTTACATGTGCACATGAATAGGTTGGGGAGTTCTCGGAATGGTGAAAATTTTCACTTGCACATCATGTATTATCTCTTTATTGAAGATGGTGGTCGTGATTGCATATGTTGGAGGGTGGAAAATTTATCAAGTTTGGGACTGGCGGGGCAAGTGTCCTAAACTACCCGAGATACTTATTTAAGGCATTGCATATAGTACAATACGAAGTGTGTACACAAGCGAGGTCAGTTTAAGTGACTATTAAGAGACGTTAATACATTAAATATTATTGTTTTTGGTGGTCTATCCATTAAAATGTACAAACTGATGTGTCTCCTTTTGAGAAAACCTTCTTATGTGGGTTAAAGAGATTGGAATGCGGTTTGAGGAAGTTAGATCCTCTTCAGGAAGAATTAATATTACACCTTTTAACTCTAAGAACAAGTCCATCTACGAGAGGGAAAACCCTAGTTACATATCCTTCCGTAACACGTAAAATGGCAACCTACAAAAAGATAACATGTAAGATAGTCTGAAACTAAAGATAAAAGCAACACAAGGTATAAATTTTCCTACATGATCAAAGATAAGCACTTCCATACGTCTTGAAATAGAATGCCTGCTTTAAATTGCTCTTAACCTTACAATACAGGACCGAGGTTGGCAAATCATGTTGAAAGTCTACAGGCAGAAGAACCATCATGTTAAATTCAAGAAATGAATAAAGTTTACACCTGAATTAATTAATTTGAACATTAAGTTTCCATATCTATAATCTTGATGTTAAAGGCAGGAGATGAATTAGTCCTCAGTTGGCAGAAAATGAAGATATTGAATATATAAATGTTCTTCATCTGCGAAAGTTCATCACAGGTTTTCTGAGTGTCCGAATCTATTAAACATGAATGACTGGAGTATTAGGTCTCTATACATCATGTTGGTGATGAAATGTTCCCTGGTACAATAAAGCATAAATCGCATATGATTTATATTAGTAGGTAGTGCGTGAATAACTGTTGTAACAAGTTACAACCAATTATTTGGTGTCATAAAAATCATACCAAAGAAATACGGCTTTGCGCTATTGTTAGCTCGGCACCAATCAAGAATCCCCAAGGAATTCCAAGAATTCTTGTTATACACTGGTTCCAATGGCAAATGGGCGGGTATGGGCGAATATCATCCCAATACCCATCATTTACCCATTCTAGTCTTACCCATTTCTACCCAATACCCATTTGGGTACCTACGAATACCCATTTCGCCCATATTAATACATAGTTTACAAAAATCACACACTAAACTTGTCTTTTAATGTTCATCTTTGATAAATTTCAAAAACATACCCTAAACTTATCTTTTAGTCATCTTGTTTGATAATTGCAAAAATATACCCTAAAGTTATCTTTTAGTCATCTTGTTAGTTATCTTGTTTGATAATTACAAAAACATACCCTAAACTTGTATTTTAGTCATCTTGTTTGATAATTGTAAAAACATACCTTAAACTTGTGTTTTACTCATCTTGTTTGATAATTGCAAAAATATACCTTAAACTTGTGTTTTAGTCATCTTCTTTGATAATTGCAAAAACATACCCTAAACTTGTACTTTAGTCATCTTCTTTGATAATACGGTTATGTCAGTTCGTTATGACATGAAAGCTCCGGTTAAGGTTGTGATCATCAACACGCACTTCGTGGAAACCGATGTCCGAATCTTCAAGTCCGTCGTCCAAAAACTCACTAAAAAAAATCCACCGAAACGATTGTTGTTACATCAATGTCCCAAAATAAGCTCTCGGGTAATGGAGACAACGAAGACCGTGATCAAAAAAATAATATATATAAATATAAATATACACACATATATATATACACATATACGTATATGTATATATATACACATATACGTATATGTATATATATATATACATATACGTATATGTATATATATAGACATATATACGTATATGTATATATACATACACATATACGTATATGTATATATACATACACATATACGTATATGTATATATACATACACCGATACATACACGTATACACACATAGGTACATATTAGCATATATACAATATAACTATTTATATATATATACATATGATGGTGACAAGAGATGTGAGGGTGGGACCACAGGTGTGTGGTGTGTCGGGTGACATATATATGTGTATGATGGTGTGGGACCGTGTGGGCGAGGAAGTGAGAATGGTGAAAAGCAAAGCATGCGAGAGATATTGTTCGGGTAATATGGGTATCCGAACCCAAACCCAAACCCAAACAGACCCGAATATTATCAACCCAAACCCAAAAATAACTCATACCCGACCCGAACCCGAACTTACCCAAACCCGAATCTGACCCTAAAAAGGCACAAAATGAATACCCATTGGGTATGGATTATTTTGCCATTCGATCAATTGGTGGAGTATACATGACGCTTTTGTGCCTCTTGGTGAAGGAGCATCATTTGGACTATACCCATTGACGGTCACTACATGATCCTTTTTCTTTAATGCTTGAATTAGGAGCAATTTGTCTCTAGGAGATGCCCTTCCCATGACCTACAGGTTTTTACAACTTTACTAGAATATTCAATTGGACACAAAAGTAAAATTGTACAAGATCCGATACCAATATATTCTCAGTCATATTTTCTCTTTCAATATCTATTAAACCCCTAAACATCTTTCCTTCAATTGAGAGAATGGTGGGGCTATGTGAAGTCAGTATGCCAACTTCTATCGCGATAGCCCTCGCGGTTTCAATATGGTTACCAGTGACCATGCGAACCTATATGACAACAACACTTAATATACTCTTACATTCAGAAAACATCTTCCAACAACATAGCATAGTACCATATATATATATAAGGACGGGATAACGTGAGAACCGTCCTTATTGTGCGAAATGCGGATGCACAATAGGCCGACACGAGTCGTTTTTGTGCGCGCGCTTGTTGGTCACGCGTGCGCATGCTGCTGGTAGTGCGCGCATGCTGCTGGTAGCGCGCAGATTTTGTTGGCCGATCGACCGTGGTGGTGCTGGTACAATACGCACACAGTTTTGGTACAATACTCACACAGTGCTGGTGTTGGGTCTCGAGGTAGGGTTGGAGATGAACCAACTCGCAGCGGAAAATCATGGAAAACCAAGAGACGATTAAAACCATGAAACAGCTAACAAAGAATGGATTCACAAGAGAAAAATTCAGCACTAGTTCTTACCAAAACAAGAACACCGGGTAACGAATGATTGGCTTGAGTCTCCAAGACGCTTACGTATCCACATGGGAATCAAAGCCACGTAGTTCTTCTCTTTGAGGACTCAAGAACACAAAAATGGAGGTGGGAGCTTGCCAAACCCGAAATTGCAAGGGGAGGGGGAGAGAAGTTGTGTTTCCTATTCTTGTCTTGTGTTTGTTATGTTGAAAAAAGATTACTTAAACATAACAAACCCCATACTTGTTCAACTAAAGGCATGGGACAAGCATGGTGACAAGTAAGGTGTAAATAGGACAAAGTATGGCAAGACAAGATTGGGTTAGGTGGTGAATCACCAACACCTTAATCCTTGTCTTGCTTACTTAGTACTAATTAATCAAGACTTGATTAATTAGTTCCATGGGCCTTGGTTGCATGGGCCTTTCATGGGTCTCTTGGAACATAGCCCGTGGCCATTTCCAACGAGGTCCCGTGATTCGCTCATCGCCTCCAAGCCTTCCATACCGGAAATGTCCAACATTATCCGACGCGATCAATCCCAAGACTCCAAGCCTTGTCTCGATCCGTAAAGTCCTATTCACTTACGGGCACATGACCCAAAACCCAGTTTTGGTCATGTCCCGAGACAACTCCCTTTTGGCCATTCTCCATAAATGTGTCAATGAGTTTCATCCTCCGGTGTGACCCTTAGGTTTATGCATGTCAATAGATCAACGTAAAATCCCATTTTACTTGATCCTATTTAAGTGGCAACTAACGAGACTTTAGTATTGCCTGACACTGCATAACGAATCGACCCTGTCGATTCTAACCTTTCCGTCGTCCCTGTCATTATCCTTTTATCTCCGATATCCTGATTGAGATAAGGCATAGAGCCGTCATCCTTATTATTCTCAATCATTGTTCCTTGATATGTGAGATGACTGAATATATAATACCCAGTATCATGTGCATGGCCATGCTATTCTTTCAGTCACTCTCGATCAAGCGGCCGAGAACCGATATCTTTCTCATACCTCAGTATGAGGGATAAATCCCTTAGCCGTCTTTCGTGTCACTCATGTAGCCCGTCCCCAAGCCAATCCTGGCCGTTATGGAAGCCTTGTTACGGAAAACGTTAGGCTCAGGTCAAACTCAGTTGTTGACTACATAGTGATCACAAAGACTCCTTGGTCTAAGGATACATGACAAGCTACGACAATGAATATGTTCATGACTTGATCTATGGCACATATTCATGTCGGGTCGTCCAATATCATGTCACACATGATATCTATGATCAGACTCCGGAATCCCATTCCAATGACTAACAGAACGTAAGCCATAAAGAGCCATATTTCATACTAGTCGCTTCTAGTGAAGCTTTGTTGACTAGGGACCCATCGAGTGTGATCTATCTCGATCTATGGTTGTATTCGCATTGTGGGCATAGATCAGAGCACACATCGATATATTACTCCAACACATAAGTAATATAAAGTCGCTTTAATATTATTGCTAACGATGATATATACATTTGGACATTTAGGATTGAACTACGGGCACTAAGACTAACAATCTCCCACTTGCCCTACTTCCAATCTAAACTCCAATATGTCCCCATCGACTTTACATGTCTAACATGTTTAGGCAGCGACAATGCCTTAGTCAAAGGGTTGGCTATGTTATCATCCGTTGCAATATAGGTTATCTTCACTTCACCTCAGTTCAGTATTTCTCTGATTAGGTGGATACGTCATAGTACATGTTTGGATTTGTTATGCGATCTAGGCTTTTAGCTTGCGCAATGGCTCTTGTGTTGTCGCAAAATGGATTCACTGGGCTGGATGGGTTTTTAATTACACCCAACCCTGCCGTGAATTTCAAAATCCACATAGCCTCCTTAGCTGCCTCTGCAGCATCCATGTACTTGGCCTCTGTCGTAGATTCGGCAATGGTATCTTGCTTTACGCTCTCCCAGCTAAAGCTCTGCCATTCAGCGTAAACACATATCCTGACTGGCTTCTAAAGTCATCTGGATTTGTCTTGGAAAACTAGTGTCTACTCATCCTTCGACGACTAGTTCAACATCATCTTTCCCCCGGGTTAGACTGATGTCTACAGGTACAACATAAGGCTTACGAGACGTCCGGTCTCATACATGTCATGGCATATATGATCGATCCTGCCCCAGGCGCATAAGATTCTCATCATCCTTTTCAGCTCATCAGGTGTCTTAGGACACTGAGTCTTGTTGAGATGAATGCCATAACTAGTGGGTAAGAGTCCTTTCTTTGAATCGAGCATTAAGAACCTACTCAATGCCTTGTTCACATAGGTTCCCTAACTTAAATCCAAGACCCTCTTGGTGCGATCTCTACATATCTTAATCCTTAAGATATAAGAAGCATCGCCTAAGTCCTTTATTGAAAAACACTTCCTCAACCAAGCTTTAGTCTCGTGCAAGGTTGGGATGTCGTTTTCAATGAGAACCAGAAAGGTAATCTTGCTCCCACTAGCCTTCTTATAAACGCAAGATTCATCCTCGTTCTTGATTAAGCCAAATCCAATTACAGCTTCATCAAAACGAAGGATGCAACTCCGAGAAGTTCGTTTCAATCCATAAATGGATTTCAACAACTTATAAATCTTTCCCTTATTCTTTGGATCGTCAAAACCTTTGGGCCGAGACATACAAACGTACTCAGTCAAATTTCCATTTAGGAAAGCGGTTTTGACATCCACTTTCCATATCTCGTAATTATGATACGCAGTTATGTCAAGAAGAATTTGGATCGATTTTGACCATAGCCACTAGGGAGAAGGTTTCCTCATAGTCAATCCATTGGATCTTCCTATAACCTTTCGCCACCAGTTGAGCTTTGTAGGTCAGAGGGTTGCCGTCCATGTCCATCTTCACCTTGAAGATCCATTTGCATCCGATGGTCCTCACATCATTGATGGGATCAACTGGTTCCCATACTCGGTTGTCCGACATGGATTGCATTTCCTCCCTCATGGCTCCCAGCCATAACTCGGAGTCGGGCCCATCCACGACTTCCTGAAAAGTGGCTGGATCATCGTGATCCACCATGACTTCATTGTCACCTCCGGATACCATATCTTGGAGGTGGAAGATTGATCCTTTCAAATCGCCTTGGACCTTCCGGAATTGTAACAGGAATTGGTTCTTACTCTACGACAATCTTTGGCTCCTTTCTACTGGGTTGTCAATTGGTTTAGACAGATCTGTACCATCCTGAATTTCTTCGAGATGCACAGTCCTCCAAATGACGTCTTTGGAAACAAAACTCCTTTTCCATAAAGACCCCACCCCAAGCGACGAACACCATGTTCTCACTGGGATTGTAGAAGTAGTATCCCCTTGTTGGTTTGGGATACCACACGAAGGTGCATATCTCAGATCTTGGTTCGAGCTTAGTCAAAACCAAATGTTTCACATAAGCCTCGCAACCACAAATCTTTAGGAAGGACAAAACGGGCATCATCCCGTACCATTTTTAAAATGGTGTCCCTTCCACACCCTTCGTCGAAGCCCGATTCACTATGAATGCGGTCGTCTTTAGAGCCTAACCCCAGAAAGAGATTGGGAGATCAGTCCAACTAATCATGGAACGGACCATTGTATAACAATGTCCGATTTCTCCGTTTGGCTACACCTTTCAACTACAGTGTCCTAGGAGGAGTCCATTTCAAAAGGATCCCATTCTCTTTTAGATGATCTAATAACTCTGTGGTCAAGTATTTTCCACCTCGATCCAATCGAAGTGCCTTAATACCTTTGTCGAGTTGGTTTTCTACTTTATTCTTAAACTCTTTGAATTTATCAAAAGCTTCAGACTTATGTCTCACCGAATAGACATAACCATATTTACTGTAATCATCAGTAAATGTGATAAAGTAGCTAAAACCCCTCCTGGCAAGTGAACTTATTGGTCTACACACATTCGAGTGTATCAGCCCCAATAATTCACCCGCCCTTTCATCGCGGTCGATAAAGGGCACTTTAGTCATTTTTCCCATCAAAAAAACTTTGCACCTATCGATCGAATGGAATTCGAATGAACCTGAAAGCCCGCACTTCTGAAGTGCTGATAGGCGCTTCTTGTTTATGCGGCCCAAATGACAGTGCCATAACAGAGTTAGGTTTAAATCGTTGGATTTAGACCTCTTGGTATTAACGTAATATATAGAACTTGAGGCATTGTTACCCATATCTAATATGTACAATCCTCCAACCAAGTCAGTACTTGTATAAAACATATCATTGCATAGAACATTGAAAACTCCATTTCCAAAATTAACATTATATCCTTCCTTGTCAAACACGGATACAGATATAATATTCCTACTAAAAGTAGGTATGCAATATACATTATACAATACTAAGACAAGGCCACTTGGCAAAGCAAGACTCATGGATCCTACAGCAGTTGCCACAACTCTGAGGTTCACTTCGTGCTTTCCAAACCTCTCCTACTTTCAGCCACCATATATTAGTGCATGTGTGAGATCCAGTCCTGGTATCTAATACCCATGAATCTTTGGAAGTAGAGAGATGTAGCTCTATAGAGTTAATACCGTATGAAGGCACGGTCCCACCGCCCTTCCTTAGATCATCCAGGTTTCCTGATGAAGGCGTAGTCCTACTGCCCTTCTTCAGATCATCCAGGCTATTTGATGAAGGCGCAGTCCCACTGCCCTTCTTCAGATTAGCCGTGAACTTCTTGTAATTCCGGTTCCAATGACCAGGCTGTTGGCAGTAGAAGCAAACATTCTCAGGTGTCTCATCTTCCTGCCAAGTGCGCATGGGCCCCGCCCTTGCCACTTCCAATTCCCTTGTTGACCATCAGAATATCCTTGGTTCCCAGATCCCTGATATTTTTCTCAGCAGTTAATGACACTTCATGTAACTCTGATATGGTCTTAGAGACAGCCTTGTCAAGGACATATTCTTTGCGTTCAGACTTGAGGACTATCCTCAAAATTCTGTATCAGTCCAAATAGTTTGTCCCATTTAGCTTGACCCTGTCAAGAATGGTTTTTAATGACAAACTATTAATGTTCGCTGAATTTGCCATTGGATCTACAAAAGATAAAATTCAATCAGTAAACTGAATAATTTTATGAAGATCAAGCTTTAACACCAACAATCGATTCTATACCTTTAGAATCTAAAACCAAGATCTTTGATTTACTCGATCAAGCTGAACGAAGGCTCACCACTCAATCGAGCTATGTAGGTAGGACCCCGTCCAATCACATCCAATGTGACTCTTGGCTAGGGTATGTACTTAAGTACACGGCTTACCTTATCTGATACCCTAGCTCAACCCTAGCTCGGGTCCACCAATTTTCAACTATGACTCGCCACTATGTAGGTGCTCCGCTAAGGCGCACGACACCCACATATGTCGTCCAAACCTACTACCCCTCTTTCTCATGGATGCTCCGCTAAGGCGCACGACACCCATATGACGGGGAGGTAGTAAGGTGTTGAGAATTTGGGAGGTATCGGACATGACCCGTTTTTACTTGTCTGGTTGTGTTTAAAAGTTTTGGCACATCCTAGATGCGATGAACACATCAACTACATTCCAAATGTAATGATGCCTCCAATTACATCCAATGTAATTCTTCCTTCGAACCCGTCAACTACATCCAATGTAATGACGATTCTAAGGGCTCACACACAAGGATTAAAATTCCAATTTTATCTTTGCATATGAGGTGATATGCTCGGTAAATAAAGTTAAGCATGCAATTCTAAAACACATAGAATTAGTCATGCATAAACTAAACCAAGCATAAAGCGATAAATGTGCACATAATAGCCCCCCTAAACTAACTCCCACTAGCTTCTTGAGCTCCACTGACTCCAAGTCGATGCCAACACCCGAAAAGCCACCAAATGACCTTTTCGCCCTTTCTTCGTCTTGAGTAAAAAAAATACAATTTAATACACAACTCGCAGGTCGGGAATAAATAAATAATACAAACAAGTGGTTTGACGACCACACCTTGAAAGAATAATTATATGCTAACTCTAACGGCTCGCAGGCCGTGAAAAACGATGAATAATTAAAACGAGCTCGGGGCTATAATGTGCACCATGCCAACATCACATCACACATCGTGTTGTCAAACAATCATGTTATCAAACATCATGTGATTTTCCGGTTTTATTTAATAGCCAAGTTTCGAAAAATTTTGATGCTCGGTTTATCGAAACCGTTCAAAAATGAAACTTTTGAACATTTGATCTTCGAGTTAGTCATGACGGTTCCAAACTCGTCATAACTAACAAAACGGTTTAGCCTTGGCATATCGACCATCCAATGGTCATGCTTGGCCTAGCTCCGTCCAACGGAGCCCCGTTCAGTCTCGGTTTCGGCTCCCCGAGAGTCCAGCTCCCGAGACCCGAAAAATCAATTTTTTTTCAAAAATTCCAGATTTGAAATAATTCTCAAAAATTCATTTTACATGCATTAAATCCATAAACAAGAATTTAAAACATTTTATCAAACAATTTAGCAAAACAACATGCCAAAAACAAAACTTTCAAGGAAAACCGAAACTTTGAACACCGTCTTGTGAATCCCGAAGGTAGCACGGCTGTGATACCACTGTTGGGTCTCGAGCTAGGGTTGGAGATGAACCAACTCGCAGCGGAAAATCAAGGAAAACCAAGAGACGATTAAAACCATGAAACAACTAACAAAGAATGGATTCACAAGAGAAAATTTCAGCACTAGTTCTTACCAAAACAAGAACACCGGGTAACGAATGATTGGCTTGAGTCTCCAAGACGCGTACGTATCCACATGGGAATCAAAGTCACGTAGTTCTTCTCTTTGAGGACTCAAGAACACAAAAATAGAGGTGGGAGCTTTCCAAACCCGAAATTGCAAGGGGAGGGGGAGAGAAGTTGTGTTTCCTATTCTTGTCTTGTGTTTGTTATGTTGCAAAAAGATGACAAACATAACAAACCCCATACTTGTTCAACTAAAGGCATGAGACAAGCATGGTGACAAGTAAGGTGTAAATAGGACAAAGTATGGGAAGACAAGATTGGGTTAGGTGGTGAATCACCAACACCTTAATCCTTGTCTTGCTTACTTAGTACTAATTAATCAACACTTGTTTAATTAGTTCAATGGGCCTTGGTTTCATGGGCCTCTTGGAACATAGCCCGTGGCCATTTCCAACGAGGTCCCGTGATTCGCTCATCGCCTCCAAGCCTTCCATACCGGAAATGTCCAACATTATCCGACGCGATCAATCCCAAGACTCCAAGCCTTGTCTCGATCCGTAAAGTCCTATTCACTTACGGGCACATGACCCAAAACCCAGTTTTGGTCATGTACCGAGACAACTCCCTTTTGGCCATTCTCCATAAATGTGTCAATGAGTTTCATCCTCCGGTGTGACCCTTAGGTTTATGCATGTCAATAGATCAACGTAAAATCCCATTTTACTTGATCCTATTTAAGTGGCAACTAACGAGACTTTAGTATTGCCTGACACTGCATAACGAATCGACCCTGTCGATTCTAACCTTTCCGTCGTCCCTGTCATTATCCTTTTATCTCCGATATCCTGATTGAGATAAGGCATAGAGCCGTCATCCTTATTATTCTCAATCACTGTTCCTTTATATGTGAGATGACTGAATATATGATACCCAGTATCATGTGCATGGCCATGCTATTCTTTCAGTCACTCTCGATCAAGCGGCCGAGAACCGATATCTTTCTCATACCTCAGTATGAGGGATAAATCCCTTAGCCGTCTTTCGTGTCACTCATGTAGCCCGTCCCCAAGCCAATCCTGGCCGTTATGGAAGCCCTGTTACGGACAACGTTAGGCTCAGGTCAAACTCAGTTGTTGACTACATAGCGATCACAAAGACTCCTTGGTCTAAGGAAACATGACAAGCTACGACAATGAATATGTTCATGACTTGATCTATGAAACATATTCATGTCGGGTCGTCCAATATCATGTCCCACATGATATCTATGATCAGACTCCGGAATCCCATTCCAATGACTAACAGAACGTAAGCCATAAAGAGTCATCTTTCATACTAGTCGCTTCTAGTGAAGCTTTGTTGACTAGGGACCCATCGAGTGTGATCTATCTCGATCTATGGTTCTATTCGCATTGTGGGCGTAGATCAGAGCACACATCGATATATTACTCCAACACATAAGTAATATAAAGACACTTTAATGTTATTGCTAACGATGATATATACATCTGGACATTTAGGATTGAACTACGGGCACTAAGACTAACAGCTGGTACAATACGCACACAGTTTTGGTACAATACGCACATAAAGCTTGTACAATACGCAAACAATGTTGGTACAACTAAACCCTAACCCTTAAAATAAACCCTAAACCCTATGGAAAGTAATCCCAAAGCCCTAATATGAATAAAGGAAATCAGGAAACCAAATTTTAAAAAAAACAGAATCTAAAAGTACGATTTTGACCATGTAGATGACCTCGGATGGCCGAAAAACATCGTACATCACGGCATAACTGTGACTTTTTCTCCCTAAGCCATTTCCACCCAAAAAATGCTAGGGTTTTTTTCAAATTCTGACATTGACTCTAGCTCAGGTTCAATTCTACCGATTCAACTTTGCAGATTCAATACATACATAAGTGTTGGTACAATAGGCACACAGTGCTGGTACATTACGTGCACAAGTGCCGGTACGTCATATACATGGGTGCTGGTATGCGTGCGCGAAAGGGCCACGTGTCGTTCTCTTGTGAATTCGCAGTTCGCACAATAAGACCTGGTTCGCATATGATATCGAGTATATATATATATATATATATATATATATATATATATATATATATATATATATACACACACCTTTATGCATGTTGTTTTGCATAGATATACTACATTTTTTACCACAAGGCGACAACGATCCTGTATTGGAATGATATTTATATATGCCTCAGTAAAAATATTAATAAATAACAGTAGAAACTAATAGTTTTTAAAAGAATTAAGAGCCCTTATGCAACAAGTTTAAACTTGTGGGTTGGATCGGGTTTTAACAAATCATGGCACGGTTTGAGGCTCCATTCATCCCGCCTTGATGAGGCGTGTTGAAACTTAACAAATATACCAGGGATCAGATGCTCAGTTCTCCTCATAAGTACTTGGGGTGAGTATCGGCTAGTGACCAACACCGAAGGTCATTCCAACAACCTAAACCAGCACCTCAAGTTACCCAGAGTACCTCACCGGAACCGGCAACCAGCGACAGTACCAAAAAATCGACCGAGTCAGATACGACTGGTGTCGTTTTTAACCTATTACATCGGGCCCAGTAGGTTTTATATGGCCTTTCGAGTTTCTACTCTCTTTTTTTTCTTTTTTGAGCCAGTTTTTTGTCAAAAGAATATTACTGTCGTAATCAGAGGCGAGTCCAAGAATATAATTTAGGGTATCCCATCGCTATTACTAAATGTGAGAGAAAAATAAATGCAAACTACTCTCACATGCAGACTACGTGCAAATTACGTGCATGACAGATCTTAAAATGACTAAAACTTTTTCATACGAACTTCGATTTAGGTCCGTAAGATATCAAATCTAAGGTAACTGGGAGCTCTACGATCCATGTAACCTTTTGGGACAAAGGTATGTCATGCCATACCCTATACCCCTCTAAATACGCCTCTGACCCAGGTTCGTGAGGAATCAAACTCTAATACCATATTAGAAGATCAACTCAACCAAAAGCTCAAAATCATAGTTAGTTGAAGGTCCAATTATATTTATATTCTAACACGCGCGCGGACGAGCCCATTTACGGGTTTGGAGGTGAATTGTTTAGAAGAGGAGATAAGCCTATTTAGAATAGTGATAAGTGTTGAGCCATTTTGGACAACTTTGATAAATAAAGAAGAACATATATTTTGTTGCGTATAGTGGGGATTAAACCCATGTCCGTGAGGTGTTAGGCTCTGATATTATATTAGAGAACCAACTCAACTAAAAACTCAAACTGATAGTTCAAGACCCAATTATAGTTATATTTTAAAAGGATTAATGACGTTTTCATAAATATTTGAGAAAATTTGTCCTTATTTTCGTCGCTGACATTTTAATTTACAACCAAGGTAGAGCACATGGAATACCTGACATTGGTTCTACATAAACTAAGAAAGGAGAAATTAGTCCTAAGACATTTGGCAGACTTTTGAAGAATGATTCATTTTGATGGAGTGATGAGGGTCGTGGTAGTTTTGAACAATTGAAACAGGTGATTACAACAATATCGTTTTGAAGCTGTCCGATTTTTTTTTTTTTGATCAGCAAGACAAGAATTTATTAAAACCTCTTTAGAGGTTAAAGAGGAGTACAAAGCTGTCTTCTAAAGGCCAGCAACAAAAACCAAACCCAAAAAGAAACCAAACAAAAGCTGTCCGATTTTAGATATCCATTCATCATCAAAATGAACACTTGTGACACTAGCTATTTTGGACCAAGGAACTATAAACTATCCACCTATGAGAATGAGCTTCTCACCATCGTGTTGGCAACGAAGCACTAGTGGCATTACCATCACACTGGTCAAGTTAAGATCAAGGTACAAAAGCTTTCAATTTTTGGTTTGTTTGCTACAAATCAAAAAGGACCACCAAGAAAAAATTTAATACTTATTAGTTGTGCTACAACAAAAAAATATGTCTCTTTGACCTTTTATGGTTTAGTTAAGGATATAAGGTGATTGGTTTCTTCTTAGCCTCTTATTATCGGTAACAAAAGATAAGGTGTTTTTTCTTGTTTTTTTTTATCAGCAATGGTTTTTTATAAATACCAAGCCTTTGAGAAAAAGGACAAGGCAAAGGGATTATCCCTCAATACTTACAAAACAAAGGATACTCCAAATTGGAGCACCTAGTAGCACAAAACTTGTGCCGCAAGTAACCAAACAAAACCCCAAAAACCCAATTTTCCACACTTTCTTGTGACCCAAGGCACCCTAACCAAACTAACAAGTTCCAATAACTCTAAGTAGTGAATAATCTGTCAGCCAAGTATTGACAAAGGCCGAAGTGGTTCTCACCAAAAGGGTAAAGATCAACCCTTGACAGTTCAAATAAGATCAAAGGCCACTCATTTCCTTAAAACTCATATCCTTCAGCCACTACCTTCAACACAAATCTTCAAAGTACAAAGTTGCTTGATCTTGTAAAAACCAGTTGTAAACTTCATTTGTTGCATAAAATTGCAAACTCAAGGATGTTGAACAGCCTCAGAGAAGTCCAGGCAAAAGCGTACTCCAGCCACCAGGATGTGCAGAGGCAGTGGAAATGCAGCCACCAGGATGTGCAGAGGCAGTGGAAATGCAAATGCGTACCAAAAATATTGAACCTGCAAATAACAAGAAGGTATAGAAAATATACCTCACCCTCAACCTATCACCTACCCTCTCTCAAAGTGTTAAGTGTAATGTTAATATCCCCCACTCCAAGCCAAACAAACCTGTCCCCAACAACAATCATACTCAAATGCCTCACCAAGGGAGAAGCTTACTCAAAATAAACCCCCCACCCTCCTTAAACCACCCAAAAAAACCCAGCCAAACATAGGAGGACCTAATAAGAAGAGAGTCAAACAAAACCCTGGAAAGGTCCTTGAAACCTCCCCTTGGAATAGCAACTAGAAAGTGTATTGATCCAACTGATGAAAGGAAAAGAGTCACATCCTTTTTTGAATGTAGCCCACAACAAGTGATAAGAGTCACTCTGGATCAGTTGGAAGACTTCAGAAGGGTCTTGTGCCATATTATTGAAAATCCTATCATTCCTGCAAAGCCAGATTCTCCACATTATCACCATAGCCAACATGCCCCATTGTTTTTTAGAATGCTGAGGGCCAAGCTGTCTCCAAGAAATAAGCCAGTCCTTGATATTATCAGGCATGACAGAGGTAATGCCCACCACTTCAAGAAAAGAGTCCAGATAGTCCAAGAGAAGGAGCAACCAAGAATTAGGTGATCAATTTCTTCTGGTTCTTCAGTACATAAAGGGCACCATATATCATTAGTATACAATTCTCTGGCCAACAAGAAGCATTTTGTTGGAACAGCTTGCATACAAACAAGCCAAGCAAAACCAGATAATTTTGGAGGGATCAGAGGTGACCATAACAATTCAGGCCAATCCAGTGCTTGTGTAGTAGTACCATCCAAAGACTGATACATTTTCCTCACAGAAAAGCCTTTGTCATCAGTCTTCCAAGTGACCTTATCTTCCTCAGTAGATAAATTGTGTGTCTGGTTGAGTAAGTTACTGAGGAGTATGAATTGTCCCTTCTCCCATCCTCTTAAAAATCTCCTAAAAATTAAAATCCAATCTCCCTCCACCATGAATTGTGAAACCAGGGAATTTTTTTGAGTGCTGAGATGGTAGAGTCTTTGAAATTGTAGCCTCAATGGAGAGTTGTTGATCCAAGTGTCTTCCCAAAAAAGGACTGATTTACCAGAATGGACTGTCCAAATTAAACCAACAGCCCCAAAATTATCAGCAAAAGAGGGAATGGAGAGTAGAGAATTTAAGTGATTCAAGAAGCTTCCCCCATTGTGTAAACTCATTTTGGATAGATCCCAGGCATTGCAATCCCAACCAAACTTGGCACAGATTATTTGTTTCCATAGAGAATCCTTTTCCACTGCAAACCTCCACCACCACCTTGCTAAGAGAGCAGTATTCATATGCTGTAACCTCCTGATCCCCAGACCCCCCAAATATTTTGGTCTGCACACCAAATCCCATCTGACTTTATGTAAAACTTTATTGGAGATTGTCCCATTCCAGAGGAATTTTCTTTGCCATTTTTCCATCTCTTTAATGATCCCTTTAGGTGCTTTGAAGAGAGACATATAATACAGTGAAAGGGCAAATAGAGTTGACTTGATCAATGTCAATCTACCCCCAAAAGATCTGTGTTTTCCTTGCCAAAGACTCAACTTCTTCTTAAACCTTTTTAAGATGGGTTCCCAAGTTTTGTGTCTTCTGGGATTGGCCCCCAACTGAAAGCCTAGATAGTCCATAGGGAGTTCAGCAGATGCAGAACCAAAGATTTGTTTAATCTGATCAATATTGACACTGAGAGGATTAAGTAATAAAACTTTAGACTTGAGGAAATTGATCTTTAGACCAGTAGCCTGTTGGAAACATAGGAGAGTGTACTTTAAATTCCTAGCTTCTTGTAAACCAGCCTCAATGAAAATGAGCGTATCATCTGCAAATTGCAAATGAGATATGGCAGGCCCTCTACCATTACATTGAATCCCAGCAAACATACCATTATCCTGACTTTTGATCATTAGTTGATGAAGACATTCCCCCATTAAAGCAAAGAGCAATGGGGATAAAGAACAACCTTGTCTGAGGCCCCTTTGTAGCTTGAAATCCCGGGAGGGAAAGCCATTAATAAGAACAGATGACCAAGCTATTAAGCAATTAGATATCCAATTAACCCAAACATCACCAAAACCCATGCATCTGAGCAATTTTAGGAGAGCCTCCCAGTGAATGTGATCATAGGCCTTTTCAAAATCTACTTTGAGCATAATAACCTCTTTGTCAGAATTTTTGATTGAATGAATGAGTTCAGAAGCAATGAGAACCCCATCCAAAATTTGCCTGCCTGATATGAAGCCAGATTGAACATCATGCATCAAGTGTTTCATCAAAGGTTTGAGTCTAGTTGCCAATAATTTGGAGATTATCTTATAGGCACTGGAAATGAGGCTAATAGGTCTGAATTCTTCAAAGCATAAGGGAGCAACATTTTTGGGGATGAGAGTGATAAAAGAGGAGTTAATACCTTTTCCAAGGACTCCCCCACAGTAGAAATGATCCATAAACTTCAAAATGTCTTTTCTTATAATGTTCCAAGTAGCTTGGTAGAATTTCATTGTAAACCCATCAGATCCAGGAGCTTTCTCACCATTGCAGGCTTGAATAGCTTTGAAAATTTCCTCCTCAGTAAAGCTGATCTCCAAATGTTGAGCTTGAGCTGTAGTGAGTCTTAAGAAGGGCAAACCAGTAAGATCAATGCAAAGTGAATTGGATAATGAGAACCTCTTGGAAAAATGTGAATGAGTTGCAGCCTTGATCAAAGGAGGAGTGGTGAGAGCAATATCATCTATAACCAATTCAGTGATCCTCTTTCTAGAGTGATTGAGATTAGCAATAAGGTGGAAGAATTTTGAACATCTGTCCCCCTCCCTGTTCCACTTGAGTCTAGCCTTTTGACACCACAATTTAGATTGGAGCTTCAACTTTTGTATCAGTCTAGCTTGTAATAGTGCTCTCCAAGAAATCTCAGCCTCAAAAAGATCTCTTCTGCCTATAATTATGTCAATAGATCCAATCTCAGCTCTGAGAGATTCAATCTCAGTCCCCAACCAACCAAAAACCCTGCCATTCCAATCTCTAAAAAAGTTCTTAAGAGCATTGAGTTTAAACCATGAACAATAGGAAGGGTTCCTAGTAACCTGGATGGAGTCCCAAAACTCTTTAGTGTCTTTGAGGTAAGAAGGATGGGATATCCAAGCATTAATGAATTTGAAGGGCCTGGGACCCCAGTCAACCAATGGATCAATGAGGCAAATTGGTGTGTGATCAGATAGACATCTCTTTAGACAGGTTTGGAACAAATTAGGAAAAGAAGCCAGAGTTTGAGGGGTAACTAAGAATCTGTCAGTCCTTGTGGCTATTGAACCATGCCCAAACCAGGTATATTTCCCCCCACCAAGTTGGAGATCAATTACTCCCAATTTATCTACAAAGTGATTGAAGCTTCTGAGGCTGGAAGTGGAAAAGCTGGGACCTGACTTGTCTGATGGGGCCAAAATAGCATTGAAGTCCCCAGCTAAAATAAAATTTTCTGAAAACCTTGCCACATTGATTGAGATCTCAGTCCAGAGGGCTGACCTTGCAGCTGCATTGCAAGGAGCATAAATATTTATGATAGTAACCTCAAAGTCAGAAGGGAGGAATCTGCCATGCCAATAAATAACTCTGTCAGTAATGAGGCTATCCAACACAAGAAAAGAATTCTTGTTCCAAATGGTGAGGAGTCCACCAGCATTTCCTACAGCTGGAGAGAAAAGAAATTCCCAAGTCTAACTGAACCCACAACTTAGAAGAAAATCAAAAGGTATTTTGCACAATTTAGTTTCTTGAATGAGTACCATTGAGAAAGATTGTTTGGAGCACACACTTCTAAGGGCCCTTCTCTTCTGTCTAGAAGTGGCCCCTCTCATGTTCCATGAGAGAATCCTCATGGAGATGAGAGGTTTTGTGCAAGGATGGAAGCTGAGAGAGGATCGGTTATTATCTCATCCCCATCACCCAGATCACAGTAATCATCCTCAGAATGTGTCTCCAAATCCATAGCTTGATTGATCTCCAGTTCCAAATTGTCAAATTGCAGGGCTACCAAATCATCTGAACCAATAGTTTTCAATCCAAGAGCCTTACAATAATCTCTAGTTCCAGCTCCTCCTTGATTAAATACAGTAGAATTTTTTTTGCCTTTGCCAGAAGTGGTCTGAGGATGTAGCACTGTAGAAACAACCACTTTTGCCTTGGACCTTGTATTGTAAGCAACTGCATGTCCCTCTCTTCTAATGCTATTGTTAGATTCAAAATCACTGCTAATTAGCAAAGGACTGTTGTGATTAGTCAAAAGAGATGGAGATTTGAATTTAATATTTCCCCCTAAATCCAAATTAGACCCAGCTGGAGTCTGCAGCAGTGGCCCCAAAACTGTCATTAAAGGGGTAATATCTTCTCCAGCATTAATGGTGAACTCTTCCCCAACACCCTTTTGTACTTGTGAGTCTAAAGAGGTCCCATCCATTGGTAACAAATCAGAAGTTACAATCCCACCAAGCAATTGAGAAGTTGGTTCAATAGCAGGTTGAAAATCAACTGAAGGAACAATAGTTTGAACAATAGTTTGAACAGTATTTGGAATGAGTGTAGAGCCATCAAGAGAAGAAGTCATAGCCTTTTTAAAGGAGAGTGAATTAGGAGTGTTGCCAATAAATGATTGAACAGTCTGAACAGGTGTGTGGGGAGTCACAGATAAGGTTGGAAATTCAGACAAATTATCAGATAAATCCACTTGAGAGGTGTTAATGCAGTCTAAGGTGGTACCAACAATTTGTGTGGGCAGAGAATCTTCAACCACCAAAGATAAAAGTCCCAAAGTTGTAGGAGTTAAAGAGCAGTTACCAGGAATCAAGTTGTCAGCAGGAGTAATTGTGGCATTGAATTCAGATGACTGTGGATCATCAGAGTTATGATCAGAGCTGGATTGAGTGGAGGTGTTTGCAAGACAAGGGATAGGTATAAAAGGAACCACAGCTTGGTCCACAGAGCTATTCATGATATTGTAATGATGTTCTTCCAAGATGAGCACAGATTCATGATAGACCCTAAGAAACTCTTGTGAATGAACCAGAACAAAAGCTACATCCAGATGTGTGCCAGATTCAGAAAAAGGATGAGTGCACACATAATCCCCAATGTCACTCACAATGGCTGCAAAGTTTTCTGGGCTCCAACCCAATAGAGGGATCCAATGTATGGCAACCAAAGTAAATTTTCCCCCTTCTTATACAGCTCCACCTTATCCTTGATGATGATCATGCAGTGTTTCAACCAAGCCCCATCATTCTGAAGAGCTTTCTTCTCCACTTCAAGCTCAGGAAAGAAGATCAAGGCTTCTCTATTGCCCAAAGCTTTAATGTTGATCTCAGCTTCATGTTCTGCTCTGAAGTCTTCCATAATGGCCTCCACATTGGTGTTGTTATATAGGAGAACAAGGTGACCCCTTAATAACAATGGTCTAAATGCTTCCACTACACTCCCCTGCACCGAATTAATTTTATGTGTCTGAGGTTCTTTTTTCCTCCAATGTTGTGCCACAGGAGCAATGTTTCTCATTCTCTCCCTCCTCCAAGCCTTAACCACAAATAATCTGAAACCCTTGAGAAGAAAGCCATTGAAGATAGCTAAAGCCCTGTTAAATGCTTCCAAGGTTTTAAAAGCCACAAAACCAAACCATTTCCCTCTAGCATTGGGTCTGAGAGGAGCTTCAACCTTGACTATCTCTCCACATTCTCTGAAAAGATTAGCAAGCCAATCGGAGCAGGTTTTTGGTGGTAGGTTGTGTACAAAGATCCAATGTTCAGAATCACACTCGACCAAAGAAGGTCTGATGTTAGTATCCCTCTGGTTGGACAGACCTCTCCTTTCCGGTGCCAAACCAAGTGTAACGTGCTCAAAACCAGGTGGGACACCCACCGTTGAGGAAGAAGCCATGGAGAAAGATCAAACCGAACGATAGCAGAAACATAGTTGCAGTTTACTTACCCAGGAAGTATCCCTCGGTGGTCCGGTGAAACAAAGCAAGTTCACCCTGAACACTACACCAAGGACACAAGAAAACCAGTGTAGTCGTAGTCGTAGAAGTCGCTGGAAAATCTCACACGGACGATGAAGAATTCAAATTTGCAGCGGCATGAACAGTAGCTCTACTGTAGTAGTAGAGAGCATTTAGTTCTTTATCCTGTTTTTGAATATTGTTCTTTTGAATTGGTGTTTTTTCTTGTGAATTACCGACTTGTATCGAGAAATAGGGAATTGCATTGTAATCTCTCGGATTATTTCTCGTGTTAATACAAGGATATTTTTGTTGTCCTATGGATGTAGACACATTGCCGAACCACGTAAAATTAGGTTTTCTGTTTATTTTCTGCACTTGAAGTATTGTTTAGTAATTTCGGCTTATCAGATATTTGTAGTTTTATTGACTGGGTCCTACGATGGAGGGTTGGAAAATCAGGATATTGGTGTTCGTTAGAAATCGAATTGCGTCGGTTCATTTCTATGAATCCATAGATTTTACGGGGTGAATATTTTATTCCGTTTCGGGTACTAGATTTACTACAACAACAACTACCAAAAGGATATAACATATGTTCTTCTAGATGGACATGGGAAAGAGAATTCGGGAGTTTTATAGAGGATATGAGGTCTACCAATGTTGCAAGGGGGGGAATATTTCGTGCTCATGACTACTCCAACCTCCTATAAAACCTATGGGAGGTATAGCGATGGATTTCATGGAAGGCTTGCCAAAATCCAGAGGGTACGAGTGCATTTAGACAGTCATTGATAGATACTCTAAATATGGTCACTTCATTCCCCTTAATCATCCTTATAAATCTCAACAATAACTTTCATTTTCATGAATAATGTTTTCAAACTTCATCACCCGCCAGACTCGATTGTATTGCATATGGACAAGGTGTTCATAAGCCTATTTAGAAGTAGTTGTTCAACTTGTTAGAAACCAATCTACGAATGTCTTCAGCTTAAAACTCTCAGATAGATGGACAAACAAAGAAGTTGAACTGGTGCCTTACGAAATATGAACAAGCGAGAATAATTTTTTCAACAAGCTAGCATTGACTCTCTCCAGCCTCCTAGTTCCCAAATCCCCTTCCTCCCGAGTCTTATATACATCCGATGTGAGGATCTTGCACAAAATTCTCCCTTTCATACGACCATTCCACAAAGGTCGCCTTTCTCAGGTCTCCAATTCCTTTATGACCTTCTTCGAAGCTTTAAAAAGAGTCATATATAACATTAGTGAAGCTGATAGTGTGGACTTAGTTAGCACCAGACGACTAGCCAAGTTCATAAACTTTGTCTAGCACAAAGCCAATGAGCTATCGAAGCTTTGCACCAATAGTACCCATGAAGCAATCTGGGGTGGACTATCCCCAAAATCAAACCCATATATTTCATTAGTAAAAAACCTATTGTACAACAAAAAAATCCCTCGCCATTTCTCCCGACAATAATCTGGCATTAATAATGATCACTTTGGATCTATTGAAGTTGATCTTTAAACCAAAATATTTGGAAACTTAGAAATGTGTTCTTTAGGAGGGTCTGTTTAGCTGCACCACCTGAAACAAAGAGGGGCGTATCATCTACAAATTACAAATGAGACACTATCAAACAAGTGTTCCTTACCCGAACACCTCCAAAGTCACATAAGCTCAGCCCCTTGGCTAAGACTTTTAGGGGTAGAAATTAAACTTGTTGGCCTGAACTCGTCCATAGTAACTATAGGAATAAGCGCGATGAAGAAGGGTTTAAACCTTAGTCTATATAACCCAAGGCATAGAAATCGTTGAAGAACCTTACCACATTTTCTGCCACAATGTCCCAACTCTCCTTGAAAACAGTAAAGAGAAACCGTTAAGACCTGGTGACTTTTTTCCCGCACGACTGATCACGCCTCCCATCTAGAGAACTCCTGCTCCAATTAGGACAACAAATATCCCGGTGTTGGGCGCGACGAGTGTAACGTGTTACTCGGGGCACGTCATCGGTGTTGGCCGCGACAAGTTTGTTTTAGTCTGTTGGTTGTTGTTGCGAGTTCTTTGGGTTCGAGGGTTTTAGGAGGTCAAGCTTTTAACCAGATCTGGATTCTTCTCTGTTGTGTCCGATGTTGGCCGATGGCGTCCGATTCTGACCTCTTGGCTGGTTCAGTGTGGTCTGGTGCTTGGTGGTGGTTCTGACTTCTAGCTTAGGTTGGATGTGTTTCTCTTGGAGCTTCGCTGGTGTTGTTTTCGTATGCTTAATTGGTAGTCAATAGGGGTTATTAAGACCTTTGTTCTGTTTTTTTTGGTTTACTATTTCTGGTTGTTTCTTTGTTTGCGCCTTATTAGGTTATGTTGTTGCTGATTTTCTTTATTCGTGTTCCGAGACTTGTTATTGTACACTCCTCTTCTTGAGATTTCTCTGGTTATGAGGTTGAACTTAGAATGTCAGTGCCCTTATTTGTACTAAGGGTTCATCAGCCCTTGTCCTTTGGCTTCATTTCGAAGCTTTTGGAATATTAAACAAAAAATTACTGATAAAAAAATACAACTTATGTTCCAATATCTCCTGCTGAATGGAAGAGATTCGTTTAAAGGGTAAATTTGGTAACCACAAACACTGCACCGAAGGCTTCGAGAAACACAACTCAAAGTGACGAGCTACATGATCCATCAGGCTCGAACAAAATGTTGTTGCCCACCTATATCTGAGTCGACCTATTTTTCATGGCTTTAAAGCTAGTCTCACGGTGAAAGAATCTCAAGCATGTGATCCCCCTCTTTAAACCACCTGAATCTTGCCTTTCTACCCTAAGTTTATGTTAATACCCTTTGCTTCTAAATTTTAAAAATGATATGTGCACACGCTCATAAAAGCAGTGTTCTAAAATCGGCTTTGTGGAAAGATTAATCGGTGCCAAGGCCGATATTTTTAAAACACTTACTCGATTTTAACAAATCGGACTGTTTTAGGTGGATTTGGAAAAATCGGATTAGTGTTCTGAATATCGAGGACTAATCGATGCCTAGGCGGGTATTTTTATAACATTGATCCGATTTTTATGTCTTTATCATAAATATTTATTGTTGACCATTTTATATATTTATTTATTTTTATATGCGAATTATTATTAAGCATACGTTCTTCAAGAGAAGAGAACGAAGCAAGAAAGCGATCTTCAACGTGAAGACCCTTCCTGCATACCAAAACTTCTCCCAAAGATCAACAAACACACTTCTAAAAAACAATCTCCACTACCACCTGACACACCACACCACAAATATCACTGTAACAGGAAAAAAAATAGAATCTGAAAGAAGAAACAACTAAAGAAACTCCAAATCCTCGAGCCACCGCACCACTTGCTCGTCCCCGGCTTGATGCCAAATACCAACCTAGATCCCGAAGCCAATCCTCATAAATATTATTATCATTTAAATAATATTTATATATATATATATATATATTTATTTATTTATTTAATATATGTAATTTTTATTTCTAAAGTTAACTATAAAACTAATAAGATGATAAATACTTGCATCTTAATTATTTTTGGATTTTAATGTTTTTTATCCGATTTTTTAAAATACAATTCATATTTTGTTTACATATATAGTAACATATTTGGTAATAAATTAAAAAAATAGGAAATACAAATCCGATTAACCCCCGACTAGTCCAATATGCTTTTGTCATAATAGACTTGTAGCCTCTAAGGCTTTCTCTCTAACTTCTTCACAGTCACCCCCTTTTTCTCCTCTGCAACTTCTTTATTCTCCACACTAGCTTCTCCTCCTCCCCTCTTCTCTCCAACTACCATGATTTTCCTAACCACTACCCCCTCACCTCCAACGAAGGACCTCTTATCCGATTTACTCGGAACCATACCCCCGCCTCTAACGACGGACTTTATTAAGTCGTCGTGACCGAGGAAGAAGCCACCTCAGCCCTCTCCTCCGCTTCATGTACCACCTTTGCTTCCTGCACCGCCTCCGCCTCCTAAGTCGTCGCCTCCTGCGATACCTCCACATTCGTCTCCAACGTTGTTGCCCCCAACACCACCATCCTCCAAGCCGCCGCCCCACCCGTCACAACCGCCGCAGCAGATCATATCATTCCCTCGGTTGCTTCCACCGCAGTGTATGGGTCTTCGAGATCCAATCGTAACAATGGCCATGATTCTCTCCGCAGCCGGCCCTAGCTCCCCAAAGAGAAATCCCCCCCCCCCCCCCACCCTACCCTCCACGATCTACATGCCACCACCAACTTCGACACTTTTGACTCCTGAACAACCGCCTTAACAGCAGCCAGCACCGCCACTACCACCTCCTCCTTTGTTAAATAGAGTTGTTATCATCCTTGTATCCTCTGCCAATAGAGCCACCACTGCCACCACCTCCTCCTCTGTCACTAGAGTCAATGCCTCCTCCTCATGCGCCGCATGCCTGCTTCCTACCTCTTTGGTATGGATTAGCTGAGATCACACATCCTCTCAACTGCTTGACGATCGCCCAAAATTAACAATGGCCCAACCTAGAGACCGACGATAGGAATTTGGTGCACCTGATCAATCGGGGATTCCATGTAGAGACGCTCCATCCCCATCCACTGAATCGGGACCTTGACGCCCCCGCTCGGAGTTTGGGAAACTAGAAACAGTAGTTGTTTCTACCGGCCACCAGTGCAAAGTCGTCGCACCAACCCCATTCACTGGATTGGGACTCTAACACCTACGAGGTGTATGTGGGGACGCACATCTCGCCCTACCCAGGTGGGTGTAAATCTGACATTCTATTTCCCCATAAATCCAACATTCTAGTTACCCTGTTTCTTGGTGTTCTCTATGGATGCCTTCAAACGCGCCATATCGGCTATCCCGGTCATTTTTAGATCGAGGCAGGAAATGAACCTTGTGCTACTCACAAAACTACAACTCAAAGAAATAATCTACTAGATTGTCACTGGATGAGCCGGATCTCTGGTTATAGAGTTAACATCTAGTACCTGCGGGTTAAAACTTATGTCTCACCCTTTTATTTTCAGTATTACTTCAGTTTTTATAGTCATGTTTGTCTTTGTATCAATTTTTTCTGATTAGTAAACTATCCATATGCTCAAAAAATAAATCCCCAACTAGTCCTCGAGGGCATTGACCGTCCGACTGACGCCTAACGTCTTTTAGAACCTTGCCTAAAATAGATAATTTATTGAATTACTAGCTGAATATGCATCTTATTGAACTACCCTTTATACCAACAGGGATTTTTAAATAATAGACGCGAAGTGTTTTTTTTTATCAATAAACTTATTAGAGGACCAATATTTCAAACTGAAAACAAGGTCAATGGTAAACCCTCAACATACAAATCAGAACATGCTTGACAAGTACCTCAAACCAGAACAACAAACTCATTCAATAGGTACAACACACCGAACAAACTAAAGGTCTTACACCTAAAATCCTGACCATGAAGCATCCTACCCAACAAGGGGTAATCAAAACAGAACAAACAAACCCAACGCTGGGTGAACAGGTCTAGAACCAAAAATTACAAAAATGAAGCACAACTAAAAGAAGAAAAACAGACACAGCAAACTAGAAAAAAACCCAAAGAGTAAGGAGGACTATCAACTTCACAACAACAAACAGATCAACCCGGCAAGTGCACGACCTACTAATTCAAACAACCCAAAACACTCACTGAAGTCACAAGTACCCCATCACACCAGTGGCTAACACCACAAATCGTTAAAGTTACCCCCCGACCCCGAACAAGACAAGTCTGTAACATAGGCAACCGAAGCCTAACTCTCGACACCGGCCAGCACCAGGTCATCAGTATCCGCCACAACTATGGCCGGAGAAGAAAGACCTTCGAGATCAAAAATCAAAGTGAAGGTAACAAGAGTAAGAGGACAAAGTCGAGTGAGACCAAAACACCAACTGGAATCTCTCGTATGCAGCGACCGGGAGCGATGAGCCAAACCTTTATCACGACGATCTTCACAGGAGGGGACGAAGAAGCGTGTCCCAAGACCGAGTCAGGTACAAGACGTTGGCATCTGAGAAGTGTGTAGACGACGGAGCCACCACAACAGTAAGAGAAACTCTAGCCTGCGACAATCCTTACCAGAGGGGGGAAATCGTCCCACGGTCAGATCCTAATTACCCCAATCCTCTACACATGGAGGAAACGACCATCAAACACCAAATCTGTATAGAGCATAGGATCTGGTCGTTACTCCTTCAAAACCAAAACACGCGAAGGAAGGAGAAGAAAAGGGGAAGGAAGGAGGTGGAAAGGAGACCACCGCCGGATATCAAAGAATCATCGACGGAGGAACGATAAATCGACAGACAATTTAGGGACGAAGAGTAAGGTTTCTGGAAAGAGGGTAGAACCTCTCTCGAAACGGCCAATAATAGACCCTAAGTACACTAAATTTTCTTGGTTTAGGCTCCCTTAAGTGGTCTAAAAATCACATTTTCCATATAGATCCCAAAACTCCAAATCCTTTGGTTAAATACCACTGGTCAACATTTGATGGAACTCCAACTTTGATATGTACATAAAATAAAACATAAACTCTGGACCATCAATTCGTACTAGAATACAGTTAATGGAACTCAAACTCCAGGTACAATGAACCAGAAAAAGATTCGATTATCCAGCCAACGAACCTAGGAAGAGAGACAATTGCATCTCAAGGAATCCCTGAAAGGGATATATGTATGACAAGATGCCACCTTGCTTGAATTGAATATACTAAGAGCAAAACACTAAAATCGCCTGATATCTTTAGGTGGCTTGAAGTTTACTGGATGAGTTTCTGGAGTGGCGTTCTCGTCTTCTTTCCACATTTTAATTGTTTTGTCAGCTTCACAAGTCACAAGCCTCGAACCCGTCACGTCATAGGAGACCGCATAAATACCAGCTTCACTATCCAATGATCCTGTAACAAGCATCCACCACCACTCTCAACCTTTTGCATTCCATACTATAAATAAACCTTTGCGGGATTGAAAAATACATACCGGGCTGTACAATTGTTTGGGATTGCTGGAAGCTATGACCACTCTTCCAATCCCAGAACCATAAGCTTCCATTGTCACCTAAAAGTAATAATTGTAAAGCACTTTGTGCGTAACTCCAAAGACTTCAATTCAAGAAAATAAAATAAAAAGATAAACAATCTCGCACCTCCAGTAGCTAGCACGCCCTCCTCATTGACTGCCATAGCATTAATTATGGTTTTCTGTTGAGAACTGTGCAGAAACGTACCAAAATAGTTTGAAGTCAGATTCTAAGACTCGGATACAGCTGATAATCCAATACGATACTAGAATGGTAAACCTTTGGCATTGGTTTGTAAGCTCAATGTGATTTATTTTTTACGCAATCAGTGTTAAAGTCATACATCAAAGGGTAGCATAGATCATTCTGGCCCCTCGACTATCAACAATGTTATCAATTATACTTTGTGCCATATGTATGTTATTCAGATTTTACTTTTAACCTTAAAATAAAGAAATAATAATAATAATTAATTAATTTATAAAATAATTAAATAATTATTTAATAATTTAAATAATTAATCAGAAAAAATAATTAAACAATTTATTTTGAAATAATTAATTAAATAAAAAATTATTAAAATTTTATTTTGAAGTAATTAATAAAATTATTAAATAAATAAAATTATTTATTTTGAGAAAAATAATATTGAGAAATAAAATAAATGAATTAATAAAACTAATTAAAACGTTAATGAGTTATTAAGGATTTAATGAAGTAAGGGGTATAATCGTCTTTCAATTCATCTACTTAAAATTCAATTCAAACATAAAAGGGTAAAATAGTCATTTGAGATTCTCTTGTTAAGTTTTCCTGACAGAAGTGTGGACGAAACTTTAGGGTAGTCACAGAGCATGGACGAAACTTTAGGGTAGTTTTGGACAATTATCCCTTTTTATTTTGAATTCATTTATTTTAGGGGAAATTTTACAAACATGTTTCGAACAATGACCCATTTTCATAAAATCCTCCTAATTTGAGATCCTATAACAAGAGTGCACAAAACCATTTTTAAGCTTCATAAAACCCAAATAGAGTTAAATCTAGCCGGAAAAAAAAAACTGACTTTTGGTCACATGCAATGCACATGGCCACCAAAATTTTCAAAATGCCGATATTTCCTTTGCTACAGTAAGATTAATGTTGAATAAAAATAAAAATAAAGGAAAAAAGGAAAGGGAAATCATCACGACCGCTGACATTTCCCTTTCCGACCTCTTCTCCGAAGTCTCTCCGGCATCATTTTCCACATATTCACTACCCCGATTGCAAGCTCCATACCTCGGTCAGTCCGTCTCCCAGAGATGACCATGGACGTTCCGGCCAAACCAGATCTAAGTGGTATCTTCTCTATTTCCACAGAGGACTTGATCTGGTCGTCCTCCTACTCAGTCCTTTTTTCCGGTCTTCTTCATGCTCATGGTAGGATTTTTAGCCGGTTGAGGGATCTAAGTTTACAGAGCCGCCGAAAGCCATCGATGCTGGAGCTGGTGTTCTCCAACGAGGCCCCAAATCTAGACGATTGTGGTCGCCAGATGTATTAGAGGTCCGATTTTGGTCGTCTTCTACAACGAAGGAACCAGAACTCCACTATTTAGGTCTCTAACGAGTTTCGGCTTTTTTATAAAAAAAAAATTATAAATTTCGTTTTTAAAAAAATTAAAATTTTAATTCAAAAAATGATTTCTCCAAAAAATACTTTTCAATTTTTTAAAATTTTATAGCTAATACAAAGTATATTTTATTTTAATTTTCAGTTTTTACTATGCAAGGGTATTTTTAACATTTCACAATGAATTTAACAGGGCTAAGTTGACAAGTTCAAGGTTTCTGGGCTAAATTGGTAAAATTGCTACACATTAACATCACAAGGGCTTTGAGTAGGTGTGTGTGCATGCATACATGTTCAATATATTTAAGGGATAATAGTCAAAAAATGCACTTATGTTTCGTCCACAAACGAAATAGTGCACAATGTTTTGTCCACGTCGTCTGGCTACCCTTATGAATCGTCCACGCACTTCTGTTAGAAAAGTGTAACAGCAGAACCTGAATTGACAATTTTGCCCTTTTGGTTTGAAATTCAAAAATAAGAATTTCGTCCAAAAAAATGAGTGGCTGAGGAATGTTAGGGCAATTTCGTCCAAAAAAAAATTCAGACACAAGCACATGATAGCACGTGAGGCTACAGATTCGAATATTCTGTTAGTTTTACTGACAGAGGTGCGTGGACGATTCATAAGGGTAGCTAGACGACGTGGACAAAACATTGTGCACTATTTCGTTTGTGGACGAAACATAAGTGCATGTTTTGACAATTATCCCAATATTTAATAGAGAAACAGAAAAGATAATAACCAAGACAAATAAGCATAAAATACAGCTTAAGAACTCACAGCATGTTGTGTGAAAACTCTCCAGTCGGAAGGCTAAATTTCTTGATGTTGTCAGCTGATGCCGATGCAAAATAGTTCCTGGTATACGAAGATAAAAAAAAAATCACACAAAAGCTCATCAAATCACAGAAGGAAGAATTATTAAAAAGAAATGAAATGGATGGAACGTACTCTTTAGGATGCTGTGCCATTGCTCTCACTGATTTCTTATGGTGCGTGAGGGTAGACATTGTTTTCCCTGAAAAACAAAAGTGGATTCTGCTAAGGAGAGAGTACACTAAAATAACATGAGAATGAAATTTTGATTATATGTAATGTAGCTACCATTTCTAAGATCCCAGAATTTAATTGTTGTGTCATGGGAGCCCGTTACAACTTGTGGATGCTAAAAAGTCATGAAGAAAATGTCACTAAACAATTAAGAGATAAAATAAATACTTGCATAAAAGGATTCCAAAATTGACAAATATACACATCCGCAACAATATATGCCTTCGAATTTGCATAAAACTAAAATAAATATTTAAGTTAAGATGTCTTTATTAATAAATGAAACCATCAAATGAGATTGTTGCATGAGCGTTGAATAAAAATGCTGGATGCAAGCAAGCCTGTCTACTCCTACAGGTCTGGAAGGTGGAACGGCCAAAGAAAAAGGGAATGGGGCATTATAACAATTATGGAAAGAACTTCAAGGAACTAAACACCAAATAAAGAGCACATACAATATAAACATTCACAATGTGGCCATCAAAACAGCAACATTCTAAGATAAATAAAAATGTCAAAACAAAGTGGAACATTTCAGTCTTAGAGCACGCAACTAACAAACACCGTGTCTGACTACTCGGAAACATAAACAGAACAAAGCAATATGCATACCGTGGGTCTTGTAAAAACCGAGCATACTGTATTGTCATGCCCAGACAATGCAAAAATTTGCATTTTGCTTCGAATATCCCACACCTGAAAATAGTAGTTACAATTTCAAGGATAAGTCATTTTTTTATCCTGAACCCACCCCCGAGCTAAAAGAACCACAATTGGAATAAATTGAAGGGAATAATTTATACCACACTGATAATTCATACCCGGCAAACAGAATCACGCCCACCAGTTAGCAAAATGTTAAGAGTGGGATGAAGTGCCAAGCAGTATACTCCACTTAGGTGACCATGATAAGACCGGATAACCTGAAAAGCAAATTTTATGTTTCAGAAACTAGAATATCGTACAAAACCAACTCTGAAGAACATCTACATTAAAAGTTCTAACCTTATTCTGTTCAAGGTCCCAGCATTTGACTTGCTTATCATCGCCAGCAGAGAACATATACGTATGTGTACTGCTAACAGCAAGACCTGCAAAAACAACATGGTCTCAAAATTTCAATCCAGGAGCACGAAAATAATTCTCGGGGGAAGGTCACAGCCAGTACAACACAACTGTAATATTACCCATACCCACAATAGTTTACAAAAAACCAACCTCGTACTTGTTCTATATGTCCTGTCAAAGTGAGTCTCAGCTTCCCACTTGCTATATCCCATATCTGATCAAACCAGAAGTTCAGAATAATAGGGGGGAAATTAAAATCCTTACAACGAAGAAGAGAATCAAATAAAACTCTTGTATCATATAATCAAGACACAAATAAACATACAGAACAAAATCAAATCATTACAAAATTGGAAATTTATAGCTTAATACCTTGATTGTACGATCTGCAGAGCCAGTACAAAACCATGTATTACTTGGATCAAAGGCAATAGATCTCACCCATCCCAAATGGCCACTAATGACCTGCAGAATCGATTTACAGATCATCAATGATATTTTATTCAGCATATAAACCAATACATGTACAAATTTGTTAAAATGGTCAAAATAACAAATTGAAACTAAAGTCGCATCAACAAAATAAACAAAGAAAACTGAAAATATAATTGTCCAGAAGTTCCAGTCCAATGAGAATGGCCGAAACAATTACATGCCATATAGATACATAAACTTTGCATTACACTTTTTAAGTCAACAGATTGAAAAATTCTCGCTTTCAAGTCTTGACAAATGCAATATTTCTGTAACATCTCAACCACAGTTCATTGTTATCATGCAAGTACATGAAAGGGAGTGATAGAGAGAGAAATGTGATTCTAGGTAAGAAAAACAAGATGTTCGCACCCTGTAGTTCTTCCATGGAGCATGCCAAACAGGACGTGGCCATTTGCTTGGGATTCTTTCCATGATGGCGGAGGTTGAAAAATTCCTATCAGAAAAAATAAAATCAAATAAAAAATTAATCAGGAAGGGTTTGATTTCCAGGACGATCAATATACAAGAATATAAAGCATGCAGAACGACAGAGGATATGAAACAAATAAGTGCACTTCAGAAAGTCATAATACAACTATGAGATAATAAATGAAGTACAGATGTTCAAATTGCAAAATAGTTTAGCTGCATATAATAAGCAAATAAATGAAATCAAGGACTTTGTGTAATGTCGTGTCAACATAACAGATAATAGCATCTACAAACCTTTCACAAAAAAATTGTACTATGAGAATATAGAAATGCAAAAGGGAAGAAAAATATCATAACCCTGTTTGCCTCTGGATGCAACACATTGCCAAGAAGGACTTAAACATCCAACCATATGAATGCAGAAACTCCTTTTCATAGGCACTCGACAGGCTATGAAACGCAAGACAATAGTTACTTCATATGTAAGCTATTATACAAAAACTATTGCATACACCAAAACTAAAAACACTTGGAGAACACAAAACACATACAAAGGGGTTCAGAAGTATCGCAGAAATATTAAAAGGAGAATGATTAACCTTTCATATGATCCAGAAGAGGATATTATAGTAGTGCTTTTGCCCGAAAGAAAACTGTCATTTCTGCCCAAACATGGAAACAGAATGCAACAAACAATTGATTATTGTTGAAACATTTAAATAGGAAAACAATAATCAGTAGCTGTTTTCTATAATCTATTAGCAAGCTTGAACTTTTGAATTGAGAGAAAAATGAATACAAGTCAGAATTATCAAAATAGTAGGTCCAGACTTCACTCCAATAAAAAAGATAGTACTTACGGTCCCTTGGGTTGTGAAGAAGGACCAGCAACCAAAGCATTTTGGGCCCATCCCTTCTCTCGGTCATTAGAATTTACTGAACCTATGAAATAATCAAAACACACATCGATTAGAAGTTTACCCATGTACTGATATACTTTCAGTATAAAAATTGAAGATCACAAACCGATGCTGCACAACATTAAATAAAATAGGTCAAAGACTTTCCTGTGTATCTTCAATAAATAGGATATTTAACTATAACATTAGTTTCTGTTTATTTTATTGTATAACGTGTTTATCAGCAACCAACAGACACATATAAGGTAAATATAAAAACTAACATTTTAACAGATTAACAATGTAAATGGAATTCGAAATATGCAAACTTCAGTTCTATTAGTCCATCTGTCCAAGTTTAACTGTCCATACGCTAAAAAGCAAGGTTAGGGCCTAGGTGCCGATTAAGGACTTTTTTTTAACTTACCAGCGAGATACCGGCAAAACGCATTTTGTATTAAATAAATAGACAAATATATAATGCATATGTTAGATAAAAAGTAGCAATAGTTTAGTAAAATAAGATAGTTCCAAACACATTTTAGTTCATGTTCTGCGAAATTGAATTGTATTTGAAAAGTGAATTGAACTTGCCATCAATAATCTCTTTAGTGTTTGTGCTATGCACAGATCTTGGAGTACAATTTTCATACACTTTAGAATTTTATATAAATGACATTTGACCGGGTTTTGACCAATTTTCAATTATCGGTGAAAATTGGTCAAATCTCGGTAAGTTAAGTTTCACTGAGTTCTTGAGGAGATATAGGTTTATTTAGAACACTGCAAAAAAGCAACATCCCAATTCAAGTTTCTATTTTCCTGTTTGATAGATTTTGTTGTATGGGTAGGCTATAATAATCAATTGAGTTTATTCCTATGAGGTCAGCTTAGACAAAGTCAACCACTAATAATATAATACTCGGCAACCGCAGAAAGTCAATTAAGAAGTCCTTTTTTCGGCAATCCCTAGTCTCATTACTAACCTAATTTGTATGTACCAAGATTCAAACTCGGAACGTCACTTATGTAGAAGTGAGCTCCTTACCACTTGACCCAACTTATATAGGTACAAAGTCAATTAAGAACTGTTAGTTTGTGACGTGGGAGTGTATAGCACATCCCCATCAACTGACTAGGTTATTTTGCTTACTAGATCATTCATCAAAATACTATGCATGCTTGTGTTTGCAATATTATGAATAAATATCATTGCCATCAAAACTTCAATTCATAAACATGTAAGCAAATACCTGTAAGAGCAAGAGCATTGGAAGGTACTGAATCTTTAGTAGGTAGACCAGAGCTGGCCTGAGTAGCAGGCTGACTCGGAGTGCTCTTTATCCCCCCAAACTCAGCATTTATCTGAAATTATAATTACACAAAAGGGCAAGCCAAACATGCTGAATTCACCGTGGGGCACGAATTGGAGGTTCAAATTCAACCAAATAAATTGATGAGGATGCAAGTCAAGTTCATAGGAAAATGCAGAAATTACTAACCTTGTGGCTCATGCGAATCTTTTTGCTGCAATACAAACAAAACCCAAGGAAAGAAGAAAAATTGACGTTAGGGTTTGTTTCGCCAGAAAGGTTTA
Source organism: Erodium maritimum (assembly GCA_963921825.1). Classification (NCBI taxonomy): domain Eukaryota; kingdom Viridiplantae; phylum Streptophyta; class Magnoliopsida; order Geraniales; family Geraniaceae; genus Erodium; species Erodium maritimum. Next base: position 35,080,041 of record OY997593.1, on the reverse strand, counting down.
CAAGAGTTGAGACGGAGAGGAGAGAGAGAATAGAGAAATGTAACCTCTCGGGATCAGGAGGAGCAAGATGGCCGTGGATGGGAGAGAAGAGATCAACAGCTCGTTTGAGGGATTTGAAGCTGAGCTTCTTCAAAGACTGTGGCTCCACTGGTTCCATCTCCAGAGCGGTTCCGGGCATTGTTGTGCTCTTTACACACCACAAGGTTATGGGTCTCGACAGCCCCGACGATATTAGGTCTTCAGAGACTGAGAGGAGAGACCTTTAAGTTTTGCCCAAATACAATGACGGGGTCAGCTACAAAGAACCAGTACCCAGGTACCAGCCCCCACAGTGGTAATTTTTGAAGATACTAAGGCAGGTTAACATAAAGTAAAGTGTCCGAAACTTGCCACCAAATTAAACTAGAAATTAAAATAAAAACATAAGTTTTTTTTGTTTGCGAAATACGAGCTTATATTAATTCAAACTCAAACATACGATAATTCGTAATGAAAATACTGGAAATGAAACTGATAAAGCAACAGGACATAATGTAAAAGCTCTCTTTCTGGATCTGGGGTCGTCTGGAGATTTGTACTACGACAGCGTCCTGTGCGGAAACCGATACAGCTTCGTTAGACTGGGTGTCAAGGGCCGAGCAGACTCCTTGTACGAGGTTGCATTGGTGGACTAGGGATTTCCCCTAGGTGCCAGCGTGCGTCGTCCTCCCTTGAATGATTGAGGTAGGGCTCCAAAACGCGGGAATGCTGGCCACCAGATTGGTAGAGGGATACCGGGGCGAGCCTTGGTGGTATCGATGTCACCTTACATCCAGAGGGGCGGTATGGCCGGCTGACCCCCCTCTGGACCGACGTAGCCTCATTCCTGGAGGCGAGGGTGCTTGTACCCCCCCCCCCCCCCCCGCCGCTCTATGTGATGCCCCGTCAGAGTGAGTCTGCACCGGCCGAGCCCATTGTGGCCCACTCTCCATTCTTGCCTAGGCCCTTTTGGCATCCGTGAGCAGGCCCGGACCATGTGGCCCATCGACCTTCTCTACTTGGGAAGCCCTAGCAGGCTACTTCCCAGGGCGCCGCTTCTACGATGTCGTCACCGGCTCTGCCTCCTCTTGTCGGCCTGAACCCTGCTCTGACTGCTCTGACGCCCCTGCCGTGATTAGGATAGGGTCAGTTGATCCCTCCTCCTCCGCCCAAGCCTCCATCTGCCGGGTCATCAAGGTTCCCCAGCGAAACCCCCTCGGCGACGAGCCGGTCCTCGGGACCACCACCGGTTTTTTTCCTCCCGTCTGCCGAGGGCGTGGTCTTGCTTTCGGCGTCCTCCTGAGAATCCCACGCTGGTACGCCGTCGTATGCTCCACTGGCCGCCGACCCTTTTCTACACGGTCCCCGGGTTCCCGAGCCGCCATGAAGAACATCGGGGTTGCCTCCTCCGCCGTCCGCGGCGACTCAACCTCCGTCCCTATGGGAGACGCCGCCCTCGGAGAGCCCGAGAATTCCGGCGTTCCACTTCTTTTCGGCGTACCCCTGCTAGCCTCCAGGGTCTTCATCTCCGTCGACGGCTCCCTGAGCAGTTCGACGCCAAAGCTCCCATCCTCGCTCGACAATTTCTCGGCCGATACCACCATGTTTTCTTCTTGGCAAAACATTCGTTCTCTAGAGCTTTGAGAGATCAAGGTCTGCGTCATTACAATTAACCAATTGTTTTGATTAATCTATTCAAATCTATTTTCGAAAGAACATAAGTTAAAACATGCGTCAATAGAAATACGAAATGTTTTTTCAGAAACGAATAGTGTTGATAAGTGACGATCATTCTGAAAGTATTCGATGAAAGAAAAGAACGAGGTTTGGCTTATCTGTCCTCGAAAAATCAGTTTACCGCAAATGGATTATCTCTTGTGTTGGTTAAGAACTTTTGGTGTCCTTCCTCGAATAGATGTGAGGGCTCTGATTTGGTATGGTATGTTGAAAATCGTCTGACCTAAGAGAAGACAGACTGATACTTAATAGTGACAACACCACTCTCGACAAGATAGTTCGAAAGTCTCAACTCAATTATCCATTGAAGGTAATCATTCGGATAAACGAGGGAGCTTCCCGCCCCTCGCCTATTGCACCATAACCCTAAAAAACTCGATCGCGTCAAACTTTGTCTCTTGGCGAAATCCCAAGAAATGTCTGATTCGAAAACCCACCTACCAGATCATATAACCGCTAAGGAGCTCAGCAACGTGAAACCATACTACAATCCAAAAATTGGAGATATCTCATTTTACGATCGGAAAATGAGGTGTGTTTCCCCCACCACGACAAATGGTGAGCTACAAGTTATGCTCTCAATCTCCGTAGGGCTAAGCATATACATCGTTGCCTCCCGCTGGGTCTTAACCCTTACGTTACTCCAATCTGAGTCAACATCATGATGATAGCCTCCAAAATGGTATATATTTATATCGTAACCATCTCCTCTAGGATGGGAACCTCCTTTATCGCGTCTTCGTCGATAGGCCAAAGGTACACGAGCGCGGATCCTCACAACAAAAAGGAATCTCAGCCCCAAGCCTCCACCATCAGAAGTTGTGGCCACACATCACGCGCGTGAAGTTCGATGTCCAGCATGCTTACCCGGGATGTTGTCGTCGTCGCCTTGATCGGCCTTTTCCGTACCTCGACACAAGGGTTACCAATCACTGGCGTCACAATTGCCGGATTCCTTAGTCGCATTCCCCCTTTTGATGTCGCTGCTGGATAATAGTATATTGTGAGTCGTCGTTTCCGCAAAGGATGGAAACCATAGCTAAGGGTGTGCATCCTCTATGGAACTATTGTTGTCGTTCTCGCACGACAGTTCCTGCTACTCGCATCTACGCCACCGGCGGCGTTGGGTATAACCAAACCTCTATATTTTGCATCGCTACCCTTTTCACGAAGAAAAAACTCTTATGCACATCATTCAAGACTAATAAAAGAACCCCATAACCAACCTTGTATTGGAATGGTCTCCATGATGCCTTCATGATTAATCAGAACCTTCAAACTCCGGCAAAACTTTAGCTGCTACAATGTACTCATGAAAGGAAAGCCCAATCTAGGTTCTGCTTTATTGCTTGAATGTCACATGCCCCATACAGATACAAATAATTATGATTTACTTTCCCTCTTTAAAAGTTATGGTTAACTGCCTTAATATATGGGTAATACTTATTTTTGTTGGAGCTAAAACTTAATTATTTTACAAATAAACACATTTAATTTTATGATAAAAATGAACATAGACATAATTAAATAAAATTATTTTACAAATAAACACATTTAATTTTATGATTAAAATGAACATAGACATATTTTTTTTATAAGAAGGAGCGTGAAGTCGGCGTTGAAACAAAGCTTTAGGTTTCGAAAGACCAAGCTTCAAAACGCTTCTTTTTGTGATGTTTGTGGTACTGGTTTTCTGAGGGCGATCTCTAACTTTTGTGCAGTGTGTGGATCATCACGTTTGTTGGTACACAATGGATTTCTCGTTGCCTCTGTTCTGGGTAGGAAAAACAGAGTTAGTAAGGGTGCAAAGGACTCAGGCGTGACCAACAATGGTGTGGGGTTGAAGTCCGTGTTCACTCAGCGTGGTGTTCAGAAAGCTGTCCCAGATTTTCAAGGAGCATATGTTTAGGTTTCGGCGAAGGAATCATTGACATCCACGAATGATCCAGGTTCCACTGGCGCTGTAGAATTTCTAGTGACAGTGTCTTTGAATGAGGCGTCAATTTCTCCAAGGGGTTCAAGTTCGAAGGTCTTTATATACAATCTGACTTTCGGTTCAACTGATGAGTGGTTGCAGAACACGTTTAGGGAATTTGGTGAACTCGTATCAGCAATCGCGATCAAACGGCCAAATTAGGAAAGGTCGATGCTTTGGCTTTGTGGAGTTTCGTTCTTCGGTTGCAGCTCGGAAAGCCATTAAGGTCTACAATGGCTTCAAATATAATGGATACAAACTTTTGTGGTTTTAGCTCGTCCTGAACAGGTCTCATCGGTTAAACCTGTAGCTCCAAAATTGAACAGCCATGGCCGTTTTGTTGTGGATACGCAGGTTTTGCAGAAGAAGGTGATGGGGACGATGGTAGGGTTATGTGAACCAAATCAGAATTGTACCAGTTTGTCGCAGGGGAAGGTTTCGTCGGGGATGGAGTTGGTGTCGTGCTCATCTTCTCAGGTCGGGTCGGTGATGACGGCTGATCGGAAAATAGTTAGGGAGATCGTTTGTATGATGGATTTGGTTTGGGAGAAGATCTTGGCTTCTCCGCGATCTTTGCGTGATGTGGTTTCAAATTTTGTTTGCGAATCTGAATTTCGATCTCTACGTGATTCCATTTTCCATTGTGAATCCGAGCCTCTTGGTTTGGAGGATACAGTTGGTTTTAAAGATCATTTATCTTTGGGCCGGACTCAATTGGGTTGTTCTGAAGCCCAATGCAAAGAGGTTTCCCATCCTGATACTGTTTTGGGTTGCGCTCCTTTACTTGTTGAGCAGGTAATAGCGCAACCTCTGGTTGTCGGGGCTGGGACAGCAGCTCATTTAGCTTCGGAAGGAATTCTAGAGGTTGAAAATCTGGTATCGAAAGATCAGGTCAGGCTGGAGGTGAAAGAGTCCATTCCGTGGAAAAACGTCCTACTTCAACCTCCACCGCGTAAGATAGACCTTCCACTTACACGGTTGTAACTAGATCGAGAAATCGTTCGTTGAGTCGGGAACGTGCCATCAAATCTGCGCCACCTGTATCGGTTTTGTGGAAAGCGTCGGCTTCCAAGAAACCAGCGGCCTAGTTTGATGGGTTTTACTAGTTCGTTACCGTGTTTTGTTTTGTCTTGTTTTGTTTTAGGTTAAGGCTAGGCCTTTTAACTCCACCTTAGTGGAGTTCCTTTGTAAGCGTGTTTGGGTCTTTTGACCTTTTGGTTCATTTCTTTTTGATATGAGTCACTTTTTCTAATAAAAAACTGAGCTTATCTAAAAAAATATTTTTTTTATCGGAAATATATAAATTTATAAACGAAACAAATAATATAAAACAAAGAGACCCAGAGATTCAGGAAGGGGTCTAAGGCGGAAACAGTAAAACCAGTCAAATTAAAAAATCACAATCATGTGACTTCGACGGGACTAGGAGTCCTGCTACTATAGTGAGAGATCAATGTCGCTTTAACCTTTCTGAATCCCTCTTCAGTAGAGCCACGGTAGTGAAGCCCCAAACTTTCCGCAAATTTAGCCACGATGTGGGTAATGTACTCTCTCTAGCGCAACTATCGATCAATGGCGAGGAAAGCCTTGAAAAAGCATTTAATTGAGGGGTGAAATTAAAAAAGTCGACCTGGAGCGTCGGAGGAGATCGGTCAGAAATAGGGACGAGGGCCTAATCCAGGCCTTCATCAAGATCCAAAACATAGGCAATGTCTGATCCACCAGCAACTGGAGCCATATCAGCCCACCTTTCTAACGTGTTTTTAGAAGGAGCCAAAGAACACTTAGCCCCATACGAAGCAACAACTAGATGGGAAACCTTATCAATTGGAGCGAGGACATGAGCGTCCTCCAAGACTAGCAGTCAAAAGGTGTTGGGGCTCGAGCCAACAATTGGAACCGACATGCTACACCTCGCAGCAATCGAGTATCTTGCCTCAACAACACCAGTATGGGAAAGATAAAGGACAATATTCATGATAGTTGGCTCGAGAAGCACATCAACACAGAACCCCGGTCCATGAGTGGCAACACCCGCCTACAAGTCGTGACGTCCAACATAAGAATAAGAACAAATGCCTCAGAAGACTGAGATTCGGACAATGAGCAAGGATGATTGGCAACCAGTGTACCAAGCTTCCCAGCAATCTCAAACATAGAATCCCGAGTCTAACAAATGATAGGGAGGTCGATGATGTTCAAATAGTGAAGTTGGAACCCCAACCTAACACGTTGCACACTGATTGACAAAAAGAAGAACCATGGACGCAATAACTTCCAATCATTAATAGATAGGGTTGTCCAAACAACCCGATCCTCGCAAGACACAAGGAAAGCAAGCGATCCTATGTCAAGAAGATCAACCCTTAGGATCCATGCCATCTATAGACCAGTGGTAATGGTGCGGACCACGATGGAGGAGCTAGTTATGTTGATCACATAAAAAGTCGATATATTCTAAAATAGAGGAGCCAACGGGAGAGTGCACAAATCCGAGTGGGGCTGAGCAGGTGTATTGTCCTCTAGAGGTAAAAGGCGCGAAGAAGCTCTCTCGGTGCCTAATGACGGAACCCTAGCATTTTTTTCTGCAACCACATCACTCACCGCACACACTTCTTGCCCAGTTCCACTTAAAGCTTTTGGTCCCCAAGCAAAGAGCCTTTTAGAGTCATCAGACCTCTTGAAATACATGAAGGTGTACCGTTGACCTTTGAAAGATATCTTAGGACCAACATTTTCAAAAATAATGATTCTGAAAGGAGCATAGAGAACTCTAAGCTCCTCATTTGTAGTAGCGCTAGGAAAATTGGTCAAAAAAATGGACGTTCCTTGTTAGGAAGCTCAATGGAGTGAGCGAGAGGTCCTTTCCGTTAACGTTCAACCACTTTCCAATCATTCCTTATGGTGGGAGCATCCCGAGCCAAAGTAACCACGAAAGCAAAATATTTTGCATGTGCATCAAAAGAAATCGAAGGAGCAGCAAAAAAAAATGTTGGAGCATTAAGAGAACTTGAGGTGGCAGCAGTAAATGAACGAGCACCAGAACGCAAGACCAAGCCGTCGAGATGAGTCTGGACTCAATCAATAGCGTGGCTGGTGAAACATGGATGGCAAAAGCAAGAGGTAGGGGTGGGCATCGGTCGGGGCCCGACAATATTTTCATTATCTATAACCCAAACCGGGAGGACCGGTTACTTGAAATCCGTAACCGTCACTGCACAGGGTACCAACGGGAAACCTAAAAACCGACCGCCATGGAGCCAGCTTGTAAAGACCGCTCCTGGTCAACGCCGGTCAAATCGGCGGAAAAACGGAAATTTTTTTTAAAATTTTGGACATACACCTAAATAAACCTAAAATTGACCCCGAGGGTCATATCAGACTTAAGTTGACCCGATGTCGACCAAAGTGAGTTCTGGGTAACTCAGGGCAACTTTCTGGCCAATTCGGGAAAAGTTGACTGTTTGCCGAAAAAGTCAACCGAGGGACGTTTTGGTCCATTCGAGGCCCGATTTGGACCCAAAAAGCTTAGCCGTTGTTATAGTGGTTTTAGTTAGACCGTTTCCTTGTAGCACGCGAAATTTCACAAATTTTTGGAAAATGATCCCGAAACGGCCCGAGACGGTCGAATTTCGCGAATCGGACAGAAAAATATCTACCACGACATTTTTCTAAAGGGTGGGACCCACAGGACACATGTCAACAAAGGGGTGGAGTGGTTTTTGAAAAAAATAAAAGGGAAAGGCAGTGAATGGTTCGGCCAAAGCAAAAGAAAAGGAGAGAAGGAGAGAAAAAAAAAATAGAGAAAAGAAGAGAGAAGGAGGAAAGGAAAAAGGAAAAGAAAAGTGAGGAGTTTTGTCGATTTCCCGATGATCCGACCGACAAATCGTCTCAACGACTGCGGATTCGAACTCCCCTCGTCATTCCCTACGGTGAGAACCCAATTTTTTCTCGTTTTGGTACATTTGAAAATTAGGGTTTGAGTTTAAACGAGTCAAATATGGTTGGGTTTTGGTTAGGATTGGTTTAAAGATGAATGGTTGAGGTTTGGGGTTCGTTAGGAACGTTTTAGGGTGAAAAGGAAAATTTTCCTTTGGGGTCGTGTGGGGCCCACTTGCCCGGGCCTCGGGTTTTTCGTGTTCGGGTGGTTTTGGACGATCCCCGAATCGATAATTCACACCCGGAACGAATTATGGGATTAAATTGTGGAAATTGGAAATTTCGGGTTTAGAAACTTTAAATGCGAATTAAATTGCTCGGAAGTCGGAAATTGATTCCGTCGATTGCGTTGGAACACTTGAATTATTTAAGGACCATAGAAACGAAAATGGGAATTTTCGGAGCCCCGGTAGGCGTTTTTCCGATCGCGTGCAGATTCGCCGAGCCGGGCGAATCGGGCCTTTCCGGGCCCATTGTTGACAATGTCGAGTAATTGGGAAGTTTGGGAGTGATCGGCATTGTCGGGGTTTCTTTTGAGCGTCAAATTCATTAAAATTCAGCTTTGCCTGCGAACTTAAAAAGCGTTTTAATTTGTAATCTTGTTAGATCGTGCTGCCGACCGCGAAAAGAGGAGAGTGAGCGGGTGACTGCGAGCGCGTCGGAGCTTGAGCGTGGATTTTTGGAAAGCGTTACGAGGTAGGGAAAAGTAGCCGAATATCGGCCTTGACTAGGGAAATTTATTAGTAGAAATGCATGTGACACTTGGTGGTGTCGTAGGATAAGTGAATTTATCGAACGATAGAAATGCATGTGGGCACTTAGTTGTGCCCATAGGTTAAGTAACTTGTTGTGTTTTCGTGTGTGGCCATGTGTGCCTGTGGGGTGTTAAACTTGTATTGTTGATGACTGTCTTGCTGAGTGGTAGTTAGTCGTTATATTATTCTCGCTATTTGTTGAACATTGTGTGATGACTGTGATTGCATGGAGGTTTGGCCCGCCTGACGACAAAGGGTGCCACGGGGTCGCGCGCGTAAGGGTTGGCAAGCCTTCCGACTAACCATCGGTAAAGTGTGCATTGCTCCGCGATGAAGGGTGGCTCCCCTTCCGACTAACTATCGGAAAAGTATTGCGTTATATGCTGCGAAGAGGTCGACCGCCTGGCCCGACTGCGTGTCGGGGAAAGTTGCGTGGGGCAGGCTCAAGCCCAGCCGGTTAGCTACCGGAAACTGAGCAGCTGGTGTGCGGTCCTTTGTGATCTTAGGTGTTGCGTGATTATTATTGCGTATTTGATTGAGGTCGTAACTGCTGGGTCGGGTCTACATTACGTGTCCGGTTTTGAGTTGGTTGGGAATAATTTTAGTTGCTGTATTGCGTGACCGTCAGTCCAAATTGTGTTTTTGGGGTGGTAGTCCTCGGGGTTATTGTTGTTGTCGGGTTCCCGATATTTCTGCTGGTATGCCGTGGTCAACCCGGTATCCGTGGCGGTGAGCGAAATGCTCACCCCCTGCTACTTTTCCTGCAAGTACTGGTCGTGAGACGGACTAGGAGAGCCCTCGAAGCTTGAAGAGCTGGGAGCGGAAGTCCGGGTCTCTAGGTAGTTAGTGACGTACCTTGTATCTCGTTTGTAGATCGTTTTGAACGTATTTTCCGCTGTAAAATTATCGTTTTTGTTTAACTTAAGTGTTGATTTAAAGAGGTTTATTAAAATGTTTGAAAATCGTTTTTTTGTTTCACCGTTCGCGTTCCGGGTTCGGTCCCACCGAATTCTGGGCGTGACAGCTTGGTATCAGAGCACGAGGTTTCACCCCTCGGACTGTACGTCAATTAGGTAGGGAGGATTGAGTCATTAAAATATCATGTCGTGCGTTGGTCACGCAAGTCGAAAACCGTGTGTAGACCTGTAGCGACCTAAGTTACGATTGCTGCGTGAAACGTTTTTAGGCTGTCACGGCTCGACTCAGGGGCGCCCCTGTAGTCGAACGTGACAGTGCTGATATCAAGTGGGTACAACGTAGTTCGGGGACGCATGGACCGGGTTGTAACCACGTGATGTCAAAAATGAGATTTTACAAAGAGAAAATTTTAAAATTATTTGGCCCTGTGGGCGTATGTGTTAAGATTGGTTAGCCCCGTGGGCGTGCGTTTTAAAATTGGTTGGCCTTGTGGGCTTGTGATTGAGGTCGGGTGACTTGAATTTGTCTGTGAATTGTTGTGCGTGTGTTTGTTAAACTGGTGGTCGAACGTCTGTGACGCACAAGTGTGCGAGTCGTTGTGAGAAGAGTAGGATACGAGTGCGCTAGGGTAGACGTAGCGGGTGTGACGAGTGCGAAATCGTCACAGCTACGGGACGGGCCACAGACCGACCCGGTAGGAGGCACGGTCTAGGCCCCTGCTTCGACACGAAAGGTTACACGCTCCGGGCCTCTTACCGGCCCGAATTGCGGTACGGCCCGGGCTACTCATCGGCCCGGATCAGTGAGCTACTTTGAAAAAAAAGGTTTTGGTGGCACTTTTAAGATTAATATACTCCTGCGTGCATTGTGATTGTTCTGATGATGCCTCCCGATGCGCGACCGGTAAAGTGCGATGGCAATGGTCCCCGTGAGGTGCGTCGTACCTTCCGACGCGCGATTGGTAAAGTGATGATGCTTGAGTTGTGCACGAGAGGTGTGCCGTACCTTCCGATGTGCGACCGGTAAAGTGCGAGGGGCGGTGTTCCCAGTGAGGTGTGTCGTACCTTCCGGCGAGCGATCGGTAAGGTGGGAGGCTTGAGGTACGCTGCCTTCCCGATCGGTGATCGGGTAAAATGTGGGGCTACGCCGGGCCCAACGTCCGGCTAACATAAAACTGTGCAGTTTGTGTGTTGATATTGCGTGACTTGTTCACGATTGTGTTTGTTTGTAGAGGTCGTAAGTTCTGTGTTAAAGGGTGAGGTCTTGGGTTCGAAACTCATCAATAACCTACGGTGGTGATACATTGCCTCTAGGTGTGAGGGTCTCACCACGGAGAGGGGTTAGGGTTGATGCGCTGCGGCGCCATACGAACCAGGTTTCCCTCACGTGGACGGGTGGTTTGAGGTTTCCCTCACGTGAGTGGGTTGTTTGAGGTTTCCCTCACGTGAACGGGTTGTTTGAGGTTTCCCTCACGTGAGTGGGTTGTTTGAGGTTTCCCTCACGTGAACGGATGGTTTGAGGTTTCCCTCACGTGAGTGGGTTGTTTTAGGTTTCCCTCACGTGAACGGGTGGTTTGAGGTTTCCCTCACATGAGTGGGTTGTTCGAGGTTTCCCCTATGTGATCGGGTTGGTTGAGGTTTCCCTCACGTGAACAGGTGGTTTAAGGTTTCCCTCACGTGAGTGAGTTGTTCGAGGTTTCCCTCACGTGAGTGGGTTGTTTGAGGTTTCCCTCACGTGAACGGCTGGTTTGAGGTTTCCCTCGCGTGAGTGGGTTGTTCGAGGTTTCCCCTACATGATCCCCGTTTTGAGGTTTCCCCTATGTGATCGGGTAATTGAGGTATTGATGTGGTGAGAATAGTGTTTTTCTTAGTTGAGAATATGATCCCCATTCGAGGTTTCCCTTACGTGAGCGAGTATTTGAGGTATTGATATCATGATCAGTTGTGACAAGCGCGATTATGAGAACCGTGTGTGTTAACCGGTTGAGTATAGGCCGGAACGTCTAGGTTGGGTGAGCGTTAGGATAGTGAGTGTATCGCCATTGTGAGAGTTCGCGAGTTAAGCGTGTGCGTGGGTTGTGGACCCACCACACGGTGGCCGAAGTACGAGGCCAAGTTTACGGCACTGCCCCGCTTTGCACCAGTGATGGTGGTGGCTGAAGCGAACCGATATAGGAGGTTCGAGAGAGGGCTCAAGAGCCCTGATACTGGATCGAGTCCTCACCCCGAGGATTCGGGTATGTTCGGAGTTGGTGTACACGACGACGGTAGTGGAGCGAGGTCTCAGAGAGACTGCGAGGGTCCGTGAGGTTTGGCAGCAACTGAGTTTGTGCGTGTATCCGTGGGGAGGATACTTACGAAATGACAGCCTTTGACGTGACTCTGGAAATGGATTGGCTGGCGAAGTACCGAGCCAATATCGACTGTTACAGGCGACGAGTGACGGTGTCAGCACGCAACACAAAGGTTTCGTGTATTTTGGGCAGTAAGAGCGGAGTTCTCCTGTCGCCATTGTCCGCAGTGGAGGAAGTATCGGTCGAGCGGAGCCGAGAGTTACCGCGAGTGGTGTGCGATTTCCCCAAGGTCTTTCCGGAGGAGTTGAGCGGGTTGCCACCAGTTCGTGAGGTGGAGTTCGGGATAGACCTGATGCCGGGAACGGCACCAATATCGATGACGCCTTACAGGTTCGCGCCAGCAGAGTTGACCAGGCTGAAGCGTCACCTCGAGGAGCTTCAGCAGAAGGGGTTTATCCGGCCAAGCACATCGCTGTGGGGAGCGCCAGCAGTCTTCGTGAAGAAGAAGAGTGGGGAGCTTCGGATGTGCATCGACTACCGGAAGCTGAACAGGGTTACGGTGAAGAACCGATTCCCGATGCCGGGAATTGACGACTTGTTCGACCAGTTGAGAGGGTCGACATGTTTCTCGAAGATCGATCCTGCGGTCCGGATATTACCAGTTGCGTGTCCGAGGGGAGGACGTTGAAAAGACTGCATTCCGGACACGGTATGGGCATTACGAGTTCTTGGTGATGTCATTTGGACTGACGAACGCACCTGCAGCGTTCATGGATCTGATGAATAGTATATTCCGGCCGTTCTTAGATCAATTTGTGGTGGTGTTTGTAGACGACATCTTGATCTATTCGCAGAATGAGGCGGCGCATGAGGAGCATCTGAGGGCTGTTCTGACCCTATTGCACACATATCAGCTATACGCCAACCTGGAGAAGTGCGAGTTTTGGCTCGCTGAGTTGAAATTCCTCGGTCACATTGTGTTCCGTGACGGTGTATTGGTCGATCCGGCGAAGATCGACGCGGTTTCGAAGTGGGCGCGGCCCACGAGCGTCTTCGAGATCCGCAGCTTTTTGGAGTTGGCTGGGTGTTATCGGCGATTCGTCTAGGACTTTGCGCGGCTAGCCGCGCCTATGACTCTTTTGACGCGCAAGGGAGTCGGGTTTGTGTGGACTGACGATTGTGAACGTGCGTTCACGGAGCTGAAGGCTCGTCTGACTACCGCTCCAGTGTTGATAGTGCCAGAGCGCGGGATCGGGTATGAGGCCTATTGTGACGCGTCCGGGGAAGGACTTGGCTGCGTGCTGATGCAGTTAGGGAAGGTGGTTGCTTATGCCTCCAGGCAGTTGAAGACGCACGAGCGCAACTACACTACCCATGACCTGGAATTAGCAGCACTCGTGTTCGCGCTGAAAGGATGGCGGTATTACCTGTATGGCGAGCGATTTCAGGTGTTCTCGGATCGCAAGAGCCTCAAGTACATCTTTCCCCAACGAGACCTGAACATGCGCCAGCGGCGATGGATGGAGCTACTTGAGGAGTACGACTTTGAGATACTCTACCACCCGGGGAAGGCGAATGTGGTCGCCGACGCCCTGAGTAGGAAGTCGGTTCCGGGCCTTGCTAGCATATCAGTATGGGAGTGGGATATGATGGGGGAGCTGGGCACGTTCGGCCTTGAGTTAGAGGAGGTTACGGGGAGCGTGGTCATGTGCTCATTGGTGGCTCAGCCATCACTCAATGCCCAAGTGTTAGAGGCGCAGTTAGAGGATGTCGAGACGTCAGAGATCCGAGAGAGGGTTGTTAGTGGTGTCGATGCGGAAGGATGGGAACTCAGTGCTGATTGGGGTTTACGGTATCGAGGAGGGTTGTTCGTGCCGCGTAGCTGTGGAGACGACGTGCTGCGAGGGTCGCATCATTCGCGTCTTACAGTGCACTTGGGTAGTACTAAGATGTACCGCGACATCAGGCGGCACTTCAGGTGGAGCGGGATGCGGAAAGCAGTCCCGGAGTTTGTGTCGAGATGTCTCACCTGTAAGCAGGTGAAAGCCGAGCATCAGCGTCACGCCGGATTATTGCAGCCACTGCCGATTGCCCAGTGGAAGTGGGAGCACGTCATGATGGACTTCGTGAGTGGATTGCCGAGATCACCGAGGGGACATGATTCAGTATGGGTGGTAGTCGATCGGCTGACCAAGTCGGCCCATTTACTGGCCATGAGGATGACTGATCCGGTTGACAAGTTGAGCCGCATGTACATTCAGGAGATCGTGCGTCTCCATGGAGTCCTTGTGTGGATAGTGTCTGATAGGGATCCCCGTTTCACGTCCATATTTTGGCCGAGTCTGCAGACCGCGTTGGGGACCGAGGTTTTGCTCAGTACACTATTAGTCTTAGTGCCCGTAGTTCAATCATAAATGTCCAAATATATGTATCATCATTAGCAACAAAAGTAAAGCGGCTTTATATTACTTATGTGTTGGAGTAATATATCGATGTGTGTTCTGATCTATGCCCACAATGCGAATAGAACCATAGATCGAGATGGATCACACTCGATGGGTCCCTAGTCAATAAAGCTTAACTAGAAGCGACTAGTATGAAAGATGGCTCTTCATGGCTTACGTTATGTTAGTCATTGGAATGGGATTCTGGAGTCTGATCATAGATATCATGTGGGACATGATATTGGACGACCCGCCCTGAATATGTGCCATAGATTGAGTCATGAACATATTCAGTGTCGTAGCTTGTCATGTATCCTTAGACCAAGGAGTCTTTGTGATCGCTATGCAGTCAACAACTAAGTTTGACCTGAGCCTAACGTTGTCCGTAACAGGGCTTCCATAACGGCCAGGATTGGCTTGGGGACGGGCTGCATGAGTGACACGAAAGACGGCTAAGGGATTTATCCCTCATACTGAGGTATGGGAAAGATATCGGTTCTCGTCCGCTTGATCGAGAGTGACTGAAAGAATAGTATGGCCATGCACATGATACTAGGTATCATATATTCAGTCATCTCACATATCAAGGAACAATGATTGAGAATAATTAGGATGATGGCTCTATGCCTTATCTCAATCAGGATATCGGAGATAAAAGGATAATGACAGGAACGATGGAAAGGTTAGAATCGATTGGTTCGATTCGCTATGTAGTGTCAGGTAATACTAAAGTCTCATTAGTTGCCACTTATATAGGATCAAGTAAAATGGGATTTTACGTTGATCTATCGACATGCATAAACCTAAGGGTCACACCGAAGGATGAAACTCATTGACACATTTATGGAGAATGGCCAAAAGAGAGTTGTCTCGGGACATGACCAAAACTGGGTTTTGGGTCATGTGCCCGTAAGTGAATAGGACATTACGGATCAAGACAAGGCTTGGAGTCTTGGGATTGATCGCGTCGGATAATGTTGGACATTTCCGGTATGGAAGGCTTGGAGGCGATGAGCACGTCACGGGACCTCGATGGGAATGGCCATGGGCCATGTTCCAAGAGGCCCATGAAAGGCCCATGCAACCAAGGCCCATGGAACTAATTAATCAAGTCTTGATTAATTAGTACTAAGTAACCAAGACAAGGATTAAGGTGTTGGTGATTCACCACCTAACCCATCTTGTCTTGCCATACCTAACACCATACTTGTCTTACTTCACACCATGCTTCACACCTAACTTGTCCTTGATGGTTGTTGATGGTTTAAGTCATCTTTTTCCTACAACAAATCACAAGACAAGAAGAAAAACACAACTTCTCTCCCTCTCACCCTACAGTTTCGGGTTTGGCATTTTTCCTCCCTCTTGTTGTGTTCTTGAGTCATATAAAGAAGAACTACGTGGCTTTGATTCAAATTGGATACGTAGGCGTCTTGGAGACTCAAGCCGATCATCGTTTCTTTGGTGTTCTCTTCCTTTTCTTGAACTAATTGGTAAGGAAACATCCATATTGTTTATTCTCTTGTGCATCTAATATTTGGTAGTGTTCTATGACATGGTCTCGAATTATTTCCGCTGCAAGTATGCGTTCATACCCTCCATCAAGACCCAACATACACCACACCACCCCCGACAGACAGCCAGTCCGAGCGCACGATCCATATTTTGGAGGACATGCTGCGGGCATGTGTGTTAGACTTTAGGGGGTCGTGGGAAGACCACCTACCGTTAGTCGAGTTCGCCTACAACAATAGCTTCCAGGCCAGTATTGGGATGGCACCGTTTGAGGCGTTGTATGGTAGGTCGTGTCGATCGCCAGTATGCTGGGCAGAGGTGGGGGACAAGAGCCTGCTGGTGCCAGAGCTCGTCCGAGAGACGAAAGAGAAGGTTGCGCTAATACGCGAGCGGTTGAAGACCGCACAGAGTTGGCAGAAGAGCTACGCTGACAAACGACGCCGAACTCTTGAGTTTGCAGTCGGTGACCACGTGTTCCTGAAGGTGAGTCCGAGGAAGGGACTGGTGCGGTTCAGCCGCGGCGGAGGCAAGTTATCCCCGCGGTATATCGACCCTTTCGAGATCTTGAGTAGAGTGGGAGCAGTGGCATTACCACCGCAACTTGGGAGTGTTCATAACGTCTTCCACGTGTCCCAGTTGCGGGATTACAATGCAGACCCCTCCCACATCATTGAGTGGGAAGATATCGAGGTGACCGACGATGTCTCTTATGAGGAGCAACCGGTTCGAATCATGGACACACGGGAGCAGGTCCTGCGTGGCAAGGTTATCCGCCTAGTACGGGTGCAGTGGCGGCACCACGGGGCTGAGTCGACTTGGGAGCACGAGGACGAGGTTCGCGTGAAGTAGCCCGATCTGTTCGACTCCTAGGTACGTCTGTTTTAAATTTCGCGGACGAAATTCCTTTAAGGGGGGTAGATTGTAAAGACCGCTCCTGGTCAACGCCGGTCAAATCGGCGGAAAAATGAAAAAAATTTAAAATTTTGGACATACACCTAAATAAACCTAAAATTGATCCTGAGGGTCATATCGGACTTAAGTTGACCCCGATGTCGACCAAAGTGAGTTCTGGGTAACTCAGGGCAACTTTCTGGCCAATTCGGGAAAAGTTGACTGTTTGCCGAAAAAGTCAACCGAGGGACGTTTTGGTCCATTCGAGGCCCGATTTGGACCCAAAAAGCTTAGCCGTCGTTACAGTGGTCTTAGTTGGACCGTTTCCTTGTAGCACGCGAAATTTCACATTTTTTTGGAAAATGATCCCGACACGGTCGAATTTCGCGAATCGGACAGAAAAATATCTACCAAGATATTTTTTTTAAAGGTGGGACCCACATGACACATGTCAACAAAGGGGTGGAGTGTGGTTTTTGAACAAAATAAAAGGGAAAGGCAGTGAATGGTTCGGCCAAAGCAAAAGAAAAGGAGAGAAGGAGAGAAAAAAAAATAGAGAAAAGAAGAGAGAAGGAGGAAAGGAAAAAGGAAAAGAAAAGTGAGGAGTTTTGTCGATTTCCCGACGATCCGACCGACGAATCGTCTCAACGACTGCGGATTCGAACTCCCCTCGTCATTCCCTACGATGAGAACCCAATTTTTTCTCGTTTTGGTACGTTTGAAAATTAGGGTTTGAGTTTAAACGAGTCAAATATGGTTGGGTTTTGGTTAGAATTGGTTTAAAGATGAATGGTTGAGGTTTGGGGTTCGTTAGGAACGTTTTGGGGTGAAAAGGAAAATTTTCCTTTGGGGTCGTGTGGGGTCCACTTTCCCGGGCCTCGGGTTTTTCGTGTTCGGGTGGTTTTGGACGATCCCCGAATCGATAATTCACACCCGGAACGAATTATGGGATTAAATTGTGGAAATTGGAAATTTCGGGTTTAGAAACTTTAAATGCGAATTAAATCACTCGGAAGTCGGAAATTGATTCCGTCGATAGCGTTGGAACACTTGAATTATTTAAGGACCGTGGAAACGAAAATGGGAATTTTCGGAGCCCCGGAAGGCGTTTTTCAGATCGCGGGCAGATTCGCCGAGCCGGGCGAATCGGGCCTTTCTGGGCCCATTGTTGACAATGTCGAGTAATTGGGAAGTTTGGGAGTGATCGGCATTGTCGGGGTTGCTTTTGGGCGTCAAATTCATTAAAATTCAGCTTTGCCTGCGAACTTAAAAAGCGTTTTAATTTGTGATCTTGTTAGATCGTGCTGCCGACCACGGAAAGAGGAGACTGAGCGGATGACTGCGAGCGCGCCAGAGCTTGAGCGTGAATTTTTGGAAAGCGTTACGGGTTCGACCCTACCGAATTCGGGCGGACACAGTTGGTTACGATTTTTAACCGACCCATTCGGCTTTCTTTTGGGCCTTCAATTAAAACCCAAATTAGGAAGAAAAAAATATCAATTTCTGTAACAATTAGAATAATAAAACCTATTTACAACAAAAATACATTTAGTTATTACTAATAATTTGCTATTAAGCTATTACATCAAAAAAACTTTTCTAAAAAAGTCTTTAATGGTCTCTAAAAACAAAAACCTTCAAGTTAAATAAATGCCACAAACAATAAATAAAAGATTAAAATGTATGTTTATTCAAGTACAAGGATTTAAATTCAAGTTTATTACAATCAAATAAACTTTGAACTTTAAAATCAAATAAATTCATTAATACTTGTGTCAATATTTAATTTATTTTAACTTAACAACTAATTTACTAGATGATTGTTTATAGGCAAATTTATGATTAAAAGTAAACTTATCTCCTACATTTTACTTTTGTTATACTGTTAATCTAATACTAGTGTCAACATTTAATTTAAACCTTTTGTAATACTATAACCATCAAATTACTAAAACAAAACATAAACATTTTTATATACACACCTAAAGCCGGTTGGTCGATTTTTTCCCGGTTTGGAAGATAAAAAACCGTACCCACCCAAAATGCTACCGGGTTGGTATCTTTTTAACCGTGACTGTCGCCGGTGACACTAGTTCGGGTGATTCTGGTGATGCGGACGACCGGTGGCGATCGGTTTTCGGTGACGGCCGGATATTTGCCCAGCCCTAGTAGGAGGAGCTCCGGATAGGGTCTGGCCGCAGGCGGACGACCAAGGTAGAGGAGCCGCGGGAGGGGCGTCTCTAGTCACAATTTCTCCGCATGACACGACGCTCAGAACCAAGATCACGGAGCATGTATTGACGAGCACGACACCATAAACCTTAACGCCCTGTAAGTTTAACGTAAACTTAGGCACGACAAGTGCACCGATCGTCAAGTAGTAAATCAGAACTGAATTCAAAAAAATCAAGCCCAAGAGGGCAAGATTCAAACAATTGCTATTTGAAGATTGTGCTAAGCTATTTATTTAAAGAAGTAATCTTTGTATTTCGAAAATATACCAATAATGAATATAGATCACATAAAGCAAAACTAGAATTTAACAGAAAGTTTTCTTTTTCTTGGATCAACTGATGAGAAATCAAGAGCACAGATTCATAGAGTGCATTCCATAGCATTGAACATGTTCGATCATTGTGATGATGACTTATTTTAGGGACAACGAGTTATCTCAATTATAGTCCTAACTTCTTTCAAATGTTTCGAACCCTAATGAAATCTAACCATCTAGTTGTTTCCGACTCTAGATGTAGGAAGACCCAAAGTGATACGCTCTTTGATAACTTATAGCTTTTGATAAAACAAATCTGTGACTATTAGAATTGTATTAATCTCGCTAGTTCTAGCTAAGATTTAAATCCAACCTATGAATGGTTTTAGACTAATTAGAATCCTCATTTGTCAAGTGTTAGATCCTAATTCAAGTCAATTACCAAACTACAAGGGAGATAAAGTATTAAGCTCAAATCAATCATAAATCCTAACACAAGTCAACATTCACCACAATTAAAACATTCAATTTATGTAAATCAGTACTCTAATCTCCCATAACCCTAGTTATTGGGGGATTAGTCGGTCATGGTAAAATAATGCAAAAATAAGAAGTTACAATCAAGTAGTTTCATAATCCCAAAGACTATAATAGGAGAGAATTATGCTGGCGCCTATGTGGCAACGTGGGACTCACCCACATCCTCACACCAGATCCACGTAGGCGTCTATGTGGCCATGTCATGCGCTCCCCAAAATTCTCGCCCTTTCATTCTCTCCCGCTCAATTTTTCCTCGGATCCGTTACATCGTCTCCTTCCTTTGTTTGTTTTCCTTGACTGTTTCGTGTATTTAATAAGAGACACAATGAAGAGCCCATCAATGAAAGTTGTAACAGTTACACCTTCTACCCCTTTCTTTCCCTTCCTTTCATCTTCCGCCCTATCAACTTCATCTAACCACCATAAATACAACCCAAACACTGAAAGAACATATTAGAGAGCACCTACTCTAGCATCTAATTAATGGTTTCGTTTTTGTGTGCTACAGATCTGATGATTCGGAGCTTTGGGTCTAAGCCAGGGTTTTTCTGAGCTTCGTTTTGTTCAGAGCAATCGGAGCTAAAATCAGATTTTGGGGTTGATTTCAGGTAAAATTTGGGCGTTTCTCGGAGTTCCTATTTATTTTCTTACCGTTGTAGAGTCTTCTTTGTTTCTTTTTTCAGTAGAAATGGAATGATTTTTTCTTTTTGTTTTTTCAGTGGAAATTGAATGAAACTCTAATTTTTGTTTCTGCATCTGGCCTGCAATTGAAGATTTTGGTTTTATTGTTTAGAGCAATCTAATTTTGGTTTTGATTTACTTGATATGGTTATGTTATATTCAAGAAAATTAGTATGAAAATATATAACTGATGATAAAAAATTGTTATGATGTGATTTATTTTGTCCAATGAATTATAGTAAATGTGCAATTATTCGGTCTTGAATGAAATGATTTCGACTGTTTTAATGCTTTAAACAACAATATGCGTATTTGTTGATTTTCCGGTGACTGGTATAAAGCCCCTTGGAGGCCGGTTAACCGGGTACATTGATCTGCATTTGTTCAGAGTGTCTCTGGCATCAACTTTTATTAATGATTATCAACTATTGTAGATTATATTTCTTTAGTTGCAAGACCCAAGTAATAGGCGAACTATACTATGTGATGAGTTATTGCAGACCCTTTTTCGTGTGAAGTCTATCGACATGTTTAAAATGAATAAATCACTGTCCAAACATATTTGGCCATTAATCCGGAAGATGGTATGTTACCTGCTACTTGGTTTACACTTTCACTTGTCATATCTAGGTTGTTCCTATTCTCTGTTTATGAAAGTTGATATTGTACTTCTCTATACGTATGATCATGTCCAGTTTTTCTAGGGTTTAGGTTTTGAAGTTGCTCAATTATAGTGCTCAATCAAGATACACTGAATCGAATATAGATGATGTGTCTGGCATGCGATTCAGTAATTTCTATCTAAAATATAACAACCCGTACAATTGTTTTCAGTAGT
The DNA here is from genome assembly GCA_963921825.1 of Erodium maritimum. NCBI lineage: Eukaryota > Viridiplantae > Streptophyta > Magnoliopsida > Geraniales > Geraniaceae > Erodium > Erodium maritimum. The sequence continues at coordinate 35,059,006 of OY997593.1, read as the reverse complement.
ATAAGGTAAATGGGTATTGATATAACCGATCAATTCACACCAAGCAGGTTTATATATGTCTGTGCATTAGTTGTAATATTAAAAATAGCTTAGAATATCCAAATCTCTTTTAATGGATTTATTGTGATATGGTGTTTCAGTATGGGACTAATCTGCCTTTGTCCGTACTTATGCATTATTTTTGGAAGAGAGACATATTTCCAGTATTTTACATATGTATACACAGATGCTTAGCATGTGCTGTTCGGTTGGGGTTTTAGCAGCTGGTTTATAGTAAAAGCCGCCATGGAGGGATTAGAGGTTGAGGAAGAAGTTAGAGATTGGTAATGTAAATCTTAACTCTAAATCTTTGTATGCATCATCTACTTAACTAAAAACTTGTGTTAATAGTTGTAGCTAGCAGTTTAATCAACATGAATAGGTTGTTGATTGTGATTTATTCATGGCGTACATGATAGATTTTTACTTTTGTGATCTTAATGTCAGAAATTGCTTTGATAAAATATTTTACATTACGAGATGAAGGTACTATTGATGATTATGAAAGATAATTGTAGGTGATAGTAACATCCAAAATAATAAATGTTTTTTCAGAGAAGACATTATCACAGAACCAATTAAGCATTGGCTGATGGCAGCTAAAATAAGAGAGTATGAGAACTAAACGGCACTAAATTTTCTGTAAAATCAGTGCAAAAAACAACTCTGGGAGTTGGATGAAACAAAAGTTATCCTGGTGAATATAGTTTTTTAGATTCCTCTACTTGTGTGTCTGGCCTTCTGGCCATTGTGTGAGTTGTTTTGTTTACCTGCAACCATTTGAATCTGCTCCTTTTTTAGGGTCTGTTTGATCGATACCATTTTATTAATTGGTCTCAGGTGGGCTGCTTGGAATTGTTGGCGTTTTCAGGTTTCATTACTAATCATTTAAGCACAAAACTTTGTTATTTGCTTCTGTCATGTTAATTAATTTTTCATCTCACAGGAAAGAGGAGCATTGGAATTAAAAGGTGTATTGGTTTGTGTTGATATTTTTCTTATTGTATATCTTTAATCCAAACAAATTCTACAAGTTAATAGTTAATTTTTTTACTGTGTTTATGTTTGGAATCTGTTGACATGTGAATGGTTAGTTTAGTTACTATAGAGGTACCTTATATGGTTCTTGGAATTGTACAATTAGTTTACTGGCCTAGATTTTAAAATGAAACAGAGAGAAAATGGAGTAGAGATTTTGGAGTGCTATTAATCTTTTTTATGCTAACAATGAGAATTCAATGAAATGAAAGGTTATGTTCAAGGATTATAGTTACCTTTTACTTTTAGCCACATATAGTTATTTTTTAAGATTGGAGATCTGACTTCTGGTTGTGCTTTAACTTGATTTTGTTTTCTTGGGTTACTTTTGCTCGTGCTATAACTTAATTTAATTGTACAATGATTTCATATTACAGACTGTTCCTATTCTAGCTGGTCATTGTTGGCAATTTGTAGGTTACTCTTTGCCTTAATATTCTGTTTATTTTATATTTTGTTGTGCTATTTTTCAATATTCATTTGTTCCTATTCCAAGCTTGAAATTCTCTCTTGGATTTTAAATCTATTTGTAAAATTCATTGTTTGAAGGGCTGGGAAGAGACTCTTTGAATCATGGCTCACCTCTATCACAACAAGGACACGACTATAGTTCGACAAGCTGATTATTGGCTTATTTTGGTGATATTCGTCGTTGTTATTTAATGTCTGCTGTTTATTCTCTCTTGGATAATAAATCTATTTTTAAAATTTACTGTTTGAAGGGATGGAAAGAAACTCTTTGTAAGCAACATGCAGATAATATTTTAATTCAAGAAGCAAAGATAAGACCATCCCATCTATTTTTTGCACATTTGGCATTTGTGTAGACTTTTTGTTGACTACAGAATTTATGTTACGTGTTGTGGTATCAAAGCTCTGTGAATTTTTGCTGTCTTTATGTTGATTGCAGCTTGGTGTTTATCCACATATCTCTATTGGTTGAGATTTTGGCAATAGTTTTGTATTTGCAGCCCTCTAAGTTCCAATTTGCTTATTGAGCAAGAGGGTGGGTTGGCTTCATTCCTATGATTTTCTTGTAGAGTGTAAGAATTTTAAGGGTTTATCAGTTTTTAAAGTTTGGTGTGCTGGTTTTGAAAATTATATCAACGTTTAGTTGTTTATTTGTGAAAATCCAATTCTCTATACCTATTGTTTTAATTAGTCTGCTACGTCATACTTTTATGGGTAATTTTCACCTTAATACCTTAACTATTAATTTTTTTCACCTCAATACCCTAACTATTTTTAGTGGCACCTCAATACCCTAACTATTTTTAGTGGCACCTCAATTCCCTAGAATGCATTTTTCTTCACTTTGATACCCACCGTCAATTTGTCATCCATTTTTGGATGAAAACACTTAAAAAGTCCATACACCACTCACTAACAATCAAAATTTTAAAATCATGCCATTGGTTTTCAAAATTTCTTCTAAAAATCAGTTTTTAATGTCACAAAAATGCATTTTAGGGTAGTGAAGTGCCACAAAAAATGCATTCTAGGGTTGTGAGGTGCCATAAAAATGCATTCTAGGGTAGTGAGGTGCCACAAAAAATAGTTAGGGTATTGAGGTGAAAAAAAAAGGCATTCTAGGTTAGTGAGGTGCCACAAAAAATAGTTAGGGTATTGAGGTGAAAAAAAATTAATAGTTAGGGTACTGAGGTGAAAATTACCCTACTTTTATTTATCATGTCACATTAGAGATTTATCATACGAAAAACATACGTCCCTCTCTTACAATACGTTAGTATTTTTTTTTCGTCTCAATCACCTTCATCTCATACATTTTACGAGCCTTATGTGTGGGGTTTTAAATATTTCTTACTTGATTTTTAAATATTACCATGTAGCTTGCACTTTCATACACGGTCATTATCATGAAGCATGTTATTTTACCTGTTCAAGATTGACACGTTCTTCAAAAGGAAATATAAATTGTACAATTGGATGTAACATACCAGTTCTTATACCAAGTACCGTTTATTTTTATCGTATAACTACAACATCTTCGTATGATTGGTGAGTGCTCCCACCAACACCGCGCATCGCGCGGTGCCCCCCTAGTAAAGACTAAAGGTTGAGATACAATCACCATATTGATTTACTAAGGTTTGTTCTTATTTTCTTCCAAATCTCTAGCCAAAATATGATTATGAAACTCCAAAAATGATGTTTCTCCCTCTAAACAATCCTCCCTCAAGAAATGAAGCTTAAAAAATTCTCTCCGCAAAAATCAATTCTTTTTAGAAAATGTTCTGTATAGAAAAATAAAGCTCCAAAAACTTCACTCCGGAAAAGGACGACATACAGTCCTCAAAGGTCCTATTTTATCATTATATGCCTTGTGTGGCACAGAAGGATTTCAAACAATGAACGTTTGGGGAAAATTTGGCAAGCAGAGTTTGATCATTCTTATTGATTTTGGCAGTACACATACTTCATAAGCACTTCTATGGATAAACATCTTCATTGTGTAACCAAGTCTACTCCCGATATGACAATCAAGGTTTGCGAATAGTACCTCCTTGCTCTCAGGTAATAATTGTCCGAGCCTTGCTTGGGCAATGCATGGTCTATAATTTCAACTTGATTTGTTGGTCGTTCCAATCCACGGTTGTGACATGGGCTTGGGAGTACAATGGTTGGTGACATTGGGTTCGATATTGTGGGATTTTGGGGCTTTGACTATGGCCTTTACCTTCAAGGCTCTTCGATCAGATTGTTGGGATTAAAACTTGGTTCGCTTTCATGGGCATCGAACTTCTATCCTCAGTCACCCCATACATGGTGTATCGACATTGATCTCTTCCAAAGCAACATATTCTGCAACATTATCAGTGCTCATCTTTGATTCATTTCTTGAGTTCGACTCTCTTTTTGGTATTCCCACGAGCCTCCCTCCTAAACGCACCCATGATCATGAGATCCAACTTTAAAAGGATGTTAGTGGAATTAAACTTTGACCATACCGATTCTCGGCAAGATAGAAAAGTAAGATAGAGAAATTGATCTCTAGCATGCTACGATAAGGTATTGTACGATCCAACTCCTTCCCTATTTCCTTCCCTATCATCTCGTAAAAAAAAGGACGATTCTTGGAGATTGTGTGATGATTACCACCGTTTGAATGCGGTAATCATTAAGGATAATTTTCCTATTCCACATATTAAAGGCTTCTTGGATGAACTCAACGGTGCTACATTTTATCCAATATAGATTTGAGATCGGGGTTTCCACCATATACAGGTGCAAGATGTGGACATACACAAAATGACCTTTTGCACTCATTTGGGTCACTGTACATTTCTTGTCATGCCTTTTGGCCTATAAAATGATGCGTCAACATTCGAGTATTTTATGAATGATATTTTCATGCCTTTACTCCGAGTTTTTGTTCTTGTCTTCTTCGGAGATGTTCTTATCCACTCTCACTCGTTAGACGATTATGTGGAGCACCTTCTTTTTTTTTTTTAAATCTTAAGGGCCGAGAGACTCTTTTTGAAGAAATCAAAATGTGTTTTTGCTTCTTCAGAGATAGATTACTTGGGGGCATATCTTCTTATCCAATGGATTAGCAATGGATGCTTGCAAGGTTGACAATGTCCTTGTGTGACAGATTCTCACTACAACAAAACAATTCCGAGGGTTTCTTGGCTTAACTAGTTATTATCGTCATTTTATCAAAGTCTTACTAGCTCCTCCCTTGACACAACTTCTTCGCAAGGATGGGCTCATCTAGTCTATAGCTACAACCTCTGTTTTTCGAGATCTTGAAACAAAGTATTTCGGCAACACTTGTCCTCACCTTACCTGAATTCAATAAACCTTTTCTAACGATGGTGTTTGGGCGATTCTAACTCAAGTCGGTCATCCAGTTGCTTTTTACAATCTTCCCTTGGGATCCAAGCATCAACCTTTATTAGTGTACAACAAAGAAATGTTGACTATCTTATTAGTTGTCAAACGGTTGAATTTTTTCAAACTGGGTTGACATTTTATCATTCAAACGGACCATCGATGTCTCCATTATTTTTCTGGATCAACGTACTATAATCTTATCAACAGATTCCCCCATTTCAGGAAGCCCTTTCCTTAACAATCATATTCAAAATGTGTCACGCCCCAAATCCGGATTTGACCGGACTTCCTGGGCCAAAATTCGACCATCGGGCCAGACCCAGAGTCGGGCTTGGGTCAGGCCCAAGTCTATGGACTGGGTTCTGACTCGGGTCTGGACCGGGTCTAGAGCCGGGTTCAGGTCGGATTAGGGTTCTGGACCGGGTCAGATCCGGGTCGGACTCGGGTCTGGTTCACGGATCCGGGTCAGATCCGTGTCAGGCTGTAATTAATTAATTAATTTAATTGTAATTTGGACAAAAAAATCAGTTAAATCAGAGGACTTTGGACGTTACCCGGACTGATTGGACTTTTACTTGTTAAAACTCAGACTTGGACTTCGCGGACTTCGCCCGAGAAGACCGGAGTTAGGTCAGGTCGTCAGCAGCTAGGAGACGTAGCTATTGGTTCGTCTTGAGGTAGGGAAAAGTACTAAACTCTTCTGACAATTTAAACAACACTGATAGCATGCCTATAGGATAATAATAACTGGACGAGTCTTAGTATGCATTTAGGATGTAATTCACTAGTTAATCGCTTTCAACATCTTGGGAAATTGATGTGCTGGTAGATTGGCCATGTCGAGCATTAGGATTGGTTGTTGATTGTTTGTATTGTTCATTGTTCGCCCCTAAGACCGATGTGTGCTCAATTCTTAAGATAAGTTAATGAGTCAAACTAGATTAATTAAATTATGATGATCTTGTTGTGAACGGTTGCTCCGTGTTTTGAATGATTGATTGATTGAATGAATGTTTGTGTGTAATTGGTTGTGCCGTTGGTTATGATCGGGTGAATGATAGACCGATGGATACGTGGTTGGTAAGTCAAAATGTTAAGTTGGTTGGCGTTGGTGTGTGAGTGTACTGTGTTCTTTATGGTTCTGGTGTGATAGGAGTGTGGACCCCGAGGTGGACATACCGGGAAGATACCTAGTCCGATGTGCAATTCCGGTATGGTATATGGTTATGGACCCGATGTGCGTTACCGGGAAGACGTCTAGGCCGATGTGCGTTTCCGGTATGACGTGAGACTGTTCGCCCAGAAGGGGTAGTCCGGGAAGATATCTAGGCCGATGTGCGTTTCCGGTACGATATGTTACTTGTTACTGGTCTCGTCCCGATGATCTATGGTCCTTTGGAAACATTTCCGGGATCTCCGACGATACGTATTCTGAGGAAATGCTTCGGGAAGTCCTGGCGGCATGTGTCTCGTCTGGACCGAGGGGCAATCTGACATGATGTACTGATCAGTGTACGGATCAGTGTACGGATCAGGGTTATGGATTTGATATTTATCATTTCGAGATTTGTGTACTTCTTTAATTCAGTTATTTCCTCGTTACACTTGTTATCTATGTATTGATATCCCTGAGTGTACCTTTTCTAAACTATTATGATTCTTGCGTTCTTATTTAAGTTCTGTCCGTTACTTGTACTAATCGGTTTTACTATTAAAACGGGAGGTCTCTTAATCTTATTACTTTTTCCTACTGAGCGAAAGCTCATGTCACGCCCCAAATTCAGTAGAACCAAACCCGGAACGCGAACGGTAAAACAATAAAACCATTTTCAAACCTTTTAAATAAATCGCTTAAAATCACCATTTAGTTAATCAAAATAATAATTTACAACTCAAAAGCACGTCCAAACAAGCGGACAAAAGACATGGCGTACGCCGCTAAACTCAAAAGGAAACCCGGAGTCCCGCTCCCAGCTCTTCAAGCTTCGAGAGCTCCCCTAGTCCGTCTCGCGACCAGTACCTGTAGGAAAAGCAGCTAGGGGTGAGCGTTCGCTCACCACTAAGTGTCACATGCATTTCTATTGTTCGATACGTTCCCGTATCATACGACACCACCCGGTGTCGCCTGCCTTTCTATTGTTCGATAAACTTACTTAACCCACGACACCCAAGTGTCACATGCATTTCTACTGATAACTTTCCCTAATCAGGGTCGAGATCCGGCTACTTTTCCCTACCTCGTATGCTTTCCCAAAAGCTCACAACCAAGCTCCGGCGTGCTCACGATCACTCGCCTAGCTTTCCCTTTCCTCTGTCGGTGGCACGATCTAATAAGAACACAATTTAAAACACCTTTAAGTTCGCAGGCATAAACTGAATTTTAATACACTTGACGCCCAAACGCAACCCCGACAATGTCGATCACTACCAAACTTCCCAATTACTCGACATTGTCGATAATGGGCCCGGAAAGGCCCGTTTTGCCCGACCCGGCGAATCTGCCCGGGATTGGAAAACGTCCTTTCGGGGGTCCGAAAATTCCCGTTTTCGTTTCCACGATCCTAGAATAATTCAAAGGTTCCAACGCAATCGACGGAATCAATTTTCGACTTCCGAGCAATTTAATTCGCGTTTAAAGTTTCTAACCCGTCATTACAACTTTTACAATTTAATTCCAAAATTTGTTCCGGGTGTGGATTAACGACTTGGGGAACGTCCTAAACCACCCGAACACGAAAACCCGAGACCCGAGCATGTGGGCCCCACCTGGCCCTTAAGACCCGAGGGTGGTTGGGCCGGTTCAGCATTGTGGTGGCCGGTCCTAGCTCCGGCCAGCCACCACCCGGTCCGGCCAGCCACCACCCACGGTGGCCGGAGCTCCCCCGAGCCTCCGGTCACCGGAAAACGCTCAATATTTGCTCCAAAACGCCTCCAACGAACCCCACACCTCAACTCAACCAAAGTCTACTCGTTTTAACCCAAACCCTAAACTTTAAACGTACCAAAACGAAAATCGAAAGGGTACTCACCGTAGGGAATGACGGTGGGAGCTCGATTCCTTGATCGTTGAGACGATCCACCGGTTGGATAATCGGGAAATATCAAACCCCCCCCCCCCTTCTCTTTTCTCTCCTCCTTCTCTCCTCTTTCTATTTCCTTTCTCTTCAAAACTCTTTTTTTTTTCTATTTTTTGAACATATGGCCGAACCCCCCCCCCCCCCCCCCCATATGGTCTTCCTTTGTTTTGTTCAATGTTACCTAACACCACCACATTGGTGACAAGTGGGTCCCACCCCTTTTGGAAAATATCTTCTAGATATTTTTCAGTCAGATTCGCGAAATTCGGCCGTCTCGGACCCCGAACGGGCACTTTTTCCAAGAAATTACGAAACTTCACGGGCTACAAGGAAACGGCTCAACTAAGACCGCTGTGACGACGGCTAAGCTTTTTGGATCCAAAACGGACCTCGAACGGACCAAAACGTCGCTCGGTTGACTTTTCTCTCAAAAAGTCAACCTTTCCCAAATTGGTTAGAAAGTTGCCCTGAGTCCCCCAGAACTCACTTTGGTCGATATCGGGGTCAACTTAAGTCCGGTATGACACTCGGGGTCAAATTTAGGTTCATTTAAGTGTCTGTCCCAAAATTTTAAATTTTCCTGTTTTTCGCCGATTTGACTGGCGTTGACCGGGAGTGGTTTTTACAGCTCACCCCCTTCGTGTTTACTGTGTTTATAGGTTTCTTAGCTGAGTAGGTTGTGGGACGCCTCAGTGCTCGGGAGCTTACTGAGGGCCCGGGAGTTTATTTGTTAGAGACATACATTTCTATTGTTGTTTTAAACTTATTGTTCTGGCTACTTATTTGAGATTATGACTCTTTGGTTATTTCGGATTTTACGGTTTTCAAAGTTATTTATTTTAAGTTCATTTTAGTGTTTATTATTTATTTATCGTTTATAGTTCACGTCTCGAGTCCGGTCAAAACCGGATTTGGGGCGTGACAAAATGTGCGCCACACATCTCACGTGCATGAATTTACCATCTAATATATGATGACACAACATATTTTGACTAAGTTTTGCACGCAAATATTGAATGACATCTTTATTTGGACTAACATTATCAACTGTTATGCACATAAACTTATTAAGTTCTCATGAGTTCAAGCAAGTCTCAATAGATCGCCTAATATCCTCATCTTTGTGTGAATATATTGGGCATAAATTTATAAATTTTTTTTGATGTAAAACCCAATTGTCATCAATAAAATGTGCAGTGAGGGATATATAATTGATATTTTGACAACTTGTCCAAGCATCCGCGGTGAATGAAATTCTAAAATCAGACTTGCTGAAATACTCATGCAATTTGAGTTTCCAACCTCATAAATCTTATGGACATCCCTCATCATACTAAATCTAGAGTGGATTTTGAACATTGGACAATCATCTTTAATAAAGGCCTTAAACCCTTCGCCCTCAACAAAACAAAAATGTAATTCATTAATGATTATCATTTTAGCTAAGGCAAGTCGGCAAACTTCTTGATCGAAGTGTTAGGCTGTAAGTTCCCCATGTTTACCCAACTTGTTCAAGCTCAATTTCACTTGTCTAAGATCTACCAGTTTCTTTGTTGGGTTCTTAGGGCAGCTACCAACATGCAATCTAAGGGTGCTAGTGTCATGCTTAATCAACTCAACAGGATAGTTCTTAGGGCAATACTTGCAAAAAAAAAAACTCTTTCCTTACCGTCTACTATAACCAAATTAAAATCTACCTAAACAAGGGACGTACACTTATAGGGTTTAGCTTTACATGAAGATGTAACTAATGTTGCATCCTGACCATCATGCACAACTGCAGCTGCTGTCCCCCACCTCCTATTAGAATCCTTGCGATCATTGATCAGTTTAGTGACTGATCTTGGTTGGAAAATCCCTTGCCAATCAACGGCCAAAAAAATAATTAAAATCAGTTTATGATCATGAAATGAACACGTTTATTGACTCAACAACAGTTTTGTGTAAGACACTTTGAACATTGACTCCAAAACAGTGGAAACATTATAAAAGGCAAATGTAAGACAATTTAAAGTTTTAAATTGTAAATCATGAAACATGTTTTGATTAACCATCACAATTATCTAAAACTAAATAAGGACTAATCTTTATTGACTAGAAACAACAATTTCAAATCATATAAAAGGCTAACGTAAATCAATTTAGAAATTTAAATTGTAAATCATGAATATATGTCTGAATAACCATGGACATTATCTAAAACTAAACAAAAACTATTCAACATCGACTTAAAAATAGTGAAACATTATAAAAGGCTAATGTAAGACATTTTGGAAATTTAAATTGTAAATCAAGTATAACTTGTAAATCATGAAACATGTTTTAATTAACCATTGCAATTATCTTAAACTAAATAACAATTAATCAACATTGAATAAAAAACAGTCATAATAATCAATCAACAAACAATTAATCAACAATTAAAATCATCAAACAGTTTCAAAATTTTAATTATTAATAAACAATTATCATTCAAAATCATCATTAGATATCCTAATTTATCATTGTTAAACAATTTCATAGAAAACCTAAATTATTAATCAATATTGAACCTAAATTAAAAGAAAAAATCTAGGGTTAGGGTTTACCTTTCCATTCTCTCTCCATGAGCTTCTGCACGGTTAGATGAATATGTTCGACTTGAAGTTGGATGTAATCTTTTTGATGAAGAAGGAGTGAAACCAGAGACAAATCCATCTCCTTTTAAGCTCTCCTCTTTTGACCCTTTGATCTTCTAAAATAACTGTCAGACATCGGATTCGGCGTACCGACGTGGGTTTGGAAAGAGAGAGAGAACTTACTGTAAGGTGGAGAAAGCTCTGAGAAGATGAGAAGACGAGAGTTTGTATCAGGATGAAGAGAGAATTGATGAGATAGAGAGGAATTCGATTTTAGAGAGATAGATATATGATTATACTGAATCGTGATATCGTGCATTGAATCTGATTAAGCAGTCGTTGAAAATGGGTTGGGCTTACGCAAGTTTTAGGCTCAGGTGTACCGGCCTCTTCATTTGTATAATTTGATGCCGAAGGACACCCCAATACTTCTGAAAAAAAAATAAGGATTGAGCCCATCTAGACTCGGGGATTCATTTGGACCCATTTGAAACACTGCTGTCCAGACTTCCTTGTAGCTCATGGTACTCACCAGGGAAGCTCTCTAGGCGTCCGTAATTTTGGATCGAATTTGGAAAGGTAAGGGTTGTTCATTGCATAGAGAGATTTTCAAGATGTCCCAAAATTAGGAAGTAATGAATTCCTTAAGGCTAGTTTCCCATGTCATTTATCTGCCTCCATCATCTTCAAGGACCGATATAGTATTAATCTGTTTCCTTGAAGAGGTTGCTGCAAAGAAAAGTTTCGATTTCTTGTCCCTATTAGTCAACCAATGCTTCTTTGCCTTATGTCTCCAAATTCTTTTTTTAGTCTTCAATGGAGAGGCGTATTGCTTTTGAATTGCTTCCCTTTCCATAATTCCCGATCTATCTTCTCTTCCATTCAAGTAGGCCAACTGTTTTTGGCACCATTTGATCTAATTAGTCATTAGTCATTACCTTGAACGTATTTTGACCCCATTGATGGAGAGTGGATGAGACATTTTTGATGTTGTCACTCATTAAGGTCCCAACATTCTGATCCCATGCTTGCTGAACTATATGGCCACATTGAGGGTCAACTATCCAAATGTTCTCAAATTTGAATTTTGGTGGTTTCCTCTAAGTATTCTACTTAGACAGGTCAACCAAAAGAGTCTTGTGATTAGACATCGAGAAACCCACATTTCAGAGGAAAGTTTGAGGGTATTCCTAAAGAAATCCAATTGATACTAGTCCACGGTCAAGCTTGGTCTCGACTCTCGATGACTTTCCTGAAGTTGTTGATCAAATAACTCAGGTATGTCACACCAAAACATCGCCACCCTCCCTAATGACCATTTGCTTCTTTCCATGTACCCCCGTGAAGCCTTTGATTCCAGAGGAGAATTTTTAGGGTTCCATCTAAGAGAAAGGTTTTAGAGATGAAGACCATAAATGGTTTGAACTGATTGAGATATCCCTTCAACTCATGTTTGCGGAGATCGTTACCAAATCCTTAGTAGTTCCAGGCCAAAATTTTCAAAGTCACCGCCATGACAACAACGAAGCTTAGAAAGAGCTTCAGATAAGCACAAAAACCCGGCCACAAGACCAACACAGGCCGATGAGAAAGCTAGGGGTTCGGTTCACAACAGAGACAACATAATAAACACATAGCAAAATCGAGACCAAAAACGAAAATGATAGAGAAGGTCGAAAACAAGTTCACTTAAAGGAGGACGAGAGGAAGAGGAGGGAGGATAGCCCACGGCCGTGGTCAGAGTTTAGACACACCTACACGTGTGACCGTTGCAAGAGGAAGACGCAACGTCACTAAGTATAATTCATAATGAAATGCATTTTTTTTATAAAAAAAGAAAGGTTAATGTTTAACCAATTTTGTAGTGTTGTCCGTGATTAAAAACTACTTAGTTTTTGTCAACGCTTATAGACTACACACAGCATGACTCTTGAATCCTCTACAGGATTCAGCTCCTCGTGTTCTTCTCGTCTGCAGCATAGAGATCTCCAATCTCGATTTCTGTAATGGGCCCACATTAACAAAATGAAAAAGGATTTAGAATTTACCAACAGCTCGAAGCTTGTGCTCAACGATCCATGGTGAGCTTGTGAATCGAAGAGAATTACCTACGACGCCGTTTCAGAGTAAGTAAAGAGGCCACTTGGGTGGTGGAGCATAACGCTGACTCTGCAGCGGCGATTCTATCCAGGTGACTTCATTCTTTATCCTCATCTTACCTGCAAATGAATTCGTTCATAAAAGTTTTTTTTATATTTTATTTTACATTAAATTTTGAGTTTTAAATTGAAGTTGCTTAATGCAACTTGTTGTATATCGGAGTTGGACTTAATTTTTTGATCAAATGTTTGATTTTTTGACATTGCCCTAATCCTGTTTGGTAGGTGACCTGTAAATGCACTGGTGTAGTTAAATCAGTAACTCTACTATCATGTTCAAAGTGAGTCTATATATATTCAACATTTCATGGAGTTGACAAAACCAGATAAGAGGAAATAAAGAGAGAACAAAGATATACAATCAAGGGTTAATTATCTTTAGTACCCCTTATGTATTAGTAACACTCCTTTAGTATCCTGATGTATTGGTAACGCTCAGGACAAAATTTTGGTCAAGTTTACGCCATTTGGATCATCTGTGACCAATTCATAAGGGGTATTAAATGTTCTGTTATGAATACATAAGGTGTATAAAATGATCTATAACCAATTCATAAAGGGTACTAAATAGCAGTTACCAAAACGGAGGGACTGTTATTGAACGTTACAAAACGCAAGGGTACAAAAGGTATGTACCAATAGATAAGGGGTACAAAAAGTAATTAACCCTACAATCAATTACAATAATGTGCCAAAACCAATCCAATCTGAACCTTAACATTTAATTACTGAGAAAACCCCCCAATTTACAACCCCGAACGTCAGACAGAAGCATAAATCTGTTCGAACGGGCTTTTACTAATAATCTTTGTGGTATACAAAAATATATGACTTGTGCAGCCATTCCATTATAGGAACCAATGATAGGATACTTGTCTTCACTTGTAGGATACATATGTACACTTGCTTTATTACATGCACTTGTTTGCTGCTCCATACAAATGCAATCAAAATGTTGTTTTGCCTGCTACCCTATAGGGGTATCCATCCCTGACACACATGATGCTCGTGAGTATAAATTTGCTTGATAACAACAACTCACTAAGGTGAGTGAACGCACCTTGATAAGTCCGGTCTCAGTACCACATAGAATCATGTCATTGGCTGTGAGCACGCTTGTTATTTTGCTGCCTGCTGATAATCTTCCTACTTTCTGCGCCGTGCTTCTCAACCAAATCTATTTTCACATATTATGTATCCAACTTAGAAACGGTGACCGATTCTTGTGTTCTGTTTCTGTATAAAAAAACAAACAAGACACTTGTTTTTCAGCAGTACCTGAAGGATGGTTGGTGTTGAGCTGAAATTTAAGTATATGAAGTCTTCTACTACTCCCATTGCTACCACACTTGCTCTTCTCTCTGGCCTTATCGACACCTGGGGCTCACTGTGCCTTCTCCATTCCTGTATTTTTAGGCACCACAGAAGTCATTCTTCTTTCTTACACACAACATTATAGTTATAGACGCTTACCTTTAAATTTGATCCCTCAACTATTGAACTTGCACTGTAAAGCCAGTCTTTGTATATTGCAATCGAATTGATGGGCTTGTTTTGCATCATCCAACTCTTTGCCGGTGCCTTGATCTCTCTTTCTCGGTTGTGTGTCGTGGCTAACTCCTAAAGAGACTTGTAAGTTATTATACGTACTAGTGTGTTTTGCTATCCTGTACGAACAGAGCCTTGAAACCAACCTGTATGCTTGAATCTGCGCAGCCTACGTAAATCTTTCCCTGAAACATCTTCATGCATTTGACTTTCTTACTTTTGCAGATATCTTTCCATTTCCTCGATGAGTCAAGCACCTGTGCAAAAAATTTAGTTGAGGGAGAAAGAAACTTCGTTCAATAATGCAATGTGACTTGTGTGTGCATTAATTCACACAGTAAGTACCTTCATGCTATGGGCTTGAGTCTTGACAAAAATCATGTCGCCATAGCTGTCCAACTTTTGAACTGGGTCTTTTGTTGGTATCACTTCAGTGCATTCAAGTTTCCCTTGGATCACTTGCCAAACCTATAGAAAAATTAGGATTAAGCGAAAAAGATTATTATTTAAGATGTGCTGCAGCTTGGTGAAGTGAAGTAGAATTTTTGAATAGAAAAGTGTGTGTATATACATACCCTGATGGTTTTATCAGCAGATCCGCTTAGAAGGCTCTCTCCCGGTTCAAAGAGTGAGAAGCATGTCACTGCTCTTCTGTGCTCCTTTATGCTCCACATCAGTTTAGCTGATTGCCTTTTTATTTCCCATACCTTAATGGAACCGTCTGAGTACCCACTGTAAAGCAGCCCCTTGTAGTAGATGAGAGCATTTACAGCTCCACTACGATTCTGACTTGCCTCCAGAATTTGTGTGTGGACACAAGAAATTCGCTGCTCGAATCATATATAGTACTCATTTCAGTAACAAAACTACACTAAATTAGTCTGAACTTCTAGTCATAACGCATCTCTTAATTAATATGGAGTGAAGCAACATCCTCGTGTAGTATTAGAACTAACCGATTTATTGGGCAGGATGTAGTCAGCTACTTTGTGTAGTTCCTCTGCCATCCAGGTCACATTGGAAAAGCGTCTCAGTGACTCTCGCACTCCTTCTGAGAAATGTATTACTTTCTGCATGCCTAGTTGAAGATAATGCATATCAGTATGTATCTTCTGAGTAACTAATTGTATATTGTACCATAATTTCAAAACTATATGTTTCTCAGCTCAAGTCACACATTAGAAACTTCAGACTATTGCTTTCTTACCTTTACCAGAAGTATAGTTGTAGATGCAGAGACACGCTAGAAGTCTTTCTTCGAGCTCTAGTCCAGGATGTAGAAATTGCTCCAGTCCACTAAGTAGGATCTCACATGCAGAAAATTTTACATTATTCGGACACTTTCTGATTTCATATCCTAGCCATGCAATGGCTGTAAGAGAGTCCACAGACACCCTCTTTATCTTGCTCTTTAGCCCCTTGGCCAGCGCGTGGAATACATGATTCCCTGTGTGAATTATGCTTTTTGCTATTTTGCTGCACCATAAATCGTTTTCTGGGTCCTGCATATAACTTTTACTTAGGTGCGTGTGCTTGTGAGCCAGGCAATTGTAACAGTTATATCCATTTTCTTAATCTCACCTGTAGGTTTTGGTCCAACCAGTCAAAGTTCCTTATCATGTTCCGATGAGTCAAGGAGGTTAAACCGGCCTTTTTAACCAACCATGCTACTGTGTATGGCTCTCCTGTCCAAGAAAACGTCCCACCAAGGTTTGAGAGGATGAAAGTTGATAATAGCTGGGCATTTGGGCTTTCCTCAGGCGCCACTGCCTTGAACAGGACCTCAATAGCCTCATCTCGCATTGTGATTCTACTCGATGATTCATCCTGCAAATGTAATTCATCGCCTGCTTATTTATTTGTTAACAATTGATTCGTCTTGCTCCAACTGTTTTCTTACCATCAATACCTTAGCTTAGCCAAATTGGTATCCTCTATAAAACAGGTTACTACATTTATGTCTGTTATTGCTAATCATATGCCCAATGACTGCTTCGATCATATATACTCCTAGGACATGTAACATTCACATAATTTTCTTACCTGTATGTCTAACTGAAGTAACAAATTTGCTGCCAGGAGTTGGTAATCTGTTTCCAAGTGTCGAGCACACTGCAACAATGTGCCCAAAATGCTGTCCATGTTTCCTTCATTTCGCATCCGCTGCAATAGACTGATAGCGGATGACCTGCACAGACATAAATCTCAGCAAGCTTGGCAGAGTCAAGATCTACATGAATTGACAGGTACTATTGATTAATGATTATACACACCTAGGCATGCGGAGAATTTCATGGAAAAATTCAAGTGCTATGAACTGGGCACGCTCATTGCTACTTCCCAGGAGACAAATAAACGGACCCATTGGAGTAAACTCTGATATATATTTCCTGCTCTGCCCATCAAACTGCATGCACTTGACAAGAATAGTAGCCAAAGAAATAAACTCTTCGAGATTATCCTTCTTTGCAACATGCACGAGGGCACAAAGAACCCGAGGTGAGTTAATGGCAGCCAGATGCGAATTATTAGTGTCATAGTCAAAAGCCGTCACTAGCAGCTCAATTATCATCAGCGACGCTGTGGGAGGTGTCAGCGGAATAGTTTGTGGCAGCCTATTAATATTATTGTATGTGCACACTACCTCCACCAGTGTTGGTAACACCTCTAGAGTCTTTATTTCTGAAGGAGATGGGTTTATGAGGTATATAAGAGTAGCTGCTTCGTATACGTTTCTTTTCAGTGCTGTTGCCAAATGACATAACTGTAACCCTTTTTTCTTGATATCTTCTATAGCCGATTTGTTCTCGGAAACGATGGTTGTCAGTATAGATACTGAAGCTCTCACGATTCCTTCTTCTTTGGAAGTTGAAATTGCCGTTAGCAATTGGTCTAAGAGCGTGTCCTTTAAGACCTCGTACCTTTCTCCGGCTTTGCGGTTCAGCATCTCGTAAATGATTTTGACTTCCGCAAAGTAGTCTTCTTGACATTTGCCCGGCAAGCACAGTTTCGAAACTGCTTTGTCCAGTGTTTCGCTCTGTGGATCCCGATCCCTTGTTGTACTGAATCTTGGCCTATTGTTCTTTCTTGCAGCAGTTGTTTGGTTACAAGTAGATGCTATGTGATGGAACAACTCCACTTCCTCTGGCTTCCACCGGGTTGAGTTTGATTTTGTATTGCTGATTTCCAAGACAGATAGGTTCAGCTCGCTGATGGATCTGCTGGAAAAGATGTTTACTTCATTGGCGTGTTTCGGTTCAAGAGCTCGTGGTAACGACATTGCTCTATACATGGAGGAACCAATCTGTAGCTTCCTGCATAAAGGTCAGTGCACACTACATTAGCTTTAACACTTGGCCGTGGCCATAATATTCAATGTTAAGCGTTTGTGATGGTGGACCGAACTGATCAGAATTTTCTGGTTCTAGATCATCTGCGTCTAATTTTGCAATCGTCATATTGCCCTCAGGAATTTCCTAATTCAGAAAGAGGCGAGTTAGTGTTCAAGCTAAGAGAAAAACATACCATTCAAACATATTGATTTTCTTTTTGATCAGCAAGAAAGCGGGAAAATCCTACTCTAGCCACCTTACGTGCAAATCGGCAGAAGTTGACGTATCTGACTCTGAGTCATTTAATATATCCTGGAGGCATTTGATTCTTGTATTGAATTGAAGCTCTGGAGATTTTACATGTGGTGTATTGTGTTGAGGATGCACCTTATTCTGGAACTGAAGCTGCGGCATCAAACTAAACATGGGAACTAATATCTAGAGATTATATATATGGAAGCTGAAGTGCAAGGAAGGCTTACTTGATCTCTCTGCTCAGTTGAATTTGAGGATTCAAATGTCCTGTTTCTGTACAAGAAGGAACAAGGACCGTTTATAAGGTGTTTGAGTTGAGACTTGAATGAGGAAAGTGATGGCTTACAAGAGATGTAAATGTGGTTTGGGTTGAGGAACATGCCTATGCCAATGAGGAGTCTCTCCGTACAACATGACCTGGTAGTAAACCAACCAGTCCTTGTACTTCCTCGCCAACCGCCCCGTTGCTAACTCGTCCTCGGTAAAAAGGCTGTCACACAATTCGGGAGCCAGTTCCGTCCTGACGAGCCTCGGGCACACCAAGAGAGCCTGGAGGAAGTGGAGCGCCACCTGCCACTCGTCGCTCTGGAGCCTCCTGATGACGGCCAGGTAGAAGTAGGAGCAACAGACGAGGCAAGCATTGTCGATTCCGGCGGTGACGTCCTGGTCGTCGAGCAATGCCGGCACTTGCAGCATTTTCTCGGCTTTGCTGAGGCGGATCTGTCTCTCATCGGGGCAGGTTTCTTGAATGGCAGACTCTATGCAGTCGATGCCCCAGTAGAGGTTGGACAGTACGGACTGCTCCGAGAAGTCGAACAAGTCTTGCTTTTCCAGGTGTAGCCTGGAGGTGCAGCTCCTGTACGCGGAGCTCCGGGATTGGGGCGTCTCCAGGAAGCTGAGGATGCTTCGGTTGATGGAGACGACGAGGGTCAGCATGGAGTCGAGGTCCGGCTTGTCATGGTGGAGGTCGAGGTCGAGGGAGGAAGATGGAATGGGAGGCATGGTGAGGGTAGAAAGAGATAAGAAGTGGCGAGGCAGAGTATAAGAGGTTTGGAGAAGAGGCTCGTGACTCTATTACGGCCAAAACCCAAAGCTGTACCTGTATGGCGTGGACCATCCATTCATACAAACAAACAACAGCTTCACCGTTACATTACCTACCATCCAGCTCCAAGCTCCAGGATGTCTATAATAATAATATAATTATTTACCATGTGTCTAAAACAAAACCAACTTTCTTTTAAACAGAAGATGGGAGAAGGGGTGGGCATTAGGTGGTTAACCACACAATAGAACCCATATTATCGGTTTAACATTTTTTTGGAACCAACCCCAATCTAAAATCCAATTTTTCATAGTAAAATCAATCAGTTCACTGACCGATTGGTTAGTGGTTTTAAACAATCAACCACTTTACTATACGTAAGTACAAATTTAGATACCAATAACCGTACAAATATTTCTATTTCAAGGCAAAACATATTACTACATTTTCCAAAACAAAAGAAAAATTACATATAAGTCATCATGTTCAATGTTAGCAATCCGTGTGACATAGAAGAGTACTCATGAGCCATTCTTCTATATCATATCAGTGACTATTATGAAGGCACATGTATATGACGAACAATACTAGTTTGGTTGGTTAACCGATGGTTTGGCGTTTCAAGAACCGACAATCAACAGTTAACATTTCGGTTCGGTCATCAAGAATAAACAATCGACCGTTAATTTTCCTATTTCGAGTTTTCTGGTGCAGTTTCCGGTTGGTGGTGGTTGGTTTTAGCAGTTTCGTTTTTTTTTGCCCACCCCTAGATGGGAGGCTAACTCTGAATCCATGATAATTGTTTCTTCTCAAAAACCGCGGATTTGGAAGGGAATATAAAAGCCAAAACCTCTTACTCTATTTTACAACAATGCACCTTTTCTAACGAGGCCAATGTTAGGTGAAAGTAACTTTCAATACTTCTGGTCAGTAATAGTGCCGATTCAACCTTGCTTCTTTGAGTTATTTCTTCTCCCGATTAGATTTTCATGTTATCAATTAACTGTCCATTACTGAGCTCTCTCACCTTTTTATGATAAAGAGTCTGAGTCCCATTGAGTCATCTCAAATTGTCAACAAGGTATATGTGAAAGTAATTGGAGGTTCCAAGGGAGGCGTTAATGTTGATTGATAGTTTGAGTTCTAAGTTCTCAAATTCTATTGCTACTAGATTTGATTGGAGTATTGAGAGCTCTTTGGTTGGACTTTGAACATATACTAAACATTATATATTTTTTATAAATAGTTATTTGTTTTTTATAAACTAAGCATTTAAAAGTAAAAGACAATGTGAAGGATAGGGGTGGGAATGGTCGGTTAAACCGACCATGAGGCCCACTTTGACCCCCACACCGTCACTCTGTGGATTCCTAATTTCGGGCCCTCCGTCGGAATCATGACTGGAAAATTTACAATTTTCCGACCATCTCGGTTTCCGGTCGGTTTGAGGGTTTGAACCGACCACCCACTTTAACATTGGGCCACTACAATGGGCCTATTATTTGGGCCTTAGAAGACCCAATATACACTTTTGACATACAATTAACGGTAAAATAACAACATAAGAAATTTTTTTCAGGCCAAAAACCATTAAAGGAGGATCAAAAATAGCCAGAAGCCAAGTTTTGGTCCTCCCTTAATGATGAAAAACACATGCCTAGAACTAATACCTGATAAAATAAGTGTTACATAGTTTGCAATAAGTTCATCGAAGAGAGAAATCAAAAACATCAAAATTACAGTAGTTACAATCCAATGGATTCAAAAACATAAACTACATCTCTTCAATCCAAGCCAATCTCTTCACTCCAAGCTCTTCTCTTCATTCTTGATTCTTCAAAATGGTACATGTCAACAAAAATGGTATATTAGTAGAGTCACAAACATAAACAACATCAAATAAAAAAACAATACAACACTTACCAAATATATACCAACCACATTCAAAACATATCAGGAACCCCAATAGAAGATGATTTTTCGGCAATTGATGCACAAATATGTTACGATTGGGTATTAATATTTGATAATATATGAATGCAAAATAAATTTACTATAAAAGTTAACAGATTTACCATCATCAACAATCTGTAACTTGTCTATCTCAGCCTCCAAAGCAGCTATGGTGAGGAGTGTTGGTGGAGATTTCAGCCAATCTTTAGTACAAATCAAGGCTTGTACAATCTTAGTAGCCAAGCAACTCGTGAAATCATGGAGTATCCTACTCCCATCACTAAAAGCACATTCACTTGACACTGCTGTGATTGGAATGGCTAGAACATCTCCAGCCATTCTTGATAAAATGGGGTATCTATTGGCATTCTGGGCCATCTAAGTCAAGACTTGGAAAGTATTGGAATCCTCTACTTCTTGCTCTAAGAGGTATTTCTCTAGGTCAGATTTAGGTGTCCCCTCAATCGAGGTTTTCAACCTCTTATATGCCTCCAATCTTTGGTGTTTGACAGATTTATCGGCAACAACTTTTTCCGGTGTGGCAGATTGCGTTACCGACTCACTAGATTGTTCATATTCATTGTTGTACTGAAAAAACAGTGACTCTAAAGATTGTTTCACTAATGAGATGAGTATGTTTGAGTTTTCAGTTACATACATATTCTAAATAAGATCGTTCACATAACCAAGTTTCTTTCGGGGGTCTAAAATGGGTGCAACGAATGTAAACAGATTTAGCATACCCAAATCCCCAAAGTACTTATGAAATTTCACACTCATCTTGGCAGCCATGTTTCTCATATCATTGTTCTCATGTTCTAAACCCTCAGAAATTGATGTATGAATACAAGATATTTCATCCAAAATCAAGTTTGATGTAGCATAATTTGAACCTGATTTCCTCACCGTTATCTCATAAAAGTGCTCTAGGAAAGACATTACAAAATCGTACTCAACCCAATCCCTCTCACTTAGTCTACCTAGTTGGGTCTTATCTTTGCAAACCTTGTTGTCCATCTCTAAATTCAAAGTAGGGTCCAGGCGACAATAGATATCAAAGGCTTTTTGTAACCTAAGAGTTGACTTAAGCATCATATAAGCCGCATTCCATCTTGTTGGGACATCTAAGGACAACAACCTCGGTGTCCTATAACCAGCTTGCCCAACAACTATCTTAAACCTAGAAAGTCTCATGGGTGACAACTGGATGAACCTAACAGCGAACCTAATTCTCTACACAGACTTCCCAATCAAATTAATCCCATCATTCACTACCGGGTTCAAGATGTGAGCAACACATCACATATGCATAAATTTCCCATCTAACACCGAGTTACACAACAAATTATGTTGTGAACTCAAATGTCGTATGTCACCATCATTCTCACTAGCATTGTCAACAATAACAGTCATGATCCTATCTAGACCCCATGAATTCAAACAAAACTTAATAGCTCTTCCTATGTCTTCCCGTTTGTGGGAAGAAATTGGGCAGAAATTAATAATCTTCTTATGCAGCACCCAATTATCATCAATAAAGTGAGCAGTGAGGCACATGTAGTTGATTTGTTGGACACTAGTCCAAGTGTCCGTGGTAAGGGAGATTCTAGGGGTCAATTTCCTAAAAAGCTCATGTAGTTTGAGTTTTTCAGTTTCATACAAGTCACATATACCCTCCGAATAGTGTATCGGGAGGGTACCACAAACGTAGGACATACAACTTTCATCAAGTCCTTAAATCCCTTATGCTATACAAAGCTAAAGGGAAGTTCATCCACAAGAATCATCTTCACCACTGCATTTCGACCAACTTGTTGATTGAAATGCCAACTTGCAAGTTGGTCATCACTAACCAATTCTATAGGCTGAAATGCTAACAGTGGCTGGGTAGGGTCAACTCTCATAGGGTGTTTGGGACAAGTTTTGTAATGACCTACCAAAGTACTAGTCCCACACTTATTGGAATTATACTAATACATGTTATCACAATGCATACATACAACAAACTTCTGATTACCTATTACTATGATATCAAAAATCTACCATGCAACAGAACTATGAAGAGGTGGTTTATAGCCCTTACCTGAGGATGCAACTGTTGTTGCATCCTTCCCACTAGATCCACCAGCTCCAACAGATTCAGCAGCTCCAGCAGCAATAGTTTCTCCAGCCCTTGCACGTGTTGGAGGTGAAGTGATATCATCACTCACCTCCATACTACTAGATTCCATAACACCCTAGCAAATATAAGATTCATATGTTAGAAATCAATTCATTTCAGTTTATAATCTCCAACTAACACTAATTTCATTTTAAAAATAAACTATCAGTTCAAACTATCATTTATAAGAGAATCAGATTAAAACCACTACAAATTCATTTTAAAAATAAACTTCATTTCATTTGAAATTCAGATTCAAGCAAATCAGTTGAACCAACAAAAAATTCAGACTATCACGCTTGAAAAATTCAGACTATCAAGCTTGAAAAATTCAGACTATCACGCTTGAAAAATAGGCCTAACAAATAATACACAGATTCATAAAATAAAAGAAACCCTAAATCTATAAAATAAAAACCCACGGATTAATACATTTCAAACCCTAAATCTATCAAATAGAATCCCTAACTCTATCATGCTTGACATATTGAACTAACAATAACATAGAACCACCAAAAATTTATACAGGTTAAAAACACCCACGGATTAACACATTTGAAACCCTAAATCTACCAAATAAAAACCCGAAGTCTATCATGCTTGACATATTGAACTACCAATAAGATAGAACCTCAAATCCTTTCATCAACCCAAATCAAAAAGCTTAAATGTGCAAATGAAAAATATAATACATCATAAATACCAACCTCAAAACACACAAGCACAAAGATCAACTACAAAAAAAAGGACAAAACACGAAAAAACCCACACCCATCTATGGTTTTCGATGAAAAAGGACAAAACTTTAGAAATCCTAGATCAAAAACACAAACCCGGAACCAAACCCCTCCCAAGTTCAAAAATTTAGGGTGTTAACACATGTAAAACCCTAAATCTACCATGGAAACGCACAGATCCATAAAATAAAACCCGTAAATCTATTATGCTTGACATATTGAACTACCAAAAATAAAAACACAAGGAAGAAGCTTATTACCTTCCCCTTGTCCATGACCAGATTCACCTCCTTCGAACGACCCAAGCTTGAAGGTCTGAAACCGGGAGCTCTAGATCGGCTTTGGGTTCTTGAGTTTTGAGAGTTCATCCTTCTCCTCTCTTTAAGTTGTGGAAAAAAAACAACTCAACAACGATAACCTCGCTGCATTAAATGCGAAGGACCAGGTTTTGGGAAGAATTCGACAGAAAATGCAAAAAAAAAAACAAAATCAGACTTCACGAGGGACTCGAGAGAGGAAAAGGTGAAAATTCTGCCTTCGAGGAGGAGAGACCGAGACATGAAGTGGAAAGAGGTGAGGGACTTGGCTTATACCTGACTTTGGTTCGGCTGATTGATGGAAAAAAAGGACGAAAATACGGCGACCTTGGATCGGAACCAAACAAGACGAGACGAGAGGAGACTGAAGCAGTAGAGAGAGAAACTGATTTGGAAAATGAGGATGAAACCCTAAACTCAGTTACTATGTTTAGAAATGGACGACGAGGATCAAAACCCTAAGATCTACGGTTCAAACATCACGTGCCCTTAGATCACATGCTTCGTCTTGGGATTCACCTATTGGGCCACGTGTTTGGTATGGGCCTTAAGCAAGCTTGATCAGCTCCGGTCGTTTTTTTTGGCCACCGGTCCAGTTTCTTCTAAACCGATCGCCGACCTTAAGATATCCGACTTGATGATTTCTATGCTGGCTATACACCGAAATCCACCGGTTCTGGGTTTCTCGGTGTAAATTCCGATCGGTTTTGGTCGGAAACCGGCGTGGCGAATTATTTTGCCTAGTCCTAGTCAAGGACAATGCCTTCAAGTAATAGTGGAGGAACCTCAACTACAACCAATCCCAACAACTAGGAGGAAACAAGTCTACAACCAAAATGTATTAACCATGAAGTAAACATTAATATGATGGGTCTAACAATCCTATGACCAAATATACCAACTATGAAGCAAACTATAAGAAAATATGTAATAACCACTTCCGGTCAACGCCAGTCAAACCTGCGAAAAACAGGAAAATTTAAAATTTTTAAGACAAACACTTAATTTAACCTAAATTGACCCCGAGGGTCATACCGGACTTAAGATGACCCCGATATCGACCAAAGTGAGTTCCGGGGGACTCAGGGCAACTTTCTGATCAATTTGGGAAATGTTGACTTTTCGCTGGAAAAGTCAACCGAGCGACGTTTTGGTCCATTCGAGGACCGTTTTGGATCCAAAAAGCTTAGCCGTCGTCGCAGCGGTCTTAGTTGAGCCGTTTCCTTGTAGCCCGCCAAGTTTCGTAATTTCTTGGAAAAAGTGCCCGTTCAGGGCCCGAAACGTCCGATTTTCGCGAATCTGATTGGAAAATATCAAGTAGATATTTTCCAAAAGGTGTGGGACCCAACTTGTCACTTGTCCAACAAGTGGTGGTTTTAGTTTTCGGCGGAAAATAAAGATGAGGCTTGATAGGGGGTTCGCCACACCTTAAACCAAAAGAAAAAAAAGAGAAAAAGAAAGAGAAAAGAGAAGAGGGAGTTTAGAGAGAGAAGGAGAAGGAGAAGAAGAGAGAAGGAGGAAGAGTTAGGGTTTGGAGAATATCGAACCCTTGGATCGTCTCAAGGCAAGGAGCAATCGACTTCCCCTCGTCTTCCTCTTTGGTAAGACCTAAACCGATCGTCGTTTTGTTAACTTTTGAAAGTTAGGGTTTGGGTGAAACTATTGGGTTAGGGTTGTATTGAGGTTGGGGAAGTATTGGAGACGTTTTAGAGGTGTTTGGAGGTGTGATTGCACGTTTTTCGGTGACCGGAAACTCGGGAGGAGTTCCGGCCACCGTGGGTGGTGGCCGGCCGACCATGGGGTGGCTGGCCGGAGCTGGGACCAGCCACCACCATGGTGGCCGGACCCCAAAGTGGGCCCTAGGGCCCACGACCAAGTTGGTCCGGGTGGGGCCCACGTGCTCGGGTGCTCGGGTATAGTGTTCGGGTGGTTTAAAACGTTCCCCAGACCATTTATCCTTAACCGAATCGAAATTTGGAATTAAATTGGAAAAGTTGTAATTAACGGGTTTTAGAAACTTTAAACGTTAATTAATCGACTCGGAAGTCAGAATTCGATTCCGTCAAGTGCATTGGTATTCTTGAATTTACTCTAAGACCGTAGAAACGAAAACGAGGACTTTTGGAGCCCCGGAAAGCCATTTACAAAACCCGGGCAGATTCGCCATGTCAGGCGAATCGGGCCTTTACGGGTCCTTTATCGACAATGTCAAGTAATTGAGAAGTTTGGGAGTGATCGACATTGTCCGGGTTACGTTTGGGCGTTAAGTTTATTGAATTTCGGTTTATTCATACTAGTTTAAAAGTGTCGTAAATTTGTGTTCTCTTAGATCGTGCTGCGGACCGAGGCAAAGGGAAACTAGGCGAGTGACTACGATCGCGCCGAGGCTTAGTTGGGCACTTTTGGAGGACTTATACGAGGTAGGGAAAAGTAGCCGGATCTCGGCCCTGACTAGGGAAAGTTAACTGTAGAATTGCTTGTGACACCGGGGTGTCGTGGGTTATTTAGGTTATCAATTATTAGAAAGGCATGATACGGGAACGTAGCAATTATTAGAAAAGCATGTGACACTTAGTAGTGTCGTAGGAGCAGTGAACTTAGCGAGATTAGAATTACTGGAGGCATATGACCATGCCCGGAGGTTGTTTGTTATTATTGTTGAGTTGGGTGGCCATGAGAGCTCGTGTTATTATTGTTGAGTTTGGGTGGCCATGAGAACCCGTGTTATTATTGTTGAGTTTGGGTGGCCATGAGAGCCCGTGTTATTATTGTTGAGTTGGGTGGCCATGAGAGCTCGTATTATTATTGTTGAGTTTGGGTGGCCATGAGAGCCCGTGTTATTATTGTTGAGTTGGGTGGCCATGAGAGCCCGTGTTATTATTATTGGTATTTTGGGTGGCCGCGAGTGCCGTGGGGTTGTGAACCCGTACTTTACCGTTGGTGTCTTGGGTGGCCATGAGGGCCCGTAGGGTTGTTGAACCCGTGTTTTGTTGTTGGTGTCTTGGTGGCCTTGAGTGCCTATGGAGTTTGGGACTGGTGTCGTTACTGTCTGTGGAACTTTGTTTGTGATTGTGATTGGTTACTTGATGATGGTGGAGGTTGTGTGGTGTAGCTAGCCTCCCGACTGGGAGCGGAGAAGCGGAGAGGTTGTGGGCTAGCTCCCCACTGGGATCGGGGGAAGGACGCGCGGGTGTGGCTAACCACCCGAATGGGATCGGGTGACACGGAGAGGTTGTGGGTTAGCCTCCCGACTGGGATCGGGAAAAGTTGCGCGACAGGTCGACCGTCTGACCTGACTAGGATCGGTAAAGGGCGAGAGACAAAGATGGTTACTAAGCAGCTGGTATGCGATCCTTTGTGATCTTGTTTGCTGTGCGATCCTTTGTGATCTTGGGTGTTGCGTGGTTGTCTGTCGTGTCTTTGGAAGAGGTCGTCAATTGTTGTGTGAGATCTACATCACGTGTCCGAGTGTTGAGTCGGTTGAGGAAAGTATTTGGTCGTGTGTGTGTCAGTTGAGTCGTTGTTAGTGTCACCGGCTTTGTCTGCTAAGTATGCCGTAGTCAGTCTGTTATCTGTGGTGGTGAGCGAACGCTCACCCCTAGCTTCTTTTCCTACAGGTACCGTTCGCAGGCTGGACTAGGTGAGCTTCTGAAGCTTGAAGAGCTTGAAGCGGGTTTCTGGGTTATTTTGAGTCTAGTGACGTGTACCTCGTTTTTGTCCAATTGTTGGGACTTATTTTGAGATGTAAATATTATTTTGTTGAACAATTGGTGATTTTTAAAGTGAACTATAAAAAGGGTTTCAAAATGGTCTCGTGTTTCAAAACGTTCGCGTCCCGAGTTCGGTTTACTGAAATTGGGGCGTGACAAAATAGGATCTAGTATCCCAATTTAACCACGATGAAGCTCAATGGAATAAAAAAAGTCACTGGCAACGACCCCCCAAACAGAGCACCCCTAGGCTTACTAGTCCTTAAGAGAAACACTTCATCTCATCAGAATCAACCACTCAAAGAGTGGAAATGAAACCGACACATCGGCGGTCAACACCACTAAACGGTAGAGATATTTCGGAGTCCGAAGATCACTGAAACTCAAAACCACTAGTACTAAATCAAGTAGATTCCAAGAAGAGGGCCAATAGACCCATAATCACTCTCGGGAGCCAACACTACAATCGACGAGCCCCTACCAACAAAAGAGCTCGGTTTCAGAAATAGAGAATATGACTTTGTAATTCTCGGATTGTCAATAGAGACCCTACTACTAGGGCAAGTTTTTTTTTCTTTTATGGATTGTCATTAGTGTGTTCAGAAATAGAGAATATGACTTTGTAATTCTAGGATTGTTTCTCGGTTAATACAAGAGCTCTTTGTTGTCGTGTGGTTGTAGGCACATTGTCGAACCACGTAAAATTGGTGTTCTCTGTTTTTTTTCCTGCGTTTTATTTATTGTTTCGGTTTTATCCGCATATTTGGTATTTGCAATTATGAACTACGTCCTAGGATTTGTGGTTTGATAATCAGAAGATTGGTGTTCGTTAGACATTGAATAACGTATTTTCTAGGGTGAATCTTGTTATTTGTTTTTTTGGGTACAAAATTTACTACAAGACTATGATAGCATTTCTCAATTGACTCCTCTAAAGAACCTCATAATCAAAATGGTGTGGCTAGTCGAGGAATCAAACCTTATTAGATAAGATTCGGTATATGATAAATGATGATACTCTAATCTTATTATAGGGTTGTTCTATAGAAACAAGAACATTCATTTCAAACAAAAGTTCTTAAAAGATAGTGGTGAAGACACCATATAGGATATGGATGTGAAGAATTCCCAATCGTCTTTTCTTTAAATATTTAAGGTTATGTGACTTATGTGGAATTACGAGTTCTAAATAAGTCAAACAACCAAAGTAAAATAAGTACCCTATCGCGATATGTCCTAAGGAAACAAAGGACATAACTTTATAATGCTATAGATTACAAAAGTGTTTTGTTGCTTGAAATGATACTATTTGGAAAGTACGCTTCCAAAGGAACCAGTGGGAGTACCGTACGACCCAAAAGAAATTCAAAAGTCATAGAATAACATTGTATTTATTGGAACTATAAGATTACTTTTATAGTGCTATTTTTTTTATCATCAACGTCCGTGTGTTTATCATATTATTACATCATTTTTATCACGATAGTACATTTTTTTATCATACATCATTACTGATTTTTATCACTTCATCACTTGTTTTTTATCACCTCAGTACATGTGTTTTATCACCCTACCACATATTTTTATCACATCATTTTACATGTGTCTTTATCAACGTTGAACACTAGTTTTATCACCTCGATATAATTTTTTTCCGTGCTTCAAAATATTTTCATCACATGTCTTGATGGATAACCCTTGTAAAAATAAAAATATTGGCGCAAGAACAAAACTAATCGGAGTCCAAAAGAAGTGGGAATAATTAAACTAGAGATTTGGTCAAGAAAAAATAGACACTTGTCCATCTGGCGCGCTGCTAGTAGACCTTCTACAGTAGGGTTAGACATAATCAGTCTAATCATGGTCTAATTAAGCCTTTTTTTAGGATTAGACCCTGAATGAATTGTAAACAGACCATGATTAGACCGAATAACGTAGTCTATTCTTTTTTTGTTCACAGTGGCAATTAGACCCACATTGGACCTTGAATAAATGACGTTGTTGTTTTGCTTGTTTTAAATGAAATGTTGCCGGGTTGAACGTTTAATACAGATGGACGAGTACAAATGTTCGACATGAATTTAAATTACAAGTATGAAAAATAATTTGACTAAGAAAGCTCCGTCAATTCCTCTTCCGCTTCCCTAATTTAGTCGTTATTCAGTGGTACAAATCCGGTGCAATGTTGTATGTGTTGGTGTAATGCTCTGGTGGAATGTTGTTAGCGTTGTGTGAAAGAATGATAAACCTCCTCAACATCCTGAAACATAAATAACGTACATTAATATTTATACGACCGGTACAAAGAGCACACTTTGGTATTATCAAGAACAATTGAACAACATCTCAAACCAACCGTGAAATCCTCTTGGCCATGCAGTGGAGAAAAAGTCGATGGGTAGCCAAATCCTCTAGGTCCATGTTGGAGGTAGCAAAATCTTGGAATAAGCGGAACTCCCGCATAAGGGGCTCATGGGCCAGTAGCTGCGTCGAACGTTCATGCTCAATGGCCTTCAAGCTCTCGGCCAATGTGGTGTGGTCTTGCTCAACGACCGTCTCCTTTCCCTTCCCCCGCATAGCCTTCGCGACATTCCGACCAATAGGCCACCGACCGCGAGCTGGTCGTGGCCGTCGACCATCGACATCAT
Organism: Erodium maritimum; assembly: GCA_963921825.1. Classification (NCBI taxonomy): domain Eukaryota; kingdom Viridiplantae; phylum Streptophyta; class Magnoliopsida; order Geraniales; family Geraniaceae; genus Erodium; species Erodium maritimum. The sequence continues at coordinate 35,028,511 of OY997593.1, read as the reverse complement.
CAACAACGGTAGCTAGCATGTCTATCTAAGACATTGGGTTGCTCAGTCCGAGAGTTCTTGGAGTGCACCGTTCCCTAGTCCCGATGAAGTCACCGTTTGTCGTAGAGAACTCGTTCTCAAAACGATGTTGCCAGCATAACTTCTCTCGCACGAGCTGCCACTAGTGCTTCCAAGAAAAGATGTGGCCATATCTCTCCACGTAGTCATGCTCCGCATATGACGTGATCTGGTCCTCGGATCTACCGGATTGGTAGATGTGATTGAATTTAGACCAACAACCTTGGAACATCTTAACCATTCGGTTAGATACGCTCCAATGTTGCTTGCACTTCTTCGTCGTCCGATCATGTCCATATGTTTCGCTCGTCGCTTGGAGGAACTCACAGTGGATGACGTCCCAAAATAACTGCGACGACTGATCATCGTCATTCACCGAGTTTTTTGAGTTGTTCAACCATGCTTTGACCAATGTCGTCTACTCCGCTCGTGTCCATTTCCTGTACCCACGGGAAGGAGTCGGTCTGTCGGCCTGTATTTCAACTGGAGGAGGTAGTGGTACGCGGACCCAGGCGTGTGGTCGAGGACGCTGTGATATATGGATTATTGTCCTGGTATAGCCCGAGCACGACCCGTCATTCCATTGAAGAATGGCGAGGATGAACCGAAGTTGTCAGGCTTGCGGTTCGGGATAGTGGTTACCGGCAATGTGTGTTGGTCCGGTGGGTACAAGACGTATGCATCCGAATCTTGGGCCTAATGACTCTCCTCGTCATCGTCACAATAATGCTAGGAATCGGGCACGTAATCCCACTCCCTGCTCCCTCAATATTGGTACTCTTCGGTAACGTCGTCGGACAGCTGGAATCCGGGATGTAAGAACCACTCCCGGTCAACGCCAGTCAAATCGGCGAAAAACAGGAAAATTTAAAATTTTTGTACAGACACTTAAATGAACCTAAATTTGACCCCGAGGGTCATACCGGACTTAATTTAACCCCGATATCGACCAAAGTGAGTTCCGGGGGACTCAGGGCAACTTTCTGACCAATTTGGGAAATGTTGACTTTTTGCTGGAAAAGTCAACCGAGCGACGTTTTGGATCCAAAAAGCTTAGCCGTCATCACGGCGGTCTTAGTTGAGTCGTTTCCTTGTAGCCCGTGAAGTTTCGTAATTTCTTGGAAAAAAGTGCCCGTTCGGGGCCCGAGACGGCCGAATTTTGCGAATCTGACTGAATAATATCTAGAAGATATTTTCCAAAAGGTGTGGGACCCACTTGCCACATGTCAATTATGTGGTGGTGTTAGGTTTTTGAACAAAACAAAAGTTGAGACATGGATGGTAGTTTTGTAATTAAGTGTTAGTTGTATTTTTGAACAAAACAAAAGGCAAGACTAAATGATAGTCTCGGCCATTTAGAGAAAAAGGGAGAGAAGTGGAGAGAGAAAGTGGAGAGAAGAAAGAGAAGGAGGAAAGGGAAAAAGAAAGGAGAAAGTGTTGGGGTTTTGCTATTTCCCGACGATCCAACCGGTGGATCGTCTCAACGATCGAAGAATCGAGCTCCCATCGTCATTCCCTACGGTGAGCACCTAATCGATTTTCGTTTTGATACGTTTGAATTTTTGGGTTTGAGTTTAAATGGGTTGATTAAGGTTGGGTTAAGGATTGGGGTTCGTTAGGAACGTTTTGGGGCGAAAAGGAACATTTTTCGTTGTGGCCGTGTGGGGCCCACATGCTCGGGTATCGGGTTTTCGTGTTCGGGTGGTTTAGGACGATCCCCAAGTCGTTAATCCACACCCGGAACGAATTTTGGAATTAAATTGTAAAAGTTGTAAATTGACGAGTTTAGAAACTTTAAACGCGAATTAAATTGCTCGGAAGTCGGAAATCGATTCCGTCGATTGCGTTGGAACCCTTGAATTATTCTAAGACCGTAGAAACGAAAACGGAAATTTTCGGAGCCCCGGAAGGACGTTTTCCAATCCCGGGCAGATTCGCCGGGTCCATTATCGACAATGTCGAGTACTTGGGAAGTTTGGGAGTGATCGACATTGTCGGGGTTACATTTGGGCGTCAAGTTTATTAAAATTCAGTTTATGCCTGCGAACTTAAGAGTGTGTTAAATTGTGTTCTTATCAGATCGTGCCACCGACAGAGGAAAGAGAAAGCTAGGCGAGTGATCGTGATCACGCCGGAGCTTAGTTGTGAGCTTGTGGGGAAAGCATACGAGGTAGGGACAGTAGCCGGATCTCGGCCCTAACTAGGGAAAGTTAACAGTAGAAATGCATGTGATACTTGGGTGTCGTGGGTTAAGTAAGTTTATCGAACAATAGAAAGGCAGGCGACACCGGGTGGTGTCGTATGATACGGGAACGTATCGAACAATATAAATGCATGTGACACTTAGTACTGTCGTAGGAGCAGTGAACTTTCGATATTATAATTACTGGAGGCATTTGGTTATGCCCGGAGGTTGATTGTTTAGTTTGTGTCTTGGGTGGCCATGAGAGCCCGTACTTTACTGTTGTGTCTTGGGTGGCCATGAGAGCCCGTGCTTTACTGTTTGTGTCTTGGGTGGCCATGAGTGCCCGTGGGGTTGTTGAACCCGTGTTTTAAGGTTGGTGTCTTGGGTGGCCATGAGTGCCCGTGGGGTTGTTGAACCCGTGTTTTACCGTTGGTGTCTTGGGTGGCCATGAGTGCCCGTGGGGTTGTTGAACCCGTGTTTTACCGTTGGTGTCTTGGGTGGCCATGAGTGCCCGTGGGGTTGTTAAACCCATGTTTCACCGTTGGTGTGTGTTTTGGGTGGCCGTGAGTGCCCTGGGGTTGTTGAGCCCGTGTCTTTATTATTGGTGTATCTTGGGTGGCCATGAGTGCCTATGAAGTGTTAGGCCGGTGTTGTTGCTGTTTGTTGAACTTTGCTTGTGATTGTGATTGTGGTTACCTGAGGTTGGGGGCCCGCTTCATAATAACGGGAGTCCCGTGATCGCACGCGTATGCATGTTCAGACGAGGTAGGGGGCCCGCCTGAGAGTAAAGGGGTCCTGGCCGCGCGTGCGTGGTGGTGACAGGTCGACAGCCTGATCCGACTTTGTGTCGGGAAAAGTGCGACAGGTCGACCGACTGATCCAACCGTCGTGTTGGGAAAAGGGCGACAGGTTGACCACCTGGCCTGACAGGGATCGGAAAAGTTGCGTGGGGACTGAGTTGCTGGAGTGCGATCCTTTGCGATCTTGTTTGGTGTGCGATCCTTTGTGATCTTGGGTGTGGCGTGGTTATCTTTCGTGTCTTTGGAGGAAGTCGTAATCGTTGTGTCGGGTCTACATTACGTGTCCGAGTGTTGAGTCGGTTGAGGAAAGTAATAGTCGTGTGTCAGTCGGGTTACTTGAGTTTGGGGATAGTAGTCCCTGGTGTTGGGTTGTTGTTGGTGTTTCCGGCATTGTCTGCTAGTATGCCGTAGTCAGTCTGGTATCCGTGGTGGTGAGTGAACGCTCACCCCTAGCTGCTTTTCCTACAGGTACTGGTCGCGGGACGGACTAGGTGAGCTCTCGAAGCTTGAAGGGTTGGGAGCGGGAGTCCGGGTTTCCTTTTGAGTCTAGCGACGTACGCCTTGTATTTTTTCCGCTTGTTGGGATGTACTTTTGAGTTGTAAATTATTATTTTGTTTAACTAAATGGTGGTTTTAAAGTGATTTATTTAAAAGGTTTGAAAATGTTTTATTGTCCTAAACGTTCGTGTTCCGGGTTCGGTTCTACTGAATTTGGGGCGTGACAACTTGGTATCAGAGCTCGAGGTTTCACACCTCGGACTGTACGTCAATTAGGTGGGGAGAGTCGAGTCAGTAAATTCCCGTCGTGCGTTGGGTACGCAAGTCACCAATTAGCTGCAGCTCAATTGGTGATATCATCACTCAAGGAAATGCTATAAAGGGTGAGGTATTGGGTTCAAGTCTCACCAACAACCTAGGTTGGTATTTGTATGTGGACAGTACACCAGAGGGGTTGGGGTGTATTGGGCTGCAGACCTAACATCGCCGCGCGTGGGGCTCTGGTCTGGCACGGCGGGATGTTACACGGGAGGGTATCGTAGGTTTTTGGAGCCAGCCAGTACCAGAGCACTATGGCGGAGGTAGTGGGAAGAAACGGGATGACGAAGCAACTCGGAGAATCGGGAGCACATAATCAGCGCGGAGAAACACAAATGGACGAAGCAGGGCTGAGAAACAGGGCAGGCAAAGGAGCTCAAAGGAAAATCGGGGGTAGGAAAAAGGGTGACTGAATCATTGATTGGGGAAACTAAATGGTCGGAGAAACGTCGGTACTGTACTAAACTTGCAGAGGATTTGTGAGGAAGACGCTTCAGGCGTTAGATGATAAAGACCGAAAATTGAATTCGGTGTTCAGAAACGCTGCCACGCGTTGGCCGTAGATTCGCTGGGCTTGATTTTGTTTGGCCCGAATCCGTCGATTAGACGGCCTTCCGAGTCTACGATTTCCTCGACGTCGATTCGGGGGGTTTAAAGATTCGACGGGAAATAGACTCTACAACACAGATTTGACGGCCAGAATCTTCACGCCATACGATTCAACAACGTAATTACACCCCATTTCGACGTCATTGTGGATAGCCTTATAATTATGCTCCTATTAGTGTAAATAAGGATGAATTGTACGTGATTTTAAGTGATAACGTGACATCATGATGAATATTAAATTTTAAATCTGTTTTGTTTGGGTTGATTCTCAATTTAATGATGATTCTCATTATATTTTACTTTTAGATCCGTTCTCTAAAAAAATTCATAGTTTTGTTTACATATTTATTTTGTTTACACTGAAGATCAAATTGCAATGGTTGATCAATTTTGCTCAAAATCTAGGAAAGTTAGGTGTCTTATAATGCAATGGTGGGGTGTACAGTATTGGAATGTATATATGCAGAACTGTATATAATCTAGATGAATAGAACAAAACAAACGAACAAACAGTAATCGGAAAAGACCAACCGGCGTGAACGAGGCGGCGATCAGCAACGGCTGCTCCCCAAGGTACACAACTCTACTCAGCAGGATCCATCAAGTACGTCTCTATATCACCACCAAAACTGGTTATGAATTACAATCTATCAAGTGCGTCTCATAAGCACCACCAATACCGGTTATAGATTATTATCAGGATCTATCAACTGCTTCTCAAAGCACCACCAAAACTGGTTATAGATCATCAATCACTACTAAAGTCATAGGAATGGGAGATGTAGTGCATCAACACTAGTATGGCTGCATATGACCACTAATACGTGTCATCCATACTTTCTTGATCTATGGGCTTGAGTCCCATTCCTCTAGACATATCAAGGAGTATTTTCCTTGATTGACCCTTTGTGAAAGGATCAACAAGATTTCTTTCGGATCTCACAAATTCAAACGAAATCACTCCATTTTTCAAGAGTTGTCTAACGACACCGTTCCTGATATGAATGTGTCTCTTCTTACCATTATACACATTATTTTTCGCAACGCAAATCGCTTCTTGCGAATCACAGTGTAATAAAACATGCACAACTTGCCTTCCCCACACATGCACATATGCTAATAAGTTCCTCAACCAGTCTGCCTGTTGTCCATCCAACTCAAGGATAATGAACTCAAACTCCATGGAAGAGCTAGCTATACAAACCTGCTTCGAAGACTTCCATGATATAGCACCTCCACCTAAGGTGAACACATAACCGCTCGTCGAGCTGACCTCATCATTATCTGAAACCAAGTTTGCATCACAGTATCCTTCCAAAGCATTAGGAAATGTACTGTCATGCAGGACCCAACTCATAGTCCCTTTCAGATACTTCAGCAGGCGATGTAAAGCATTCCAATGCTCATCACTCGGGTTATGTGTATACCGACTCAACCTGCTTACTGAGTAAGCAATGTCTGGTCGAGTACAGTTCATGAGGAACATCACACTTCCTATAATCCTAGAGTAATCAACTTGTGAAACACTATCACCCAAGTTCTTTATGAGTTGTACGGTTGGATCATAAGGAGTGCTAGCAAGAATCACGTCAAAGTGATTGAACTTCATCAACACTTTCTCAACGTAATGAGATTGACTCAACTAGATGCCATTGGTGTTTCTAATAATCTTAACACCTAAAATGACATCATCTTCTCCCAAGTCCTTCATCTCCAAATGTGACGACAAAAATTTCTTGGTATGGTTCACATCATCGATATTATTACCAAGAATTAACATGTCGTCTACACATAGACAGATAATCACACAACCTGATTCTGTCATTTTTGAGTAAACATAGGAATCAAAGTTGTTCACCTTGTATCCGTCTATCACCAAAGTTCGATTGAACTTCTCATACCATTGTTTAGGTGCTTTTTTCTGACCGTACAAAGACTTCTTCAGTTTTCACACCTTGTTCTCTTGACCAGCGATCACAAACCCCTCGGGTTGAGACAAATAAATCTCTTCCTTCAGATCACCATTCAAGAAGGCGGTCTTGACGTCCATTTGATGAATCAACAGACTGTGAATAGCAGCTAAAGCGATAAGAGACCTTATTGTTGCGATCTTGGTCACAAGAGAATACGTGTCGAAGTAATCGACGTCTTTTGGTTGTGTGAAACCTCTAACCATGAGTATCGCCTTGAACCTCTCTATTGTACCATCGGGTCTCAGATTTCTCTTGAAGATCCACTTGCCACTAATGGTTTTGGATCCTTTAGGTAAGTCTACTAGATCCTTAATATGATTGGATACAATAGAATCAACTTCAGCTTTGATAGCTTCTTTCCAAAGATTAGCATCCATAGATCTCGAAGCCTCACGACAGATCTGCTTCTAACAGAAAGGCTAAAACAAACTCTTCTGAAACAACACCTTCAGGATCAACTTCAGAGAGAAAAGAGGTGACGAAGTCTTCTCCAAAGTTCTTCTCAATCTTGGGTCTCTTGCTTCTCCTTGATCCCTTTGTTTAACCATGGGAAGTAGAGCTTTCGACAACCCACCAAATGTCTAAGCGAAGGAAATGGGATAGTGGGTTCAACCGGTTTAGCAATGGCGTTCCTCTTCATCGGAAAGAGGTGTTCAAACAACTCAACATCTCTAGCCTCAGAAATTGAGCGGTCACGTAGAGGCATGAAGCGATACGCCGCGTTGTTCTGAGCATAACTTATGAATACACAATCATATGTCTTGGATCCGATAGTGATTCTCTTAGATCAGTTAGGCCTACTTTCGCCAAACACCCCCACACTCTGAGAAACCTTAAGTTAGGAGCGTAACCTTCTATAACTCGTAAGGAGTCTTATCAAGGTTCTTGTGCGGCTCACGGTTAAGTATGTGACAAGTAGATAAGACAACTTCCCCCCACATTTCATCAGGAATAACCTGAACTTAGAAGCATCGCATACATCATGTTCTTTAGCGTTTGATTCTTACGTACAGCTACTCCATTTTGTTGAGGCATGTATGGCTCACTTATTTCGTGAATGATTCCATTCGACTCACATACATCTTTCAAGAAGTAAGATCCATACTCTCATCCTCTATCGGATCTAACTCTCTTGATTTTTCTCTCGAGTTGGTTTTCTACCTCATTCTTATACTTGATGAACATCTCTTCAGCTTCACTGTCTGTAGTAAGAAGATAAACTTTCGCGAACCTTGAGCAATCGTCGATGAAGGTAACATAGTAATGTTTGCCTCCCTTGCTCCTAGTGTTCTTGAAATTTGCAAGATCGGTGTGGATTAATTCAAGAAGATTCGTGTGTCTTGTTGTAATAGATTTGCAAGATTTTTTAGAGAATTTAGCCTTTACGCATAATCTCACACTTTGAGAGTTCGGAGGTAGAAAACGATGGTATTAAAGACATGCTTCTTAGTTTTTTAATCGAGGCAACATTCACATGTCCTAATCTACCATGCCACAAATCAAGAGACTCAGCGATATAAGCGGAAGCGAAAATTTTATTATTCAGAATAACACGATCCACATTGAAAAGAAAAGACTCCCACAATAATAACCATTCCCTACAAAATCCTCATTCTTATTGAAAACAACAGTGTCATTCTCTATAACAGTCTTCAATCTAGCCTTCATCAGGAGAGGTTCAGAGACAAGGTTGCGTCGCGGAGTTGGAACGCACAGGGCCTTACTGAGTACGAGAGTCTTCCCAGATGTCAGTTTCAGCATGATCTTCCCGCTTCCAGTAATCACCCCAGTAGAGTCATTCTCCTTATGAACAACTTCACCAGGAGCAGATGCTTCAAACTCGTAGAAGAGTTCCTTTTAGTTGCAAAGATGACGGGTGGATGCAGAGTCCAACACCCAATCAACGGTGTTGTGGACCAGCATAGCCTCGAAACCCACAACAGCTACAATGTCTTCATCTTCAGCAATGTAGGCCCTTGCATCATTCTTCTTGTAGTCTTGACGTTGCATGCATTGGTAGGCCTTGTGTCCAACTTGACCACATATTTAGCACAACAAGTTCTGCTTCGGTTTCTGGATAGCAGAGGAGGGCTTCACATACTTGTTGCGATTGTTGGGAGGTCCTCGCTTGGGAGATTCCTTGATCTTGGACTTGGGATTCGGTTTAGGCTTAGCCTGACAAGACAGCCCACTAGACTCCACGATATTGTCCCTTGCCATCGGAGGCGGCAAAGGTGTTGGGAAGGAACCTAGAGCGTCCTTCAAATGGTTCGCTTCCTCGATCTTCATGTGGCTAATGAGGTCTTGAAGCGTCAGGTCTTTCTCTCTGTGCTTGAGATGGTTGCGGTAGTCCTTCCACGACGGTGGAAACTTCTCAAATAGCACATGGGCGAGGAACACCTCGTCAATCTTCATCCCCTCGTTGACAATGGCAACGGAAAGGTCCTCGTAAACGTGGACTTGATCCATGATCGGTCGGTTCTCCACCATTTGGAAGGCGAGCCACTTCCCCACGATGTACTTCTTCTTCCTAGTGTCGTCAGCCCCATACTTCTTATCCAAAGTCTCCCAAATAAATTTGGCAAACTTGTGAACACAAAGCAGGTAAACAAGGTGTTGGTGACAGAACCCAAAATCTGGCACCGGGGCAGTTTGTTATCTTTAGTAAATTTGAGAAGTTTAGCCTCATTGTCCCTAACAATAGAGGCAACTACGGGAGTAGCACCAAGGGTAGCAGCTAAGGGAGCAAGGGGGCATTGAACAAGACATAGTCGATGTCCATTTGTTCAAAGAACATCAACAATTTTTTAGACCAACGACGGTAATTAGTATTGTCAAGTTGTTCAACAACATGCATAGTACGAGCAGCAACAACAGGCATAGAGTTTAAATTGGCATGCAAGTTCATATTGTTCGTGTTCATGTTCATATCAAAACAGTTCAAGTTATATAACAAAAATTGCTTTCAAATTGGTGGAATGTATATATGCAGAACTGTATGAAATCTAGCTGAGCAGAACAAAACAAACGAACAAACAGTTGTCGGAAAAGACCAACCGAGAGTACGTGCATAACTAGCTGTGGCCTGGTGAATTGCCACTGACTTGAAAGCAATTTGTCCAACGTGACCGAGGTGGCGATCAACAGAGGTTGCTCCCCAATGTACACAACTCTACCCAACAGCGCGCCCATTCACTCTACTGGATGTGGACTCAACATAACAGCGACCATAACAATGGTGTAGGAAAGTTGAACAGGAGGATGGTAAAACCGTGTATAAATTTGGCTCTGGTTTGTGTTGAAAAATCGTGTCTGAAAAAAGAACAGAACCATCTATTTATAGGCAGGATAAGGGAGGGGTAAAAGCGTAAAACCACAAACACATTAAAATCAGATATTCTGTTACGAGAATTAAACCACGCTTTAATTCTTCAGATTTTCCGTTTAAAAGAATTAGCTATTAATTCAAAATCAAAACGGAAAAAAGTTACAGTTTATTCAAAATGGTTTGAAAAAACATTTAAGGAAATCAGATAAATCATTTTCTAAAAAAATAAGGTTCTAATGTGTTTTAGCCCGCCCCGCAGAGGCTCCACCCCAACCCGAACCCAACCATGAGACCGAGACCATCCCGGATGGCAACGGCGGTGCGCGAGGCCTATCAGGCCCAACTCCTCTTACCAACAGAAGGAGAGGGGAGCCTTTATGAACTCAATAACATATGACCTTTTGGTCGATGTAGGACTTCAAGACAAAACCAAAAAGGCTTAACAACCAGTTATGCAACAATCCCCCACAAATGACGAAAAAAGCTGAAAACCCCGTGAAAACACTTTAAGTAAAAGAAGACACCACAAATGTTCTGGTTGCTGGAAGATGCGGTTTGTACTTAAACATCAATATCTTTCGATTTGAATTGATGCATAGTGAGATGTGATAACAACTTTACTAAAAGTAAGTGAATAGAATCTTGAACTTACTTAGCTTCGGTTGATACGTCACAGAACACATACCATACTTCAAATCCCACTAAATCCGAGATACTTTCATAAACGCATTAATGGCCATGCGTACACCTTGTTTCTAATGAGTGCTTTAAGAAGACTTTGCCCAAATTCTTTCAAGATGGCGGTCCACCATCACACACACGTAGGTAACTAATCAAGTGCTTCCCACAAGCACTATCCCAATCGGGTATGGAGCTATTAAGGACATAGAGTCCATCATATCAGCAGAATCCATCAGGTGTGTCTCTATAGCACCACCAAAACTGGTTATGGATTACAATCTATCAAGTGCGTCTCACAAGCACCACCAATACTCGTTATAGATTATTAACGGGATCTATCAAGTGCTTCTCAAAGCACCTCTAAATTTGGTAATAGATCATGAAGCACTACTAAAGTCATAGGAATGAGAGATGTAGTGTATTCAGACTAGTATGGCTGCATATGACTACTAAAACGTGTCATCCATACTTTCTTGATCTATGGGCGTAAGTCCCATTCCTCTAGACATATCAAGGAGTACTTTCCTTGATTGACCCTTTGAGAAACGATCAACAAGATTTGTTTTGGATCTCACAAATTATAAAGAAATCAATCTATTTTTCAGGAGTTGTCTAACGACACCGTACCCGATACGAATGTGTCTCTTCTTACCATTATACACATTATTTTTCGCAACACAAATCGCTGCTTGCGAATCATAGTGTAATGAAATAGGCACAACTTGCCTTCCCCATACAGACACATCTGCTAATAAGTTTCTCAACCAGTCTGCCTCTTTTCCATCCAACTCATGGGAAATGAACTCAGACTCCATGGTAGAGCTGGCTATATAAGTCTGCTTCGAGGACTTCCATGATATAACACCTCCACTTAAGCTGAACACATAACCGCTCGTCGAGCTGACCTCATCATTATCTGAAACGCAGTTTGCATCACAATATCATTCCAAATCATTAGGAAATGTACTATAATGCAGGACCCAACTCATAGTACCTTTCAGATACTTCAGTAGACGATGTAAAGCATTCTAATGCTCATCGCTCGGGTTATGTGTATACCGACTCAACCTGCTTACTGAGTAAGAAATGTCTGGTCGATTACAGTTCATGAGGAACATCACGCTTCTTATAATCTTGACGTACTCAACTTGTGAAACACTGTCACCCAAGTTCTTTATAAGTTGTACGGTTGGATCATAGGGAGTTTTAGCAAGAATCACGTCAAAGTGATTGAAGTTCATCAACATTTTCTCAACGTAATGAGATTGACTCAAGGAGATTCCATTGGTATTTCTAATAATTTAACACCTAAAATGACATCAGCTTCTCCCAAGTCCTTCATCTCAAAATGTGACGACAGAAATTTCTTGGTATGGTTCACAACACCGATATTATTACCAAGAATTAACATATCGTCTACATATAGACAGATAATCACACAACCTGATTCCGCCATCTTCGAGTAAACACATGAATCAAAGTTGTTCACCTTGTATCCGTCTGTCACCAGAGTTCGATTGAACTTATCATACTATTGTTTAGGTGCTTATTTCAGACCATACAGAGACTTCTTCAGTTTTCACACCTTTTTCTCTTTGTAAGAACCGCCCCCGGTCGATCCCGGTCGAACGGGTGATTTCTGGCGAAAGTTGACTTTCGGCCAGAAAAGGTCAACCGATGACTCCGGGAGTCATTCGGGACCTTTCCGGGACCCAAAAAGCTTAGCCGTCGTTACAGTTAGCTTAGTTGGGTTGTTTCCTTTCAATTGACTGTCTTTGCGAAAAAGTCAAACTCGGGTCAAACTTAGGCCAATTAACGACTAAACGCTAATTAAATTAAAGGTGCTGGAATTTCTTAAGGAAAAGGTGGTCCCCACATGGACACTTGTCCATGGTGGCTTGGAGGAGAAGAAATGGGTCTCTAATGACCCATTTACCCTCCTAAGTGACAAGCTAGAAGGAAGAAGCAAGGAGGGGCATTTTAGTCATCTCCACCTTAGGTTTAAGACCCTCTTTTGTCACAATTAAGCTCTTATTTTCCTATATTGGCCGAAACCTACAAGGGAGAGAAGAGAAGAACAAGCTTCTTAACTTGAGGAAGAAGAAAGGGAGAAAAGGAGGAAGCTTGGAGCCTTTTCTTCATCAAATCTTCTCAAAAACCTTCTAGTCTTCATCATCTCATCATTCTAAAGGTAAGTAAGCTCTCACAATCTCCTTTCAATCAATTTAAGGTTATGGGTTTCCATGGAATTTGCATGAACTAGATGGGTTTTGGTTTTTGTGTTGTTAGTTAGTTGTTTTGATGAAGTTTAATGAAGATTTTGGTTATTAATGAATTGATTGTTGATGTTTGAGGGAAACCCATTATGGGTATTGAAGTTTGAGGTGTTTTGTGACTGATTTTGGAGTTTGATGATGTTAAAAATGGAGTTTTTGAAGTAGATTTTCGTGGAAACGAAGTTGGGGAAGAAGGGGTTTGAGTCTGCCCAGATTTGGCACGGGAAGGGCCTCTGGCCGGCCCTCTGAGCGGCACGGTCCGGGCTCGGTACCGGCCCTCTGAGCGGCACGGTCCGGGTCCCAGACCGGCCCTTTGAGGGGCACGGTCCGGGCCTGGTGTCAGGCCTCTGAGAGGCGCGGTCCGGGTCTGGTGTCGGGCCTCTAAGGGGCTCGGTTCGACTCTGGTTCCGGGCCTCTGAGGGGCACGGTCCGGGCCTGGTTCCAGAATTGTGGGCTGCCCGAATTGAGCCTAGTTCGGGCCCGATTTACCCTTTTGGCCCAAGTATGTCGTTAGGGGCAATTTAGGTATTTCACTTTAAAACCGACCTTGTATGTTTATTAATTGTAGTATTATTTATGATCCTAGACTTCATTCTCGAGCTCGGAGGAGGAGACTTCTAGGTGTTCGCGTTGACTAAGCTTTTGGAGAGCACTTGAGGTAGGGAAGAGTAAGTAATTTCCGCTTTTAAATTAAAGAATGTCAATAGTATGCATATAGGACGTTAATAACCGGAAGAGTCTTAGCTTGCATATAGGATGTGATTCACTAGAATAACCACTTTCAATTATGGGAATTGTCGTGCTGTAGAATCACATGTGGTCATGTCGGGCCTTAGGATTGTGTGTTGGTTGCGTTGATTGTGGTTAATAGTCCCTAAATGTCGATGTATAGTATACTCTTTAGTTAAAATAAGAATTCCTTTATGCTATATGAATTATGAGGAATGTTATGTGAATGTTCATTTCATGATATGATTGGTTGAATGAATGTGATGAATGTGATATGAATGTTGTCTTGTGCTATGATCGGGTGACTGATAGACCGATACGGTGTTCTTGGTAAGTTGTGAAAAGGTCTTTGTTTTTATGATAAGTTCGGTGTATGTGGTTTAGGTGGTATTGGGTGGTGTGACTTGTACCCCGAGTGACGGGAAGATACCCGACCGAGGTGTGTGCCGGTCCGGTATGTGTGCGATGGGATTTACCCTGATGTGTGTTCCGGGAAGACATCTAGACCGAGGGGTATTCCGGTATGATGTGTTGTTGCACCCCGATGTTGTGTGTCCGGGAAGACATATAGACCGATGGACATTCTGGTATGATGTATTTGCTTCACCCCGATGATGTGTGTCCGGGAAGACATCTACACCGATGGACATTCCGGTATGATGTAGTGTTTCACCCCGATGCTGTGTGTCCGGGAAGACATCTAGGCCGATGGGTATTCCGGTATGATGTATTTGCTTCACCCCGATGCTGTGTGTCCGGGAAGACATTTAGGCCGAGGGTATATTCCGGTATGGTGTTTTTGTTGAGTTGTGCGTGTGATCGGTTTGTCATGGGTACTTGTCTTGAGTCGTGTGGCATCGGATCTGAGTAACGTTCGCAGTGGTCTTAGTAGTTTAAATGTACCGTTGTTCGTGTGTTTCTTTATTTGGATGCCCTTATCGATATCATTGCGTTCATGTTAGTTTCTATTTACATTATCAATTTTAGTAAGAGTTACTGATCGAGTATTTCTGACAACGAAGCGGGAGTTCTTTCCCCTTTACTACTTTTTCCTACTGAGCGAAAGCTCACCCCCTCTGTTTTTACTGTTTTACAGGTTTCGGTGATGAGTCGGTGTAGAGGAAGTCTCAGAGCTCGGGAGCTCCTCGAGAGTCCGGGGTTTAGTTATTTAGTAGAGAAGTACTTCCTATTTGTACTAAACTTTGTCTTTATTTTATTTGGTTGTTAAATTTTGACTCGTATTATCAGACTTTTATTCAGAGATTCATGTTAATTAAATTTGCTTTTATCATTATTTTATTATCTCTTTAGTTCACGTCTCGAGTCCGGTCAAAACCGGATTTGGGGCGTGACACTCTTGACCAGCGATCACAAACCCCTCAGGTTGAGACAAATAGATCTCTTCCTTCAGACCACCATTCAGGAAGACAGTCTTGACGTCCATTTAATGAATCATCAGACCGTGAATGGCAGTTAAAGCGACAAGAGACCTTATTGTTGCGATCTTGGTCACAGAAGAATACGTGTCGAAGTAATCGACGTCTTTTCGTTGTGTGAAACCTCTACCAACACAAGGAGAGGGGAGCCTTTGTGAACTCAACAACATCTGACCGGTTGGTCGATGTGGGACTTCAAGGCAAAACCAAAAAGGCTTAACAACCATTTTCCAACATACAGTAGTGTAGTCTTGGAGGTGTAAGGGGCCAATTATCAGTTGGAGTTCTTTCATCATCAGAAAGTTTAGAAAATAGTGTTGTAATATTGTCAGCTGGATTGCAAGAAATGGCCACATTTTCAACAACATGTCAGCTAATCCAGATGAGATTGTTGCTAAGATTCAAAGTGAATGCTATAATCTTGAGAGATCGCAGTTCAACAAATATTTTCCCTTCTCTTTCCATACTTGGAAACTCTTTATTTTATTCGTCTTAGAATTGTTAAAGGTGTTGCTCCTTATGTTGCTGCAATGTTAGGATGCTCTTGTTCTTGGCTGTAGTTCTAGTTGTTTATTGCTGAAGATGAAGAGTTGAGTGTAAGGGGGATTTTGTTTGCTTTATTTTTCATCTCATGTTTCAATTATAGTAGTTGTTTGGGTTAGGAAGATCTCGTCGCCTCTTGGGAAGGGTTGTATTTTTTGTACTGATTCTTATCTGTTTGGGAGGAGGATCTTCCTTTTGTTACTACGGTTTTATGTAACTTTTAGGGGATTTCCTTGGTCTTGATCTGTACTTTAAAAACAAGGTTCTACATTATAAAAATTGCTTATCAGAAAAAAGATTGATGGTTGACAAGATTCCTGATATATGGATGGGTTCTCAATCGATAACCCCTTTACAAAGTCATATTATGTGGGCTAAAGAGTGCGGAGCTCGTAAAAAGGAGAATAAGGGTAGTTTTGGTGACAGAATAATATTATAGAGAAACCATGGTTCCTAACCTATTTTGAGCTTGGTTTTCATGATCCTAACCTGGGTTTACCTTTCGTTGTATTTCCCAACTATAACCTTTATAATTTTTGCACGGACTATTGTGTATCGTTAAAATTAACAGGGACGTTAGTTTTGGATGGGAAAAGGCAGAAATACCCTTAACAAAAGTCAATAAACTGAAGTTGGGCTTGACCTTTTTTGCACTTCCCAACTATGTCCTTTCCATTTTTTGCACGGAATAACATTTTTTTCTGAGGGCATTTTGGACTTTTCTCATCCAAAACTAATGTCTCTGTTAATTTTGACGACAAACGATAGTCCGTGCAAAAGGTATAAAGGTCATAATTGAAAAATGCAACGAAAAATTAACCCAGATTAAGATAGCAAAAACAAAAATTAAAATAAGTTGGGAACTATGATTCCCCTATTATTATTGACGCCGAACTGGTAAAAGGAAACGTTAGACATGGACATTTCCCAAATAATATGTTTCATTGTGTTTTGTTTGGTAGTAAAGCAGATGACTGGTGCTTAGCTTCTATGAGGTTGTCATGAAAGGGACAGTACTAAAAGCAGCTGAACCACTTTCCCATCCCATGGTTTTGTCCCTCTCCTCAGTGTCTCCTTATTATGTTAACTGACCTTTATGCTTCTTCTTCCTTTGTAGTACTTTTGCTGTCCACTGTTTCATGCAAATATCTTCATAAACAATTCACGTGACTAACGTTAATACGCCGTACATGTTATGATTCTATTTAGCTCAAAGTTTGGCCAATATACTTTTAAAGCTTTCAAATTGAATAAAAAATAGTCTTCTCTTAAATTTGAAATCGAATTTTTAAAATATTCTTGACAACGCTAAACCTAAGCTTGACTTCAAAAAATTTCTTTTATCGGTAATTTTTGTTTTATAAACCAAACTTTTTGAAATAAAAAACAAGACCAAGAAAAAATCTCTCAAACAGGACATACAACCAAGTTTTACAAAGATTACCCACGAAGCTTGCAACTCAAGCAACCAACCCAACATATGATTGTTACCACAAAAAGAACTAGTCTACCCCAAATAGACAAACAACTTGAATTTAAGACTTAAATAGTACTAAACCGAAGAGGTGAAATCAGCTACAAACCACTCTGAACCTAAAAACCGCGAGAACCAATTCTAGTCACACACACCTAAGATCCAACATTCACCATGACATAACATCATCACCCCAATTCCACCCAAATTCACGCCACTTTCATCTTTTCTCACACAAGCAAGGACATAATTGTAATAGCATGGTGCCATGTGGACAAGTGTCCATTTTTTTTCTTCCCCAATTCACTAATTTAATATTTCTCGATTCGTTTGAACTCCGATTAGCTTCAAACTTGCACCAATATTTTTACTTTTTCAAGGGCTTTAAATCAAGATCAATCATAAATATATTTTGAAGCACGAAAATAAAAAGGTATATCATGGTGATAAAAATAATGTTGAGTGTTGATAAATCTTCACTAATAAATGTTTTATATCGGAGGTATCAAACTAGTGCTAAATGTTGATAAAAACATGTACTGAGGTGATAAAAACCATGTTCAATTTTGATAAGGGGAAACCCTGTATCCTAACCCCATTTGAGCTTTGTTTTTCAATTCCTAACCTAGGTTTACCTTTGGTGACATTTCCCAACTGTCACCTTTCAATTTTTTGCAGAAAGTATCGTTTACCTTTTATTTTGACGATTCCGTTGGTTTTTTGCCACGTGTCACTTCACCGTGACGACATGTGGCCGACACGTAGGCAAAAAACTAACGGAATCGTCAGTTTTGACGATTTTTGATACTTTCTGCCAAAAATTGAAAGGTTACAGTTGGGAAATGTCACCAAAGGTAAACCTAGGTTAGGAATTGAAAAACAAAGCTCAAATGGGGTTAGGATACAGGGTTACCCCTTTTGATAATAAGTGTGATAAACTAGAGTTTAGCGTTGATATTAAAACATGTGATGGGGTGATAAAAACACATGTAATTTAATGATAAACATAATGTTTAGTGTTGATAAAACTAGTGTTCATAAAAACACGTGATGAGGTGATAAAAATCATTTTCGGTTTTGGCAAATGAGGTGATAAAACTAATGTTTAGTGTTGATAAAACCAGTGTAAAGTGTTGATAAAACCAATGTAAAGTGTTGATAAAAATTACCCAGATAAATTTTTTATTTTAAATCAGCCCCGAAATAATTCTTTTTTCGTGCTTCAAAAAAACATGTGATGTGGGTGATAAAACACACGTAATTTAATAATAAACCTATTTTTTGGTGTTGATAAAACTAGTGTTCATAAAAAGCACGTGATGATGTGATAAAATCATGATCAGATTTGGAAATGAGGTGATAAACCCAGTGTAAGAGCATGTACAATGGAAATGGTCTTGGTGAGTCCCAACTATTGAGTCCCTTGTGCTGACTGGACAAAATCGTGGGACTTGGGACTCAGAATAGTGGGTGTTTTGCAATGAGAGGCTCACAGTGAGGCTCATAGTTTTAGTGGATGTTGAGTTGTTAATTAATTGATATTTTGCTGTTTTATTTAATTCTTTATCAGAAACCGTTTAAATTATATAAAATATAAACACATGTGAAAAAAATAATTAATGACAATAAAAAAAATAAGAAATAAATTTAACACGAATGAAAATGAACTTGAAGTTTTATTCATCCCCTTTTAATACAACTCCCAAAAAATATATGCTCAAGAATCATTGTGGTGGGTCGACATCCGGTGGTGGTTGTTGTCGTCGAAGATCTTGAAGTGCACCTTCAAGGGTATCCAGGACTACTCGCAGTCGGGCCTTGCACGACTTGTGCTCTTCCAAATATTCTTCGGTGTAGTTGGAGGTATCAGTTTGCCTCATGGACATGTACAAGGCGAAGTTTGCTTCCCACCGTTGGGTTATCTTGGATATCATGCGAGTCCTTTCTATCTTGCCTTGTTGCCTTGTACGTTCCATCTCTGCGAAAGCACTCATTTGGGCCGTGAGGACGGTCACCTTTTTTGATGCCTTCGCAGCCTTCTTTCCTCGCGGTCGCATTCGGCGAGTTGGTTGGGGGGGACTTGCATCGGCCTCATGGGAGGGGGGTGTGTCGCTGAGAGGGACCTCACTCCCCTCGTTGTGATCGGAAGCTCCCCATTATGGTTGTTGGGACTCGCCACCAAGAGGTGTGTAATCGTCACATGTGCTTGTGGGTGGGGTTGAGTTATAAGCCTCAGCCTCATCTAATTGTTTTCGTTGTTGGCGTTGTTGTTGGCGGACATTACCCATGGTGCCTTCCTCGGCAGCGAACTTGTTATTTCCCTCAAGCTCGGTAACCCAATGATCCAAGTCGAAATGTGTTGGGTGCTCCCTCGGTCTTTCTACTTTCGGTACAGCCGCCCACATCCTCTTCGCATTTTTCATGTGGTCCTCGTGGTTCCAACCGTAGTGGTACTCGGCCTTGGAGGTCTTCAGATAACCGGGGAACCTGTCACGCCCCAAATCTGGTATTGACCGGACTCGAGACGTGACTTAGGGAAATTAAATAAAAATCATTTAAAAGTGATTATATTTGAAAAAGGTGAATAATATAAACCAACAGAATATTCAAAACACTGAGTCCTACGCTCAGTCACATACAGAATTCGAAAATGAACAATACGTCTCTAAAAAAACCATAAACAAAATAAACCTGGGCCTCCGCTAGCTCCCAAGCTCTGCGCAACCGTCTAATCCAAATCATAGCTAACACCTGTAGAAAACACGGTAAGGGGTGAACTTGACGGTCAGTAGGAAAAAGCCATGAAATCCACCTAATGACGGACTTACAAAGAAAGCCTTTCAATTTTAATAGTTTAATAAAAAAGGGTGTTAAACCGATGCGACACTTAAACCATTTCAAAACAATACTCATTTTACCCTGACACTCACCAGACCAACAATCTCCAACCTTAACTCAACACTAACTACTATACCGATGCAACACCGAAGGAACAATCCAAGGAAAACAACCAGCGCCACAAGCACAGCAACACTCGTTCAAAATCCAAGGCATTCTCAACACAAGCAATTCACACACTTGCACGGTTTCGGGAGCAACCCGCTCGGCCCGGCGAAGCCACACGCAACTTTCCCCAACACACAATCGGGAGAGGCGGTCGACCTCATCGCGGAACACATCGTTTTACCGATACACGAAAGGTAGGGAAATCGCCTCTTCGCGGCACAACCTCATCGCGGAACACAGCGTTTTACCGAGTGCTAGTCGGAAGGTAGAGAAACCACCTCTTCGCGGGACACAGCGTTTTACCGACTCTAGGTCGGAAGGTAGGGAAACCACCTTTCTCATGTAACCAAAGCACCCACAATCACAATCACACTCACAATCATACACACACACACAACTATCACACACTTACCATCACTTACCGACACCACACTCAACGTGGTAACCCCACCGGGTTAGCCGGTATCCATTTCCCAATGTCCACAATTCAACAAGTCAGATAAACAGAATCAAACCAATCAAGTCACAAATATGCATCACTAAGTTCACCTCTACTCGTTTTCATGCTCGTTATTTATTAACCGTTTAAACACACAGAGCATACAAGCAAACACATCAACAAACAATCCTACAGGCGCGACATGGCCCGATTCTACCAGCACGACAATTCCCACATCTACAACATTACAAGGTTCGTAAAAGGGTTCACAGTTTATAGTCTACACTAGTTATTCACATCCTACATGCATACTAGTTATTTATACGGTTATTAATGTTTCCATATATGCATTCCAGTACGTCCGTAATAAAGTGAGGTTCGAGGTATTTCCCTACCTCTCAAACTCTATCTGGATCTCATAGCTGCTGACGTCCGGGCCTACCTACTGTCTTCTCCACGATCGAGGTCAAAGCCTGATTTTAACAAGCAAGGGTGGTAAACAGTCTCGGTCCAGTCCGTAACAGTCCTATAGTTTAACAATTAAGTCCTTTAACTTATCCGATTTAAAATCTTTAAATTAATTAATTAATTAATCAAACTGTCCGACCCGAATCCGGAAGCCGGATCCAAATCTGACCCGGATCCGAGTCGGGACCCGAACCTGACCCGAGCCCGACCCAGACCCGGTCCATATCTGGACCCAGACCCGACCTTGACCCGGATCCAGTCAGACCTGGACCTGGACCTGGCCCGAGGACTGGTCTGGCCAAAGCCTAACCTGGCCCAAGCATGGCCTGGTCCAAGGCCCAGTTTCTCGAGTCTCGGCCTGGCCCAAGTCTCGGTTCTGGCCTGAGCTGTGAACGGAGGGGAGGCGAGGCTAGGGTTCCGGTGACTGAGGACGGGGAAGAGGCGGAGCCAGGGTTGGTTCTCGACGGCGTGGCGGCGTTAGGGGAGCTCGGAGGGACGAGTGGTGGTCGTCAGTGCAAGTCTAGAGCCTCTCCGTTCCAGATCTGATGGCGTGGGAGCTTCGCCGACGTTGGAGCAGAGATCTGGAGCTCGGAGTCTCGGCCGTGTCTCTCCGCCCGAGCTCGGCCAAATCGAGCTCGTACGCGTGCGATTCTCAGGGAAGGACTGACGGGGAAGGTGAATCTGGCTTGAAGGATGGCTCACCTGCACGGATTTCCCATTGCCGGTGCGGCGTGGCTCGAAACGAGGACGGGCGGCGTTGGTTCGCTTCAACTCTGGGAGGAAGAAGGGAGATAAGGGATGTCTGGTGGTTTCTGGTGGCGAGGATGGTTCGTGGGTGGACGAAGAGAGGTCAGGCGAGGGGGTTGGAGTTCCTGCGTGGTTCGAGAGAGAGAGAGAAGACGAAGGAGAGAGAGAGATCTGAGCAAGAGGGAGAGAGCGAGGAAGGAGAAGCCTCGTGAAGCATGCGCTGAAGTGAGGGAGAGCGAGACACTGTATCTAGGGTTAGGGTGAGAAAGGTCTGGGCTTCGGTGAGTTGGGCGTATCAGGCTGGGCCTGGTCCAGCTGATTGGGCCTAGTCTGGTTTGGCCCAATGCCCTTTTTTTCTTTTCTTTTTGAATTCGATCCAAAATTCAACCCATTTTCCAACCAACGACGTTCCAATCAATAAATTAAATATTAATTCTTTTAACCGGGGCGGTCTTTATAGTCTACCCCCTTTAAAATAATTTCGTCCGCGAAATTTAAACTTAGATACCTCAAAGGTCGAACAGGCTGGGGTAATTCGCACGGACCTCGTCCTCGCGCTCCCAGGTCGACTCTGCCCCGTGGTGCTTCCACTGCACTAGCACCAATGGGATAATCCTGTCCCGCAAGGCCTTCTCTCGCCTATCCAAAATCCTGACTGGTTGCTCCTCATACGAAACATCGTCCGTAGTTGGGAAACGTGGAAGACATTGTGGACGTTTCCAAGCTACGGTGGTAATGCGAGTCGGGACGCCACTGCTCTAACTCTACCTAGGATCTCGAAGGGTCCAATGTACCGCAGGGCCAACTTGCCTCCGTCATGGTTGAACCGTACTAGCCCCCTCTTCGGGCTCACCTTCAGAAACACATGGTCACCCATGGCGAACTCCAGAGATCGGCGTCGCCTATCAGCGTAGCTCTTCTATCGGCTCTGTGCGGTCCTCAACCGCTCTCGTATCAGCGCAACCTTCTCGGTCGTCTCTCGGACCAACTCCGGTCCCAACAAGCTCCTATCTCCTACCTCGGCCCAACACACGGGCGATCGACACGGCCAACCATACAACACCGCAAAGGGTGTCATCCCAATACTGGCCTTGAAGTTGTTGTTGTAGGCGAACTCAGCCAAAGGTAGGTGCTCCTCCCAAGATCCACCGAAGTCCAACACACACGATCGAAGCATGACCTCCAAAATCTGAATCGTGCGCTCCCATTGTCCGTCGGTCTGCGGGTGATATGATGTACTTAGTAGGACCTCGGTCCCTAACTCTCTCTGCAGGCTTTCCAAAAATCTCGAAGTGAAGCGGGGATCTCTATCGGACACCACCGACACTGGAACCCCGTGGAGTCGGATAATCTCACGGATATACAAGCGACTCACCGCATCCACGGTATCTGTCATCCTCATGGCTAAGAAATGAGCCGACTTCGTCAACCGATCAACCACTACCCACACGGCATCGTGTCCTCTCGGAGACCTCCGTAGTCCGCATACAAAATCCATCGTGACATGCTCCCACTTCAACTCCGCTACTGGCAACGACTGTAGTAATCCTGCAGGGCGCTGATGCTCGGCCTTCACTTGCTGACATGTGAGGCACCTCGATACGAACTCTGCCACTACTATCTTCATACCGCTCCACCAAAACTGTCGCCTGATATCCCGGTACATCTTAGTGCCACCCGGATGCACCGTGAGACGGAATGATGCGACTCTCTCAACACGTCATCCCTACAACCACGCGCCACGAACAACACTCCATGGTACCGCAATCTTCGGTCAGCACTGTACTCCCAGCCCTCTGCATCGACACCACTGATCACCCTCTCCCTAATCTCAGCCGTCTCGGCATCATCTGACTATGCCTCTAGCACCCGTGCAATCAACGTGGGATGAGCCACCAACGAACACGTGGCCACGCTATCAGTGATCTCCTCTAAATCGAGCCCAAATGCAGCCAGCTCTCCCATCATGTCCCACTCTCGGACTGCTATGGTGACTAGACAGAGAAACGACCTCCTACTCAGAGCATCAGCGACCACGTTCGCCTTGCCCGGATGATAGTGTAGCTCAAAGTCATACTCCTCAAGTAGCTCCATCCACCGTCGCTGGCGCATGTTCAAATCCTTCTTGGAGAATATGTACTTGAGACTCTTGTGGTCAGAGAACACCCGAAACTTCTTGCCATACAGGTAATGTCGCTAGCTCTTCAGTGCAAACACAACTGCTGCCAACTCTATATCATGGGTGGGGTAGTTAAGGTCGTGAATCTTCAACTATCGTGAGCCATATGCAACTACCTTTCCCTCTTGCATCAACATGCAACCGAGTCCTTCACCGGATGCATCACAGTAGACATCGTACCCCACACCGCGCTCCGGCACTATCAAAATCGGGGCGGTGGTTAGTCGAGTCTTCAACTTAGTGAAAGCGCTCTCGCACTTGTCAGTCCACACGAAATCGACTCCCTTGCGTGTTAGGGAGTTCATCGGCGCTGCCAAGCGCGAGAAGTGTAAGAACCGCCCCCGGTCGATCCGGGTCGAACCAGAAGTTTTCGGCGAAAATTGAATTTCGGCCTTAAAAGTCAACTGATGACTCCGAAGGTCATTCGGGACCTTTCCGGGGCCCAAAAATCTTAGTCGTCATCACGAATAGCTTAGTTGGGCCGGTTCCTTTCAATTGACTATAATATTGGGTAAAATCAACCTGGAGTCTTTTCGGTCAAACCGCAGTCCGATTAAGAACTAAAATCCGATAAGTTGTTGTGCTGGAAATTAGCTGAGTAGTAGTGGTCCCCACATGTACATGTGTCCATGCTTGCTTGGAAGGGAAGAAATGGTTGTGTCTTGACCTTCTTACCCTTAGTGGTTGCACTTGAGGAGTAAAGAACCAAAGGGCATTTTGGGACTTTCACAATTAGGTTAAAAGCACAAAAATGAGAAGAAATCAGCTCATTTGAGCATTCTTGGCTGAATTTTCAGAGAGAGAAAAAGGGAGAGAAAAGCTTAGATGCTTGAGGAGGAAGAAAGGAGGAAAATGTTGCATTTTGGGCTTGGTTTCTACTCAAATCTCTTCAAAAACAAGAGATTCTTCTCCTACATGTTGGAACTCGATGTCGTGGACATGTTAAACACAAAATGCAGCGGAAGATTAACCACGAATCAATCGGGATGAGTATACCAAATATGAAAAACAAGTCTGAAAATTCAGCAAATGTATGTGAACATCACCTTTGCAAGTGCCTCATCTTGCAGATGATGTATCTCGAAAATTAACCCTTGAAACTCAAATCCCTTCGGTCACATTGAAGACCCATATGTGGAGAACATTCAATCCAAAAATCAGCTTCATCGGACATCGGATGAACCTCCGATCGAGCTCTTGAAAGTGACTGGTCGGACAAAACTGTGCTGAAAATCAGCACCCTCTACTTGTCCGAAATTGGTTCAATAACACCCAACTTTGAATGGCTTGAGCCCCCTTGGACGCCTACATATCCTTAAAGGAATCAAAGCCGACGTAGTTCTTGAGTTTTGCGACTCAAGAACATGAAAAACCAACCTTGAAGCTTGGAGGGGGGTTTGGCTATGGTAGAGGAAGAAGAAGAAGACTCTCTCTCTAATTCTCTACACTTGCATGTTGTGTTCTCCAACCTCTCTTGCATGCTTAGTTAAGTGGAATCACTTAACTCTCAACTTAAGACAAGTGTCCATGTCTAGATGCAAGGTGGAGCTAATAAACCACCTAGTTTATTAGTTTAATGGAAATTGGGTCCCACCCAATTTTGGTCAACAAGACTAATTGCCATCTAATGACTTAAGTCTTTGTTGGGCCTAGCCTATGTGGGCCGGCCATGGGCCTCTCTAAGAGACCACATGTCGAGCCCAATATGCTAGCCGGTCCACTGTGGCGATCCCTGCCACAATTCCCTCCAACTTAGGTTCGTCATGTTCTTAACGAGTATCAAACTGTTGGTGTGACCCTTAGGTCTATGCATATCGGTAAGATCAACGTAAAATCTCATTTTACTTGATCTTACCAAAGTGGCGACTGACGAGACTCAATATTGCCCGACCCTGCATAACGAATCGCGCCCTGTCGATTCTAACCTTTCAGTCGTCCTTGTCATTATTTCTTTATCACCGATATCCTGATTGAGATAAGGCATAGAGCCGTCATCCTTATTATCCTCAATCCATGTTCCTTGATATGTGAGATGACTGACCTTATGCTACCCAGTATCATGTGCATGGCCATGCTTTCTTGTCAGTCACTCTCGATGAAGCGGACGTGAACCAGATATATTTCCCATACAACAGTATGAGGGATAAATCCCTTAGCCGTGTATCATGTCACTCATGCAGTCATTCCCCAAGCCAATCCTGGCCGTTATGGAAGCCCAGTCACGGTGCAACGTTGGGCTTTCAGGTCAAACTTGGTTGTTTACTGCATAACAATCATATAGACTCCTCGGTCTAAGGATACCTGACAAGCAACGACTCTGAACATGTTCATGACTTAATCTATGGAACATATTCAGGTCGGGTCGTCCAACATCATGTCCCACATGATGTTTATGATCAGACTCCGGAACCCTTTCCTATGGCTAATAGAACGTAAGGCATCAAGAGTCATATTTCATACTAGTCGCTTCCAGCGAAGACTATTGACAAGGGACCTCATCGAGTGTAATCCATCCTGATCTATGGTTCTATTCGCATGGTGGGCATAGATCAGAAATACACACGACATATTACTCCAACACTTAAGTAATATAATAAGCCACTTTATTTATATTGCCAACGATGATATTTACAATTGGACATTTACGATCGGACTACGGGCACTGAGGCTAACAATCTCCCACTTGCCCTAGCTCCAATCTAAATTTCAATCTAATCCCATTGACCTTACATGCCTTTCGTGCTTGGGTAACGAGAGCGCTTTGGTCAACGGGTCGGCTATGATATCATCCATTGCAATATACGTGATCTTCACATCAGCTCTGTTCAGAATCTCTCTGATTAGGTGATATCCCCGCAATACATGTTTGGATTTGTTATGCGATCTGGGCTCTTTAGCAATGGCCCTAGTGTTGTCGCAAAATAGGTTCACCGGGCTTAGGCAGGTTTTTAATTACGCCTAACCCTGCCGTGAATTTCCAAATCCATATAGCCTCCTTGGCTGCCCCTGCAGCCGCTATGTACTCGGCCTCTATCGTGGAGTCAGCCACGGTATCTTGCTTCATGCTCTTCCAGTTGAAAGCACCGTCAATCAGCGTAAACAGATGTCCTGACTGACTTCTAAAGTCATCTTAATCTGTTTGGAAACTAGCATCAACATACCCATTAACGACTAGTTCAGACTCATCTTTCCCAAAAGGGTTAGACTGATGTTTGTTGGTACATCACAAGGCATACAAGACATCCAGTCTCGTATATGTCCTGCATATATGATCGATCCTGCCCCTCCCAGGCGCATGGGATTCGCATCATCCTTTTCAGCTCATCAGGTGTTTTAGGACACTAAGCCTTGCTGAGATTAATGCCATGACGAGCGGGTAAGAATGTTAGTCTTAGTGCCCGTAGTTCAATCCTAAATGTCCAAATGTACATATCATCATTAGCAATAAAATTAAAGCGGCTTTATATTACTTATGTGTTGGAGTAATATATCGATGTGTGCTCTGATCTATGTCCACCATGCGAATAGAACCATAGATCGAGATAGATCACACTCGATGGGTCCCTAATCAACAAAGCTTCACTATAAGCGACTAGTATGAAAGATGGCTCTTTATGGCTTACGTTCTGTTAGTCATTGGAATGGGATTCCGGAGTCTGATCATAGATATCATGTGGGACATGATATTGGACGACCCGCCCTGAATATGTGCCATAGATTAAGTCATGAACATATTCAGTGTCGTAGCTTGTCATGTATCCTTAGACCAAGGAGTCTTTGTGATCACTATGTAGTCAACAACTGAGTTTGACCTGAGCCTAACGTTGTCCGTAACAGGGCTTCCATAACGGCCAAGATTGGCTTGGGGACGGGCTACATGAGTGACACGAAAGGCGGCTAAGGGATTTATCCCTCATACTGAGGTATGGGAAAGATATCGGTTCTCGGCCGCTTGATCGAGAGTTACTGAAAGAATAGCATGGCCATGCACATGATACTGGGTATCATATCTTCATTCATCTCACATATCAAGGAACGGTGATTGAGAATAATAAGGATGACGGCTCTATGCCTTATCTCAATCAGGATATCGGAGATAAAAGGATATTGACAGGGATGACGGAAAGGTTAGAATCGACAGGGTCGATTTGTTATGCAATGTCAGGCAATACTAAAGTCTTGTTAGTTGCCACTTAAATAGGATCAAGTAAAATTGGATTTTACGTTGATCTATTGACATGCATAAACCTGAGGGTCACACCGGAGGATGAAACTCATTGACACATTTATGGAGAATGGAAAAAAGGGAGTTGTCTCGGGACATGACCAAAACTGGGTTTTGGGTCATGTGCCCGTGCGTGAATAGGACTTTACGGATCGAGACAACGCTTGGAGTCTTGGGATTGATCGCGTCGGATAATGTTGGACATTTCCGGTATGGAAGGCTTGGAGGCGATGAGCGAATCACGGGACCTCGTTAGAAATGGCCACGGGCCATGTTCCAAGAGGCTCATGAAAGGCCCATGCAACCAAGGCTCATGGAACTAATTAATCAAGTCTTGATTAATTAGTACTAAATAAGCAAGACAAGGATTAAGGTGTTGGTGATTCACCATCTAACCCAATCTTGTCTTGCCATACTTTGTCCTATTTACACCTTACTTGACACCATACTTGTCCCATGCCTTTATTTGGACAAGTATGGGTTTTGTTATGTTAAGTCATCTTTTTTCAACATAACAAACACTAGACAAGAATAGGAAACACATTTTCTCTCCCTCTTCCATGGCCATTTCGGGTTTGGCTAGTTTTCACCTCCATTTTTGTGTTCTTGAGTCCTCAAAGAGAAGAACTACGTGGCTTTGATTCCCATGTGGATACGTAGGCGTCTTGGAGACTCAAGCCAATCATTCGTTAACCGGTGTTCTTGTTTTGGTAAGAACTAGTGCTGAATTTTTCTCTTGTGAATCCATTCTTTGTTAGTTGTTTCATGGTTTTAATCGTCTCTTGGTTTTCATTGATTTTCCGCTGCGAGTTGGTTCATCTCCAACCCTACCTCGAGACCCAACAAAGAATCCTTTCTTTGAATCGAGCATTGAGAACCTAATCAATGCATTGTTCTCATAGGTGCTCGGACTTAATCCCAAGACCCTCTTGGTGCGATCTATATATATCTTAATCCCTAAGATATAAGCAACTCGCCTAAGTCCATCGCGAAACACGTCCCCTACAAGCTTTTGGTCTCGTTTAAAATAGGGACGTTGTTTCCGATAAGTTGTATGTCATCGACATACAGCACCAGAAAGGCAATCTTACTCCCACTAGCCTTCTTGTAAACGCAAGGGTCATCTTCGTTCTTGACAAAGACGAATCCAATTACAGCTTCATCAAAACTAAGATTCCAACTCCGAGAAGCTTGTTTCAATCCACAAATGGATTTTAACAACTTATAAATCTATCCCTTATTCTTCGGATCGTCAAAACCTTCGGGCTGAGACATAAAACGTCTTTAGTCAAATTCCCGTTTAAAAGAGGTTTTGACATCCACTTGCCATATCTCGTAATAAAGATACGAGACTATGTCAAGAAGAATTTGGATAGATTTGACCATAGCCACTGGTGAGAAGGTTTCCTCATAGTCAATCCACAGGATCAGCCTATAACCTTTTGCAACTAGTCAGGCTTTGTAGGTCAGAGGCTTGCCACTCATGTCCATCTTCACCTTGAATATCCATTTGCATCCGATGGTCCTCACACCATCGATGGGATCAATCAGTTCCCAGACTTGGTTATCCGACATGGATTGCATTTCCTCCCTCATGGCTCCCAGCCATAACTCGGAGTCGGGCCCATCCACGGCTTCCTGGAAAGGTGGCTGGATCCTCATGATCCACTATCATCTCATTGTCACCTCTAGACACAAAACAACCATATCTCGAAGGTTGGTGACTAATCCTTCCAGTTTGCCTCGGACCTTCAGGAATTGTTAAAGGAATTGGTTCTTGCTCTACGACCCTTTCAGGCTCCTCTACTGGTTTGTCATGTGTCTTAGAGGTATCTGTACCATCTTGAACTTCTTCTAGATGTACAACCCTCCAACTGACATCTTTGAAAACAAAATCCCTTTGCACAAAAACCCCATCCGAGTGACGAACACCATGTTCTCACTGGGTTTGTAGAAGTAGTATCCCCTTGTTTCCTTGGGATACCCCACGAAGGTGCATTATCAGATCTTGGTTTGAGCTTACTGTGAACTAACCGCTTCACATAAGCCTTGCAACCCCAAATCTTTAGGAAGGACAAAACGGGCCTCCCCCCGTGCCATTTCTCAAATGGTGTCCCTTCCACAGCCTTCGTAGGAGCCCGATTCAAAATGAATACGGCCGTCTCCAGAGCATAACCCCCTAAAGAGATAGGGAGATCAGTCCAACTGACCATGGATCAGACCATTGTCCAACAATATCTGATTTCTCCGTTCGGCTACACCTCTCAACTACGGTGTCCCGGGAGGAGTCAATTTCGAAGGATCCCATTCTCTCTTAGATGATCTAAAAACTCTTTAGTTAAGTATTCTCCTCCTCGATCCAATCGAAGAGCCTTAATACCTTTCCCGAGCTGGTTTTCTACTTTAGTCTTGAACTCTTTGAATTTATCAAAAGTTTTAGACTTATGTCTGATCCAATAGACATAATCATATTTTACTGCAACCATCAGTAAATGTGATAAAGTAGCTAAAACCCCTCCTGGCAAGCGAACTTATTGGTCTACACATCCGAGTGTATCATTCCAATAATTCACCCGCCCTTTCACCGCGATCGATGAAGGGCGCTTTAGTCATTTTGCTTCAACAAACAAGCCTTGCATTTATTATTCGAATGGACCTCAATGTCCACATTTGTGAAGTGCTGATATGCGTTTCTTGTTTATGTGGGCTAAATGACGGTGCCTTAACAGAGTGTGGTCTAAATTATCGGATTTAGACCTTTTGGTATCAACCTTATAAATAGAGCTTGAGGCATTGTTACCATATCCAATATGTACAACCCTCCATCCATGTTTGTTTAAACATATCATTGCATAGAATATTGAAAATCCAATTTCCAATATCTATATTATATCCTTCGGTGTTTAACACGGATACAAATATAATGATCCTAATAGGTATGCAATTAACTGTTCAAAACACAACAAGGTTATTTGGATGATGAAGACCCATGGATCCTACAGCAGTCGCTGCAACCCTTATTTGTTGTCCACTCTGAGGTCCAACCTGTTCTTCTCCAAGCTTCTCCTACCTTCCAACCACTGTACGTTAGTGCGTATGTGAGATTCACCCTTGGTATCCAATACCCATGAATCTTTGGAAGTAGCGAGATATAGCTCTATTAAGTCAATACCTAATGATGGCGCAGTCCCACTGCCCTTCTTTAGACCATCCTGGTTTTTCCCGCAATTCTGAATCCAATGATCAGGCTTCAGGCAGTAGAAGCAGATAATCTCATCCTCCTTCACCTTCCTAAAGGACCCCCGGTCCATGAAGGGTTAGGAGCGATCGTGTGTCTCATCTTTCTTGCCAAGTGCACAAGGGTCTTGCCCTTGCCACTACCAGTTTCCCTCCCGAAACTGGATCCCTTTCTGACCATCAGAATATCCTTGGATCCTAGACCCCTGATAATCTTCTCAGCAGTTACAAATGTGCCATGTAACTCTGATCTGGTCTTGTCCATATCGTGCATATGATAGCTCACGATGAACTCATCATACACACGAGGAAGGGGGCGTAGACACACGTCTGCTGCCATCTCCGGCACTATCTTAAGACCCAGTCAATTAAGATGTTCGAGATGCCCCTTCATTTTCTGGACATAAGGGATAGCCTTATCAAGGATATGTCCTTTGCGTTTAGAATTTGAGGACCATCCTCAAAACTCTGTACCAGTCTAGATAGTTTGTCCCATCAAGCTTGACCCAGTCAAGTATGGTTTTCAATGACAAACTATCGTCGTTCGCTGATGTGTTAGCCATTTTGATCCACACGACAAAGTGAATTTAATCAGTAAACTGAATAAATCATGAAGATCGAGTTCAAACACCGACAAGCGATTCTAAACCTATAGAATCTTGAACCAAGAACTTTGATTCACTCGATTGAGCTGAACTAAGGCTCACCACTCAACCAAGCTATGTAGGCCGGACTCCATCCGATCACATCCAATGTGACTCTTGGCTAGGGTATATACTTCAAGTACACGGCTAACCCTATCTGATACCCTAGCTCAGCCCTAGCTGAGAATCGTAGTCGGGTCCACCAATTTTCAACTATGGCCTATCACTATGTAGGTGCTCCGCTAAGGCGCACGACACCCACATATGCTGACCAAACTTGCTACAACGCCTTCCCATGGATGCTCCGCTAAGGCGCACGACACCCATAGATCGATGAAGTAGGAAGTTTGCGATAAATTGGGAGGTATCTGACATGACCCGTTTTTACTTGTCTTGTCGTGTTTGAACACTTGGCACATCATTGATGCGATGAGAACGTCAACTACATTCCAAATGTAATGACTTCTCCAATTACATCCAATGTAATTCTTCCTTCGAACCCGTCTACTACATCCAATGTAAAGACGGTTCAAGGGTTCACAAGCAAACGATTAAAACCAATTTTATCTTTTCATGTGAGGTGATTTGCTTGAAAGTTTAAATCTAAGCATGCATTCTAACCATACAATCATGCATAATTTAAACCAAGCATCAAGCATAAAGACGTGCACGTCACAGCCCCTTTAAACTATTCCCAACCCGGTCTTGAGCAATCTTGACTTCAAGCTGACGACGTGGGCCTCCCACTCGCCTCTTGACGTCCATCTACTCCAAGTCGTTTCCTGCGGTCTACCACTCGCCTCTTGAGCTCCTTCGTCTCCAAGCCGGCGATAACGGTTACAATAAAATACACGACTCACAGGTCGGGAAATAATAAATATTACAAACAAGTGGTACGACGACCACACCTTTAAAAGAATAGTTACACACTAACACTATCGGCACGCAGTCCGAGAAAAGCGATAAAACTACCCGGGGCTTAATAACATGCAACATGCATAATCATCACATCATACAGCGTGTTATCAAACACCGAGATATGACTTATTTTAGTTAGCTTCCAAGTTTCGAAAATTATTACACGGTTTATCGAAACCGGTTTCAAAATGAATTTTCTGAACGTTTAATTTTGTGGTTCATTATGACGGTTCCAAACTCGTCGTAATTCCCCAAATGGTTTATCCCCGGTGTTCCGACTATCCAATAGTCACGACTCGGCCTAGCTCCGTCCAACGGAGCCCCATCCGGTCACGGGATCGGCTCCCCGAGAGTCCCGGTCTCGTGACCCCGAAAATTAAACTTTGTCCAAAAAAATCAGATTTGATTTTATTTCGAAAATCACCAATTTCATGCATAATACCCACATGCAAGAAATTAAATCATGTTATCAATAAAGCATACACTCATATATGCAAAGACATGAAATTAAGAAGCTAACATGCATTTAAGCACTTTAAATAAAAAACCAGCAAGCACTTCAAAATTTCCAGCACCAAAACTGAAAATTTCAAATCTTTTTTTTCCCGTTGGTAGCCATGCTCTGATACCACTGTTGGACCTCGATGTCGTGGACATGTTAAACACAAAATGCAGCGGAAGATTAACCACAAATCAATCGAGATGAGTCTACCAAATATGAAAAACAAGTCTGAAAATTCAGCAAATGTATGTGAACATCACATTTGCAAGTGCCTCATCTTGCAGCTGGTGTATCTCGAAAACGAACCCTTGAAACTCAAATCCCTTCAGTCACATTGAAGACCCATATGTGGAGAACGTTCACTCCAAAAATCAGCTTCATCGGACATCGGATGAACCTCCGATCGAGCTCTTGAAAGTGACTGATCGGACAAAACTGTGCTGAAAATCAGCACCTTCTACTTGTCCGAAATTGGTTCAATAACACCCAAATTTGAATGGCTTGAGGCCCCTTGGACGCCTACATATCCTTAAAGGAATCAAAGCCGATGTAGTACTTGAGTTTTGCGACTCAAGAACATGAAAAACCAACCTTGAAGCTTGGAGGGGGGTTTGGCCAAGGTAGAGGAAGCAGAAGAAGACTCTCTCTCTCATTCTCTACACTTGCATGTTGTGTTCTCCAACCTCTCTTGCATGCTTAGTTAAGTGGAATCAGTTAACTCTCAACTTAAGACAAGTGTCCATGTCTAGATGCAAGTTTGAGCTAATAAACCACCTAGTTTATTAGTTTAGTGGAAATTGGGTCCCACCCAATTTTGGTCAACAAGACTAATTGTCATCTAATGACTTAAGTCTTTGTTGGGCCTAACCTATGTGGGCCGGACATGGGCCTCTCCAAGAGAGCCCATGCCGAGCCCAATATGCTAGTCGGTCCACTATGGCGATCCCCGCCACAATTCCCTCCAACTTAGGTTCGTCATGTTCTTAACGAGTATCAAATTGTCGGTGTGACCCTTAGATCTATGCATGTCGGTAAGATCAACGTAAAATCTCATTTTACTTGATCTTACCAAAGTGGCGATTGACGAGACTCAGTATTGCCCGACCCTGCATAATGAATCGCGCCCTGTCGATTCTAACCTTTCAGTCGTCCTTGTCATTATCCCTTTATCACCGATATCCTGATTGAGATAAGGTATAGAGTCTTCATCCTTATTATCCTCAATCCATGTTCCTTGATATGTGAGATGACTGACCTTATGATACCCAGTATCATGTGCATGGCCATGCTTTCTTGTCAGTCACTCTCGATCAAGCGGTCGTGAACCAGATATCTTTGCCATACAGCAATATGAGGGATAAATCCCTTAACCGTCTATCATGTCACTCATGCAGTCATTCCCCAAGCCAATCCTGGCCGTTATGGAAGCCCAGTCACGGTGCAACGTTGGGCTTTCAGGTCAAACTTGGTTGTTTACTGCATAGCAATCATAGCGACTCAAGAACATGAAAAACCAACCTTGAAGCTTGGAGGGGGGTTTGGCCAAGGTAGAGGAAGCAGAAGAAGACTCTCTCTCTCATTCTCTACACTTGCATGTTGTGTTCTCCAACCTCTCTTGCATGCTTAGTTAAGTGGAATCAGTTAACTCTCAACTTAAGACAAGTGTCCATGTCTAGATGCAAGGTGGAGCTAATAAACCACCTAGTTTATTAGTTTAATGGAAATTGGGTCCCACCCAATTTTGGTCAACAAGACTAATTGCCATCTAATGACTTAAGTCTTTGTTGGGCCTAGCCTATGTGGGCCGGCCATGGGCCTCTCTAAGAGACCACATGTCGAGCCCAATATGCTAGCCGGTCCACTGTGGCGATCCCTGCCACAATTCCCTCCAACTTAGGTTCGTCATGTTCTTAACGAGTATCAAACTGTTGGTGTGACCCTTAGGTCTATGCATATCGGTAAGATCAACGTAAAATCTCATTTTACTTGATCTTACCAAAGTGGCGACTGACGAGACTCAATATTGCCCGACCCTGCATAACGAATCGCGCCCTGTCGATTCTAACCTTTCAGTCGTCCTTGTCATTATTTCTTTATCACCGATATCCTGATTGAGATAAGGCATAGAGCCGTCATCCTTATTATCCTCAATCCATGTTCCTTGATATGTGAGATGACTGACCTTATGCTACCCAGTATCATGTGCATGGCCATGCTTTCTTGTCAGTCACTCTCGATGAAGCGGACGTGAACCAGATATATTTCCCATACAGTAGTATGAGGGATAAATCCCTTAGCCGTGTATCATGTCACTCATGCAGTCATTCCCCAAGCCAATCCTGGCCGTTATGAAAGCCCAGTCACGGTGCAACGTTGGGCTTTCAGGTCAAACTTGGTTGTTTACTGCATAACAATCATATAGACTCCTCGGTCTAAGGATACCTGACAAGCAACGACTCTGAACATGTTCATGACTTAATCTATGGAACATATTCAGGTCGGGTCGTCCAACATCATGTCCCACATGATGTTTATGATCAGACTCCGGAACCCTTTCCTATGGCTAATAGAACGTAAGGCATCAAGAGTCATATTTCATACTAGTCGCTTCCAGCGAAGACTATTGACTAGTGACCTCATTGAGTGTAATCCATCCTGATCTATGGTTCTAATCGCATGGTGGGCATAGATCGGAAATACACACGACATATTACTCCAACACTTAAGTAATATAATAAGCTGCTTTATTTATATTGTCAATGATGATATTTACAATTGGACATTTACGATCGGACTACGGGCATTGAGGCTAACACCACACTCCATTTCCAAGGTAATCATCTAACTCTTTTTCGTTTTTGGTGAATTATGGTTCATGGGTTTGAGGGAAAATGAAGAACATGGTTGGGGTTTGAAGCTTTAATGGTGGATGTTGATTTTTTAGGAAGAAAATGAGTTAGAGGATTGGTTTTAGTTGGTATTTGAGTAGTTTTGTTGAAACCCCTTTGTGGGTATTGAATTGCTGAAGCTTTGGGTCTGTTTTTGGAGTTTTGACAATTCATCAATGGAGGTTTAGATAAGGTTTTCGCAGAAAACGAGTTGGAGAAGAAAGGCTCTGCTCTGGCACGGAATGGAGCCCGGAGAGGTCCAGGTTCCGGCACGGAACAGGCTTGGTCCCGGCACGGCACGTCGTATGGACCGTGTCTGGTTCCGGGCCGGTACGCTGCGTGGACCGTGCCTGGTTCTGGGCCGGTCTGTGGCACGCGCCGGGTCTGGTACTGGGCCGGTCTGTGGTGCGGTTTGGGTCGGATACCGAGCCGGTCTAGGGCATGGTCCGGGTCAGATTCCGGGCCAGTGGACCTTCTAAATTGGGCCTCATTTCGGCCCATTTCTCATTTATCCTATGTTGGACTTTTGGGCTTAATTCAGTTATTTCTCGTTCTTATCGCTACTGAATTAGTTTTGACTCGAGTTTTAATTGTGATCCAAGGCTTTGGATCCGAGATAGTCAGAGGAGGAGACCCGAGGACATCGTGAAGTGAAGGGGGAAGCGAGCCAGGACGTCAGCAGCTAGGAGTTGATCGTTGACTGATTTCGAGGTAGGGATCGTAGCGAATACCGGTTCGATTGTGGAAAGTTACTAGTATGCATGCTTGTTAATAATAATAACCGGAAAGGTCCTAGTTTGCATGTAGGATGTGATTCACTAGAATAATCGCTTTCAATTACATTAATAACCGGACGAGTCTTAGTTTGCATGTAGGATGTGATTCACTAGTTTAATCGCTTTCATATCTTGGGAAATTGTCGTGCTGGTAGAATGGCCATGTCGAGCCTTAGGGTTGCGTGTTGATTGAGATGCATGATACTTTCTGTAGCCGTTGTTTGAGAGTCTTAATCAGATTATACTCGGTGTAGCATGTTGTGACTATGTGTGGGCAAGTGTGTCGTGCTTGATGTGATGTGAATATTTGGTTGTGATATGATCGGGTGAGTGATAGACTGATTTGTGTGTTATGGTGAGTTGGCTCCGTTGGTAGACCATGGTCGAACTATGGCTTTGTGATGTGTGTTATTCCCTTGATGTGTGTTCCAAGAAGAGTTGTGTCTGGGATGATACTTACACTGGGAGAGTATGCCGATGTAGAGTATCGAGGACGAGGACGGTTTAACTATTACCCCGATGCTATATGTCTGGGAAGGCGTACGACCGAGGTGTGTGCCGGTCCGGTATGCGTGAGGCCCTTATTCTACGTGACAGGAAGATGTCCGACTGAGGGATTTCCGGTCTGGGATGTTACCCCGATTCTACGTGACGGGAAGATGTCGGGACTGATGCTTCATGTCCCGATACGATATAAATGGGACGGGCTGCGATAGCCGGAGATGTTGGGATTGGTTGTACTAAGTTATGTATTGTTCTGATGTGTATGTTGTGCGTGCTGATCACGAGGGTGATTAGTGGTTAGTACTCGTTCCGTGGGCGTTGTTGACAGCAATGCTTTGCTAGTATGCCCTAATTGGACGGTTACTCGTGGAATTGAACTGTGGTTCTCCACCTTAACTACTTTTCCTACTGAGCGAAAGCTCATCCCTTTTACCTTGTTGTGTTACAGGTTTTGAGCGGGACTTGGATTAGCGGGATTCTCGGAGCTTGGGAGATAGTGAGAGTCTTAGCTAGTGTTGTCTAGAGATGTACAGTTTTTACTGATTCTAAACTGTTTTACTTTTTGTTGTTGACGAGCTGTTGACTCGTGTTATTATTTGGAGATTTAAACTGATATCTGAAGCCCTTTTTATTATTAAACTGCTTTAGTTATCTTTTATTTAAATTCACGTCTCGAGTCTGGTCAAAACCGGAGTTGGGGCGTGAAAAGAAGTCCTTAACGAACCGCCGGTAGTAACCTGTCAACCCTAAAAAGCTGCGGATCTTGAACACACTCGTGGGCCGCGCCCATGTCGACACTGCTTCGATCTGTGCCGGATCGACCAAAATACCCTCTCGGGACACAACATGTCCGAGGAACTTCACC
Source organism: Erodium maritimum (assembly GCA_963921825.1). NCBI lineage: Eukaryota > Viridiplantae > Streptophyta > Magnoliopsida > Geraniales > Geraniaceae > Erodium > Erodium maritimum. The sequence continues at coordinate 34,990,206 of OY997593.1, read as the reverse complement.
TCAATGAGCCCGAACTCGCACTTCTCCAAGTTACCATATAACCGATGAAAGTGAAGCAGAGTCAACACAATCCTCAGGTGCTCCTCGTGCGCCTCCTTATTCGGCGAGTAGATCAGAATGTCGTCCATAAACACCACCACGAATTGATCTAAGTAGGGTCGGAAGATACTAGTCATCAAGTCCATGAACACTGCATGTGCGTTCGTCAACCCGAACGGCATCACCAAGAACTCATAATGGTCGTATCGCGTGCGGAAGGCGGTCTCGCAACATCCTCATCTCGAACCCTCAGCTGATAGTACCGGGATCGCAGGTCGATCTTCGAAAAGACCTTCGCCCCTCTCAATTGATCGAACAGGTCATCGATCCTCGGCATCGGATAACGGTTCTCCACCGTAACCCGATTCAACTTCCGGTAGTCGATGCACATCCTCAGCGCTCCACCCTTCTTCTTCACGAAGAGTGCGGACGCTCCCCACGGTGAGGTGCTCTGTCGGATGAACCCCTTCGTTTGAAGGTCCTCGAGTTGGCGCTTCAACTCTGTCAACTTTACTGGTGCAAACATGTACGGTGCCATTGAGATCGGCGCCGTACCAGGCATCAGATGAATCCTGAACTCAACCTCGCGCATATGTGGCAATCCTAATAACTCCTCCGGGAACACATCCGAGAACTCGCACACTATCCTCGGCAACTCTCGACTCTGCTTGGTCGCAACCTCCTCTCCCACAGACAACACTCGTGTCGCCCGAGCGCACCGTTACCTGTCGCTGATAACAGTCAATGTTCGCCTCGTACCTCGACATACAGTCCATCTCCAAGATAACATCGAACGTCGTCATTTTCAACATAAGCAAATCACCAACAAAATGTTGGTCAGCCACTCTGATCTCACATGAACGACACACACTACTCAAAACTACGTCTCCCGTAACAGGGGTGTCAAGGCATAAGGGTCTGTCCAAGGGTTCTACTCTTAGTCCTAATGACTCAACAAGGGAAGTAGAAATGAAGGAATGTGATGCGCCAGTATCAAACAGAAATGATGCCCATAAATGGTAAAGCAGACACGTACCCTGAATGGTCTCCCGACCGGGGTGGTGTCCCTCAGATCGGCGATCGGTGATGGCATAAGCTCTGCCCTGTGAAGTCCGTGGTCCCTGCCTCGGTGGCGGTGGAGGAAGGGCCACCTGCTGAGCAGACCTCTGCTGCTGCCTAGGTGTTGGCAACCTCGCAGCTGGTCGTGTCGGTTTCGATGGCAGCATCTGTCACTGCCAAAACTGGGGTGCCTGCCCAGGGTGCGACTGCTGCGGCCGCTGCGCTGACATCTCTCTGCTTGACGAGGGGCACTGCATCACCATGTGCCCAAACTGTCCACAACCGAAACACTGGCGCTCTCCGCTGCTCGGCCTCCCCACTGATCCGGTCTGGCTGCTGGCAGGGCGAGCTGCAGTGCTCGCGTCCCACTGGCAATCCCTGCTTAGATGTCCCCATTGATGGCAGTAGTAACACTCTGGTCCCTCATCGGACGTTGTCAGTCCCACTGAAGCTATTGATCCCATCGATCTCGACCCACTAAACTGCTGCTGAGGTCGGAAAGATCCAACAGTCCTTTGTCGCCTCGAGTCCCTCATCTCTGACGGTCTCAGAAAATCGCTCGGTCTCGGACGACTCTCCCTGGCTCTGGCGGTCTCTCTGAGGCGCCGCTCCACGGCCAGTGCCTAATCCACCAGCTCGGTGTACACCCGAGTCCTCATGGCGGCAAGTCGATCTTGGATCGGAGCATTGAGTCCCTCCTCGAACCGTCTGTACTGGTTCTCCTCAGTCGCCACCATCTCTGGTGCGAACCTGGACAGCGATGTGAATCTAGACTCGTACTCCGATACGGTCCTCATGCCCTGTCGCAGTTCCAGGAACTGCCGATGTCGTTCGTCGCGAGCGGACGTTGGGAAAAACTGCTCCAGGAATACACCTCTGAATCGGCCATAATCATCCCCGACTCGCTCCTCCACGCGCTCCCACCAATGGAAGGCGTCGTCTCTCAACTGATGAGCTGCAAAGGACACTCTCATGTGTCCATCTGTGATGCCGGAGGTGTTCAGGTTCCGGGTGACCTGCTGCAACAATCTCTCAGTCACGTCGGGGTTGGGCTCCCCGGTGAAAGTAGGCGTACCCAGCTTGATGAAGTCCATCAGCGGATGGTCTATGTAACCATCGGCCTGACTCGGCCTCACAGTTGTGGTAGCTGCAGGTGTGGTCTCTCTCTGGGCGATGGCTGCCACAAATCCCTGCATGGTGCAGGTCAGCTCGTCTAGAGCAGTCGTCGTGGTCCTCCTCGCCACTGGCGGAACTCTAGACGGATGTCCCAATGATCCAGCATCACTCCCCTCGGACTCCTCTGTGGTCAAACCCCAGGCACCCTCTGCCTCTACAGGCTCAGTCCACTCTGTGACTAGCGGGACTCTGGACAGAAGTCCCGATGGTCCAGCGCCACTCCTCGCGGATCCTTACGTGTCCGCTGCTTGGACACTATCTGCCCCTGCCGCCTCAATGGCAGGTGGCTGTCCTCGACTTCCAGCTGGTCGACTCCTGCTGCCTCGTGGAACATAAACGCGTGCCATGCGATCCATTCACTTCATGGTCACACACACAGATTCAGTTCATCACAACTCTTAAAGGTGACTCACTCAAGACAACAACGTTCACAAACGATCAACAAAAACTTAAACAGTTCTTTAAATACTATTGTTTACTCTTGGTAGTAGGAGCAGCAGTAGTAGGAGCAGCAGCAGTAGTAGGAGCAGCAGGAGTAGGAGCAGTAGGAGTAGTAGCAGCAGGAGTAGTAGCAGTAGTAGTAGTAGTAGTAGCAGGAGTAGTAGTAGAAGCAGTAGTAGTAGGAGTAGCAGTAGCAGTAGCAGTAGCAGTAGCAGTAGCAGTAGCAGTAGCAGTAGTAGTAGTAGTAGTAGTACCGCACACTAGTGTGTCACACAAAACCTACCACACAATCGCACAGAAGAAACAACATGTCTCACAATTCAATCACATAAACACCCAAGTACAACAAGCAGCATAACAAGCTTATACGCAGCCAACCGGTCTACAAATTCACATCGCAGGTCAATTCCTCACAATCTCAACCCTACTCAGTATCACAGGTTGTAAAAACTTATTCATGTAGCAAAATAGTACATGTTTATATCATATCGTTACAATCCGGTTCAGGCGTCCCCGAACTACGTTGCAACTACCTGACATCCCCACTATCATGATCTGCTGCAGTCACATCATAATAGGACATGCACTCTAATTTTACAGAAAATTTCAGGATGTTCCGTTTGAAAACTTGGTAAACCATCCGCACACGCGGGAAATCAAAATCAATTCCGGCATTTGCATTCAACAAGCAGCATACCATAAGCACTCACAGCATGCAATTACTGACCTCAACTATTTGATAAACCAACCAACTAACGCGTGACTCTCCTATCGACCTAACTACCCACTTAATGACGTACGGTCCGAGGTTTTGAAAGACAAAATGAAACCTGCCTCTGATACCAAATTGTCACGCCCCAAATCTGGTATTGACCGGATTCGAGACGTGACTTAGTGAAATTAAATAAAAACCATTTAAAAGTGATTAATATTTGAAAAAGGTGAATAATATAAACCAACAGAATATTCAAAACACTAAGTCCTACGCTCAGTCACATACAGAATTCGAAAATGAACAATACGTCTCTAAAAAAACCATAAACAAAATAAATATAGGCCTCCGCTAGCTCCCAAGCTCTGCGTAACCCTCTAATCCAGATCATAGCTAACACCTGTAGAAGACACGGTAAGGGGTGAGTTTGACGCTCACTAGGAAAAAGCCACGGAATCCACCTAATGACAGACTTACAAAGAAAGTTTTCCCAATTTTAATAGTTTAATAAAAAAAGGTGTTAAACCGATGCGACACTTAAACCATTTTAAAACAATACTCATTTTACCCTGACACTCACCAGACCAACAATCTCCAACCTTAACTCAACACTAACTGTTATACCGATGCAACACCGAAGGAACAATCCAAGGAAAACAACCAGCGCCACAAGCACAGCAACACTCGTTCAAAATCCAAGGCATTCTCAACACAAGCAATTCACACACTTTCACTGTTTCGGGAGCAACCCGCTTGGCCCGACAAAGCCACACGCAACTTTCCCCAACACACAGTCGGGAGAGGTGGTCGACCTCATCGCGGAACACAGCGTTTTACCGATACACGGAAGGCAGGAAAATCGCCTCTTAGCTGCACAACCTCATCGCGGAACACGACATTTTACCGAGTACTAGTCGGAAGGTAGGGAAACCACCTCTTCGCGGGACACATCATTTTACCGATTCTAGGTCGGAAGGTAGGGAAACCACCTTTCTCATGTAACCAAAGCACCCACAATCATAATCACACTCACAATCATACACACACACAACTATCACGCACTTACCATCACTTACCGACACCACACTCAACGTGCTAACCCCACCGGCTTAGCCGGTATCCATTTCCCAATGTCCACAATTCAACAAGTCATATAAACATAATCTAACCAATCAAGTCACTAATATGCACCACTAAGTTCACCTCTACTCGTTTTCATGCTCTTTATTTATTAACCGTTTAAACACACAGAGCACACAAGCAAACACATCAACAAACAATCCTACATGCGTGACATGGGCCGATTCTACCATCACGGCAATTCCCACATCTACAACACTACAAGGTTCGTAAAAGGGTTCACAGTTTATAGTCTACGCTAGTTATTCACATCCTACATGCATACTAGTTATTTATCCGGTTATTAAGGTTTCCCTAGATGCATTCTAGTACGTCCGTAATAAAGTGAGGTTCCGAGGTATTTCCCTATCTCTAAACAGTCCCGGTCCAGTCCGTAACAATCCTCTAGTTTAACAATTATGTCCTTTAATTTATCAATTAAGTCCTTTAACTTATCCGATTTAAAACCTTTGAATTAATTAAATAATTAATCAAACTGTCCGACCTGGCCCCGACCCAAGTCCGACCTAGATCCGAGTACGGACCTGGCCCCGACCCGAGTCCGACCTGGATCCGAGTACGGACCCGAACCTGACCCGAGCCCGACCCAGACCCGGTCCATACCCGGACCCAAACCCGGTCCATACGCGGACCCAGACCCGACCTTGACCCGGATCCAGTCAGACCTGGACCTGGACCTGGACCGAGGCCTGGTCTGGCCCAAGCCTGACCTGGCCCAAGCCTGGCCTGGTCCAAGGCCCAGTTGCTCGAGTCTCGGCCTGGCCCAAGTCTCGGTTCTGGCCTGAGCTGTGAATAGAGGCGATGCGAGGCTAGGGTTCCGGTGACTGAGGATGGGGAAGAGGCGGAGCCAGGGTTGGTTCTCGACGGCGTGGCGACGTCAGTGGAGCTCGGAGGGACGAGTGGTGGTTGTCAGTGCGAGTCTAGAGCCCCTCCGTTCCAGACCTGATGGCGTGGGAGGTTCGCCGGCATTGGAGCACAGATCTGGAGCTCGGAGTCCCGGCCGTGTCTCTCCGCCCGAGCTCGACCAAATCGAGCTCGTACGCGCGCGATTCTCAGGGAAGGACTGACGGGGAAGGTGAGTCTGGCCTGAAGGATGGCTCACCTGCACGGATTTCCCGTTGCTGGTGCGGCATGGCTCGAAACAAGGACGAGCGGTGTTGGTTCGCTTCGACTCGGGGAGGAAGAAGGGAGAGAAGGGATGTCTGGTGGTTTCTGGTGGCGAGGATGGTTCGTGGGTGGACGAAGAGAGGTCAGGCGAGGGGTTGGAGTTCCGGCGTGGTTCGAGAGAGAGATCTGAGCGAGAGGGAGACAGCAAGGAAGGAGAAGCCTCGGGAAGCGTGCGCTGAAGTAAGGGAGGGTGAGGCATTGTAGCTAGGGTTAGGGTGAGAAAGGTCTGGGCTTCGGCGAGTTGGGCCTAGCAGGCTGGGCCTGGTCCAGCTGACTGGGCCTGGTCTGGCTTGGCCCAATGCCCTTTTTTTTCTTTTCTTTTCTTTTTGAATTCGATCCAAAATTCAACCCGTTTTCCAACCAACAACGTTTCAATCAATAAATTAAATATTAATTCTTTTAACCGGGGCGGTCTTTACAGAACCTCATTGTCTGCGACTGGCATCTGGCCCAATGTTTCTTGATAGCATTCCAGTTGTAGTGGCGGTGACCTCCGGTCGCGTTGAACTTCCTCTCAATAGTGCACCAGAATGTGTTTCCGGCTTGAGAGTTTCCCTTAATCGCGTCTTTTGTAGTCGAGATCCAGCACTCTATGAGGTGTAGGTCTTCCTCGATGGTCCATAACCTCGAATCTTGTGCTGCTCGGGGTGTCGTTGGGAAGGTCCGGTAGAGGATGATTTCGACCTATGGGTGACGCCTACGTCGGGTAGTGGGTGGTCGGGGTAGTTGTAGAATTGTGGTGGAAGCTAGAATTATGGTGGCATTTGGAAACCTTGTGGCGGCATTTGTAATTATGGCGGCATTTGAAATTGTGGCGGCATTTAGAATTGTGGCGCCATTTGGAATTGATGTGGACGGAATTGACCTTGGAAATATGAAATTACAAAACTTTTATTACACAAGTATTCTAAATAAATTGGTTTAATGAATTAAACAACAACAATCATTTACAAAAATGAATTAAAAAAATACAAAAATGAATCAAAAAAAATACAATAAATAAAAAATTAGTTTGCAATTACCTGAGTCCGAACCTGGTTACGAGTATGCCGTGAAAGAGGAGTTCTCACGAGGGTCCGTTAGAATTTCTTGCAAATCTCGTGCTAGTTCGTTGGGGTGAATCCTACTTCATCACGAGCTGATTGTTCATGGGACCCTGCGTCGCCCGACATTTTTCACGAGAATATTGGGAATGAGAGAGTAGAATGTGGGAATGGGAGAGTGAAATTTGAGAATAGGTGTGAAAAAAATGAGGTTGGGGTTGGGGTATTTATAGGGTTTAATTGTAGTAGATTTAATTTTTTTTAAAAAGTTTACCGATTCCGTCCGTTTTCAAACAGTCGGATTTTTTCTGATGCATGACACGTGGCGCCACGCCATTGGAGGGGAGCCGAGCAAGGGACGAGGGGCGCGGGCTGCGGCCCGGCCCGCGTTTTTGCGGGACGTGGGGCACATAAAAGCCGTCCCACAATGGGACGGCCCGCGTCCCGCGGCCCGCAAAAACACGAGCCGAGCCTCAAGGCCGGCCCGTTGTTCTTGCTCTAAAGTGTTGATAAAACCAGTGTAAAAGTGTTGATAAAACCAGAGCAAAGTGTTGATAAAATTTACTCATGTATAACTTTTTTTTTTGAAATCAGCCCCGAAATAAAAAAAAACTCCGTGCTTCAAAATATATTCATGAGTGATCTTGATAGAAAAGCTCTTGAAAAAACAAAACTAATGGCGCAAGTTTGATGCCAATCGGAGTTCAAATGAAGCGGGAAAAATTAAATTAGTGAATTAGTAAAAAAAAAATATGATAGTTTTACTAAAAAGTCCTTCCCACATACTAAAAAGTGTTGTTTTTTTTTTTGTAGTCAACAACTCAATTGTATATCATCCCTCCATTCTTAAAATAGATGGCTTAGATTGGTTCTCACGGTTTTTAGGTTAAGACATGGTTTGTATTAGATTTCTCCTCCTAAACCAAAATACAATACTAAAACAAAAAAAAAAAGTTCGGTCCTTCTGGTGTGCTAACCTCTCCGGTTCCTCATGCTCGGGTCCTTGTTTGGTCATGCTTTGATTTGGTCCCATCGCTTCTTGCTCATCCCGTCGCTCGTGGGGGTGAATCTGACGGCCCTTGGTGTGTTCTCTCTACCGCCATGATTACTCCGACCACTCCACTATTTCCGTCCACGAAGGCCCCTCTCATCGTCGTTCTCAAGGGCTACCCCTGACGATCCTCTCAGCCTTATTTGGCTCCTCTAGCTTTTCGGGTCGGGATCTTGGAGGTGTGCACGAACTGATCTGGTAGGGGTCTCTCAACTGTTCCTGTTCTCTGGTGCTGGCCGGCGGCGCACCTTGACCCCCTCCTTGTTCCGAAGCCTTTGCTCGGTTGGTGTGCGTATGTGGTTGGTCCCAAGGTGCCGTTTCGATTCCTTATTTGCGACAGAGTTTGGCTGTTGGTTATCTGTCTAATGTTTTAGTTGGTTGACTCAATAACCTTAATTGTTTTTAGGCATGTTGTTTCTCAGCTTTAACTTTTGGGCTTCTCTAATTCTTTCTCTTCCGTAGTCATCTTTGTTGGATATTATTTTGGTTGGAATAAAACCGTTATTTTTACTGATAAAAAAATATTTAAACAAAAGAAGACATCATGTTTTATCAGGTTGAATTGTGTCATTATACAATCTGTATTATTATAATGAAGTTAGAAACCTCAATATATATTTTAGATTATGAAATTGAGAAAGTTGTTCAATAAAAAATATCAAGTGATTTTTCCCTCTTAAAACGAATGTATATATTAGAGGATCGATTCAATATAAAACTAGAATTTGTAATTGAATGATTATTCATAATTTTATATTCAAATACGGACAAATATATTCTTGAGTTGGAATCTGAAAGAGTAGAAATGAGCATATTCAATTGTTTTTGAGGTTTGAATTTAAATTATTAAAGAAAAAACGAGCTCCTTAAAAATAGATGCACGTTTTCCGGGTAAGACATAAAAAGAGGTCCATTAGAGCATGTACAACGGGTCGGACCCGTGCCCCACTCCGCGCGCGCGAGGACCGCGGCACGCGGGCCGTCGCGCTGTGGAGGCCGAAAAACGCGCTCCCGCTCCCCAAAATCGCGCTCCCGCCCCCCGCTCCGAGTTCCGCGTGCCCCGTTCGCTGGCCGCTCCCGCTCTCCGCGCGCCCTCGCTGCGCTGGCAGCCTGTGGCTGCGCCACATGGCCCGACCTTTGGCAACGGTAACTAACGGCTATATTTTTTTTTAATTCAAAAATCAGCAAAAACAAACCCTATAAATACCCATCTTCACTCTCATTTTTTCCATACCACTCTATACTTTCACTCTCCAACTTCACTCTCATCTTCCCAAATTCTCCTCTCTCGTTTCAATTATTCGCGTGAAAAATGTCGGGCGACGCTGGGTCTCGTGTACATTCAGCTGGTGACGAAGTAGGATTCACCGAGGACGAACTGGCACGAGGTTTCGGAGACATTCTAACGGGCAATCGCGACTACTCCCCAAACTCGCAATCGGGGTCGAGTTCAGGTAAGTGCAAACTTATTATTTATGTAACGTAATTTTGTTAATTAATTTATTGTACTAATGCATTCTATTCATTTTTTTAGTAATGTATTATATTAATGCATTCTATTCATTTTTTTAGTAATTTATTATATTATTAATGCATTGTTAATTAATTTTTTGTACAAATTTTTTGTAATAGGCCAATACCGTCCCCAACAATACCAAATGGCGCCAGGGTTTCAGGTGCGACCACAGTTTGATATGTACGCACAAGGATTCCAGACGCCACCGTATGGGATGCCCCCGCAAGGGTTCTCGATGCCAACCCAATTTTACAACTACGAGGGGCACCCACTACCCGACGTACAAACCCCCCAACCATCCGCTGTCGGACCTTCCCAACGACGAGCCCGAGCCCCTGCCCGAGCCCAACCCCGCGGCCAACCCCAAGAACCAGAATCGGATAGCCGGACATTCAGCAAGCAGGAGGACCACCACCTCATAACGGCCTGGTTGGGTACTACGAAAGACGCCATCAAGGGCAACTCTCAAACCGGCACCACATTCTGGTGCGAAGTTACGAAGAAATACAACTCGAAGGGAGGTTTCCCAGAGCGACGCTGGGAAGCTATCAAGAAACGTTGGGGCAGAGGTTCCTCTCAGACAAAGAGGTTCCTCGATTATTTGAAGAGGTCCAAAGACGAGAAACCGAGCGGCGCCAACCAGGCAGAGCACATGAAACGTGTGAAGGCAATGTGGGAGGAGGCAGGGAAAGTGGTGAGAGACCACCCACTAAAGTTCGACCTGGATCATTGGGTGGAGAGGCTCGAGGGAGTCTCGAAGTTCACTGCCCATGAGGGCACAATGGGAAATGTCCATCGTCAAGAACGCCAACAACGACAGCGGTTGGATGAGGTTGGGGCTTACAGCTCAACCCCACCCACAAGCACAGGGGAGGAGGGCACACATATCAGTGGTGATTCCCAACCACCAGAATGGGGAGGAAGCGAGAACTACGAGGGGACTCAGGTCCCTCTCAGCGACACACCCCCATCCCCTGAGGTCGCCCCAAGTCCACCTCGCCGACCGCAAGGGAAGACGGCAGCGAAGGCCGCAAAGAAGAGGACCATCCTCACGGCCCAAATGTCTGCCTTCGCCGAGCTGGAACGTTCACGGGTGGATGCTGAACGTTCACGTGGCGAACAACATGTAGAAAGGCATCGCTTGATACAGACATTAACCCAACAGTGGGAAACAAACCTCGCCACCTACAAGTCCCTGTTGGGGGCGGATACATCTTCCTGCGACGAAGAGGGTATGGCAGACCATAAGTTTTTCAAGTCCGAACTGCGACAACTCATAGCCACCCTTAAAGCCCAAATCGATGATCTTCGACAACAACCCCCACCACCAGATGTCGGCCCAACAGACGATGATTCTTGAACTTGTATTTTGTTTTGGGTTGTATTAAAAGGGGTTGAATAAAATTAGAAGTTCATTTATATTTGTGTTTAATTTATTTATTAATTATTGATTGTCATTACTTATTTTATTTCCCAAATTGTTTAAATTATAAATAATTTAAACGGTTTCTGATAACGAATTAAATAAAACAGCAAAATATCAAATAATAATCCAGTCAGCACTGTTCTGCACTCCCAGAGACCTCAGAGGTCCTTCCTGTTGCAAAACACCCACTTTTCTGCACTCCCACTCCCTGACTTTTGTCCAGTCAGCACAAGGGTCTCAGGGCCAGGGCCTCACCCAGGGCCTTTCTGTTGTACATGCTCTTAAGAATATATAAAATAATAGATGAAACCTTTTTCCTATGACAAAATATAAACTTTTTTTATCAACAAAACAAATGTACATTGAAGTAGAGTACAAAAATCATACTAACGACTCCAAAAATCCTCTAAAGGCCATAGCCAAACAAAAAGGTAGAAAACTGAAAAATGACAAACAATACACAACAAAACCTCCCACAGTTAGGCCACAACATTTAAACTTGTGTCCATAAAATGGAAAATTTAACAACTTATCAAAGCGAATGTAAATTAAAGAAAAAAAGGTATAATTATGATTTCAAATTATAGTATTATTTTGTATTGATTAAATATATCGATGAATCTGCACTACGTAATATCCTTTTCAAATTATAATTATTTGAATAGGATTATCATTTTTTAGAACCAGGCTTTCGTTTTTACAGAGAATATCGTACTACAATTTCAAGACATTTAAATAAGAAGAATAAAGATTTTCCATCAAACGTAGAATGGTGATGATTGAAAGTAGTGGGCCCTAAATGAGAGAAATGGAAATGGACGTTAGTTGGTCACGGGCACAGACTATGGTGGATAACGATCACATGCTGATGCAGCCATGTGACATGCGAGAAGGAGAGAATTCAGATCACGATTATGTTGAAGAGTTTCAGGATAATCTACGGACAAAGTAAGACAAGACATATCAAACAAAGATGGTGCAGTTTCTTAAGAACGAAAAAACAGACATGTTATGACTTTTTTCTGAAAAGCAAGCGTATTAGGTGCTCAAGACTTTTGAGACAAAGTCAAGAGAGAGAGGATAACCTCAAGCTAGAACGAACAAATCTTTTCCACATAGAATTATTTTCAATTGCAAATCTCCACCATTATTTGACCAAAAATCCTTTATTCATAATGCGTAACCTCCTAATCCCCAACCCTCCTTAATCTTTAGCCCGGTAAATGAGGTCTCAACTCACTTTATGTGTAATCTTCTTAGTAACAATATTATTCCACAAGAACCTCCTTTGCTACTTTCTATTTCTTTGATTACCCCCAAAAGAGCTTAAAATAGTGACATATAATAGAGAGGCAACGAGTCAAGAGAGGATTTAATTAGTGTGATCCTACCCCTCAAGGATAGGAATCCAATTTGTCCCAGACGCAATCTTTTCTTGAACTTATGGATGTTGGGAACCCAAGTATTATACCTCTTAGGATTGGACCCCTGTTGAAAATCAAGATAATCCATTGAAAGGGTAGTCACAACACAACCATGAATGACAACAACTTGTTCTTCAGTGAGGGAAAGAGACATTGTAAAAACAACCTTCGATCTTTGAAAGTTATTTTGATAAGCAAATTACTATTAATAAATTGATTTGTAGAGAATAGAGAACAATGCAAGAAAGGGATCCTAAAAATAAGAACTATTTCATAGGACCAAAATAACCTCCAAAAAGCGAATACACAAAAATCACCAAAATACAGCCCTCACAACAAACCCAAAACAATCAATAAAACATAACCAAAAACAGCAACCAGAAAAGAGGGCAGGAAACCAAAACAAAAACAAGCGAGAACAAAATAAGAGTCGTCGCCGCCTTACAGCGCCGCATTTCTCCCACTTTGATCTCTCCCATTTCTGAGAGAACCAGAGCCGTCCGAGGCTCCTCCTCCGCTAGAATCCTTGGCAATCGTTGGGGCCGAGGACCGCGTGTTTGTACTCCTCACACCATCCCTCTACCCAAGCCCGACGCTCCTCCACGTCGTGCTCTCGACCCTGGCACCATCATCGGGGCCACATCACCTTGTGCCGAGAAGGTCATCTCGATTTCCACCCTCTGTGCCTCCCCAAACGGTCCGAAGATCGGTGCCGAGAGAGGAGAGTCACCCACTGATCCGTACAATAAGGTGACCGGATCTCTGCTCGCCGTCTCCGTCCGTGAGGGAGATCGGGGAGAGTTACTGACGTTGCCGCTATTGTTGCCGTCCATAGATGAAGCAAGCAAAGATCTCTACAAACCCTAGTCGCAATAGAGAGCAGAGAGAGCGAGGGCTGAAAAATTACAAATAAAAGTTTGTAATATCTAGTTAGAAAGATCGTACATCAAAAAAAATATATAATTATATATTATATTGTTCAAATACCTTTCCTATTATTTATTTTTGTAATAAAGAATTTTTATATGCATTTTATGCGTACCAAAGTTTTAACTACAAATTCTTTTTATAGATGATGATATTGTAAATTCCCTTTGCCATAACCTACCAAGTGTTGAATAGGTCTCCGAAAAAAGTGGTTGCGTCTAAAAGTAGTGACGCCAAATTAGGCAACGCAAACGTTAGAAGAGGAATATAAATAATGCGACAAGAAGTAGAATTAGATTTGTCATTCCAAGCTTCCATTCTCTCAATCATTGAAGGGAGAGATCGATCTCTCTCCCTTTTTCAATAACTCATTCCACAAATGGGTTGTGGAAAATCAAAACATGACGTTGCCACCGGAAACACCATCACTCGAAAGAAATCCAAAGCACCTGGATCCAACAACCACAATGTCGTCCTAGGAGAATGTCAGAATGATAATGTTCCTCAGGACATAACCGAGAACATAGTCGCGAACGACACGTTGGAGAACGAAAGAAAGGAAAACGAGAGCGGTGGTACTAACGTTGAAGATGGTCGATCCATATCTCGAGCCTCCTCGAATCACTTAACTTCGTCGATGAAAGATGATTATGAAGCAACTAAGAACTTTGACGACGACGAAGAAGGATCTGAGAAATCCGAGTATGGCTCTCCCCTTCATGAAGCTGGTGGTGATGGCATGTTGATGAGCGAGAGTTTGGAAGCAGATGATCACGCCACCATGGAAACAGGTTTGTGTACCTGTAAATCAACTTATGTCAGTTTTTGAATTGTCAAAATAATAATTGTTTTTTACTTAAATATATGCAGGAAAGACCGCACGTGTGAAAGAAAATTTGGACAAGAAGAGAGACATGGTGACAGTAGTGGAAGATAAGAATGCAGCACCTCTTAATTAATTTAGAGTATGCGAATTTATCTGAAAACCAAAAAGAGTAATGCTTGTGCGTACCTAAAATACGTTCTCAAATTAATTTAAATGACTTCCAAAAAAGTGTAAGGACGAGTTTATTTTTAACTTTCTTCCCTCGCACCTATTACATGGTAAATCCCCATTTTATTAACTATTTAAAAGTAAAACAGAGAGAAATAGTGAAACAAGGGGCAACAATCATGCATCTAATCCTTTAACCATTATTGAGGTATAACCGACTTTGGGAAAACGGCTAAACGCCAGTACAATGAAAAGTTACAAAACTATAAAATAGTAAAATCAATCCCGACTCGACCTGAGGAAAACCATATGAGCCTAAATGCTTGTGAAGCCTCATATGAGACTCACTACCCATTTGGGTTATGTGTGTGATTCGGGAAGGGAACTAGTGGAAGAGGACGATCAGTAGTAGTCGATCATGATAGGGGCGGGATGCTTCTCCTTCATAACACCCCGCTTCCTCGTAGATGTTTTATTGGGCCTGGCGAGGCTGCATAGCAGACCTCGCCTGATTTTTTGTGTAATAACCACTTCTGGTCAACGTCAGTCAAACCTGCGAAAAACAGGAAAATTTAAGATTTTTAAGACAGACACTTAACTTAACTTAAATTGACCCCGAGGGTCATGCCGGACTTAAGTTGACCCCGTTATCGACTAAAATGAGTTACGGGGGACTCAGGGCAACTTTCTGGTCATTTTGGGAAAGATTGATTTTTCGCTGGAAAAGTCACCCGAGCGACGTTTTGGTCCATTCGAGGACCGTGTTGGACCCGAAAAGCTTAGCCATCGTCGTAGCAGTCTTAGTTGGGCCGTTTCCTTGAAGCCCGTCCAGTTTAAATTTTTTTTGGGAAAAGTGCCCGTTCGGGGCCCGAAACGTCCGTTTTTCGCGAATCTGATTGGAAAATATCAACTAGATATTTTCCAAAAGGTATGGGACCCACCTTGACACTTGTCAAGTATATGGTGGTGTATTTTTGGAGCGAAAAGGTGTGGTTGGAGAGGGTTGGCCGAGTATGGGGTTTTAAAAGGGAAAAATGTTAGTTTTTTTTATTAGTTTTGTTGTTAGTTTAATTAAATTAGAAATTAGAAGAGAGGTTTTAGAGAGAGAAGGAGAAGGAGAAGAAGAGAGAAGAAGGGAGGTT
Organism: Erodium maritimum; assembly: GCA_963921825.1. NCBI lineage: Eukaryota > Viridiplantae > Streptophyta > Magnoliopsida > Geraniales > Geraniaceae > Erodium > Erodium maritimum. The sequence goes on along the minus strand of OY997593.1, from coordinate 34,974,949 downwards.
GAGCTAGGGTTTGTGATCGAGCCCTTGGATCGAGTCAAAGCAAAGAGCAATCCCGTTCCCCTCGTTCTCCTCTACGGTAATACCCGAACCGATTCTCGTTTCGATTATTTTCAAGAGCTAGGGTTTGGTTATAAAATTTGGTTTAGGGTTGTGTAGAGATTAGAGAGGTGTTGGAGACGTTTTAGAGGTGTTTGGGAGAGAAATTTCACGTTTTCCGGTGACCGGAGGCTCGGGAGGAGCTCCGGCCACCGTGGGTGGTGGCCGGCCGGCCATGTGGTGGCTGGCCGGAGGTGGCAGCAGCCACCACTTGGTGGCCGAGCTGTTGGGTCTCAAGGTAGGGTTGGAGATGAACCAACTCGCAGCGGAAAATCAATGAAAACCAAGAGACGATTAAACCATGAAACAACTAACAAAGAATGGATTCACAAGAGAAAAATTCAGCACTATTTCTTACCAAAACAAGAACACCGGTTAACGAATGATTGGCTTGAGTCTCCAAGACGCCTACGTATCCACATGGGAATCAAAGCCACGTAATTCTTCTCTTTGAGGACTCAAGAACACAAAAATGGAGGTGGAAACTAGCCAAACCCGAAATGGCCATGGAAGAGGGAGAGAAAATGTGTTTCCTATTCTTGTCTTGTGTTTGTTATGTTGAAAAAAGATGACTTAAACATAACAAAACCCATACTTGTCCAACTAAAGGCATGGGACAAGTATGGTGTCAAGTAAGGTGTAAATAGGACAAAGTATGACAAGACAAGATTGGGTTAGGTGGTGAATCACCAACACCTTAATCCTTGTCTTGCTTACTTAGTACTAATTAATCAAGACTTGATTAATTAGTTCAATGGGCCTTGGTTGCATGGGCCTTTCATGGGCCTCTTCGAACATGGCCCGTGGCCATTTCCAACGAGGTCCCGTGATTCGCTCATCGCCTCCATGCCTTCCATACCGGAAATGTCCAACATTATCCGACGCGATCAATCCCAAGACTCCAAGCCTTGTCTCGATCTGTGAAGTCCTATTCACTTACGGGCACATGACCCAAAACCCAGTTTTGGTCATGTCCCGAGACAACTCCCTTTTGGCCATTCTCCATAAATGTGTCAATGAGTTTCATCCTCCGGTGTGACCCTTAGGTTTATGCATGTCAATAGATCAACGTAAAATCCCATTTTACTTGATCCTATTTAAGTGGCAACTAACGAGACTTTAGTATTGCCTGACACTACATAACGAATCGACCCTATCGATTCTAACCTTTCCGTCGTCCCTGTCATTATCCTTTTATCTCCGATATCCTGATTGAGATAAGGCATAGAGCCGTCATCCTTATTATTCTCAATCACCGTTCCTTGATATGTGAGATGACTGAAGATATGATACCCAGTATCATGTGCATGGCCATGCTATTCTTCCAGTCACTCTCGATCAAGTGGCCGAGAACCGATATCTTTCCCATACCTTAGTATGAGGGATAAATCCCTTAGCCGTCTTTCGTGTCACTCATGTAGCCCGTCCCCAAGCCAATCCTGGCCGTTATGGAAGCCCTGTTACGGACAACGTTAGGCTCAGGTCAAACTCAGTTGTTGACTACATAGCGATCACAAAGACTCCTTGGTCTAAGGATACATGACAAGCTACAACACTGAATATGTTCATGACTTAATCTATGGCACATATTCAGGGCGGGTCATCCAATATCATGTCCCACATGATATCTATGATCAGACTCCGGAATCCCATTCTAATGACTAACAGAACGTAAGCCATAAAGAGCCATCTTTCATACTAGTCGCTTCTAGTGAAGCTTTGTTGACTAGGGACCCATCGAGTGTGATCTATCTCGATCTATGGTTCTATTCGCATGGTGGGCATAGATCAGAGCACACATCGATATATTACTCCAACACATAAGTAATATAATGCCGCTTTAATTTTATTGCTAACGATGATATATACATTTGGACATTTAGGATTGAACTACGGGCACTAAGACTAACACGAGCCCCTCCCTCAAACCCTAGGGCACGGCCAAGCCCTTTGGGTGGGGCCCACGTGCTCGGTTGTTCGTGTTTTAATTACTCGGGTAGTTTAAAACGTTCCCCGGACCTTTTATCCCAAACCAAATCGAATTTTGGATTTAAATTGGAGAAGTTGTAATTAACGGGTTTTGGGAAACTTTAAACGTTAATTAATTGTTTTAGAAGTCGGAATTCGATTCCGTCAAGTGCGTTGAGTTCCTTGATTTATTCTAAGACCGTAGAAACGAAAACGGGGGCTTTTGGAGCCCCGGAAGGCAATTAACCAAAACCGGGCAGATTCGCCATGTCGGGCGAATCTGGCCCTTGCGGGTCCTTTTTCGGGAATATCGAGTAATTGAGAAGTTTGGGAGTGATCGGCATTGTCGGGGTTACGTTTGGGCGTTAAGTGTGTTAATTTTTGGTTTACTCGTACTAGTTTAAAAGTACTTTAAATTTGTGTTCTTTTAGATCGTGCTACGGACCGAGGCAAGGGGAAGCTCGGCGAGTGACTGAGTGTGCTTCGGGTGTTGTTGGAGCGCTTTTGGGATTATATACGAGGTAGGGAAAAGTAGCCGGATCTCGGCCCTGATTAGGGAAAGTTAATAGTAGAATTGCATGTGACACCGGGGTGTCGTGGGTTGAGTAGATTTATTTAATTATTAGAAAAGCATGATACGGGATTGTAGCGTTCAAGAGAAAAGCATGTGACACTTAGTAGTGTCGTAGGAACAGAGAACTTAGCGATAATTGAATTACTGGAGGCATATGACCATGCCCGGAGGTGGTTTGTGAAACTAGTGATTTTAGGACCGTTGGAGGCATCGAGTATGCCGGAGGTTGTCGTGCGTTTTATTTAATTGTTGAGTTTGGGTGGCCTTGAGAGCCCGTATTTAATTGTTGAGTTTGGGTGGCCTTGAGAGCCCGTATTTAATTGTTGAGTTTGGGTGGCCTTGAGAGCCCGTATTTAATTGTTGAGTCGGGGTGGCCATGAGAGCCGTGTATTTAATTTGGTGTCTTGAGTGGCAGCGAGTGCCCGTGGGGTGGTTGAACCCGAGTCTTGACTGTTGAGGTGTCTTGAGTGGCCTTGAGTGCCTGTGTGATTGAACTTGCCTGTGATTGTGATTGTGGTTACCTGGGGTGGTGAGTTCTAAAGGTCGACAGCCTGATCCGACTTAGTGTCGATGAATTGCGAGTTCTAAAGGTCGACAGCCTGATCCGACTTAGTGTCGATGAATTGCGAGTTCTAAAGGTCGACAGCCTGATCCGACTTAGTGTCGATGAATTGCGAGTTTTAAAGGTCGACAGCCTGATCCGACTTAGTGTCGATGAATTGCGAGTTCTAAAGGTCGACAGCCTGATCCGACTTAGTGTCGATGAATTGCGAGTTTTAAAGGTCGACAGCCTGATCCGACTTAGTGTCGAGGAATTGCGAGTTTGAAAGGTCGACAGCCTGATCCGACTTCGTGTCGAGGAATTGCGATAGGTCGAACCCTGACCTGATTGAGATTGGTTACTGAGCAGCTGGTGTGCGATCCTTTGTGATCTTGTTTGGTGTTGTGTCGTTTCGTTCGAGTCCTTGAGGAGGTCGTCGATAGTTGTGTCGGGTTTACACTGTTTTTATCGAGTGTCGAGTCTGTTGAGGAAGGTGACGGGTTGTGGGTCAGTTGAGTACTTGAGTTGGGGACTGTAGTCCCGACGTTGGGTTTGGTTTTAGTGTTACTGGCTTTTTCTGCTAATTATGCCATAGTCAGTCTGTTATCCGTGGAGGTGAGCGAACGCTCACCCCTAGCTGCTTTTCCTACAGGTACTGATCACCGGACGGACTAGGTTAGCTCTTGAAGTTCATGGAGCTTGGAGCGGAGTCTGGTCTTTACTTTTTGTTGAGTCTAGTGACGGATGTTGTACCTTGTCCACTTGTTGGGACGTTTTTGTATTGTAAATACTATTATTTTGAGAAGTAAATGGAAATGTCAAAACTTTTATTGAAAATAGGTTTCAAGTGTTCATGTTTTTAAAAGTTCGCGTCCCGAGTTCGGTTCGCTGAAATTGGGGCGTGACATTTTGGGCCAACAAAGGCCCCTCCAGCTATGTATGTTTTTTGAATGTTATTTGGGATAGCTTTTTTACGGTCCGCTCTCTTTTCCCCATCTTGGGGTAAAAAGATTCCCGGCTTTGTATTATTTCAAAGCTTAATAAAACCATCATTTATCAAAAAAAAAACATTCGCTCCTGGCGTGGGAAGCTAACACGGAGAGGAGGAGAACCACCACGACAAAGAGTCGCGAATCGTCGTCAGGTACGCACCATCATTCATATACAGCGTGATGAGGTGTGGAGGCGTGGGAGAGAGTAATAACGAGGGTGTAAAGAAAAACATACTGACGGTCAGTCTTTTGGTGATGGAGATCTAGCATGACGACAACGTCATGAGCGGCGGTTTGGAGCGGCTAGGGATGAGAGTTTCAACCTTAATAAAGTGTTTCGATTATTAATTTAGTGTGAGACATTTATTCTTAGTAAATTGTAAATATTCGTTAAGTCCTATTGATATATCTTACAAAAACTTATCATTGGTAATACGTACACAACTGTTGGACTTGTTTCAATTAAATGGAACAAGGCCCAAAGCCCATTAGGGGCAACTTAAGCCCAAATGGATGCTAGGGTTTCTATATGGATTAGAAATTAGATTTCGAAGTGAGTGAGTGCCTCCATGTTGAGAGAGAAGCAAAAAGAGAGAAGAAGAAGAGCAGAATTTTCTGCAGAATTTCAGTCCGACCAGCTACTTTCAAGAGCCCGATCGGAGGTTCATCCAAGTTCCGATGATGCTGATTATTGGAGTGGATGTTCTCCACATATAGGTCTTCAAAGTAAACGGTGGAATTTGGGTTTTGACGGTTCGTTTTTCATATACACGAGCTGAAAGTTGGGCCCCCAAGTTGGTGAGATTTCTCTTCTTCTTTCTTGAGTTTTGTTGCTAGTTCCAACACTAGGTTGTGTTGAGATATTGTGTATGCCTCTAAATTGGTTATAGAGATATTGTACCCATTAAAGTTTATAGTGGATGATTAAGAGGCCTAGAGGGTCCCGTGGTTTTTACTTCTCGTCTTGAGAAGGTTTTCCACGCTAAATCTTGTGTGCATTGTGTTTGGTGATTTGCTCTGTTTGTTGGTTTCCTATAAGGTTTGCACATGTGTGGGAGAATTGATTCCGCTGTGTTGCATTTATCTGTTGTTATTTGGTATTCTCCCTATCAGAGTGGTATCAGAGCCCGGTTGGCTTATTGGGTTTTTCTATGTTAAACGATGGAAGCTAATAGAAGTAGAATGGTTAATCTGAATGGTTCTAATTATCATGTTTGGAGGGGCAAGATGGAGGATCTTCTTTATGTGAAGGATTATTATCTGCCGGTATTCAGTGAAGAAATGCATGAGGGTAAAACTGATGGTGCTTGGAAATTATTTCATCGCCAAGTGTGTGGTTACATCAGGCAATGGGTTGATGATAATGTTTTGAATCATGTTAGTGGAGAGACAGATGCACACATTTTATGGAGCAAGCTTGAGCAGTTGTATGCTCGAAAGACAGGAAATAACAAGTTGTTTCTGATTAAGCAGATGATGAGTTTGAAGTATCAGGATGAGAGTCCTATGACAGATCATTTGAATGCTTTTCAGGGTATTATTAATCAACTTGCAGGAATGGGTATCAAGTTTGAAGATGAGGTTCAAGGTTTGTGGCTTCTGGGTACTTTGTCGGACTCTTGGGAGACATTCAGAACGTCATTGTCTAACTCGGCTCCAGATGGTGTTATTACCATGGATATGGCTAAGGGGTGTGTTCTAAATGAAGAGACGAGAAGAAAGTCACAGGGTTCCTCTTCACACACGGAGGTCTTGGTTACTACACAAAGAGGGAGGAGTAAGAGCAGAGATCCGAAAGACAGAGGCAGAAGTAAAAGTAAGAAGCAGTTTGCTGATGTTGAGTGCTATCATTGTGGTCAAAAAGGGCATATGAAGAAGCATTGCCGAAAATTTAAAAGAGACACCAAATATGACAAAGGAAAGGGAAATGAGCACAATAGCGGTGGTGATGATGACAATGTTGTTGTTATTACAGAGGAGTTCCTTGTTTTATGTGATGATGAAGAAGCTGTCAATTTGGCTTCTCAAGAGACCAGTTGGATAGCAGATAGTGGTGCCAGTATACATGCTACATCAAGGAGGGATTTCTTTTCATCTTATACATCCGGTGACTATGGGAGTGTTAAGATGGGAAACAGAGACACGTCAAAGGCTACTGGCGTTGGAGATGTGAGCTTTGAGACGGAAAATGGTACACTCTTGGTTCTTAAAAATGTTAAGCATATTCCTGACATTCGCTTGAACTTGATATCTGTGGGAAGGCTCGATGATGAAGGTTTTCATCATCACTTTGGTAATGGCAAGTGGAAGCTCACCAAAGGTTCTATGGTTATGGCTAGAGGGAGAAAGTGTGCTTCGTTGTACATTACTCGAGCTAGATTTTCCAATGGCATTGTTAATGCAGTTGAAGGTGAAGGTATAACAGAATTATGGCACAGTCGGCTTAGTCACATAAGTGAGAAGGGATTGATGATGTTGAGCAAGAGGAATCTTCTACCGGGGATGAGTTGCACACCATTGAAGAAGTGTGAACATTGTTTGGCCGGTAAGCAAACAAGAATTTCTTTTAAATCATCTCCTCCTTCTAGAAAGCCAGAAATACTTGATGTGGTATATTCTGATGTTTGTGGTCCTATGAAGAAACGGACATTGGGCGGTGCACTTTATTTTGTAACTTTTATTGATGATCATTCAAGGAAGGTGTGGGCTTACACCTTGAAGACGAAAGATCAAGTGCTTGGAGTTTTCAAGCAGTTTCATGCCCTAGTTGAGAGACATACTGGGAAGAAGTTGAAGTGCATCAGGACAGATAATGGAGGTGAGTATTGTGGTCCTTTTGATGAGTATTGTAGGGATCAAGGTATTCGACACCAAAAGACACCTCTAAAGATACCTCAGTTGAATGGGTTAGCTGAGAAGATGAACAGGACACTTGTTGAGAGGGTGAGATGTTTGCTTTCACAAGCAAGACTACCGAGATCCTTTTAGGGTGAAGTGTTGAGTACAGTGGTATATGTGTTAAATCTCACACCTAGTGTTCCTCTTGGGTTTGATGTTCCAAATAGAGTTTGGACAGGTAAAGACGTCTCCTATGATCATCTGAGAGTTTTTGGGTGCAAGGCATTTGTGCACGTACCAAAGGATGAGAGGTTTAAGCTTGATGTGAAGACAAGATAGTGCATATTCATCGGTTATGGCTTGGATGAGTTTGGATACAGGTTTTATGATCATGTACAGAAGAAGCTAGTTAGAAGCCGCGATGCGGTTTTTATGGAGAACCAGAACATTAAAGATATGGAGAAAGTTGTAGATCTTCCTCCATATAGTGATGACTTGATTGACTTTGATATAGTTCCTTCTACAGGTTTACAAAGTCAAGTTGAAGACGAAGTTCATGATGACCATCAAGATACAGGAAATGTTGACATTCCAACAGAGGTTGAGATAGATGATGAAATTCATGAGCAGTTGTCAATACCTGTTGATCCACCAGTTGTTCCACTCAGGAGATCTTCTAGAGATCGTCATCTTTCTTCAAGGTATTCTGTTGATGAGTATGTGTTACTAACTGACGGTGAAGAGCCTCAAAGTTATGAAGAAGTCATTGAAGATGAGAACAAAGAGGAGTGGGTTGATGTCATGCAAGATGAGATGAAGTCATTGCATGAGAACCATACTTTTGAGTTGGTTAAGTTGCCGAAAGGTAAGAGAGCTTTGAAGAACAAGTGGGTGTACAGAGTAAAGCAGGATGAGAATTCCTCACGCCCAAGATACAAAGCTATATTAGTGGTCAAGGGTTTCAGCTAGAGGAAAGGTGTTGATTTTGATGAAATGTTTTCTCCGGTTGTTAAGATGTCATCTATTCGTGTTGTTCTGGGTTTAGCGGCTAGTCTTGATTTGGAGATTGAGCAGATGGATGTGAAGACTGCATTTCTCCATGGTGACTTAGACAAGGATATTTATATGGAGCAGCCAGAGGGTTTCGCAGAAAAGGGGAAAGAGGAGTATGTGTGCAAGCTACATAAAATTCGTTATGGTTTGAAGCAGGCACCAAGACAGTGGTACAAGAAGTTTGAATCAGTTATGGGGGAGCATGGCTACCAGAAAACTAAGTGTGACCATTGTGTGTTTGTGAAGTGATTCTCTGATGATGATTTTATCATATTATTGCTATATGTTGATGACATGCTGATTGTTAGGAAGAATATTTCTAGAGTTGACAGGTTGAAGAAGTAGCTGAGTCAGGTTTTTGCGATGAAGGACTTGGATCCTGTGAAGAATATTCTTGGTATCAGAATTTCTCGCGATAAAGGCGTGAAGAAGGTATATATGTCACAAGAGCAATATATTGAGAAAGTGTTGCAAAGGTTCAACATGGACAAGGCTAAAGTAGTTAGTTCTCCTCTTGCTACTCACTTTAAGCTAAGCACAAAGGAGAGCCCTTCTACAGAGAAGGAGATGGAAGACATGGAGAGAGTTCCATATGCCTCGGCAGTAGGAAGCTTGATGTATGCTATGGTATGTACTAGACCCGACATTGCTCATGCAGTTGGAATTGTTAGCCGTTTTCTGTCTAATCCAGGCAAAGTGCATTGGGATGCAGTCAAATGGATTATGAGATATCTCCGAGGTACTTCTAGTTTTAGACTTACTTTCGGAAGTGGAGAACCTATGTTATTTGGGTACTCAGATTCAGACATGGCAGGAGATGTTGATAGCAGAAAGTCCACCTCCGGTTACTTGATGATATTTGCAGGTGGAGCAGTTTCATGGCAATCAAGGCTTCAAAAGTGTGTCGCACTTTCTACTACAGAAGCTGAGTATATTGCAACAACTGAACCATGTAAAGAGTTGTTGTGGATGAAAAGATTCATACAAGAGCTTGGTTTAAAACAAGAGCGGTATGTGGTCTATTGTGATAACCAAAGTGCAATCCACTTGAGCAAGAATTCGACGTTTCATGCAAAGTCGAAGCATATTGATGTGATGTATCATTTGCTTAGAGATGCTCTTGATGAGAAGTTGTTTGAGCTTGAGAAAGTTCACACGGATGTGAATGGATCCGATATGTGCACTAAGGCACTACCACGAGAGTGGTAGACCCGACATTGCTCATGCAGTTGGAAATGTTAGCCGTTTTCTGTCTAATCCAGGCAAAGTGCATTGGGATGTAGTCAAATGGATTATGATATATCTCCGAGGTACTTCTAGTTTTAGACTTACTTTCGGAAGTGGAGAACCTATGTTAGTTGGGTACTCAGATTCAGACATGGCAGGGGATGTTGATAGCAGAAAGTCCACCTCCGGTTACTTGATGATGTTTGCAGGTGGAGTAGTTTCATGGCAATCAAGGCTTCAAAAGTGTGTTGCACTTTCTACTACAGAAGCTGAGTATATTGCAACAACTGAACCATGTAAAGAGTTGTGGTGGATGAAAAGATTCATACAAGAGCTTGGTTTAAAACAAGAGCGGTATGTGCTCTACTGTGATAACCAAAGTGCAATCCACTTGAGCAAGAATTCGACGTTTCATGCAAAGTCGAAGCATATTGATGTGAGGTATCATTGGCTTAGAGATGCTCTTGATGAGAAGTTGTTTGAGCTTGAGAAAGTTCACACGGATGATAATGGATCCGATATGTGCACTAAGGCACTACCACGAGAGAAGCTTGAGGTATGTTGCAAGATTGCCGGAATGGCAATGTCCTTCATTTATTGAAACGGGGGAGATTTGTTGGACTTGTTTCAATTAAATGGAACAAGGCCCAAAGCCCATTTGGGGAAACTTAAGCCCAAATGGATGCTAGGGTTTCTATATGGATTAGAAATCAGATTTGAAAGTGAGTGAGTGCCTCCATTGTTGAGAGAGAAGCAAAAAGAGAGAAGAAGAAGAAGAGCAGAATTTTCTGTAGAATTTCAGTCCGACCAGCTACTTTCAAGAGCCCGATCGGAGGTTCATCCAAGTTCCGATGATGCTGATTTTTGGAGTGAATGTTCTACACATATAGGTATTCAAAGTGGACGGTGGAATTTGGGTTTTGACGGTTCGTTTTTCATATACACGAGCTGCAAGTTGGGCCACCAAGTTGGTGAGATCTCTCTTCTTCTTTCTTGAGTTTTGTTGCTAGTTCCAACACTAGGTTGTGTTGACATATTGTGTATGCATCTAATTTGATTAGAGAGATATTGTACCCATTAAAGTTGATAGTGGATGATTAAGAGACCTAGAGGGTCCCGTGGTTTTTACTTGTCGTCTTGAGAACGTTTTCCACGCTAAATCTTGTGTGCATTGTGTTTGGTGATTTGCTCTGTTTGTTGGTTTCCTATAAGGTTTGCACATGTGTGGGAGAATTGATTCCGCTGTGTTGCATTTATCTGTTGTTATTTGGTATTCTCCCTATATGTTGTTATTTGCACATCATATATGCTTTTATTTAAAAATATCGCGTTCTATCAAAATTAAGGAGAAATGAAGAACCTTAACCTCGTCCTGTAATTCTTACCTAGGGGAAGGCATTGTACAGTGCTTTTAGTAACAACACACAATTAAAATATTATCGGTAAGTCCGAGTTTTTTTTTTTGGCTAAATACAAATCATTGGAACACAAAAACACATACTACAACAATGGCTGAACACTAAGACAAAATTCAATTTTATTAACACTTGACTTTGAAATTAAGTATTTTTATGTTTTTCAAGGGGATAGAAACAATGACTATATATTCTTAGAGAAGCTAGCTATCTTGAGAGAGTTTCTCTATACCAAGTATCCAACCTTAACGTAAACTCATTTATTTTGGAAGTATGAAGTATGATTGGGAAAGTGACATTTTCTCTGTAATAACCACTTCTGGTCAATGTCAGTCAAACCTGCGAAAAACAGGAAAATTTAAAAAAAAATTAAGACGGACACTTAACTTAACCTGAATTGACCCCGAGGGTCATACCGGACTTAATTTGACCCCGTTATCGACTAAAATGAGTTTCGGGGAACTCAAGGCAACTTTCTGATCAATTTGGGAAATGTTGACTTTTCGCTGGAAAAGTCAACCGAGCGACGTTTTGGTCCATTCGAGAACCGTTTGGGATCCAAAAAGCTTAACCGTCGTCGCAGCGGTCTTAGTTGAGCTGTTTCCTTGTGGCCCGCCAAGTTTCGTAATTTCTTGGAAAAAGTGCCCGTTCGGGGCCCGAAACGTCCGATTTTCGCGAAACTGATTGGAAAATATCAACTAGATATTTTCCAAAAGGTGTGGGGCCCACCTTGCCACTTGTCCAACACTTGGTGGTGTTAGTTTTGAGGGGAAAATGAGTGGTGAGGGGGTGGCCGGCCACTTAGGGGTTTTAATAGAAAAAAAAAAGAGAATTTAGTTAGTTGTTTGAAAAAGAAGAAGAGAGTTAGAGAGAGAAGGAGAAGAAGAAGAAGAAGAGAGAAGTTGGGAAGCTAGGGTTTGGAGGTTTATTCAACCATTGGATCGATTCAAAGCAAGGAGAAAACGTCTTCCCCTCGTCTTCCTCGTTGGTAAGACCTAACCCGATCTTCGTTTCGTTAACTTTGGAAAGTTAGGGTTTGGTATGAAACTATGGGTTAGGGTTGTAGTGAATTTTTTGGGGTTTGTGGGAGACGTTTTAAAGGTGTTTGGAGGGTTAATTGCACGTTTCCCGGCGACCGAGAGCTCGGGAGGAGCTCCGGCCACCTTAGGTGGTGGCCGGCCACCATAGGAGGTGGCCGGCCACCATAGGAGGTGGCTGGCCGGACCTAGGGCCGGCCACCACCATGGTGGCCGAGCCCCTTGGAAACCCTAGTGCTCTCAGCCCAATGGGCCGGGTGGGGCCCACGTACTCGGGTGCTCGGTTTTAATGTTCGGAAGGTTTAAAACGTTCCCCGGACCATTTATCCTTAATCGAATCGAAAATTGGAATTAAATTGGAGAAGTTGTAATTAACGGGTTTTAGAAACTTTAAACGTTAATTAATTGACGCGGAAGTCGGAATTCGATTCCGTCAAGTGTGTTGGGTCTCTTGAAATATTCTAAGACCGTAGAAACAAAAACGGGGGTTTTTGGAGCCCCGGAAGGCAATTAATAAAACCCGGGAAGATTCGTCATGTCGGGCGAATCGGGCATTTACGGGTCCTTTATCGACAATGTCGAGTAATTGGGAAGTTTGGGAGTAATCGACATTGTCGGGGTTACGTTTGGGCGTTAAGTTATTGAATTTCGGGTTATTCGTATTAGTTTAAAAGTGCTTTGAAATTGTGTTCTTTTGGATCGTGCTGCGGACCGAGGCAAATGGAAGCTCGGCGAGTGACTGGGTTCATCTCGGGTTTTAGTGGAACGCTTTTGGAGTGTTTACGAGGTAGGGAAAAGTAGCCGGATCTCGTCCCTGATTAGGGAAAGTTAATAGTAGAATTGCATGTGACACCGGGGTGTCGTGGGTTGAGTAGATTTATTTAAATATTAGAAAAGCATGATACGGGATAGTAGCGTTTAAGAGAAAAGCATGTGACACTTAGTAGTGTTGTAGGAACAGAGAACTTAGCGATAATTGAATTACTGGAGGCATATGACCATGCCCGGAGGTTGTTTGTGAAAGTAGTGATCTTAGGATTGTTGGAGGCATCGAGTATGACGGAGGTTGTTGTGCGTTATTTATTGTTGAGTTTGGGTGGCCTTGAGAGCTCGTGTTATTTATTGTTGAGTTTGGGTGGCCTTGAGAGCCCGTGTTATTTATTGTTGAGTTTGGGTGGCCTTGAGAGCCCGTGTATTTAAATTGGTGTCTTGGGTGGCCATGAGAGCCCGTATTTAATTGTTGGTGTCTTGGGTGGCCATGAGAGCCCGTGTATTTAAATTGGTGTCTTGGGTGGCCATGAGTGCTCGTGTCTTACTCTTGATGTTTTGGGGTGGCCGTGAGTGCCGTGGGGTTGTTGGACCCGAGTCTTGACCGTTGGTGTGTCTTGAGTGGCAGTGAGTGCTCGTAGGGTTGTTGAACCCGAGTCTTGATTGTTGAGGTGTCTTGAGTGGCCTTGAGTGCCTGTGTGGTTGAACTTGCCTGTGATTGTGATTGTGGTTACCTGAAGTTGTGAGTTCGAAAGGTCGACAGCCTGATCTGACTTAGTGTCGATGAATTGCGAGTTCGAAAGGTCGACAGCCTGATCCGACTTCGTGTCGAGGAATTGCGATAGGTCGAACCCTGACATGATTGAGATTGGTTACTGAGCAGCTGGTGTGCGATCCTTTGTGATCTTATTTGGCGTTGTGTAGTCTTTCTGTCGTGTCCTTGGAGGAGGTCGTCGATGGTTGTGTCGGGTCTACATTACTTTATCGAGTGTTGAGTCTGTTGAGGAAAGTAACGGGTTGTGGGTCAGTTGGGTACTTGAGTTGGGGACTGTAGTCCCGGTGTTGGGTTTGGTTTTAGTGTTACTGGCTTTATCTACTAATTATGCCATAGTCAGTCTGTTATCCGTGGAGGTGAGCGAACGCTCACCCCTAGCTGCTTTTCCTACAGGTACTGATCACCGGACGGACTAGGTTAGCTCTTGAAGTTCATGGAGCTTGGAGCGGAGTCTGGTCTTTACTTTTGTTGAGTCTAGTAACGGATGTTTTACCTTGTCCACTTGTTGGGACGTTTTTGTATTGTAAATACTATTATTATTTTGGGTAACTAAATGGAAATATCAGAGTTTTATTCAAAACAGGTTTTAAGTGTTCATGTTTTAAATGTTCGCGTCACAAGTTCGGTTCGCTGAAATTAGGGTGTGACATTCTCTTCATCTACTCATTGTCGTCATGGATATGAATATGTACTGAGTTTAATAACAAAAAAAAAATCAGCCTTGTGAATAGTTAATAGAACATATCAGTTATAACGTTATCCACAATAGGGTTAGGTCTAATTCCAATCGAATGGATGACAAAATAAATAAATAAAGATGGACCCAACTCGTAGCAAAAAGTGGGCTGAAATTATTTAGGACACGTGACGTTTCTTCATAGAAGAATCGGGCTTTGACTCGAATAGACGGTCGGCAGATCCACAAATTCAGTTGGGTGTCGAATCAACGGAATCATAAGTTTTGGACTTTTTTCTAAAAATATGTCGAATTGACGCCCCTATTCGGCGCGCAAAACCCTCTACTGTGGATAATCTAAAAATCTACTGTCCACAAATAGTCAAGCGGGCCAATAACGGCCCCATTAGGTTTCTCGATGTGGAAGCCAACAGCTGATATGTAGGGAAACTTTTTTTTTATCAGCGAAAAAAGAATTTTATAATGAGATGAGTTACAGATTTCAGAAGATTCTGAGGTGTGTCTTCCATAATGTCTATCATTATGTTGTCATTTAACAAAAAATGGGATAGTGAATATACTCTTTCTTGCTTCTAATTGGATTGATTAGGGTAACATGACAATCTATCCAAAAGTAGGATGGGTATCGGTCGGGTCCGACAATATTTTCAGTATCCATAATCTAAATTAGGAGGATTGGTTACTTGAAATTCATAACTGACACCGTATTGGGTTCCAACAGGTAACCTACAAACCGATCGTCACGGAGCCGGTCGGTTACGGTTTTTAACCGTCACACCCTTAATCCGGTTTTGACCGGACTCGAGACGTGAACCGACAATGATAATAAAACGACAATTTTACACAAAATAAATCTCAAATATATAGTTCCAAAACCAATAATTCCGGTAATAAGAGTCAAATGCTCAAAATCCAAATAAAAGAAGTTTAGTATGAAAAGGAAGTACGTCTCTAGACCATCCAACACTAGGACTCTCGCTAAGCTCCGAGACGTCCTCTAAATCAAATCTCGCTCAAAACCTGTAGAACAGTAGAGAAGGGGGTGAGCTTTCGCTCAGTAGGAAAAAGTAGTGAAGGGGATGAACCTATCGCTCACCCCACGGATACACGTCCAAATATGGCATCCTAGTAAAGCACAATAATTGACGAATCGAACGGTAATCACAACCACAATCATAATCAACCTCACTTAACCACATGGTTGTAAAAGTCCCCACCTAGTCCGCCTAGGCCCCCGCCTAGGCCCCAAAATCTATAAGAACGCTCGACTCGCCGCCTCGCCTAGGCCTCAAAATCCGAAAACCACCCGACTCGTCGTCCCACCAGATTAGTAAAAAATTTGGGACTCTGGTTTGTGAAATCGGACATTTGAAAAAGAGATGAAAATGTTATAGAGACGATATGTTAGTAATGGTATTAAATTTTTTGATAAAAAGAATATGATACGCGTCCCTCTTTGGTAGTTCATCATTATAATTTATATTTTTATTAAAATAAAGAGTAAAATCAAAATGAGAGCATTATTTGGTTTATTCAAGGTTGTAAAAAACGTTAGGCGCTAGTCGGGCGGGAATGGGTCCTAGGCGCTAGGCGAAGATTAATCGGATTATTATTTTATTATTGTTTATTATATATTATCAAAATTTATATTATATTATATAAAAAATTAATAATATCGAACATTAAATATAATAAACACATAAATATTCTATTAAACTAAATGTATCATACAATTCTTAAAAGAATATCAATAAGTATGACTATCAACTAGCATAATTTTATGGTTTCACTTGGTTTGTAGAAGGTTAGAAACTGCTTTTTTAACTACAAATCCAACCCGACGCCTGACCGACCCGCTCAATTAATCGGTCAGGCGGTGATTAATCGACTGAATCGGGGATTAATCGGTCATATTCTGCCCAAACGGCCTGGAGCACCCTAGTAGGATAAATCGGGTTGGCATAGCCCATTTCAGCGCCTAGGCGGGGCCTAGGCGCCTCCAGGCGGGGATTTTTACAACATTGGGTTTAGTATATTGTAATTTGATAGTTTATGTTTTTTTATATCATAGAAATATAGTTTATATTTTGAATTTTTGATTATATTTGTGTAATATATATTTATTAATAATTAAAAATATTAAAAATTTAAATCCGCCTAGGTCCCGCCTAGGCCCCGACTAGTCCCCGCCTAACGCCTAGGGGTCCTCACTGCCCGACTAGCACCTAGCGCCATTTACAACCTTGCTTAACCATACCTCGTTTGATCACACCACTTACCCGATCACCACACTTAGCGTGTGAAATCAACTCTGCTCAACAATTAACAATTTCTCAATGTTCACACCCAAACCATATCTCAAAGAATCACCGAGTAAATACACACAGTAAATCATTACCAATACACACCGGAACACACAACATCGGTCTAGATATCCTATACCGGAATCCTCTAAGGTATAGGTATCATACCGGAACACACAATATTGGTCAGGATATCATACCGGAACACCTAGCCTCGAAACATATCTATCTGGCACACAGCATCGGCCTAGATATCGCTCCGGAACACCATCCTCGGCCTAAATATCCTATATCGGAATCCTCTACGGTATAGATATCATACCGGAACACCTAGCCTCGGGGGACCGCGTACACTGGAACACCAGCCTCGGCCTAGATATCCTATACCAGAATCCTCTATGGTATAGATATCATCCCGGATCACCATCCTCGACCTATATATCATATACCAGAATCCTCTACGGTATAGATATCGTGTCGGAACACCACCCTCGGTCTAGATATCCTATACTGGAATCCTCTACGGTATAGGTATCGTACCAGAACACCTAGCCTCGGAACATATCGTGCCGGAACAAACAGCATCGGCCACGATATCGGACCGGAACACCGTCCTTGGCCTAGATATCATACCGGGGTACACACATATAGGGTCTCAAACATGTCACAAGGCAATAGTTCACACTAACAGTCACACATTCTCATAGCATATCACGACCATTAATTAACAACGGAACGTACCACAGACCAAACATTACCAGCTACTAATCACAAACAGGCGCAATCATCACACATTCCTACGGGCACGACATGGGCTACATGCAGTTCTACAGCACAGCAAGTCTCACACATACGGGCACGACATGGCCCACAAGTGGTTCCATATTTTAAACGATTATCCTAGTTATTCACATCCTACATGTGATTCTACAATATTCCAGTTACTTAAATCCTATATGCAATTCTAGTAACCTTCCGCATTTAACCCGGTATTCGCTATTTTTCCCTACCTCAACCGCAATCCAACACGAACAACCACGAGTCGCCTAGTAGCCTCCTCCGCCACGATCGGAAAAAAACGTCTAAGATCATAAAGTAACACGATACTTAATAATAATTCAAGGTTGGTTTAAAGAAAAAACACCCGGCCTAATCCCCAATACGTTCGGTTAAAGATAACCTTCCTAATTTACTCGAAAACCTCTAAAATAGACCTAAAAGGTCCATTTCTGATCCATCACGGAGTGGGTCACGGAGCCTTGACGGGCTCCGTCACGGTCTGGGTCACGAAACCGTGACCTGCACCGTCACGGTTAACGTCACGGAACCGTGACATGTGCCGTCATAGCCTCCGTCACGGAGCCGTGACGTGCTCCGTCACGGTTCCCGTCACGGCTCCGTGACGGATCTGACAGTCCCCTTCTTCTTCCCTCAACTTCGTTCCCACGATTCCAAAACTCCATTGTTAAGCTCCAAAACCTTCGATTTTAGTCCCAAAAACCCTAAAACTTCAATACTCAAAGTTGGGTTTCATCAGAATAATAAAACCCAATCAATCTCCAACAAAATCTTCCACTTTTCATCATGATTCAACCATTTAACAAGTAAAATCTTCAATACCTTAACACCCAAACTAGTTCATGCAATTTCTACCAAAACCCACAACCCAAAATTCATCAAAAGAGGGTTTTAATGGGTACTCACCTTAGGAAGTGAAGAGGGGATGAGAATTAAGTAGATTTAGAGAAGTTTTGTGGTGGAAATCAAGCAAAAAGACCTCTTTTTCTCCTTTTCTTCTCTTCTTCTTCAATGGAACCCTCACTCTCCCTCTCTCCTTGTGATTTTCAGCCAAGGTAGTGAATGAGCTGAATTTTTTGCTCATGTGTGGCCTTTAACCTAAAGTGGAATGGTCCACTTTGCCCCTTGTGCCACTTTCCTCTTTAGGCCCAAAAATGGGTCTTTCCCCACCCCTTTCTTCTCCTCCAAGACTCATGGACATGTGTCCATGTGGGGTCCACCTCTACCCAAAATTATTTCAGCCTATTTAAATTAATCCGCTAAAGCCTCTAATTTGACCTTGTTTGACCCGGATTTGACTTTTTCGCAAAAGTAGTTATTTGAAAGGAAATGACCCAACTAAGCTAACAGTAACGACGTCTAAGCTTTTGCGTCCCGGAAAGGTTCTGAATGACTCCCGGAGTCATCGGTTGACTTTTCCAGCGGAAAGTCAACTCTTCCCGAATTTCACCTGTTCGACCGGTGTTGACCGGGGGCGGTTCTTAATCACGCCCCTAATCCGGTTTTGACCGGACTCGAGACGTGAACTGACAATGATAATAAAACGACAATTTTACACAAAATAAATCTCAAATATATAGTTCCAAAACCAATAATTCTGGTAATAAGAGTCAAATGCTCAAAATCCAAATAAAAGAAGTTTAGTACGAAAAGGAAGTACGTCTCTAGACCATCCAACACTAGGACTCTCGCTAAGCTCCCAAGCTCTGAGACGTCCTCTAAATCAAATCCAACCGTCCTATTGGGCTTTCTATTGTGCCTTCAATTAAAGCCCAAAATAAAAAAAAAAAACATCAATTTCTGAAACAACTAAAAGAATAAAACCAATTTACAACAAAAACGCAATCAGTTATTACTAGTAATTTGCTATTAAGCTATTACATCATAAAAAAAATATCTTAAAAAATCTTTAATAGTCTTTAAAAACAAAAATCCTCAAGTTAAGTATATGCCACAAACAATAAATAAATTATTAGAATGTATATTTACTCAAAAGAAA
This sequence comes from Erodium maritimum, assembly GCA_963921825.1. Classification (NCBI taxonomy): domain Eukaryota; kingdom Viridiplantae; phylum Streptophyta; class Magnoliopsida; order Geraniales; family Geraniaceae; genus Erodium; species Erodium maritimum. The sequence continues at coordinate 34,955,868 of OY997593.1, read as the reverse complement.
GGATTTGAATTCTTGAAACCAACTAAACTTTGAACTTTAAAATTAAATAAATTCATTAATACGAATGTCAACATTTAATTTATTTTAACTTGAACAACCAACTTACTACATGATTGTTTAAACCTCTTACATTTTGCCTCCTACAGTTATAATTAAAAGTAAACTAATCTCCTACATTTTACTTCTGTTAGGCTATTAATCTAATTCTAGTGTCAACATTTAATTTAAACCTCATGTAATACTATAATTATCAAGTTAGTAAAACAAAACATAAAAAAATTTATATACAGACCTAAAACCGGTCGGTCGGTTTTTTACCAGTTTGGAAGATAAAAAAACGTACTCACCCAAAATGTTGTCGGGTTGGTATTTTTTATCCCGTGACCATCGCCGATGACACTGATTCGGGTGATTCCGGTCATGAAAACAATCGATAATTGTCAGTTTTCGATAACGACCGGATATTTGCCTAACTCTATCCAAAAGAACACGATCACTTGCCTTGGGACAATGGTTTTCTCATATATAGTATCTGAACTCTACAAGCATAATGCGTTCAATTGACTAAGATTTAAAATGCAGTTAATTATGCATACATATACATGTCAAATCACAGCTGCTAGCCTGCAACTGAAGAAATAAAGGTAAACAAGATATTTTATATCCTGTCATGATGAACAACAGAACACTAATCATATTGACATAGTAAACCTATTTCCTCAAGCATGCTACACATCTTTCAGTAAATATGTACTTGAAACTCATATTCTGAACCAACAAAAAGATATATCCTTTCCTTTAAAAAACAAATCAAATACCGATTTGTAAATAACATGTTGTATGATGACTCGTCTGAGGCAAAAATCATATCCCGTACAGCTCATTCCCTTCTCGTTCTTCTCCTCGAATCTGATCTCGAGTTGTGATATTTTTTTGATCGGTAAAGCAAATTGAAATTTATCCTCTTTTAAGGTGAAAAGTAATTATAAGATCCAGCTACAAACCTTCAAAAAGAAACACCAAGTCGATCAATATCGATTTATAAGGGAATACAACAAAAACATTGTAACGATTCAGTAAATTCAAACAATAAATCTCTAAGCTATAATTGCTGTCTTTTTGATTTAAATAAAGCAAATGCTCAAATTACAGAAGAGAAACCCACAACCTGCTTCAGATTTGGGAGCACCTCGCTTCAAGGTGTCTCACTCTACGATTCTCACATAAAACTGATAAAACGAAACACTAACAATACAAATACCTCTCTAACGTTAATCATGGTCCCCTCTCTACCCCGTGACCTTGTCCCATTTGCGCTCCTCAGACCTGGCGTTCCAATCGCAGCTCCGTCGTACCTTCACGAGTGCTGCAGGTTGAAGACGACTTGTTGCCTTGCTGAAACGACACTGTTGGCTGCCAACCCATTATGTTCTCCTGTGGGCCTAAGTGCTTAAACCCATCTTCTGTAATCTTTGGCCCATACACACCTCGGATCCTGACAATACTCTCCCCTTCAACAAGACTTGTCCTCAAGTCTTTCTTAAATCTAGTATGAACACCATTATCCTTATCGACTGAACCGTCAGCATCAATTTGTATACTATCTTTCTCAAACTTGTATGTAGTCCTTAACACCTTAAACGCCTCTGATGTTAACTTCGATATACCTGATATAGGTTGTTAGAGCCCCTTTCCATAGCAAAAATGAAGGTTAGCCACATCTAACACTTGCTGAAAATGGATGCCTTTGCTTCAATATTAAACTGAACATTCGCTTCTCAGTAACTGCCAAGATATTGGTTTATGATACCCCTACTGAAGTAATACCTTACATGGTACTCATGTTCCCGCTGTTAAAAGTGTCATGATATGTAAGGAGCCTTTTCACTGCCCAACCCAATATTAAGCTCAATATAGGACTCAAATTCTTGGCGTATCCAAGATCTTTTCTTGCCTTGACCTTTTTTGAGACTTCGGCTAGTTCAGCACCAACATCATATAGCATATCCATACCGACTTGGCTAAAGAACCTGCCGATATACTTCATAAGAAAATTTTCTTCTCCGAATGGATGCATGATATAAAGGGGTTGTGTATCCATCAATATACCAAGTAGAATGCCAATTTCTCTAAACTTGAGTATAAACACAGAAGCATCAAATGACAATGAGAAACATACAAGTATTCGGCCATTAAATGTTGTTCCATACCGACCCTCAATAAAGTCTTCTTCAATGGTTTTATATTTACAAGCAATCTCAAAGCATCCTCAATAACTTCAGGAGCCGAAGGATTTAGTGCCTTCTGGCCATCACAAGTCTGTCCCGTTCGTTCTCTCCATTTTCCAACCTTGCGAGGGAATCTTAAGATTTTCATATCCAGAGGTGCTTGTTCAGTATCAATTATGCGATGCAAAGTATGAATTTTGAAATATGAGCTAAAAGGCTGTAGAAAGTTCCACCCTTTAAATATATACATGCTTGACAAGTTTTTCTCCCTCAACCATCTCGTTATCTCGAGCTGGTAATTAGCACCATCAGCTTCACTTTCCTTCCCTTCCTTGTGTATCGGAAACAGGGAGCAGTTGGTAATTGTAAGAGCACTACCAACGCTCAATTCTTTAAGACGATCCCTCATGAGCTCCAGTTTGATGTTCGAGCATCCCTCATGATCGTATGCTCCACTTTAGCTCTCAGTAGATTCTGTATTTCAAGCAAACGAAGGATCTCCTCTAAAGTTTCTTGAATGCTTGCTAATAGAATCCACAGATATCCTGACAATATTTTCCCAACATCTTTGCCCACAACACCTTCCTTTGTAAAAGCCAAGACTCTTTTCTTTATAACCTCTATGTTACTGGGTGGAAGCAATAAAAACACATTGTTCATGTACTGCTGAGGAACCTCAATCTCCTCAAAAAAACTGCATTATAGGTTGATGTAGGAGTTTATCGATAACAAGAGAAGAGGATGGAAGGACTCCACTACATAACGAAAAGGAGTATCCTTTAAACCCAACATGTTTAAGACTCCATGCCTTGTTTAGAGATTTCAAAAATGGATAAGGTTTTGTGCAGATCATTGGCTATTGAAATTGGCAAATGCCTCATCATGTCACGCCCCAATTTTCTTATAGGTCCATCATCATCATTTTTATAAAATAACTCCTCCTTTACGTGCCCAACCTCAACCTTCCTTTTCTCCTCCAATTCAAATTTCCAAGGAATTAACTTCTTTCCATGATCCTCCTTGTTTTCAGACATCCCATGCCTCCATTTTGATAGCAAGAGTCTCTGTCTATCCTTGGCAAAACCAGCTTCCGCATTGCTTCCGTTAAGTGCACTGTGCGCGAAGAACGCAGCCCCATCGTAAACACCAACAACAAGGAACCAACCCAAAATCATCACATTCCCACAAGTAATTTGGACAAGAATCGAGTTATATGTAATAACTTTCACACCCTCAGTAATGAGACCCTGGGTATGAATTGTATCACCCGTCAACACATTAGCTTCCACCTCTATCTTCTCAGACATATTACTCCTTGATAAAATAAATTTTGTTGGACCATTTCCATAAGTCCACATTTCCTTTGTCGTAGACTGTTACCGACTTAACACCAACAAGAACAAGATTCTTGACAATCTCAACACCAATATTGCAAAACCCACATATATGGAAACTTGGCACACTACTAGATTACAATGCTATGTTCTGTACCTCCCACTTAATTATCATAAGTGAAGTATAGAAAAGCTGCCCAACAACAGAGAAGCCACCCAAAATCATCACCTCTTCAAGAGTGGCTGTTTCTCGACTCCAACCCAACACCAGGCCCTTAGCATCATCATGTATCCTCTCAACAACCCCACAAAACAGTTCATCAACTAGATTATTGACCCAACATTTAACAATTCTCTTCACGATCTCATACCACAATAATTCACAACAACCCTAATACCCGTAGGCCATTCAATAACTCCATTACTTTGCTTAACTAGCTCGAAAGGATATAACTCGAATTGAATAAGAAATACCTCAAACATGTGTGCACTAACATTCCCAACATCCATAAGAAGTATTTGGTATATATGTTCCTTTGCTTCTTCTTTTACAAGGAACACCATATCTGCTATTTTAGGATCACTCTCAGGCTCAAGCTTGACTTCCATGTTTGCCTTTTCTTCCTTGAATAAGGCTATGAGTCCTTCCAAAAACCTTCCATGACCATTGTTTTAAGGGTTAGCTACAAACAAATCTCGGAGTGATAATAAAACTCGATCCTTTTCTAGTGATTCCTTCATTTCTTGTTGGAGCAGCTTCTTCTTTTCAGCTTCGGCTTTAACTTTTGCTTGTATTTCAGCCAACAATTTGGCTTCAATTTCCACCTCTGTTTTTGCTCGGAGTTCGGCTTCCCTTTTTACTTCGAGTTCAGCCTCCCTCCTCGCTTTGAGTTCAGCCACAATTTATGATTGTCGCTGCTTCTCGACCTTTAGATCTCCTTTGATTTCATACTCTCTTTGTCGCCATTCACCGATAAGATCCACTATGGCATTCAACTCAACTCTGAGATGTCGAGTCTCCTGCCACCATGGAATCCTTCTAAGCTCCTCCTCCTTCTTTCCAGATGGGTAATCAAATCCTCTTGGATTTGGTCACACCTTTCGATCTCCCTCTCCATCCAAGCAATCTGTGAAATCAACTCCGATGTACCCATAGTCGCTGAATCTTCGGCTCTGATACCAGTGTAAAGATTCAACAAATTCGAACAATAAATCTCTATCCTATAATTGTTGTCTTTTGATTTAAATAAAGCAAATGCTCAAATTATAGAAGAGAAACTCACAACCTGCTTCAGGCTTGGGAGCACTTCTCTTCAAGGTGTCTCACTCTACAATTCTCACATAAAAACTAATAAAATGAAACCCTAGCAATACAAATACCTCTCTAACGTTAATCATGGTCCCCTCTCTACCTCATGACCTTGTCACCTCTGCGCTCCTCAGACCTGGTGTTCCAATCGTAGCTCTGTCGTACCTTCACGAGCGCTGCAGGTTGAAGACGACTTGCTACCTTGCTGAAACGACACCGTTGGCTGTCAACCCATTAAGTTCTCATGTGGGCCTAAATGTTTAAACCCAGCTTCTGTAATCTTTGGCCCATAAACGCTTGGGATCCTGAAAAACATAACCAAGATTACAACAAGCTTGTCACGCTCCAAATCCGGTTTGACCAAACGCGAGACGTGAACTAAAATAAAATAAAACAGTAATTATAAAAGGGAAATCTACGAATTATAACTCCGAAAATTAGTTACAAATCAACAATAAAATACTGCGAGTCAACGCTCAAATCCAAATAAATAAATACAATGTTTAGTTCATAAAAGAAAGTACGTCTCTACTAAATAAATAAACTCCGGACTCTCAAGGAGCTCCCGAGCTCTGAGACGTCCTCTAAACTGACTCACCATCGAAACCTGTAAAACAGAAAAAACAGAGGGGGTGAGCTTTCGCTCAGTAGAAAAAAGTAGTAAAGAGAATGGACTTCCATTACGTTACCATAAATACTCGATATCGATGACTCTTACCAAAGATTGACAACACAAACCGAAACCAACAGGAACACAACATCACCGATAATGGGACCAAACTAAAGAACCATTCAAGTAACAGAACATTATATTATTAAGACCACTACGAATGTCACTCAAACCCGACATCATGCAGACATAAGACACGTACACCGTTATACTCCGATCACCACGCACAACTCAACAAATACATCATAGCGGAATACACCCTCGGTCTAGATGTCTTCCCAGACACACAGCATCGGGGTGAAGCAATACATCATACCAGAATACACCATCGGTCTAGATGTCTTCCCAGACACACATCATCGGGGTGAAACACACATCGTACCAGAATACCCATCGGTCTAGATGTCTTCCCGGACACACAACATCGGGGTGAAACAACACATCATACCGGAATGCCCATCAGTCTAGATGTCTTCCCGGACACAAAACATCGGGACAAGCAAACAATACATCATACCGGAAAAGCACCTCGGCCTAGATGTCTTCCCGGAACGCTCATCGGGGAAATCTCATTGCACACATACCGGACCGGCACACACCTCGGTCGGGTATCTTCCCGTCGCTCGGGGTACAAGTTACAACACACGATGTCACACAAACACACTTCACCGAACTTATCATACCAACGAAGCCTATCGTCACAACTTACCAAGAAAACCGTATCGGTCTATCATTCACCCATCATATCACAAGACAACGTTCATATCACATTCATTCAACCCATCATGTCACGAAACAACAACTCACATCACATTCATCATAAATCATATAGCATAATATGATTCTTAAATTAACCAAAGAGTATACTATGCATCGACATTTAAGGACGATTAACCACAATCAACACAACCAACACACAATCCTAAGGCCCGACATGGCCACATGTGATTCTACAGCACGGCAATTACCATAATTGAAAGAGGTTATTCTAGTTAATCACATCCTACATGCAAACTAAGACTTTACCGGTTATTAACGTCTTATATGCATAATATTAACATTCTTTAATTAAAAGCGGTAATTACTACTCTTCCCTACCTCGATCGTTAAGGTCAACGAGAGCCGCCTAGTAGCCACCTCCGCCGTGCTCGGGTCCAACATCTAAGATCATAAAGCAATCCGAGAATTAATGTTAATTCAAAAGCGATTTAACGAGAAAAAGTACTCAAACTAATCCCCTTTGTATTTATCAACTTATCTCTACTACTTCATACACCTTAAAATGGCTCTTGTCTCTCCTCTGTTCAAGATTGCCCCCTCACCCTTGCTACTTGCCTCTTTCCTCTCCTTTTGCGGTCGTCTCTCCCTCTAAGAGCAATTATGTTCTTTTTGCCCTCTCTCCAAATGATATTGAAACCCTATTTACAACCACAACCAAGAATACCACAAGATTACAACCAAGAACGCAACTAAGAAAGATCCAAGAACCCAACCAAGAAAATAAACCAATAACCAGAAGAACAACCAAACTAAACACCCAGAAAAAACCGGTCAAGACAAAAGCCATCAACCTGAAAGAACTACTAGAAAGAACTGAAAAAAGACAAACGAAGAACTGGTCTGGATTATCGAGATTTGGCCACCATGAAGAGCGAAGAGAAAAAACGGGCAGACACATAGGAAACACTATAAACCTAGTCAAAGTTGAACCAATAAACGCCGGTGGCCAGGACCACGATTGACAGATACAGAATCAGTGATAAATCACTAAGACACGGCAATCCCAACAAATAAAGCGAAAGGCTTCGGACAAAGGAACAACCTTAAAAACTCGCCGGTGGCGAACACCAACACCTATAATCGGCGAGCTCGAAACTCCAATAATGGATCGAGAAAAAGCGAAGCCAATCGAATTAAATGAAAGGATAGGGTGGGAGAGAAATTACCAAACAAAGGTCGGAAGGCAGCGAACCACACCATAGAGCCCAAGAAGTTCCCGGATGGTTGATGCACCAGAAGCAGCTAGAGATGCTCAACAACGATCAACACACTAAGGATTGTAGAAGCGCGTCCCACGACCTGAGCTGGAACTAGACACCTCCAAAGACCCGAGAGAAGCTCCTCCGTCGGAACTACTTCGCCAAAACCGCGAGAGGCATGGAAGACATGGAAGCTTGCACTTAGTCCTCCGAAACCTAATCTCGGTAAACACCGAAAAGAGACCCAAAAAAGGGGGAGGACCTGTATTTATACCGAGTACAAGCTCTGAACTCCAAACCGGCAGCAACAAGTCAAAACTATCGAGAAAGCGAAACTGGAATGCGAGCTGAGCGTTCCGAAACCGAGACCAGTAACCCCTCACCGACAACAGCAAGGACCCGAAAGGGAAGGCATGTAATGATATTGGGCATGATTCAATCTGGACTCAAATAGAAGAGACATCGAAACCAGCAGAAGAGCAACACTAAAGCCAGGACCCAAGCCCAAACCCAGGCTCGTACCCAAGCAGCCCATAAGGAGACATGTATACTGTAAAATTGTTTTTCGTTCGTCTAAAGTAATCAAGAGTATGTCTACTAAGAAAGGAAGGCCCTATGTTCGCCGTCCAACTGTTCATCATCTATCTACAATCCAGAAGGCTCGTAGTGGCTCTGTTACGAAGCCGGTTAAGGTGAGTCAGAAAGGAAGGGCCTCTGTTTGTGTCAAAAAGGCTTGTGGTGGTTCTGTTACGGCTAAGGTGAGTCACTTTGGTGAGCATCTCTCTTTAAAACAGGGTGATGTTGAGGATCGGTTTAAGTCGGATGATGTGGGTAGTAAGTTGCCGTCACCACTCCAGAAACCAACAGAGGAGGGATTCAGAAACCTTGCAGCCTCAGTGGTTCGTCCATCTGTTTCTGATGATGTGAAACAACACCAAAGAAGGAAAAAGATGGTCGTAACGTCTACAACAACAAAGATATTTGTTTCAAATCTACCCTCTGAATTTTCAGAAGCTTCGACTAGGAATATTTTCAGATGGACCTCGTATTAACGTCCAGATATCTGAAGAGATGTTTGGGGTGACTAACCATGGATGAGCATGTCATAAACTTACTTGACTGGATACTGTTCAAAATAGGGTTAACGTCGTTTCCTAACCTATGTTGAAATTTTATTTGCAACTCCTAGTCGTGGGCGACCTTTTGAGACAATTCCTAACATATATTAAGTGGCATTTTACAGAATGTATCATTTTCTGTCCAATTTGATGCCTTGGTTAACAGTTTGAGCACGTGACTGTCACGTGGATGGTCTGAAATTTCTAAATGACAAAGTTGCCCCGGCATATTTGGCTAGAAAATGAGTGTCGGGTTTGAAGAGGGAAGAAGAATCAGTTTGCAGACGCGTTTGAAAGGGAGAAGAACTGGTTTCATGTTGTAGTCGCGTTTGAAGTAGAGAAGAACCAGGAAGAAGAACGAAGTGCAGCTAGCACGATGAAGGGAGAAGCTCAAGTAAGATTTCTCCACCCAGTAGTTTGAAGTCCAGAATGCTTGGTGGTGTTCAAACGATTTCTCCACCTTGATGATTGAATTCCAAAATGAAATCAAATTTAGGGTTTGTTATTCACAAATATGAACAGCACAAATGTAGATGCGTGTTTGTGTTAATCAATCGGGTAAAACTAGGGTTTGATCACCCAAATATGAAAAGGTAGGGTTTTGTTTCATGACAGAATATGTTCTTTGATGATTGAATTCCAAAATGAAATCAAATTTAGGGTTTGTTATTCACAAATATGAACAGCACAAATGTAGATGCGTGTTTGTGTTAATCAATCGGGGAAAACTATGGTTTGATCACCCAAATATGAAAAACTAGGGTTTTGTTTCATGACAGAATATGTTCTTTCAAATTATGGAAAATACTACAATTATTGGTTGAATGTAGAATGAAATTGGTCTTGAAATTATTTTTGAACCTCAAATTACATTGCAATGTGTCATGTATGTGCAATAGGAAAGTAGGCTTGGATTTCCAAAAATTGTGTACTGTTATTGTGGAGTACAAGCTCCACTTCGTACATCGTTGTCAAAAATAAATCCAAGGAGAAGGTTCTATGGTTGTGGTAAATTTAGTGTAAGCTTGTTCCTGAAGTATATTGTTCAGATCATCAAATGTAGGGTTTCGAAATGAATTTCCTTAACATTGTCATTTGTTGTGTATGTATGCCTCAGGATAGGAAGAAAAAATGTAGTTTTTTTCAGTGGTATGATCTTGATGTTCTTGTGTTGGAACTTGGAAGTGGCTCGAATGAATGTGAGACTTAAGGCATTGGAAGATGCTATATGGTGTGAATAAAAGAACAACAAAGCTATTGGAAAGATGGGTTGGAAATGTAGACTAGTGTATATAGTTATTGTAGTGGCTTTTGCGTTATCTTTTTTCTTAAGGATAATAATGTACCGAGCAAAAAGGTTTACTTGATTCTTCTATGAATTGTGGATTGTGTGTTGCTTAAGATTGTATAATAGTTGTGTTTCCTAATGTAAGGAACCAGAAATTGTTTCCTAGTGGTATGTAGCAGTTGTATGTCCTATAATTATGTCCTATAATTATTATTATTATTTTGTGTGCAAAGAAAAGACTTGAACATCAATAGTCATTAATTAGAGAGAGTGCATAGTTAAAGCATGGAAATGATGGGAAAACCTAAACATGAATATAAAGATAAGTTTTAAGCATGTTTTAAACATGAACATAAACATTCCGCTAAGCTGCCACTCTAAGTAGGTGCAACTTGTACTATTCATGTCCACCACATAGGTGTCATTTTTTCTTCAACCTCGTATAGAGTAGTGCCATTGTGTTGAACCGGGCATCTTTGGCCTTCTTTGACGATGATCTCGAACTTAGCATGTATTATTGGAGACACATTCCCCCCTTTCTGTATCAACTTTCCTTTAGCATCAAACCAAGTCGTCAGCTTCTTCCTATACAACTCAAAGTAACTAAGAACAGGTAAGTGTCTCCTTTTGCCAATTCATGCGTTGAATGACTCACAGATATTGTTGGTTTGGGCCGGGCACTTTGGTTCTGTCTTGAAGAATGCCTTGCACCATTTTTTTGGAGGCCTATCTTGCAACCACATGTATGCCTTCTCATTCACCTCTTTTATTTCATCCATATAATCTTCCAACATTTCTACGGTTCTAGACCGTGAGCACTTCCACAGAAGTTTCTTCAACTCATACGACTTGAAACTCTTATACCAATTTTCGTACAAGTATCCCATGCAATGCCTATGCTCCACTTCTGGATGTGAACTCAATGCCTCTATTAATCCATGCAACATGTAATTAGGAATATTAGATTGCATGTTCTACAAGTTGTTTCAAAACAGAATTTAATAATTAGAAAGATAGAGGTCCATACCTTCTATTTTTCATACATGACCACTAAACTTGTGTCATCACCAGCTTCCAAGTCAGTCAAGAGTCCTTCCACAAACCACTTCCACGATTCTTTAGTCTCCTGCTCAATAATGGTCAATGCTACTAGGAACATCTCGTTGTTTGCATACATTGCTACAATAACAAGGACGATGCCATCATGGTAGGCTTTGAGGTGGCAGCTATCTAACCCTAAGAAAGGGCAACATCCTTCCCGGAAACCAGCTTTCTGAGCCCAATACCTAATGTATAATCGCTTGAACTGAGGTGGGACATTATCGTCCTCAACGACTACAAACCTCGAGTTACGGTTACTATTCATCACCATATCCCCGTATCTTTTCAGCATACCATACTGTTCTCCAAGTTCCTCATGCACAAACTCTTTAGCCTTCTTTATTACACTGTACCCCTTCGCAACCGATATTTCAACCCCCTCTTTCTTCAGCACACACTTACAAAGAACACCAATATCAGTTTTCTTCATGTTCTCTAAATAAGTACGCATCCTCCATGCAATTGCGGTTGAAGTCACGTTAAGACCCAATTTCTTGGGTGTACACCAATGCTGAGCTCGTAGGTTAGTAATGTGCAAGCACCCAATTTTCTTATGAACTCCACACCATATATAGAATGATAGCCAATCTCTTTACATACCGCACCAATTCCAACTTGCTTCTGATTTCTTGTGTAGTTGAAGTTGAAGCCCTTCTACCCAGAATATATTCTTAGTACGATCCGAAACCAAGCTGCAGTCTCGAATCTGTCTCCAACAACAACTTCTATCTTCTTCAACCTAGATTTATTGTCCCACATCCGAGGTTCTCTCCCTAAACTGGTTGCAAAGCCAACCCTCCATTCTTCAGCCATTTCAGCCTCACAGGCCATATCCTACACGGATTCATCGTCCGATGAATTATCTTGTGAACTATCTTCTATGAGGCCTCATTGTATTCCTCATCCACATCATTGTTGTTATCCTCTTCTTCTTCATTGTTGTTCTCTTCATCTTCACTTGAGCTTCCATCATTTTCACTTTAATTTTCTTCGTTTTCTACTTCATCATCTGCTACATCACTTCCACTATCATCATTGCCTACACCATCAACCTCATTCAACAAATCATTGTCAATCATCTCCTCGTCAAACATCTCAGCCTAACCAATGTCCTCATCGTCTGAGGGTTCATCTACTAGTGTCCTAATAGGTTTCAACTTCTTAGGCCTACTCATCTGCATTATGAAATACAAATAACAACCAAAATGATGAACTAACAAAATCAGAAACATGCAATCTGTGTTTACAATCAAAATCATGAAAATCAATATGCATTTTGTGTATAGTAGCTCAACCAATCAATCTGCATTTTGTTTATAGCAGCTCAAACATGAAAAATATTTTTATCAACCTTAGTAAATTCTCAACCAATCTATGTTTTATAGCAGCTCATGCTTCAAATACTTTTCTCAACCTTAGTAAAGTCTCAACCAATCTGTGTTTTATAGCAGCTCATGTTTACAATATTTTTCTCAACCTTAGAAATTCTAAACCTCATGTTTACAGATTTTTCTCAACCTTACTAAATTTTTCTCAAAGCTTCTTTTACTAAGGATTAAATCATGTATAACCCACAAGCTTCCTTCACCTTCAACCTTCGCCCTTCGACCTTCCTTCAGCAACCCTAACAGCTTCCTTCACCTTCGTCATTCGTAAGCTTGAGAGAAGAGGGACATGAAAGGTTTAGGGATTCTAAGCTTCAGAGAAGAAGGAGGTGAAAGGTTTGAGAGAAATGGTTTCTGAAAGGGAAAGGAAAAAGTAAAATGTATAAGAAGCTCACGTTTAAACTTGACGTATGGTAGTATGGACATTTCCCACAGAAAACTAACGAAATCGTTAGTTTGGACGGTCAATGATAGGTTATGTAAAAAAAACATATTTCATAAGTATGGAACTGTCTGAAAAAGATGACCACGGTTAAGAGGTGCTAAATGAAGGTCAGATAAGGTTAGGAAGAGACGTTTTTCCTTCAATATTCGTCGGATTAGTATCACAAATCCGAGAAGACGTTATTGCTTATTGGGGATTGTGCTAATCAAGATTTTCATCTAAGGAAAGTTGTAACAGTTGGTAATTGACTTGCACCCTTTGGTGATATAAATCCTGATAAACTTGGATTAACGGATACCGCATGCATATCCGTATCATCTTCTTCTAGCTCCCTTTTCCTTGCTGACAATCAGAAATGTCTTCGACTTCCATTTTCATTTGCTTGGTACCTGTAGTTGCTGGCCGCCAATCTCGAGCCAAACCTCCGTCCTCCAGGAAAAGCTCTCGCCACAAACCCAAGCAAAAATCCCCGCCCAAATTGCCCTCTTCTCTCACCCATAGTCCCAGCAACGACGCTACCTCCTACACCCGCCTCCCTCTCAGAGACTTAGACGAAGACTCCTCATTCTTGCCCTCCTCCTCTTTCTCTTTCAGAGAGCTCAAGCTATCCGAATCCGCCGTACCAAATATCATCCAAGTAGACGATACCGACCCTTGGAGCGCCAAAGAAGACGATTCCCTTGATGCTGCCTTAGGTGTCAGTTACGGGAAATTCGAAATCTTCGAGGGTAACCCAGATGTCGAAGAAGAAGGGGAAGAGGATGATGATTATGATTATGATTTCGGAGGATTTGAGGAGGGCGAAACTGTAAATAGTAGCCAAAGCAATGTAATTTTCGGAGAAGAGGGGACCTCCGAGGGCGAGTTTGATTCTGACGGAGAAGTGAAGGAGAAGGGTGTGCCTGCTGTTATGCGATGTTTCGATCGGGCGAAAATCTACGTGAGGGCCGGGGATGGGGGAAACGGTGTGGTGGCGTTCCGCCGTGAGAAATTCGTGCCCCTGGGCGGTCCCTCCGGCGGCGACGGCGGGAGGGGGGGGAATGTGTACGTGGAGGTCGATGGCTCCATGAATTCACTTCTGGCGTTTCGGAATGGCGTGCATTTCCGGGCCGGGAGGGGATCTCACGGGCAGGGCCGGACTCAGGGCGGAGCCAAAGGCGAGGATGTGGTGGTCAGTGTGCCTCCGGGCACCGTCTTCCGGGAGGCCGGCAAGGAGGAGGTGCTTTTGGAGTTGTTGCATCCTGGGCAGCGAGCCTTGCTGTTGCCCGGTGGAAGAGGTGGCAGAGGTAATGCCTCCTTTAAGTCCGGCCTCAATAAGGCGCCTAGGATTGCTGAGAATGGTGAAGAGGGTCCTGAAATGTATGTTTTCTCCTGCCATTATCTTATACCCCTGACATTTTCCTGAATCACTGTATCAATCTCTTTGTATTGCACTACATTGTCCTGTAACTTTGAAACCATGGATATGTGCTCTTAACCATGCGCATTCTCGGGGGATGGTGTTCGGTGAGGCTGTAACTTTCTAAATATGTCTGACGCTACAGTTTCCCGCGGCTTTGAAACCATGGATATGTGGTCTTAACCTTGTTCATTCATTGGGGATAGAGTCCGGAGAGGCTATAAGTTTCAAAACATATGGCTCAACTTGCACTAATAACGGTTGATTGAAATTTTAGCCACGGTGAGGCTAACAACCAATTGTAAAGCTAAATCGTTGTGGGTCATGATGTTTCTATTCGATATGTTACCGGTGTAGCCTAGGGAAACAAAACCTTCACTCTGTCCAGCCATTTCGTTTCGGATAAGAAGTTGTGAAAGGGCCTTTCACTCTATAAGGTGTGTATTTGGGGGTGTGAAGTTGGTGAACAAAGATTTCAAAGTTGGGGTTTTGAATAAGATGACATTTTCATCTCTGATTCTTGTTATTTGTTTAGTAATAAGAGCCAAGGGTCTTAAGAATCTCAATTTGTAGTTTGCTTAGATTTGAAGGAACCCTGGTTTTCTGTTCCACTTTTCTCCCATTCATTGAATAATTACCCAGCTAACAGAATTACTGGTGAGCTTGATCAGGTGGTTGGAGTTGGAGCTGAAACTAGTTGCTGATGTCGGAATAGTGGGTGCTCCAAATGCCGGGAAAAGCACCCTTCTGAGTGTGATCAGTGCTGCGCGGCCAACAATAGCAAATTATCCTTTTACAACTTTACTTCCTAATCTAGGCGTAGTCTCTTTTGACTACGATTCCACAATGGTTGTAGCAGATTTGCCGGGATTACTTGAAGGAGCACACTCTGGTTTTGGTTTGGGTCATGAATTTCTACGGCACACGGAAAGATGTTCTGCTCTGGTACTTGCTTTGTCATAAATACTAATCCAGTATTCAAGAGTTAAATTTGTGTATATGAATTTAGCTTTTGTATTTTGCATTCTCTGTCTACATACATGCTCATTTACCATAGTTGGTAAGTCTAGCTTAGTTTTGAAAATTAGCTGCAGTTATATGGAGCCAATGCCTAGCTCTAATGAGTTTTAATTATAATAGCAATTAACTCGATTGACTTAATACCCTGGGCCTATACACGCTACCAAATTTGAATACACTACTTCGTTTGGTGCCTTGTAGAGTATGCCTTGACATGGATATCCTTTTTGACCTGCCTCAGTGGCTATTTAATTACATACATGCTTTCGATCTTTTTCAATATGCATTTTTATCTCCTTGTGAGGTTTACTGATGCGTTAAGAACTTCTAAGATAGATTTTGATGTGATGTGGAAAATGCATGTTGGTCAATAGGCATCAAATTCTGAAGATGCCATGTGGAATAGGTATTGAATATACATTTATCTTCTTTTATGGAGTATTGTACTTTTATGATGTTACTGCCGATATGTGTGTGTGGATTTGTTTAAATAGCTTAAGAGCATGAATACTCTTGTGATGTTCCTCTTTTATCTGTAAATTCTTACAAAATTAATGAGATGCTAATTTATGTTAAAGTTATAATGATCTTGTATCATTTATTGGTATGAATATAAGGCATAACAGAGGGTGGAATCTGGTATTTTAGGTGCATGTAGTGGATGGCGCTTCACCGCAGCCAGATCTAGAGTTCGATGCTGTTCGTCTTGAGCTTGAACTATTCAGTCCTGAAATTGCTGAAAAACCCTACATTGTTGCATATAACAAAATGGACCTTCCCCAAGCATATGAGAACTGGGAAGCATTCAAGTCTAATCTAGAAGCTCGTGGGATTCGGACTTTTTGCATGAGTGCAGTGCAGAGAGAGGGAACTCATGAAGTGACCTGTGCTGCTCATGAGCTTCTAAGAAAAAGCAAAGAAACCGGTAACGGCTTTGAAGGTCAGAATTACATCCTGCCAATTCATTGCAACAGTTGTCTAATTATGTATGAGCATTTGATAAATATGTTATGATTTGCATTTCTTTATATCGACGGAATCAGAAGGTACCAATTATAGCTTCTGTTTACTGGTCTTGTTATTCTAGGTTGGACGGGATCAGTGAATTTGAATCATGTGGCTGAGATGGTACAAAAGAAACGTAGCTCCTCCATCAATGAGTTTGAAATATCTCATGACAGCGGCTCTAATATTTGGCATGTTGTTGGATCTGGGTTGGAACGGTTTGTGCAGATGACAAATTGGCGGTAGGTTTCTTATGCTTATCACTCTAGTGTTCTTCTTATGCTGACTACATATATGCAAGTCCTACTTTTTGTATAAGCTCCTCGTCATACAAAAAGCATTGTCGCTATAATTTGAATTGAGGCTGGATAAAATGTATCTACTTCTGACACTAACACTGAAACTTGAGATTTGTCTTTTTGAATTGGACTTGTACATGGTTATGAAACATGTTTCCTTGCTATTACTCATAAGATATACTTGATTCTTGTTTTGGGAACAGATATTTAGATTCCGACAAGAGATTCCAACGTGTTCTGGAAGCCAGTGGAGTAAACAGGTCTCTCATGAAAATGGGCATCAAGGAAGGCGACACTGTGATTGTTGGCGAGGTTTGTTTTTCCTGGCTTCGATGTTGTTGCTCTGAGTATCTGAAATAGCTTTCTCTTAAATAGTTTTTCTTCTTATTTCTTCAATTATTAGCAGTACACTTACTGAAATTTGTATTTGGGGGCGACAGATGGAGATGATATGGCATGACTCCCCGTCGCGTAACAGCTCTGGCCGATCCAATGTGAAGAGACAACAATCAACAGATTCTATCAGATGGCCGCAGTGGACATAACATGCATAATTTAGGGGAAAATCCAATTTACTATCCTGAATTATGCAACTATATCATGTCACAACAGTCTTATTAGTTTGGAAATGAAGTTAAATTCCTTAGTACTGTAGAATGTCTAAAGTATCTTTATTTACCCATTTATTCTGCATTTGGATTTGCTTCTTTCACACTAAATGCAGAATAAAACTAAGGGTAAACTACAAATACATACCCCAAACTTGTCACGATTAACTGATACCTACCCTTATGATTTTTTTTGTAACCGATACATACTCAAATGTTCCAAAAATTAACGCAAAGCCCCTGCAGACAGGTAAAATGACGAAAATGCCCTGAAGTGATTTTTTAAATAATTTTTCAAAAATAAAACTGAAGTGATTTTTTAAATAAAACTGAAATGATTTAATAAGTACATATATATACCTAACAAAAGTGATTTTTAATTTTTTTTTTAAAGTAATTACTGAAATGTAGTTGAGGGCATTTTGGTCATTTTACCTGTCTGCTTGGGCTATTTGTTAAAAAACTAAACATTTGAGTATGTATCGGTTACAAAAAAACATGAGGGTAGGTACCAGTTAATCGTGACAAGTTTGGGGTAGGTATTTGTAGTTTACCCTAAAACTAAAATTTCAAACAGCAAGAAACATGATTCTCCTCATTCGCAGCCTAACCCTTTATCGTCCATGTCAGCACCACGTTGTGGAGGTGCAGGGTCAGTTGCTTCAAACGTCTTTAGTTACTTCCTTAGAGGTCGGGCTCGATCCCTGATAATCCAAACCTTGATCAATGCTGCTCTCGAGCTCTTACCAAGTACTTTGGGGCCAAGAATGCATGAAAACGCAAACAAAGTAAGAAAATCACACGAAAATAAAAACATAAAAATGTGTAAATCTATGCTTTTCTGGGGCAGTAAAAGCATAAACAAGGTGCAAAGGCACCCAAATGTACTTACGAGACATGGTCTCATGAAGCTCCCAAACTTAAAACATTTCTCAACCCAAGAAAGCAACACACTAGAGCCAACGGCTCAAAAAAAAGCTGAAACTATAGAAAATAAATATTATATATAGGAGTACAATCAGGTGTGAACCCTCAATTACGATGTGAATCTGCGAACTCAACCACAACGCGTCAAGTATCGCGCTCAGAAAATGTCCCCTTATTTTAATCAAGTTTATTAATATAATAATGGGTTAAATATTGAAACTTACTCTTAAGTATTGGTCACGAACACTACACTACCCATGTTTTCAAAATCGTATTTGCGATACCTAAAGTATGGTCACCGATTTTGTTGGTAAAAATGGACGGAATATTCAATTTCATTAGTCATGTGACACCATGTGCCAGTTAGTGGAGAGTGAATAGACTATTTTACTCTTATCCATTTAAACTCTATCAATATTCTTTTAACAAATCTATACGTTTACTACTAGGTGATTGCACTGTGCTAACGCGTGGTGCTAGTTGATGTATTATGGTTGATGTATTATGACACTCTGTGACTTGATTTTGTCCTATAGTATGCCTAGTTAGCTACTGCTTCATTGTCTCTTTATTAGAAGTTATTGTTTTTCTATCTTTGGCAAGTTTTTGAGGCATTTAAGGGAGTAGATATCTGATTTGAAATGCTAAAGCATGTTGGTATTTGAAGATATGTGTTCTGTTTTGATGAAGTGTGTTGGTATTTGAAGAAGTATTTGTTTTGAAGAAGCATATTGGTATTTGAAGAAGCTGATATTCAGTTGAAGAAGAATATTTTATTCTGGTTTTATTTATCCCTTGAGTGTGAAGCGTATGAAGAGTGCTTACCTGTAACAATGTCTTCATGGCCTACAAAAACGACGTTTACTTTGACGGATATATGGAGATTCAACCCTTTTTTTTCAAATTTTCAATAGAGTCGATGATGAAAAGATACAGAAATTAGACTCACAATAAAAGGTGTAAGGATAGATACAAGAGTCCTTGAAAGGGGGGGAATTTTCTTATTAGAAAAATTAAGGGTTCTAATGTAAAGACCTCCATGTTTTAAAAGAGCGTAGATTTGCAATATGAAACCTTGGGGTTGGTTTTTGCAAACAAGCAATTTTGGAGATGAAAAATCAAAAAAAAAAAGGAGAGGCAGTTTTGGGTTAGGCTGGAGCTTTTGGGCCAGATTGGGCCAACTCGGGCGGAGCCCAAGCCTCGCGAACCAGGCCCGATAACCAGCGCAGCCCAACCCTAAGAACAAAACCGGACTTCGCCGCTTCAGATCCTCATTGCCCTGCACGCACCCCGAGGTGCATCGTCCTCCTCCAGCGCTTCTCTCTCACGCGAGAGAACCAGTCTGGCGACGTCTCCCATCCTCCGGCCATTCTCCTCCTCCCTTCTACTCCGCCTGTCTCTTCTTCTTCTGCTGCTCTTCCCCGTGACGAAACCCACCCTCTGAAACCCCCATTTCCTTCCCTCTTTCCCACTCGAACCAGAAGGAACCCTAGCCGCCGGCGTCGAACCAGCTCCGTCGCGCCCTCAACCTTGAAAACCAGACTCGGTGAGTCTCTCTCGACCCAAATCCGTCCTTCCCACCTCTTTTTCTTCTTGAACCGAGCTTGTGCGAGATCTTTGGGACGGGATCTGAACCGGAGAAGTTCGCCGGAGCTCGCAGAAGTCAGATCTGGTATTTGGACGTCGGCGAGCTTCCCACGACGTCAGGCCTGAGCGTTCGAGCTCGATTCCAGCTCTGGCGACATCCCCTCAACCTCTCCGTGCCCTGACACCCATCGTCGCCGTTGAACGACCCACGAGCTTCGTCGCCGCCGTCCACCGCCACGGGAAGATGACCACCGGAACCCTAACTCCCGACGTTGTACTCGAGCAGACCAGACCAGACCAGACAAGGCATGGGCCTGGACACGAGCTGGGCCTCGGGCCTAGACTCAGGCTGGGTCTCGGGCTCGGACCGGGTCTGAGTCGGGCTCGGGTCAGGTCCGGGTTCCGGGTCTGGATCGGGTTTGGACTCTGGGTCGGGCTCGGACCGGGTCTGGACCGGGTTTGGGCCTGGATCTGGGTCGGGGTCGGGTCGGGTCGGGTCTGACCAGTTTAATTAAAATATTAATCAATTTAATTGGATTAAAATCGGACTTCTAAAGGACTTTCGAACTTTTTTAAAGGACGTTTGGACAAACCGATTAATGGACTTAATTAATATTTAGAGCACCGTTAAGGTTTGGACCGGGACTGATTCCCATCCTTTTTTGTTAAACTCAGGCTGAACCTCGTTCGTGGAGAAGACCGGAGGTAGGCACGGACGTCAGCAGCTAGGAGACGCAGCTATCGGCTCTTCAAGAGGTAGGGATTACCTCGAACCCGCTTTATTACGGTTTTACTAGAATGCATATAGGGAAACCTAATAAACCGGCTAAAGAACTAGTATGCATATAGGGAAACCTAATAAACCGGCTAAAGAACTAGTATGCATATAGGAAACGAACAACTAGCGTAGACTATCAAACTGTGAACATTTACGATTTCTGTCTTGGGAATTGATGTGCTGGTAGAATCGGGCCATGTCGAGCCCGTAGGACTTGTGTGCTGAATGTATTTGTTGTGTTTTCTTGATGCTTGAACGGTTAATCAATAACGAACATGGAAACGGATAGAATCGAACTAGTGATACATGTTGATGATTTGAGTGGTTATTTCCTGTTTTATCTGATATGTTGAACTATGGGAAGGTTGGGGATTGGATACCGGTTAAGCCTGTGGGGTTTACCACGTTGATTGTGGTGACGGTAAGTGATGGTAAGTGCGTGTTGGTTACAAGGTTAAATTGAGAACAATGTGTTGTTATGTTTCGTAAATTGAGAAGCATGTGTTGCTATGGTTGAGAAGCATGTGTTGCTATGATTGAGAAACATGTGTTGCTATGATTGAGGAGCATGTGTTGCTATGTTTAGGAAATTGAGAAGCATGTGTTGCTACGATTGAGAAGCATGTGTTGCTATGATTGAGAAGCATGTGTTGCTATGTTTGGGAAATTGAGAAGCATGTGTTGCTGTGATTGAGAAGCATGTGTTGCTACATTTGATAAATTGAGAAGCATGTGTTGCTATGTTTGAGAAGCATGTGTTGCTATGTTTGGGAAATTGAGAAGCATGTGTTGCTGTGATTGAGAAGCATGTGTTGCTACATTTGATAAATTGAGAAGCATGTGTTGCTATGTTTGGTAAATTGAGAAGCATGATAGGTGATATTCGGTGAAGCTTGTGTGCTATGTGTGGTAAATTGAGAAGCATGATACATGATATTCGGTGATGCATGTGTTGCTATGTTGTGGGCAAGTGTGTCATGTATGAGTATGATTGTGATTGTGGCTGTGGTAGTCTCTTGGGCCGAGCGAGTTGCTCTCTAGACCGTGCAGGGGTTACGAGTTGTGTGTTTTGATAATATTTGGATTAAATGAGTGTTGCGGTGTTTGTGACTATGGGTGTTTCCTTGTTATGAGTCGTGTGTAACCGCGAATGACTTGATTTGATTGGTTGATGATGAAATCATGTGTATAGCTTCCGTGTAAGTTAAAGTGTCGTGTTTGTGGTTGTCCGTAAGTCGGTTGTGAAAGGGCTTTGGATGTGGAATCTCGGGACAGTTTGTGGTCGGGTAAAGTGAAGTTTGATTGAGTTGGATTATTTGTCCTTGTTGTCGCCTTTTCCTTTTAATTGTTAACAAGTTAGTTCACAAACGTAATTTGGTGTCTTACTGGTTTGTAACCTTATGGTCGTGTGCCTTAGTCGGTTGGATGTTGTTGAGCAGAAGTTAGTGTGGTTGGACTAGTAAACGTCAGGTTAAAAAGGGGGTTTTGTCTTTTATTTGGCTTAAGTGTCGTATCGTTGTTTTAACCTTTTTGGATGTAACTTAAAATTGTGAAAAAGACTTTCTGGTAAATCTGTTGAGGTGGTTTTCGGGGTTTTCCCTACTGAGCGTCAAGCTCACCCCTTACCGTGTTTTCTACAGATGATAGTTATACTTTGGACTTGAGGGTTACGCAGAACTGGGAGCTAGCGGAGACCCGGGGTTTATTTGTATTTCGTAAAGACGTACCTTTCTTTTTGAGTTTTTGTATTTGACCGAGCTTAAGACTCAGGGTTTGAAACTCTCGTTGATTTATATTTTTTCGTACTTACCAGTTATTCGTTACTTTTAAATTGTTTTATTTAAATTCACTAAGTCGCGTCACGGGTCCGGTCATTATCGGATTTGGGGCGTGACATCTAAATTGAACAAAACTAATTTTATATTTAGGTTTTGTTTTATTTTCCTGATAAATTCCAATCGAATACAATGCCCATATATATTTTACTATGATTATAATTTGTAGAGGATAAACCTGCTAAAAACTCATCTTATCCTAAAAACTGTGTGAACCAATCCAAGTCACACACACCTAAGATCTAACATTCACCATGATGTCACATCATCACCCCAATTCCACCCAAATTCACGCCACTTTCATCATTTCTCACACAAGTAAGGGCATAATTGTAATAGCATGGTGCCATGTGGACAAATGTCCATTTTTTTCTTAACCAATTCACTAATTTAATATTTCCCAATTCGTTTGAACTCCGATTAGCTTCAAACTTGCGCCAATATTTTTCTTTTTCCAAGGGCTTTAATTCAAGATCAGTCATGAATATATTTTGAAGCACGAAAATAAAAAGTTATATTGGGGTGATAAAACAATGTTGTGTGTTGATAAATCTTCACTAATAAATTTGTTATGTCGGGGTATCAAACTAGTGTTAAATGTTGATAAAAAAAACATGTACTGGGGTGATAAAAAACAGATAATGAGGTGATAAAAATCATGTTCAATTAATAATAAGGGTGATAAATTAGAGTTTAGTGTTGATAAAAAAACATGTAATAGGATGATAAAAACACATGCAATTTAATGATAAACATAGTGTTTAGTGTTGATAAAACTAGTGCTTAGTGTTCATAAAAAAACATGTGATGATGTGATAAAAATCATGTTCGATTTTGGAAAATGAGGTGATAAAAATAGTGTTCAGTGTTGATAAACTCAGTGTATAATGTTAATAAACCCAGTGTATAGTGTTGATAAACCCAATGTATAGTGTTGATAAAAATTACTCTAACTTAACCTTTTTTTTTAAAATCAGCCCCGAAATAATTTTATTTTCGTGATTAAAATATATTCATGACTGATCTTGATAGAAAGCCCTTGAAAAAACAAAACTAATGGCGCAAGTTTGAAGCCAATCGGAGTTCAAACGAAGCGGGAAAAATTAAATTAGTGAATTGATAAAAAAAATTATGGTTTTACTAAAAGAACTATTTACCACTTACTAAAAGGTGCTGTTTTTTGCAGTCAACAACTTAAATACATCTCATCCATCCATTCTTAAAATGAATGGTTTGGATTAGTTCACACGGATTTCACGTTAAGAAATGATTTCTATTTGATTTTCCCTCATAATATGTAATATTGAACGTGTTCTTTCAATAGAAACTACTCTAAGTGGCAATTGCAAACCAATGTAACTAAACGGTATATCAACACCAAAAAAGAAGAAATGTCGTAATAATGTTCTTAAACGATCTTTATTGGTACGTACGTAGTGTGATAATATTTCTTCTCAAAAACATAACTTATTTATACCTTTAGTTTATCATCAAAATGTAGCTAACCTATATTTTTTTTCCATTATTTTGAATGAAAAAAGAACACGTGTCAGACACACGTCTTTATACTTATCATAAATATCAAAATTGTCTCTATTACTCTTATTTAAATATTAGATCCGGTTATACTCGGTGTTTAATTTTTCACTGAATGACATTTAGATAAGAGGAATAGGAACAATTTCGACATTTATGATAAATATAAAGACAAGTGTGAAGCACATATTCGTTTTCCATCCAAAATGACAGAAAAATAAAAATGTAAATCACTAATTAATAATAAATGAAAATATAAACATGTTCTTAAGAGAAAAAATACAATCACAACACATATATACTAACAAAAGTCGCTCCATGACATCTTTTTGAGGTTTCCGCTAAAAATTTAGTTTTTTTTTCAGGTGCAACATCTCTTCATTATTCTTTTTTGGGTAAACTTCATCTCACTACCCTAAAAAATCTTAAATTTCATCCCACTACCCTAACCAAACTTGGTTGCACCTCACTACCCTAACCAAACTTTTAGTTGCACTTTCATACCCGCCGTCAACTTGACATCTATTTTTGGATGAAAAATGGTAAAAAGTCCAAAATACCCCTCACTGACACTCAAATTTTCAACAGCATGCCATTGGTTTTCAAAAATTCTTTTTATTTATTTATTTATTTTATATAAATCAGTTTTTTATTTTATAAAAATTAATATTTTATTTTAAAAAAATCAGAATTAACTTTAAAAAATTATTTTATTCTTCAAAAGTTCAGATTTTATTTTCTAAAATTAGTTTTTATTTTACAAATTAATATTTTTTTTCAAAAAATCAGAATTTACTTTAAAAATCAATTGTTTCTTAAAAAAATCAGATTTATTTTTATAAAAATCACTTTTTATATTATAAAAATTATATTTTTAATTCTTTTTATTTATTTACTTTAAAAATCATATTTTATTTTTCAAAAATAAGTTTTTATTTTAAAAATTAATATTTTATTTAAAAAATCAGGATTTACTTTCAAAAAATCAGTTTGTTTCAAAATATCAGTTTTTATTTTTAATTAGTTTTTTAAAATAAATTTTTGTTTAAAATTTTAGTATCAATTATTACATATTTTTATTAATTTCTATATCAAAATCTCTTTAAGTAATTACGTATCAATTAGATTTTATTTGTTAAATAACATTTTTTATAAAAAAATCAGATTTGATTTTTAGAAAATTAATTTTTATTTAAAAAATCAGTTTTTATTAAAAAAAAATCAATTCACCATGTTTATTTCTTACCCATCAAGTTCATCGTGTTTTTATTTTGTCCCCAATTTCATACCCATCCATCGTGTTCATCAGAACTGAACCCAGATTTCAAAAACATTATGAACATTCAAACAACACATCAAAACCTAACAACATGCTGCAAAAATTAAAAAATGAGAATTCCTACGGACTAAATCAAACCCATTGATTTACATACTCTAACAACAAAAATCAAACCCAGATGAGGAGAAGAGATCTGAAATTTAATTCACAGACTTCAAGGAAAAATCAAATCGAACAAAAAAACAGATCTGTAACTTGCTGTGTTCCAAGACCTCGCCCTTCTTCTCCTCAACCCGATCTTGGGGGTACTACGAGACACTGATGTTGTGCTCTGGGAGCAGCACCAGCAGCGAGCTGAAATGGACGGTGAGGCGAGGCACTTGTTGGGGCCGATGGTGCAACCGGAGACGGTCCCCGACAATGGTGAAATGGACGGCGAGGCAAGGCACTTGTGGAGTCTTGTTTTTTTGCAAAACTTGTGCTGGTTGGGATTGAGTTAGGACTCATAGATGATGATGATGGAGAGGCCTTTTTGCTGTAACAGAGACCTCATTTTAGGGTCAAAGATTCATGATTTGTGGCCAAGGAGACTCAATTTCGTGGGAGAAGCAGAGGCTGGAGGAATTAGAGTTGTGATTTCAGAAGAGAATAAGAAAAAGGAAAAAAAAAAGTGGACTTAGGGTTTTTAGAGAAAAGGGGGTAATATGGTCATTTTCTGGAAAAAATTGGGTCATGTGCATTGTACATGACCATTTCCATCCAAAATGGATGGAAAACTAACGGCGGGTATGAAAGTGCAACTAAAAGTTTGGTTAGGGTAGTGAGGTGCAACAAAGTTTGGTTAGGGTAGTGGGATGGAATTTAAGTTTTTTTAGGGTAATGGGATGAAGTTTACCCTTCTTTTTTTTTTAAAGTGCTTTTGAAATCATAAATTCTAAAACTGACTTTGAATCGTCACAACTTTAGTTCATAAAAAGACTTCTGGGTATATAGTTCAACAAGATAAACAAACTCATTAATAATAACCTATAATGTCAAAAAAGAAAATATTCACATCATGAACAAAATATACAGTGCACCATTCTGAAACACTCTCAGCTGCCTTGCCCGAATTGCAATTTTCGGCTTTCTTCACGAAAACCCATAACCACATTCACGTTACTCACTGGAAGGACAATAAAGAGTTATCCCATTACCTTTTGCATCCCGAAAGTGGAGTTAAATCGATTAATGGGTTTCAATATCAATTTCCCACTAATTAGGTTTCATTTACATCCAACCACCAGTATGTTTCGTTACCTCTATAAAACAAAATCTGATCTCTCTAGTTCCATCTAGAATACTTTAAAACACAATATCATGTCCGTCATAACCAGGCACTGATTAATAAAACAAGTGCAGACTAAACCTTTAGATTATCAACAAAAAAATAACTCGTTTCCAGTACGAGATCTTGCAAATAACCCATTAATAGCTCACATGGACTACTGCGAATGCCAGTGCTCTTGCCACTTGCTATTTATCGAGTTTTACCCAACACGTCTCACCTGAGGATTCGGTCAACGAAACAAACAAAACCACTGCACAGCCTCCGATCCTTGTTCTTGACAAAACTACAGGCATCTTATATTGACAAAAGGCACAGCCATGCCAAACAATCACATTCAATCAGTCAGCTCTCAGTCTAAGAATCTCCTTCGCAGTCCTCGACCGGAAATAGGGCATGTGCTCCTACATTTAAAGATAGTCCATGAAAAATCATGATACCCTCAAAAAGATTTAATTATTGTATTATTACCATCATTATTATAGAGAATAGATTCAATATGCTTCCACTCTGATTACGCGACATGGAGCAACATATTCACAGGATGACAACCATTAGGCGAATAAACTATAAAACCAATTCTGTTTTTTAAAAACTCCAAGAGAAATATTTAGCCCGATCTAAAACAAAAACCTTTTTTACTCAAATATGGAATATTTATACAACTATAACATACTTGTACCATAGTTCTTAAATAGTTCAAAACTTAAAAGTCACTAAACTAATTAAGTTTGCATCACTTCTACAGCAATTTAAAGATTAAAATACTCTGAGCTGAGATATTATTTCACGTGGCTTACCTGGCTGAAACAGAGACCTTGACCTCTGCTATAAAAATCAGCATATTTGACCATAAACACACCGCAATCGTATCTGTTAATAATCCAACAATTGTTGAGAAAATATTTTAATGAACATAGAAAAAAAAAACTTAAAACTAATAGAAATTATTGAAGAACGCAAGGGTAATGTTTACACAGTTTATATATTAAATAGTGAATGCACATCTCACTCTATTAAGACTCTGTAGCATTTGATCCTACTGTTCAACATAATTAAGGTATTTCAAGCAAATCATTCGGTTCATTATTCTTACGAGTTTATCAAAGTAATGGAAACTCAAAAGGGATTTTTAATACAAACTTGGCAAAAGTAAACCCTAAAAATCACTAGGTGCAGCCCAAAGCAGAAACAACAAAACTTTCTTGCTCATGAAACCAGTTACTCAAACTAAGACCAAAATGAGGGCATACACGAGGCTCAACTATATATTTATTGCAATGTCTATGCTTGTAAAACTACTCCACTAACTATATCATACACTTCACGTCTGAAATGTCAATGCCTAAACCATTTTGGCGGAAACTAACTTATTTTTATCAACAACTTGTATGTTCCAAGGTTTGAACTAAAGAATTTGCTCGGCGAAAATAACTTACTAGCAGAAGCCATCAACTATATACAGACAACTAATCAGCTTGAGGGAAGTACAAACTCTGAATCTTAACTCGTCTATGCCATGATATGAACTAGAGGGGAACGGAAAACATTATGCAGAATAAGGCCTCACTGAGATTCAAGTAATTTTGTATATAAATATAATGATGAGTTTATTTCCCGTACGATAAAGAATAAAGCAAAAAAAAAAAACACACCCATTCTCCTGTTCAGGAAGATCTTCAACATATTCTTGTTCCCAAGAATGCACATCAATGTCTATGCCACTTTTGTCCTTCACCTCATCTACAAAGTACCTGGCCTAGAAACCATAAATGAGCAATCAGCATTCGTGGGAGAACCTTAGCGTACTAATTCCAGGACTTGAATTGAGCAATCAGCAGCAGAAGTTTTAATCTACGAAAGTACAGACAGCAGGACCTAATCTATTATTCAGGTCCAAAAATGACAGGTCGAAGCAGACCATTTGAAAAATAAACCATACCACTGTACCAAGATAACAAGAAAGAGAGAAGGGAACAAATCAGACTATTAAAAGCATGAAAAAAAGTTCTGAATAGAAGAAAGCGTTTCTGAGGGACACCGTAACATCCACTAAATTAGCCCCAAACAATTGATTGAAGCTTAAAAAGGGGTTCTCAGCTATTATATGATGTGCTTTAGTCACTGTCAAAGATGCCTCCAACATGTTAAAAATGATTGGAAATTCAAAACCAGACATTAAGTGACATTACAATTTCTCATGGAATGGGGGAGTGAATAGTGCCCTCATGAATTGGTCATGGACAGAAAACACTCCTTTGAAAAAGGCCATGCTACGGACAGAAAACATTGCACTATAAAATTGGCACGGTTCTCTGTTAGTATAAACAAACGGAAATTCAATAAAGGCCTTATGAATATGACACATTTCCATGGGTGCCCAATTCATCAGGCCTGTATGGGAAATGTGGACAACTCATAAGGTCTGTATAAAATTTCCATTAGTTTTTACTAACAGAGAACAGTACTCAATTTATAGTACATGTTAGTATAAGCAAACGGAAATTCAATAAAGGCCTTATGAATATGACACATTTCCATGGGTGCCCAATTCATCAGGCCTGTATGGGAACTGTGGACAACTCATAAGGTCTGTATAAAATTTCCATTAGTTTTTACTAGCACAGAACAGTATTCAATTTATAGTACAATACGTAGCACATTTTTTTCATAGGGCTGTTTTCCGCCCGTGATCAATTCATGAGGATACTTCTCAACAATTCCCCCATAAAAAAGGCAACAGATGAAAAAAATATATATAGTAAACAATACGAGTAAGTAACTATGTGGTGATTAATAGTTATCAGTGTCAGGACCTACATCGAAAAGATGTGGATCCATTTGCCACTTGATAAGCATCTTGGAGCCTTCACATATCAATTCGAGCTTATAGCTGGGTAGGGCTTTAACACGGTATCCAATACTTATCAAGAAGTTAAGGCTTATGTTAGTGGGACACATTGAGGAAAAGAACGATGGTGATACAGATTGACTTTCTAAGAATTTACAAAATCAAATCCATCACAGTTCATAACTAATGGCTCATTATGAATGGCTCGAGACAAAAGCTTTTGTATTGGTTGTGACTTCTAGTAAATTAGTTATGTATTAGCATTTGTGGATTGAGATGAATACATATGCATACATCTAATGGTGTTTAGTTAAATTAAGTTCACAATTTGGTTGTCGGGATAGCAGGAATGGCTACACTTGTACATTATTCTATGTAGGATTCTCGTAATTAGGGAAAAACAGTTAAATGTAATATTTGTACTGTTAAGCACATTTAACTGAACTTTAAAATGACACCTCTACAACGACCTATCAATATTGTACAGAATCTAACTTCCAAAGGATGCTCCAAAATATGTGTTCACTTACCCTTCAAGGGAGAGTTGAACACCAAAATACTCCATGCGTGAGTTAGCCATTACCTCATGAATGTGGTAGCAATTGGGACCACGAGGATATGGTGGGAAGTGAAACACTAGTTTCATTAATCCTTGATTTTTGTTAGAAATCAAAATTCAAAGAGGATACTTATTCTCATCACGTGAATTTCCACAAACAATTATTCATTTCAGCCTAACTTCCCATAAAGGTATTTCACTAGGAACAAAGAACGGGCTACGGGTGACCACCAACATAATACTATGGATTTTTGTACCAAAGAGTATTTGTTTGACAAGTCGGCCAACTATAAGTTATATTTTGTCACCTAATCGAAAATATCAACTATTAAGCTTAACTTACATAATCGCATTTTGTTGCCACTATCGAAGAAGAGCGATATGATTTGCAAAAAAAAAAAATCATGGCACAAGGCACTTTTTGCAACTATCCCTACTTCAATATGCTATAAAAATGGTCGCCAAATCTAGATTTCTCCAAACCTAATCTATAGCATTCCTCATTTCAGGTCTCTTTAGAATATCCATCCAGTGAAGGTCAAATGAAACGTAATATATATATATATATATATATATATCTTCATTGCATTCTTCAAGAAATTGGTGAAGGACACAGTTGTAGCAAAAGGCAATAAAGAATATAAAAGACTACACAGTTAAAGTAACTCACCACAAACATATTTCACTACGAACAAAGAACGGGTTATGGGCAACCACTAACATAATACTATGGATTTTGTAAATACATAAGAAATTAGTTTGATTAAAATATGAGTTATCAAGCATTTTTACTACTTGAAGCTTTCTTTTTATTTATGAATACAGGTGCAAAAAACATTGTTAACATTGTTCAGTTCTAACATGCTAGATTTGACGGTTGAATTTAGTTCATGCAAATAGTCAAATAGTAGCGTTGTTTCCCTCTTCACGTCCATTTCTCTACAACTATAAAATAG
This sequence comes from Erodium maritimum, assembly GCA_963921825.1. Classification (NCBI taxonomy): domain Eukaryota; kingdom Viridiplantae; phylum Streptophyta; class Magnoliopsida; order Geraniales; family Geraniaceae; genus Erodium; species Erodium maritimum. The sequence goes on along the minus strand of OY997593.1, from coordinate 34,925,045 downwards.
CTTCGCCGTATCACTTCGGTTGGTTTATTGCACAATCAACCTACACTAATACTAGTCTCCACTTCCTCTACATTCTCTCTCACAAGTATATTCCACTCTTATCTATTTTCCAATCTTATAAGCTTCCCCTTCCATATCACCATTAGAGCCCTCTGCTCATCTCGCCTTTACTTATGTTTCTTTGCTTGTCAAAGCGATTTTACGGACCTTTATTGGGCAGTACATCTAATCTAATGATTGTTGATTGAGTTGAAAGGAAATCGAAAATGAAAAGAAGAGCACATTTTGCATTCACAGATCCACCATAGAATGCTGGTAGCACAAAGATAAACAAATGGAATTGAGCCTCAGAAGGTATTATTGGGAAATACCAGAACGTTCAGCACTTGGGAATCCCTCCCTTTTAGTGAATCAAGATACTGGAACTTCTTTTCTTTCTTATTGATAACCGCCAAGCACCAATGTATCTCCTTGTGGATGGGAACAAAAATCTGAGAACAATTGTGAAAGGATTTTCAGGATCAATACAATGTTACATCACAAACCACGTGACGATAAAAGGCATTTCCCAAACTAAGTCAATAAGATTTGACCATAATTGGCAAATAATAACAAGGGATAATTCCATTTTAGTACCCTAAAACTTTCGGATTTCGTTTTTAGTACCCTAAATGTTTTTTGTGCCACTTCAGTACCCTAAATCTTTGTTTATTCCAGTTTAGTACCCAATGTCTGATTTTCCATCCATTTTTGGATGGAAAAACGTCATTTGTCGTGCACATGACCCTATCTTTTATAATAATACCAAAACTACCATTCGGTAGTTTAAACAAATTGAATTTTTGAAAAATAAAAATGATTTTTTATAGATAAAAAAATCAGACGTTGGGTACTAAACTGGAATAAACGAAGATTTAGGGTACTGAAGTGGCACAAAAAACATTTAGGGTACTAAAAACGAAATTCGAAAGTTTTAGGGTACTAAAATGGAATTATCCCTAATAACAATGATGTAGGATTGGCTGTAATAAAGCATATGTGTTGGCATGGTGCATGCATTCATAGACTGAAAGAAAATACTCAAACAATATCAAGCTCAACCTTCCTCGTGTAAGTAAATAAATGGATAGAAAAGTGTGCACGAAGTTTACTTTCTCACACTCGTAGAGACCATATCCCAACTTCCTTTGAGTAGTCCATCTTCTAACTGATTTATAGTCATAGCCTTTTCCACCTATCAACTGGGCATCAGAATAAAGTAACGCTATCAGCAATGAAGGACTTGAGGACTTCAGTTACTTTAAATAAATACTCAGCAGACAGGATACAAATACAAAGATATGGTGCATTGAAGCATGATGCAAACTGCATAGTTGGTCCAATTATTTGGTCCCTGTGGGTGCTAGATATATAATAGGAGACTTTTCATATTCTTCAAGGTTAGCAGAAGAGTTCCTAAGATTATAAAAATAGCATATTCAGAGAATAACATCCACAACAATCGAGTACACGGTAATACAATAAAATTTAAGCTCTTGTACACAACATAAATATAGTACACGCACAGGAATGATGCGTCTGATTAGACAATAGTATGCAAATATGCAAACGCCGCAGATGCAACCTATACATCAAACAAGAACCGCCTTGACCAACATAAAAAAAGGAAGGTGTGTAAAGCAAGTAACCAACCTTTTTGTAAAAGAAAGTGTTGAAAAAATGGCATTTCAAGAACTTCGTTGGCTCTCTGCTTTCCCTCTCCTTGAGCAATTCTAGGTATACATTTATGACCTATGAAAAAAAGTGCAGATAAAATAAAATCATTAAATTACCAGCTCTGCAAATTTTAGTATTGGTAAATCATCGCAACACCCACATACTGACAAATCTCATCATGCTTTTTTAACTAAAGATAGAATTAATCAAACAACTGACTTCTGTTCAAGGGCATAATATACTATAACTTTCCATATTCAAAACCCAGAAAATTACCTCATCATTTAACCATGCATGAGGTCTAAGGCATTGCAATAACTCCCCAGTGATCTCAATATTGGAGTTCTTATGAGTTACAAGTACTTTTCTTCTGGAAAAACAAGCAAGGTAACATTAAGTTTAGAAGTAAACACTGTAAGTGTGTAGAGCATACATTATTAAAAATAAAGTACTGAAAGTACAAATCCATACCTATTGGATGGATGTAGTGCACAAGCAACCTTGTCCTGATCCTCCTTTGAAAGAGGGACAAAAGCATCTTCGGGCACCTTCTGTATCTATAATATGAAATAAACAGCAAAATAAAATGTGTTCCTTTAACATTTCAAAAAAAAAACCTCCTGAGATCAAAATCAATGTAGTTTCCCCCCTCAAAATAAGTTAAATAAACTTTAAAGTGCAGTTTTTGTAATAAATGGTCAGCAAAAACATCTCACCTCCTTTGGTTTCTTCACAGGATGGGAGCGAGCAGCAGAGAGTTGCTTCTCTTTCAGTTTAATTTGAAACCCCAAACTATCCAACTTCGGGTTGCGCCTCTCAGCAGTCTTAAGCAAGTTTTTGTACACAGCAACAGTCATTCCTGTGTCCTGATCCAATGACAATGCATCCAACAACTTCCGCTCGTTGTCCAGCTTCTTCAAATTGCTATTCCTCAATTCTGACACCACGGATGATGTTGACGGGTGTAAACCAGGCTCTACATCTTTGCGCAGACTTGGCTCATAAGCATTGACCTGTGGCAACAAGCGGCTTGATACCGGTGACCTTCCTTCCCTCCCATCTTCAATAACCTCAGCCTCTTCTATGGTAGAATCAACTGAAGCCATAGCATTTTCGGGTTCACTATCCACATCAATGACTGTCTTATCCTTGTTCACGTGCTGCAACGATTCCAATGCTTCAGTCTTAGCCTTATCATAGTTGAAACTCAACAAATTGCACATATCCTCGTCCTCCTGCCGCTGATAATTAGCAGAGGTTCTGAAGGGCCTGGATCCGAATTTGAGAACCCTACAAGGAGCGTGTACCTCTCTGGGCAACTTTGGAATTGATACTGGGTACTGCGCAATCCTAGAAAGAATGTTCTTAGACGACATAATCGCTGATTGGTCCGCAGCCTGAGGGGCAGAGGAGAGTCTGGACTTCTTCGAACTGCGAAAATCTGGTGAACGAGGGAATAGGTGAAGACCAGGATGATGGTTCAAGCTCAAATGCTCGTCGCCGCGCTTCCGATTGTTGGTTAGGGCACCCATTTCATCAACCGAACCCTAGGACTTGAAACCGCATCTAAAAAAGCCGTTTTGAAAAGAAATCGTAATCAATTGCTTGACCTAGATGTGAAAACAATTCGATGGGAAAAAGAGAATACGGAAAGGTCGACTGTTCAAAATGACGGGGAAAGTGCGACGATTGAGAGGAAAACGAAACCCTAAAATCTATTTGAGAAGTGAATTAGAGGTGAAGTAGTAGGCCAGAGAGAGAGAGAGACCTGGTCTACGAGGAGGCTGTCCACGATTGATTTGTAATTCGCGGCATTCTCAATCTACCTAGGATTCTAGGATGCTTCGCAGTTTACAGCATACTCGCGCTCACTCATCGTCATTTGTATATACTGTTGTTGGGTATAATCTTATTATGTTTGGGTCAATATTTTCTTTTTGAAAGGGGGTCAATATAATTATTATGGATAATTCCACCTCAGTATCCTAAATCTTTCATATTTCATTCAGAGTACCCTAAATCTTTTTTGTGTCACCTCAGTACCCTAAACTTTCATTAATTCCATTTTAGTACCCACTGTTAACTTTACATATGATTTTCCATCCAAAATAGGTAAAATGACCATACTACCCCTCACCAACAACCAAAATTATGGTAAAGTTAACAGTGGGTATTAAAATGAAATTAATGAAAGTTTAGGGTAGTAAAATGGAATTAATAAAAGTTTAGGGTACTGAGGTGATACAAAAAAGATTTAGGGTACTCTAAATGAAATATGAAAGATTTAGGGTACTGAGATGACACAAAAAAGATTTAAGGTACTCTAAATGAAATGTGAAAGATTTAGGGTACTGGGGTGGAATTAACCCTAATTATTAGTATAGTATTTTACAATAACTATGTTGTGGGAGGAGAAATCTGCTAAAAACTCTTCTTATCCTAAAAGCTGTGTGAACCGGTCAAAGTCACACACACCTAAAAGTATGTACAACAGAAAGACCCTTGGTGAGGCCCTTGTGTTGACTGGACAAAAGTGAGGCCCTGGAGCTGTAGAATAGTGGGTGTTTTGCAATGGAGAGGCCCTGGGGCTGAGGCTCTGTGCTGACTGGATTTTGATATTTTGCAGTTCTATTTAATTCTTTATCAGAAACCGTTTAAATTATATAAACAAATGTGAAAAAAAAAAAAAAAATTTAACACGAATAAAAATGAACTTTTTAATAATGACAAAGAAATCAATAAAGTATGTGTATGGAATAATATGGTCAACTATGTAATATTCATAGTAGTTGCTATAACGAAAAATGTTTGAGTCGGACCGGATATAAATACACACAAAAATGATAATATGGTCAAATATATATTACATAAATATGTTGTTTTATTTGAAATATCATCAAACACTAAGTTATATAATATATAATCTATTAAAAAGAAGATTTGATTTTAAATTTTAACATGCATTTCACTCAAAAATTAAAAGTATATCATATTAATTATAATGAAACATAGTAACATAAGCCCATCTAGCTCAATGGTAGAACACAAGGTTTTAAACCTTGAGGTTGGGGGTTCATCCCATAATTGACAAAAACTTTTGTTAAAAAAAAGGCTAGCGTGGGATGCCAGGTGTCGGCCCGAGAGAGGGCCAGCGTAGCCGAGGAGCGAGGGGTGCGAGCCCGGCCCGCGATTGAGGAGCGAGGGGCGAGGCCCGAACCCAGGGCCGCGTTTTTCAGGGCCGCGGACCGCGTGAAACCAGCCCATAGTGGGTCGGCCCGAGGGCTGCGGACCGTGAGCGCACGGGCCGGGGGCGAGGGCCGGCCCGTTGTACATGCTCTAAGATCTAACATTCACCATGATGCCACATCGTCACCCCAATTCCACCCAAATTCACGTCACTTTCATCATTTCTCACACAAGTAAGGACATAATTGTAATAGCATGGTGTCATGTAGACAAGTGTCCATTTTTTTTCTTAACCAATTCACTAATTTAATATTTCCCAATTCGTTTGAACTCCGATTAGCTTCAAACATGCGCCAATATTTTTCTTTTTCCAAGGGCTTTCAATCAAGATCAGTCATGAATATATTTTGAAGCACGAAAATAAAAGGTTATATTGGGGTGATAAAAACAATGTTGATTGTTGATAAATCTTCACTAATAAATTTTTTATATCGGGGTATCAAACTAGTGCTAAATATTGATATAAAAAAACATGTACTTGGGTGACAAAAAACAGATAACGAGGTGATAAAAGTCATGTTCAATTAAAAATAAGGGTGATAAACTAGAGTTTAGTGTTGATAAAAAAACATGTGATGGGATGATAAAAACACATGTAATTTAATGATAAACATAGTTTTGATAAAACTAGTGCTTAGTGTTCATAAAAAAACATGTGATGATGTGATAAAATTAACTTCCATTTTGGAAAATGAGGTGATAAAACTAGTGTTCGGTGTTGATAAACCCAATGTATAGTGTTGATAAACCCAATGTACAGTGTTGATAAAAATTACCCAGACTTAACTTTTTTTAAAAAAAATCAGCCCCGAAATAATTTTTTTTCGTGCTTCCAAATATATTCATGACTGATCTTGATAGAAAGCCCTTGAAAAAACAAAACTAATGGCGCAAGTTTGAAACCAATCGGAGTTCAAACGAAGCGTGAAAATTTAAATTAGTGAATTGATAAAAAAAAAATTGGGATAATTCCACCTCAGTACCCTAAATCTTTCATATTTCATTTAGAGTACCCTAAATCTTTTTTGTGTCACTTCAGTACCCTAAACTTTCATTAATTCATTTAGAGTACCCTAAATATTTTTTGTGTCACCTCGGTACCCTAAACTTTCATTAATTTCATTTTAGTACCCACCGTTAACTTTACATATGATTTTCCATCCAAAATAGGTAAAATGACCATACTACCCCTCACCAACAACCAAAATTATGGTAAACTTAACGGTGGGTACTAAAATGAAATTAATGAAAGTTTAGGGTAGTAAAATGGAATTAATAAAAGTTTAGGGTACTGAGGTGACACAAAAAGGTTTTAGGGTACTCTAAATGAAATATGAAAGATTTAGGGCATTGAGATGACACAAAAGATTTAGGGTACCCTAAATGAAATATGAAAGATTTAGGGTGCTCAGATGGAATTTACCCAAAAAAAATTGATGATTTTACTAAAAAGCTTTTACCATTTACTAAAAAGTGCTGCTTTTTTGAAGTCAACAATTCAATTGCATCTCACCCATCCATTCTTGAAATGAATGGCTTGGATTGGTTCACACGGTTTTTACGTTAAGGATTGGTTTCTATTTGATTTTCTCTCTATGTTTTGGTATTAAAATAGTTAGTATAGTTCAATGTGCTGATAAAATAGTGAGAGTAGTTAGTGGATGAGAGTATTAGGGCATGTACAGTGGGTCGGCCCTGAGGCCTGGCTCGTGTTTTTGCGGGATGCGGGAGCGTAAAAGTCGTCCCGTGTTGGAATAATTTGCATAAACTGTTTTAAAGAGTTGCAGAACCTAACAAGCAAGACACTATTAGCACTTCACAACAGAGAATATCAGAGGTTGGTTGGTAAGCAATCAGCTGAGACGTGGCACGAAGGTCCACTGACTTGAAAGCAAATTTTCCGGCGTGACTGTGGTGGCGATCAGCAGCGGTTGCTCCCCAAGGATCACTCAGCTCTATCCGGCAGCGCGCCCACTCGCTCTACCGGATATGGAAGCAGCAGAACGTTAACCAGAACAAGGGTGAAGAAATCGTTTGGGAAGGGGATCAAAACAACGTGTATGCTTTGGCTCTGGTAGTAAATAAAAATTGTATATAACAAAAAGACCAAAACCAACTATTTATAGGAGCACCAAGTAAAAACGTTTCAGCAGAGTAAATACCAAAAAAAAAACATTTCAGCATTAAGAGCCCAAAATCGTAACTGATTTCCGTTTGAAACAGTGGCTTAATTCAGAATAAAAACGGAAATATGTTACTGATCTTTCAAAAAGATTCAAAAACAAATCAGATAAATTTTCTCCAAAAAATTAATGTTTGATCTGTTTTAGCCCGCCCCGCAGGGGCTCCACCCGAACCCGAACCCGAGCCCGGCCCAGCCCGGCTCGGACGGGCGGCGGCGACGGTGCGCGCGAGGCCTAGACTGGCCCAACCTGCATGGGGCCCTTTAGAGCTTGTTGAATAGGAAAGGGAAGAGAGAGCTTATAAACACAACTGCACTCATCTCCCTTTCCGATGTGGGACTCAGTACAAATAGAAAAAGGGCTTTTGAATCCTATTTCTCCAACATCCCGTAGTTAGGGGATGAGAGTATTAGAGCATGTACAGTGGGTCGGCCCTGAGGCCCGGCTCGCGTTTTTGCAGGACACGGGCCGTTCCGTTGTGGAACGGCTTTTACGCTCTCGCGTCCCGCAAAAACGCGGGTCGTGCTGAGGCTCGCGTCCCACGTCCTGCGTCCGGCCGCCAGCCTCTCCCGTGCTGCCACGTGTCCCCGACCGTTGGCTAACGAGTCTATTTTTTTTAATTCAAAATTCCTACATTTTACCCCCATAAATACCCCCCAACTCCTTTCTCAAACCACAAACCATCCTACAACTTCTCTACAAATTTCAGTTCTATTTTTTGATACAAAATGTCTGATGATGAGGGTTCGACATATGAGGAGTTAGCAGCCCAAATACCGACAAATGCGGATAGTTGAGGAACGAGTCCGACGAAGGATTGAGAGTGGCATACAAAGACCAATACCAAGGATCAACGCTCTGAGGGAGAGGGTCGCCCGTGGGGAACCAATGTGACGATAGATTGGCATAGGTCGTGTTGAAGCCCACGACCAATTAATGAGGTACTATTTTGTCGATCAACCCATATATGTCCCAGATATGTTTAGGCGTCAGTTCCGTATCTGCAAACCACTTTTTGAACGGATTATGGACATGATCAAGGAACACGACAATTACTTCGTTCAAAAGTATGACGCGGCCTCACGCTTGGGACTATCAACGGAACAGAAGTGCACTGCCGCGATACGAATGCTTGCGTATGGGTGCTCGGCTGATTCATTGGACGAAACTCTACACATTGGGGTAAGCACCATACTTGAATGTTTACGTAAGTTTTGCAAGGCCGTCATTGAGGTATTCGGAGCCGAGTACCAGTGTACACCAACACCGGCTGACATGGAGCGCTTACTCCGAGAATGGTACAATCGAGGGTTCCCCGGAATGGTTGGGAGTCTTGACTGCATGCATTGGGAGTGGAAGAATTGCCCAACCGCAGAGCAGGGAGCCAATGGACGGGGAAGTCACCACGGGGTAAGTACGGTTATGCTTGAAGCTGTAGCGTCCCGTGATTTATGGATTTGGCATGCGTTTTTAGGGATGGCTAGCTCGAACAACGACATCAACGTCCTCAACAACAGCCACTTGTTCCAAGACGCTTATTACGGCCGTGAGCTTGCCGTGGAGTACCATATCAATGGGCATCGGTACGACCGACCTTATTACTTTGGTGACGGCATTTACCCAACATGGGGACGGTTTGTGAAGACTATTTGGCGTCCCTACTTGTCAAAAGAGAAGTTGTTTGCTAAATGCCAAGAATGTGCTCGGAAAGATATTGAAAGGGCTTTTGGAGTACTTCAAGCAAGGTGGCACATCATTTCCCGTCCCGCTCATACTTGGAGCAAACACACTTTGGTTGATATCATGCACACTTGCATCATTCTACACAACATGATTGTAGAGGATGAACGTGGCCGGTACGAGTATGAAGATGATGGGTTGTTGTACGAGTAACCTCCAGAAATGCCGAATTGGACACCACCAAAACGATGACACCATGGAGGGCCATTGTAATACCAGCAACGAGTGGATGCTCAACATAGTGTCACAAGTCATCAGACCCACATGCAACTACAACATGATCTTATTGAGCACTTATGAGGTGTATATGAAGTTGGTTTCAATGACGACGATTAGTGTTTTGTACTTGATGCTCCTATTCGGGAATAAACAAAATTATCAGTTTTAATTTACTTGATTATTTTTTTATTATCATTATTTTTTTTCACATTTATTTAATTTTTATATAATTTAAACTGTTTCTGATAAAGAAATAAATAAAACAGCAAAATATCAATTAATTAACCAGTCATCATCCACTAACAATATGAGCCTCACATACAAAGCCTCTCATTGCAAAACACTCACTATTCTGAATCCTGAGTCCCACTATTTTGTCCAGTCAGCATGTGAGCCTTACATGTGAGTTTTCCCATTGTACATGCTCTTACGGATTGGTCAAAGTGTTTGTTAGTGGAGATATTGAGCCATATATTGTGGCAACTCCCTATATCTTTTCTATTATTAGTTAAGTAGTGGTTAGTGTTTCTAAATAATAAGGGTTGTACTCACAAGATGAAAAATATCATTGTAGTGTGCGTTTATACTAGAGAAATAAAAGTACATTTTCTTAATTATTGTCTTGTGTTCATTTTCCTTCTTTATTTTCGTTCCAACATATACTTCCTAAGTAAATCATCTGAAAATTACGGATACTTAGAGCATTTGTAACGTGCAAATCATGTACCGACTTGCTACTTGTGAATCGTGAATTAGTGAGTCGAAAATCGGGATTTGCACGTTGTAGCGTGCGTAAGTTGCGACTTGCGACTCACGACTCACTAAACCGTGATTCTCATGTCGAGTCGCAATTCGCACTCGGACCAATCGTTAGTCGACACGTGGCGTGGGAAGAGAAAAAAATTTGAATTGTTGTGGCAACGGTCCAATCAAAGGCAGATCCAGGAATTTGTTTCAAGGTATTTTTCCGATAATCAGTTAATATATAAAAAAAATCAATGGTATTGAAATATATGAGTATCACATAATTAAACATATTTATTCAAATATAAATATCGAAATCTAGTCACAAGGTAATTTCATTCTCCTCCTATTCATACTTTGAAAGTGTTTAATGATATCTACATCATCTATTGTACTAAACACTTCTTTTTCTATAAAAGTTTGTAAACAATCATTAAGTCATACATTAATAATTTTGTTTCTCAACTCAATCTTCACAAAATTCATATCGGAGAGCACTCACTCAACACTTGCGGTAGCCACAGATAATGACAAAGCTAGATTGACAAGCTTGTATGCTCATCCAAAGGTCTTGTACTTTTGTTCGGACAAGAGTCTTAGAAAGATCGGAGATCCCCTTCAAATTGGAAAAATTATTGTTCATCCTGACACTCTCAATATAATTCTGAAGCTGATTGGAAAACTCCATATCACATACATCCTTAAAGTCATCCGGATACAATCTTACTAACCTTACAAGTAAGTTCATGTCAAAGGTTTCAAATGAAAAGGAAAGACTTAATGATGCAATACGATGCAACAACTCAGTATTATCTGGAGTAAAACGATCATTCAACTCTTTTAACACCAAATCAATGACACGGAAGAAGCATTCATTTTTTAAATAATGAAAGAATTTCACAAAGGGAGCAAGACGTTTGGACCTATTATCTTTCATATACCTTGTATCCATGTCGGGCACATCAATTTCAAGATTACCACACGATGATACAACTTGATTATAAAATTCTTCTCATCCACCATCCCTCATCTCTTGAAACTTTTTTCTTATTGATTTGGACAAGCTCCATAACATTCACAATATCCTGATCCCCCTTTTGTAATGATTGTGATAAATCATTTGTCACCGCTAAAACCTTAGCCATCAAATGCAACATAAAAACAAAATCAAAAGTTTGCATGTCAAGTAACAAACTTTTTATTTCTTCCTTAGAGTGACTATCACTTTTCAACTCTTCAAGCATTTCAATAATAAGAGTAAACAAATCAATCAACCTAGAAAGAGTCTGAAAGTGAGATCCGCAATGTGTATCACCCGCTCTAGCAATAGACAATTCTTGATTCAACCCTTTTACCAGTTTCCACCAAATCTTGTTTAATTAGATGTGCAAAATGAGCAACTTATTTCTGTTGAAGCAGAGTTTGTCGTTTGTTAGATAATCGTAAGAAATTGACAATATGAGATACCTTAACTAAAAACAAATCCGCATCTTCATGATTCCTCACCATCGAAATAAGGGTCAATTGAAGTTGATGAACAAAACAGTGCACACAGTAGGCTTGCGGATTTTCCTTTTGAATCAAAGTTTTCAAACCTCCAAATTGACATCACATATTATTTTCTCCATCATACCCTTGACCTCGAATTTTGTATATACACAACTCAAATATAGATAACAAAGTTTCAAGAGATCCTTTAAGTGATATTGCACTTGTATCTCTAACATGAACAATACCAATAAATATTTCTACAACAAACCATCTATCATCAACAAAGCACACAACAATTCCTTACCAGAGCAATCACCTGATTCATCCACGAGTACACAAAAAATATCATCTCCAATTTCTTCAACAATGTTCTTAACAGTTTCAACGACGCTATTTCTCTCCAAAACTTGTGTAAGCTCAAGAAAGTTACCTTTATAAACAAATATTCTCTTTCATTATGTGTCCTAAAGGCCAACCCACCTCTAAGAAGATACTTGACAGCTTCAAGTGATGCTTTCAAACGAACAAGATAAACTTCTTCTGATTTGGAAGAATGTTTTGAATAAGAAGACTCGATACTCTGATTTTTCTTCAAAAGATCTTCACAACTTTTTATACACTTTTTGTGCTGACTATTGAGGATTTCACCAATATGTATGGCTAACTTTTGCTTCAGATGCCAAGCTTTAAAACCCGTCTTCACAAATATTGTTTTACTAGTACCATTGTAAAATAAATAACAAGGCAAACAAAATGTAGCGTCATTTTTTATACCATATTCTACCCAATCAAATTCATCGAATCAACTTTTCTGAAATAAAAGATTCCTACCCCCTAATAATTGTAATATGATACTTGGTTAAAATGGGTTGAGATGGACCTTTAAGAAGGTAAACTCTTCATATCTCATCTTGATTATTTAGATGATATTTCATAATTTGAGTTCTTTTTACGGGATCAGACTCTAAATATGTCTCCTCATTGGAGCACACATTTGATGATTGTAGTGGTGGTTCTGGTTGAAGCTCACTTGGAGTAGTAAGTTTATGAGTATCTTTAGTTGTTCAAATTGTCTCCTTAAATCTCGATTTTGGTGCAAAATACTTATTCATCCTAAAAATATATGTACAATTAGTAAAAAAAACATATTTACTGGGTTAGAAAATAACATGATATAACATATGTAATAATTTTATCTCATCAATAAAAAACATTGTCATTGATAACATTTTAAAGCTTTGAATCATTAGATAATTCTATATTTTCTAATTACTAAATTGTAATTTATGAATGTAATTATCAATGCATTGAGATTACTACTTGCTAGAGTAAACTTATAAACCATAAATTAAATTTAATTATCAATATCCTATGATAGTTGTTTTTTTATCAAAACAAATATAAATCAGTGCACTGGGAGTTAGACAATATCTTTTTAGTCTTGATTTTATTTACATATGTGTTTTTCTAAAGGGAATAACAGTGATCAACATCCAATAATATTGTATCACGATTTATGTAATAATATATGTTAACGTATGGGTTCGATAGCAAAAACATACATAAGTCAGTAAGCGTTGATCAATTGGTATTTGGGGAGAACTGGAGAAGACGAATCGTTGCACACTTACACTGTTACAACATGTTTTTCCGTTTGGCTTTAGAAGAAAAGAACAATATGTGTTTGTTAAATTTGGGGAAAAGGCTTGAAAACACATCTCTTAGTTTGGTAAAAAAAAATGCTTGGAAGATTGATTTTTAGACTAAAGGCCATTGGTATGCTTATTATTGACAGGAAAAAACAAAACAAAAAATAATTTGGGTGTTGGACTACAGCCCAATTGGGTATGCAAATAGAAGAAAAGCAAAACAAAAACACGTGCATAGTGAGAATTGAACACAAGTTGATAAGGGGAATTGGATAAATCTTACCATCACGCTATACTCCTACATGTTGAGGGTATGCCATGGCATACTCTTATATACTCCTAAATCTGCCGCTATGATTAATCGCTCTTTTTAAATTAAATTAAATACAAAATACACCGCAAAATAATATTTTTCCCACCTATAAATACTCCTTACCTCATCCATCAAACCACCAATATTTCTCTCTAATTTCTCTCCATTTACCCTCTCAAAATCCCAAATTTCTCACACATATTTCGATAAACAAAATGTCCGACGACGAGGCTCAATTGAGGGAGGAGTTGGAAGCCTAAAACCACACCCTATTTATATATATGCATGTTCATTTGGAAGAGGGAAAGACATTAATCGCACGTGATTATGAAGATCTATTGGAAAGAAGAAAAGTTTACCTTAGAAAGAAACGATTTGATTGATAAGAAGACAAAATCACTCTTAAGAAGAGGAAAAGGTTTCTTTAAGGGGGAGAGAGACAATCGGATGTTAAGAATGGATGCGTGTGTCAAATAGAAAATAGGGATTTAATGAATTCCATGGCTGATTTATTTTTAGGTTCAATTGAGCCCCGATTTTTTTAGAAATTGGAGGCCTGCTTCTAATAGGAGGCCTTAGGCAATGGCCTGATATTCTGACACACATGAAAAGAACTACTTTTACCCTATTCCTCTTTAATTTATAAAACTATCTACTAATAACTTACTCTTCAACGATGCTTATATTAATTTTCTTTTCATATGTTCAGATATTTAAGTTATTATAACATTTGCCATATATTTTTTTAGGATAAGAAGTAGTTTCATTAATCAAAAAACAGAGTCATTACATTTTCCATTACCCTTATAGGGATAATGATCCAATAACCCTTAGAAGCGAACCAGTCCAATAAGAAACGGATATAACACTCAAAACTAAAATAGGAAGTATAACTAAAACAGAAATTGAAACAAAAACTATAATAGAAATAAAATCTAAAGGGAGCCAAACTATCAAGAACTGCTCAAAGTAGGACCTAAACGCTGCTTGGTCATTGTTTTCCAATGACTCGTTTTGTCAAATGACTACCAAACTTGAACTTGTCAGCCTGGCTGGGAGTGGCGGCTCATCTCAAGGACTCATCCTAGAGTAGGTTCCTGGAGCCCTGATTGCCTAACATCCCTCATGACAGGGCTACTTTCCAGCCCTCGCCTGATCCTATTGCGACTCCCCTGCTGTATCCCTCTTCTGACCCATCGGGCCCTACAACTTTCCAGATGGGACAAACCCAAGGAGGCCTATCTCTGAACACCTAAGGGGTCTTATCTCTGAAGATTGACCAAGGCCTCGAGGGTAGAACATCACTCTGGACCAAACCTGGGACCCAAGAAACGAGTTAGATACCGTGTCATAGGTTATGAGGGGATCCTTCCCTCGAGACAACCAAATCTTAGGTAGCATGTCTGAGGTCAATGTTGCGAACCCCAGTGGTGGAGGTGCTTCACGTCCCCAATCTGTGGCATACGGTCTGTTCACCTTGGAGGTCTTGAACTGTAGGATCGAGTCACCAAAACGGGGCACTTGGGCATCTCTCAGCCACAATCTCTGACCATATGACCGATCCTCCTGCAATTGAAGCAGAAAGCAGGGGGCGTTCATATGTCAGGCTGAATCTCACCAGATCCGGGTACACACGAAAGCGCATGACTATGGTTCGCTGGAGAGGTCGGTGAATGTCCATCCAGAAACGAACCCTTACTGTACCACCCCAACATAGACCTCATTGATCACACAGGTTTTCACATGCTCGCCTAGTATATCCTCTATAATTTCTCCGGTCGCCTTTGTCCGGACAAAGGGCGGTATCCCCCAAGAAAGCACTGATAACTGGAGGCGGTCTAGTCGAGGGAGCTCTCGATCCAATGGATCAGCTATCTCCCCGAGAAATAGTGGATGATGTCCGTGGAAACACCATGGCTCGTTGTGATGAACCCACACTCGAGCCTCTTAGGACACGAAGTAGAAGACGAAAGTGTCTGGTGCGAGGTCCTTGACAACCACAGTGACGCCGACATGACCTCATGCACACGTGATGATCGACATCAGCACCCCCTTCCGGGGCGGGATTGGAGAAGCCAAACGGCTCACCATGCCAAACTTGAGGCACACCAATACTAGAGGGTCCGACGGGCTATAGAGAACCACGACCTCCACCCAAAGGCAGATCCAAAAAGTTAATTTAGGGTATGCCACTAATAATGATTATATGTATAAAAAAATCAAATTCGGTTTAAGAAGTGTTAGAGTTTGATTGGCTTTCCAAATGACATAAATTTCTCATACAAGCTCCGATTTGGGCCCGTAATATGTCAAATCGAATAAAATTCAAATATCTACAATTTTCATGAAAGAATTTTAGCTAGAAAATACAATACATGAACCCATATAGGTCACACAAGTCGAACGATTAACCATACATATTATTTGGTCTTCCATGAGAAAAGCACTATGGGAAAAACATATAATCAATCATACGATGTGTATGAGAACGTATTGATATAATATGAGACATGATTTCTTTAAAAACTGAGTCAAAACAAGTTCATTGTCAATAAATATAAATACTTATAAATGCATAATACTGAACTATTAAGTCTTACATCTAACTTTTTCAAAAACAACGTACAAAAAACTGTGAATAAGATTTTTGGAAAGTGTAATAGACATTTGGAGTGTAAAAAAAGCATTTTCAAGTAAAATGAGGTTATATATCTTAATTTCTTTAAATGAACATAACTTCTTTATACGAATTTCGATTTAGGCCCACAAATATCAAATCGAAGATATCTGAAAGCTCTAAAATTACATACAATTTTCTCAGGGTAGGGTATGCCGTGGAATACCCTAAACCTCCCTAAATCCACCTATGCCTCCACCGCCTCTCCCTCGGTGAGGAAACAAGTAGAGAAGATGGTTTGGAGGTCCCCCATCGACGACGGAGGAACGAGAGGAGCCGAAGCCCTAGTATGGGTTGCCACCGTCGGAGCCACCATATGTGGGGTCGGAACCCTAACGGGAAGGACCTTCTCCGAGAGATCCACAGGAACCTAGGAAGCCCCCATGGAAGTTTGCGACAAGGCTGGCCAAACACCTTGGTAGGTCGACCTTTCTTCACCTTGGTCGTGATCGTGGTTGATGTGGTCTCTCCCGAAGAGAAGGACATCAAGGTTTGGTCTTTCAACAATGGAGGTTGCAGAAGATTGGGAGAGGAAGTCGGCAACGTGATCGAATGAGGAGGAAACTTCGAGCGCCACTTCTTCCTTTTCCTTACCGTTTTGACGAAGCCAAAAGAAGGCTTCAGAGGCATGATAATGGGTGTGGGAACATGTTATTCACTTGAGGATAGAGATATGTCGGTAGCTGAAAGCGGCGACACGACAGACGAGGGCGATGACGACACGACAGACGAGGGCGGTAGCGACACGATAGACGAGAGCGACGACGACACGTGTCACGCCCCAAATCCGGTTTTGACCGGACTCGAGACGTGAACTAGGAATAATACAAAAACGATAATAGAAGTAATTTAAACGGAATTTAAACTCCAAATTTTAGTTCTAAATACCATGAATCCAACGTTCAAATCCAAATGACTAAAAACGTAGTTTAGTTCATACATAGAAAATAAGCAGTACGTCTCTATTACATAAACCACCCGGATCCTCAAAGCTCCCGAGCCCTGAGACAACCTCTAGGTCTACTCACCAACGAAATCTGTAAAAACAGTAAACAAAGAGGGGGTGAGCTTACGCTCAGTAGGAAAAAGTAGTTAAAGGAAAAGAACCCCCCGCTTCGTCAACAAAATTTTCCCGATTAGAACGATTACCCAAAAGACAACATCAAAAGGGATCAACAGGATTTGCAACACTTAAGTAAATAACAACTCAAAAGGAGATCAACGGGAAGACAAATTATTCACCAAATGAAACCAACTAAAGAAACACACGAATACCGAAATATGGATAATTAAACCACAAACTCCAATCCACACACCAACAGACGTATCGTACCAGAACAAACAAGTCTCCCCGGAACACGTAGCATCGGGATGACACAACAACATACCATACCGGAATATCCCTCGGCCTAGGTCTTCCCGGAACATGTAGCATCGGGATATGACAATCATATACCATACCGGAATGTCCCTCGGCCTAGGTCTTCCCGGAACACGTAGCATCAGGGTGAAACAAGTCTTCCCGGAACACGTAGCATCGGGATAAGACAATCATATACCATACCGGAATGTCCATCGGCCTTGGTCTTCCTGGAACACGTAGCATCAGGGTGAGACAAGTCGTGTCGGAACACGTAGCATCAGGATAAGACAATCATATTGTTAGTCTTAGTGCCCGTAGTTCAATCCTAAATGTCCAAATGTATATATCATCGTTAGCAATAAAATTAAAGCGACTTTATATTACTTATGTGTTGCAGTAATATATTGATGTGTGCTCTGATCTATGCCCACCATGCGAATAGAACCATAGATCGAGATAGATCACACTCGATGGGTCCCTAGTCAACAATGCTTCACTAGAAGCGACTAGTATGAAAGATGGCTCTTTATGGCTTACGTTCTGTTAGTAATTGGAATGGGATTCCGGAGTCTGATCATAGATATCATGTGGGACATGATATTTGACGACCCGACATGAATATGTGCCATAGATCAAGTCATGAACATATTCATTGTCGTAGCTTGTCATGTATCCGTAGACCAAGGAGTCTTTGTGATCACAATGTAGTCAACAACTGAGTTTGACCTGAGCCTAACGTTGTCCGTAAAAGGACTTCCATAACGGCTAGGATTGGCTTGGGAACAGGCTACATGAGTGACATGAAAGACGGATAAGGGAATTTATCCCTCATACTGAGGTATGGGAAAGATATCGGTTCTTGGCCGCTTGATCGAGAGTGACTGAAAGAATAATATGGCCATGCACATGATACTGGGTATCATATCTTCAGTCATCTCACATACCAAGGAACAGTGATTGAGAATAATAAGGATGACGGCTCTATGCCTTATCTCAATCAGGATATCGGAGATAACAGGATAATGACAGGGACGACGGAAAGGTTAGAATCGACAGGGTCGATTCGTTATGCAGTGTCAGGCAATACTAAAGTCTCGTTAGTTGCCACTTAAATAGGATCAAGTAAAATGGGATTTTACGTTGATCTATTGACATGCATAAACCTAAGGCTCACACCGGAGGATGAAACTCATTGACACATTTATGGAGAATGGCCGAACGGGAGTTGTCTCGGGACATGACCAAAACCGGGTTTTGGGTCATGTGCCCGTAAGTGAATAGGACTTTACGGATCGAGACAAGGCTTGGAGTCTTGGGATTGATCGCGTCAGATAGTGTTGGACATTTCCGGTATGGAAGGCTTGGAGGCGATGAGCGAATCACAAGACCTCGTTGGAAATGGCCACGGGCCATGTTCCAAGAGGCCCATGAAAGGCCCATGCAGCCAAGGCCCATGGAACTAATTAATCAAGTCTTGATTAATTAGTACTAAGTAAGCAAGACAAGGATTAAGGTGTTGGTGATTCACCACCTAACCCAATCTTGTCTTGTCATACTTTGTCCTATTTACACCTTACTTGTCACCATGTTTGTCCCATGCCTTTAGTTGGACAAGTATGGGGTTTGTTATGTTTAAGTCATCTTTTTTCAACATAACAAACACAAGACAAGAATAGGAAACACAACTTCTCTTCCCCTTCCCTTGCAATTTCGGGTTTGGCAAGCTCCCACCTCCATTTTTGTGTTCTTGATTCCTCAAAGAGAAGAACTATGTGGCTTTGATTCCCATGTGGATACGTAGGCGTCTTGGAGACTCAGGCCAATCATTCGTTAACCGGTGTTCTTGTTTTGGTAAGAAATAGTGCTGAATTTTTCTCTTGTGAATCCATTCTTTGTTAGTTGTTTCATGTTTTTAATCGTCTCTTGGTTTTCCTTGATTTTCCGTTGCGATTTGGTTCATCTCCAACCCTACCTCGAGACCCAACACATATACCATACCAGAATGTCCCTCGACCTAGGTCTTATCGGAACACGTAGCATCGGGGTGAAACAAGTCTTTCCGGAACACGTACCATCAAATCAGACAATAATATACCATACCGGAATGTCCCTCGGCCTAGGTCTTCCCGGAACACGTAGTATCGGGGTGAAACAACAAGATAAGCATATCGGACCGGCACAACCCTCGGTCGGATAGCCTCCCGGAAACACACATCGGGGCAAGTAAACCACAATGCAAATAATACCAACACACACACAACACCAACTCATATTATCAACCAAGCTTACCAGCATGACTTACCAAACACGTTCCATCGGTCTATCGTTCACCCGATCAAATCAACAGGCACAATCATATCACATACAACACATTCATTCAACCAGTCAAGTCACAAAGCAAACATTTATATCAATCACCATAATTCATCTAGTTTAGTATGACTCTTATATTAACCAAAGAATGGAACATGCATCGACATTGAGACTATTGATCACAATCCAACACAACCACAATCAATCCAAAGGCTTTTCATGGCCATTCTACCAGCACGACAATTTCCCAATAATTAAAAGCGGTTAATCTAGTGAATCACATCCTATATGCATACTAAGACTCTTCCGGTTATTATCGTAATTGAAAGTGGTTATTCTAGTGAATCACATCCTATATGCAAACTAGGACCTTTCCGGTTGTTATTATCCTTATAGGCATACTATTAGCATTCTTTAAATTAAGAGTGGAGTTTACTACTCTTCCTTACCTCGAAAACAGACCAATCCTAGCAGTTGACGACCTGGCTAGCTTCCTCCTCGTCCTCTCACACGGTCCATAGGCCTTCTCCTTCATGAAGCTCGGGCCCAAGGTCTTGGAACATAGATTAATACTATAATTAATTAAACGAACAAAGCCGGTTTTAAAGTGAACTACCTAAATTGATTCTAATTACAAACACTATGGACAAAAGGTGAATTGCGCCCGCACTAGGCCCAATTCGAGCAGCCCACAGATCTGGAAACCGACCAGGGTCGTGTCCCACAGAGGCCCAGAACCAGACCCGGACCGTGCCCCTCAGAGGCCCGGCACCAGGCCCGGACCGTGCCCCTCATAGGGCCGGTGCCAGGCCCGAACCATGCCCCTCAGAGGGCCGGTCTGGGACTCGGACCGTGCCGCTCATAGGGTCGGTACCGAGCCCGGTCCGTGCCGCTCAGAGGGCCGGTACCAGGCACGGACCGTGCCGCCTGGAGGGCCGACACCAAGCCCGTTCCGCGCCGCTCAGAGGGCCGAAACCAAGCCCTTTCCGTGCCAAATCTGGGCAGGTTCAAGCTCTTTCTTCCCCAACTTCGTTTCTCCGAAAATCTACTTCAAAAACTCCATTTTTACCAATATCAAACCTCAAAAACAGTCACCAAAACCCTCAAACTTCAATACCCACAATGGGTTTCCTCCAAACCTCAACAAACAACTCATTTCTAACCAAAACCTCCATCACCACTTCACTAAACAATCATTTAACAACACTTACAACAAAACCCAACAAGTTCAAGCAAAAACCAAGGAAACCCATAATCTAAAATTGATTGAAAGAGGTTTGTGAGAGTTCACTTACCTTGGGGATGAAGAGGGGATGGAGATGGTGTGATTTTGGAGGTGATTTGAGAAGAAATGCACCAAAAAGCTTCTCTTTTTCCACTAGCTTCTTCTCCAAGCTTTTGAGCTCCTTCTTCTTCCTCTCCTTGTGATATTTGGCCAGCACAAAAATAATGGCTGAAATGTTCTCCCAATTGCTTTAAAAACATAAATTAGAGAAAGATCATAATGCCCCTTAGGTCCAATTCCTCTATTTTGGCTTTTGTGAGGGTAAATGAGTCATTGAAGACCCATTTCTTCTCCTCCAAGCCACTATGGACACATGTCCAAGTGGGGACCACCTTGTCCTTAAATATTTCCAGCATCTCCAATTTAATTAACTTTAGTCGATAAAAAGTCTTCGTTTGACCGAAAGTTGACTTTTTCACAAAGATAGTCAATTGAAAGGAAACGACCCAACTAAGCTAACTGTAACGACGGCTAAGCTTTTTGGGTACCAGAAAGGTCCCAAATGACTCCCGGAGTCCTAGGTTGACTTTTCTGGCCGAAAGTCAAACTTTGCCAAAAATCACTGGTTCGACCGGGATTGACCGGGGGCGGTTCTTACAACACGACAGACGAAGACGGCGACGTAAGTATGACAGATCTAGGGCTAGAGTAGTTTCTAAGACATTAGTTCAAATGCCGAGAAAGGAAATCAGATTTATAACATTTAATAGTTAATATAATTAGAGGGAAATTTATATAATGATTTTCAATAAATATTATTATTTTGATTTTAGAAAACAATTACATATTACTTAAAACATCTTTTTCATTTTTCATTTTTTTTACAAAATCATACTCTTCGTTTGGAAAAAAACCTTATAGGAAGTACCGTCGCTGCCTTGTCACCATAGCCGATGAGGCCAAGAGCACGATCACCCTCAAGTAGGCTGACGACAAGGAGTTTTATGTCGACCACGTTATGGCCATGAAGTTGAAGACCGTGAAGAGCTATTTCAGGACATCATTGACGGCGCTGGTGAGCACAAACTTGTGGTGCCTCTATCAAACGTAATGGGCTAGACCTTGGTGAATATCATCGTGCCCAACACCAAGCTCGTTGTGTCCCGGTCCAAGAGCGCATCCGTCGACGTCACCTACCTCAACACTAAGGGGCTTCTCGATCTGTTGCATCAGATTTGTGTTGTTCGGATCTTGTACAAGAATGTGGAGAACGTCCCGTGGGGCGCACACAACCACATGCCCAAGGTCGGCGAACAAGGCGGTGGGTGGGTCGGAGGACAGTTTGGTGGCAGTGGAAGTCCTCGACCAATGTATCGTCTCATAGATATTTCTCGAGTGACTGTGGAGTGGACATGTACCGTAGAACCTGGTCTTCAGTTGGCGGCATGTTATACTTGTCTGTCGTTAGCGCTCGGATGATCTTTGAATCGATGCGAATTCCGAGTACTAACTCAGAGGAATCGACTTACTCCGACAGAGCGTCCAGGACAAAAGCAAGGGGCGGTACACACTCCTACCTTGCCTAATAAGGGTAAACAACCAATGAGGGGTTTGCATGTATTGCTACTACATTGGTCATAAAGTGATAGTGATTCCACCAAGTACTAGCACAATACTCCTTTACTACTTCTGGATTCAGCACTCTCGCGTTCTTAGATCCCTACACTATCATTCAAGGCAGGACGGCGCACGTTGGATCCTCAAAAGAGTACTTAGTCCGTCAAGACACCACTTTTTCGAAAATGAACCCGCTTTGTCCTAACTCGTCGTTTGGAGTAGCTGTACCGGTGGTTTCGGTCGCTATAACAATATCCTTCTCCCGACATCCACCTTGAAACATTTCGGTAACTGAGTATTTTATTTGTTTTTCATTATGTTCAGATATTTTAGTTCTTTCATTGCTAATGTCTTTTGATTTGGATATTCTCGATCCGCTTTGGATCGAAATCTACATACTTTTAGTTCTATTAATCTTTCGGTTACGTTTACCGTTTTAAAAAGGGGAAACGCCATATCCCAATTATGTTTCATCTTTGATTCCAGCATCCTAACTACGACTGACCTTTGGTCACAATTCCCTCCGGTGAATTTTTCGCGATTCTTGGAAAGTAACAAAATCTGTTATTTCAGACGGCACCGTTAGTTTTGCTTGGGAAAAGACGCGTTTGCCCTCAAATTTGACTAACCTTTGTTCACCTTTTTTATTCCACCATCCTAACTGCGACTGACCTTTGTTCACAATTACATCCGGTGAACTTTTCGGGATTCCTGGAAAGTAACAAAATCGGTGATTTCAGATGGCACCGTTAATTTTTCGTGATCTATCTTGTTGTAATGCATTTTCATTTCGTTAACCTATGATCACCTTATCATGTCTAATTGTTCTCAAGAATGGATTTAAGAAACATAGCTATTACACTGCATAAATAGTTCACACACTGCAACATAAGTAATTCAACATTACAACTTCATCATAGATCATAGATCATCATTCAACATTAAAAAGTTTAAAATTACAAAAACTTCATAGTTCAACATTACATGCTTCATCATAGTTCCACATAGTCCATCCATCCAACAACATTACTTTTTTTTTTCATCTACTTACTACATAAAGAACTTATACATTAGCACATAACCAAAAATGATGAAGCACATAGTTTTCCAACCAAAATGCATTATTGTTTTCTTTGACAGCTTCATGTTATTTGTTCCAATGTTCTAATCTTGTGAACCAGTTCAGAAACCAATTCTCTCCCACGAGGACATACATCATCATCTTGTTGGGTCTCTGGGTAGGGTTGGAGATGAACTAACTCGCAGCGGAAAATCAATGAAAACCAAGAGACGATTAAAACCATGAAACAACTAACACAAAATGGATTCACAAGAGAAAAATTCAGCATTATTTCTTACCAAAACAAGAACACCGGGTAACGAATGATTGGCTTGAGTCTCCAAGACGCCTACGTGTCCACATAGGGATCAAAACCACGTAGTTCTTCTCTTTGAGGACTCAAGAACACAAAAATGGAGGTGGGAGCTTGCCTTGGCCGAAATTGCCATGGAGAGGCGGGAGAAGTTGTGTTTCCTATTCTTGTCTTATGTTTTTTATGTTGAAAAAAGATGACTTAAACATAACAAACTCCATCAACTTGTCAAACTAAAAGCATGGGACAAGTATGGTAACAAGTAAGGTGTAAATAAGACAAAGTATGGCTAGACAAGATGAGGTTAGACGGTGAATCACCAACATCTTAATCCTTGTCTTACATACTTAGTACTAATTAATCAAGACTTGATTAATTAGTTCCATGGGCCTCTCATGGTCCTCTTGGAACATGGCATGTGACCATTCCCAACGAGGTCCCGTGACGCGCCGCCACCAAGCCTTCCATACCGGAAATGTCCAACATTATTCGACACGATCAATCCCAAGACTCTAAGCCTTGTCTTGATCTGTAAAGTCCTATTCACTTACGGGCACATGAACCAAAACCTAGTTTTGTTCATGTCCCGAGACAACTCCCTTTTGGCCATTCTCCATAAATGTGTTAATGAGTTTCACCCTCCGGTGCGACCCTTAGGTTTATGCATGTCAATAGATCAACGAAATCCCATTATACTTGATCTTATTTAAGTGGAAACTAACGAGACTTTAGTATTGCCTGACATTACATAACGAATCGACCATGTCGATTCTAACCTTTCCGTCGTCCCTGTCATTATCCTTTTATCTCTGATATCCTGATTGAGATAAGGCATAAAACCGTCTTCCTTATTAGTCTAAATCACTGTTCCTTGATATGTGAGATGACTGAATATATGATACCTAGTATCATGTGCATGGCCATGCTATTCTTTCAGTCACTCTCGATCAAGCGGCCGAAAACCGATATCTTTCCCGCAGTATGAGGGATAAATCTCTTAGCTGTCTTTCGTGTCACTCATGCAGTCCGTCCCTAAGCCAATCCTGGCCGTTATGGAAGCCCTGTTACAGACAACGTTAGGGTCAAGTCAAACTTAGTTGTTTACTGCATAACGATCACAAAGACTCCTCGGTCTAAGGACACGTGACAAGCTACGACAATGAATATGTTCATGACTTGATCTATGTCACATATTCATGTCGGGTCGTCCAATGTCATGTCCCACATGATATCTATGATCAGACTCTGGAATCTCATTCCAATGACTAACAGAACGTAGGCCATAGAAAGCCATTTTTCATACTAGTCGCTCTAGTGAAGCTTTGTTGACTAGGGACCCATCGAGTGTGATCCATCTCGATCAATAGTTCTATTTGCATGGTGGGCATCAATCAGAGCACACATCGATATATTACTCCAACACATAAGTAATATAAAGCCGCTTTAATTTTATTGCTCACGATGATATATACATTTGGACATTTAGGATTGAACTACGGGCATTAAGACTAACACATCCACCCATTCAAAAAATTTGCACTTGTGGTATGCCTGTCAAAACAAACACATTAATTACGTAATCTTAATATGAACTGAAATTTTAAACTCAAATTTAAAATACTTGCACTGAATTTCCTACATCAAAGAAACCTTCTACCTGGATTTTCTTTTGAGAACGACGTACACATCAGATCTCTCACACCACAATAACAATTAACAACTCTTGGCTTCCCCATCCTATCACCCTTATACAAACAACATGCATACATTAACTACATAAGGTATTGTGATGATTTATTTTCAGAGCTAAGCTTCAGACTCAGTGTTGCTTTTCCAAAACCTATATTTATGGTTCTTTTGCTTCCAAAAACTAACATTCAGCACATACTCTACACCAAGCCCCTTCATTCTCAACTACAAACAACATTTCTAAAATAAATAAAAACAACCCCAAATTCATTTTGCAGGTTTAGAAACATGTTGCCCAAACTCAAGAACCTTCATTTTGCAGGATTCAAAACATGTCGGTCATATATTGTGAACCTCATTATATACAATCGAATTTGATTTTTGAAAATCAACTAACCCTATTTTCAACAATTCTTAAATACTTAATCCCAAATTTCAAAACCCTTTATGTTCTGATTTGAAAACCCAAAATACATAAATGCTAAAGATAAACACACATATTTCCAGTCTTTAAAAATTGAAAGAAGCATTTTCAGTTTCAATAATCAATTAACCATAGGTTTTGCTTCTAAATAATTTAGTCCTTACCTTCTGCTTTGTTCCCGACATCCTTCACCTCTGACTCCCAGCAGATTTTATTCGATCCAACACGGACTTCTCTCCTTCACCTTCGTCTTACTTCTCCAAATCCATCTTCTCCTTAGCTGTGTACACGACCTCAAGCTTTGACAAAAAGGAGCTGATTGTTCATGTTTGAAATGAAAGATATGAGGGCAATCTGGCCATTTACGAAAATATTTAAAGCCACGTGACGGTCACGTGCAAAAAACATGAACGGTGCCGTCTGAAATAACATATTTTGTTACTTTCCAAGACTCGCAAATAGTCCACCGATGAGAATTGTGACCAAATGTAAGTCGCAGTTGGGATGGTGAAATCAAAGATGAAGGGCAATCTGGCCATTTACGAAAATATTTAAAGCCACGTGACGATCACGTGCAAAAAACATGAAACGGTGCCGTCTTAAATAACATATTTTGTTACTTTTCAAGAATCGTGAATAGTTCACCGATGAGAATTGTGACTGAACGTAAATCGCAGTTAAGATGGTGTAATCAAATGTGAGATATAATTGGGACATGACGTTTTCCCGTTAAAAAAAAACACATTTTTCTAAAATTCGACCCTCCATAAATTGGTCGTAGTTACCCGTGATGAACTTGCGAAGAGGGTAACAGGTTTATTTCCTGAATTCTCTTGGGTCAGTCTTTACCTGTGTATCGAGCTTTTCAGAAACTACAACACTATGAACCCTGTCCTCTTTCTCTCCCTCTCTCTGATCTCCTCTCGTTGCTGACATATACAGTAATAAATGCGCTCAATCATGGAAGCTCAATACCCACAATCGCGTTCCTATGGAGCCCCGATGAAATTGACGATCCCGCCTTCCCAGCTCTCCGACAACGATAGGAGCACCACCGAGCTGCGAGCTCTAGATTGCAATCTCACCTCCCTCTGCGATCACATCCAAATGGAGGGTTTCAACGCCGGTTCCTTCTCCGACATCGTCGTCCACGCCATGGGCTCCACTTACCATCTCCACCGCTTGATTCTCTCTCGCAGTTCTTATTTCAGGTAACCTCAATTCCTGCTCTCCTGTTTCGCTTCACTTACTTTTTATAGCGATTGTTCGATCTAAGGGGTGCTATGGGGTTTGGGAAATTAATTCACTGTATTTAATTGGATTGATGTTGCCTCCTACATATTTGAAAAATGGTTTGATGAATTCTGAATAAGAGGTGGTGGTGTCTAAAGTTGAGCCCATGGTTGGCCGGGTTGCTGGGATTTGTGAAGATTGCTATCAAACAATATTGCTTTTATTCCTTAATACCTAATTTTTTTAACTTGGCTTCTAATTGCTGTTTAGGGGTTACTCCATGTCTGCACGCACACCTTTCGTTTATTGCTAAATCCTAACATAGTAACGTTGACCAGCAACTATTGCATTTTCCGTCCGCAAGTCTAACGGTCATTAAGTGAGTAACAGGAAAAGTTGATAGCTAATGGTTATGATTTGGCAATAAACGAAAAGTTGAAGTTATGATTTGAGAATAAACGAAAAGCTGAAGTTTCCATTTTAGGGAAGTTTTAGAGCACGTGACGAGCATGTGACTGGTATTTCACGGCGCGTTAGTCACACTTAACAGATTTTGATACATTTTGAGAATTAATAAGGTAAAACCTGTTACGATCTGATACGTTTCATATATGTGGGTTATGATTTGATGTTTGACTTTAGTACAACGAGGTGACATGGAGTTCTTTCTTCTGTTTATAGAGTTTATTCGTCATTTTCTGTGGGTATTAGTTTCTCTTTGATAAAGGAGTTTCCCTGAATTTGAGGTGGTTATGGTATAATACTTTTTTAATGTCAAGATTTGGTTTAGTGCTTTGAGGAGAGTTGTTTTCCGTTCAGTTGTTTACAGTGAGAATTAGTATACTGTACGAATGACTGAATACTGATCAACAATATATGCATTCATGTGAGTCTTTGCTAAGATAGTATTCATGACCGTGTACCTCAATAAAGGCAAATTAACGAGTTTGAATCGCCTTCTAGGTGGTGTTTTCTAGTGGTTGGTGGGCTTCCCATGCCAGGGGTGTAGTCTTTAGGAGCTTCAGGAACCTTAGGTTAAAGTTTTGAGCAGAAATGGCAGACAAAATTTTGAAGTTCAATTGGACAGTATCAATTGTTAGATATTGTTTCTTTTATTCAATACAAATGCTAAAGTTAATTGCATAAATACTTGTTTTGTTTTTGTTACATAATGTATTAACTATGAAATAGGGGTAGGTACTTCCTTTTACTTCAAGGCTTCAGGCTCTTCTGATGCTTTGAATTAATGTCTCTTTATGTTTAAAATGCATTTTTTGTACTCCGCGGAAAATATTATAAGGGCGCACATATGATGCAGCAAGATGAAAGAAAAAGAAAATGTTTATTTTGAGGTTACGGTTGAGGAGACAAAATGACATATGCCATAAGAGAATATATTTCCACGGGTTGTATTTCAGAAGTTATGCTATGGTATATCTGTGTCATACACATCCAATCACCTATATATGCATTCTTATGCCAAATTTTCAATACTTTTTTTAACTACTCATAGTGCATGGTGCTACTTCATTTGCTGCCATTTAAATGTTCCTTATCAGGAATATGCTTCATGGCCCTTGGAAAGAAGCTAGTGCTCCCCTTGTAACCTTGCAAGTAGATGACAAAAATGTTAATGGGGAGGCAATAGCAATGGCATTGGCATATCTATACGGACACCACCCTAAGCTAAATGACAATAATGCCTTCCGTGTTCTGGCTTCTGCATCGTTTCTTGACCTTCAGGTATCATTGTCCCACAATAAGGAAACTCATATTTACTTTTATTGAAGACCCGTTTATTGTTTTTTAATTGTTTTGTAAAAGATATGTATTTTTTTATGTGGTAATGGTGGCTTTCTTGTTTTCTAATATCACGATGATTTCCTCTGTAGGATCTCTGTGCAATATGTACAGACTTCATCATTTCTGAATTATGGACTTCCAATTTCTTAGCATATCAGGTTGAAGCAGCTTGTGCATCCTATGTGCACTTTAATTTACGCCTTGTTACATTTGGTGCTCACATTCTTCACTTGTAATTCAGATATTTGCAGAGAGCCAAGACTATGGTATACATGGAGAACGTGTAAGAAACGCATGTTGGGGGTACCTTTGTCAAAGTGGTGCGATGGAGTTGAAAGAGGTAAAGATGTGTGCTATTATTCAATTAGGATTGGTGGCTTGGGTGCCATACTGAATCTCTATTATATCTCACAGTAATAATTTATATAGAGGGGTGAAGTAAAGGGTAACATCCAAGAAATTGTACTGTCCTTCACAATTGTATGTATATTTAATAAGGTTAAATACCCTTATGTTTTTCACATCATTCTGTTAGTTTTTGCTAACAGATGCTTGTGACAAAAAAATTGGATAGCGCATTAGACATTTTTAAACATATGCTCATAAGGCACATGACCAAAACATAAGGGTACTAAAAGGTATTTAACCCTATTCAATAATATCACACACACAATTTCCCATACAAAGTATGGGGAAGAGATAAATGCTTTAGCAAGGTCGTGGGTCCCGGGAAGGGAACCACAAACCAAACAAAGAAACAAGGTCCAATTTCCCTTACAATCATAGATGTGCTTTGTATGTTTAGTCAACTTACTAACAGATTAATATCTTGAACTTTTCTTCTTTAGTTTTTGTGAAACTGTGTTGGATTGAGGATTTTAATAGATTAAAATCTTATTATATCAGTGGAGGAGCTGAAATTATATGAGAGTTAATCTATGAAAAAGTGAAGGTTAAATGGTATTTCCTCAGTTCCAAAATAAGTGTTATTTCTAGTTTTCAGCAAAGATGAAGGATTAGTGGAGTTAATGCTCCACTTGGCATCCATGCCCCTATGTGCTGCCACTCACTAAGACACTTATGTGGTAATCAGTAACCCTTACAGGGATACTATCAGTAATCTATGCAGAATTTACTTACTTTGAAAGCAAGAAGATACATATTTTGGAACATCCATTTAGGAAAGTGTGACACATATTTTTGATGTGGGAGTATGTGCAATAAGTGAACATCATGTTACTAATCCCATTTCTTAGTGAATCTCTTGCACACGTTTTTAACATCAGAAAGGTAAAAAGAGAGAAAGTTAAACAGATTATGACCTGCTAAGCAGTTAGTTTGAACCTAACACTATTAGATGTCTATAGTTTTGATAGCCATCACATACAGTCACATGTATAACTGCATGTATTCTTTAGCAGCCATATAATTTATATGGTCTTTTTTTCACTATCCACCCAAAAGTAGAAAAACTGCAGAATTGCACTTGTTTGATCAAATTCTGAAAATATTTTATTTTCTTATTTTTCAAGCTTCTGATCATTTTTTTTTCTTCTGATTTTCTTATTGATTCTGCCCATTGTGGGGGTAGGTGCTGCCAAAACTTTCTTCTCAAACATTGCATGCATTGCTGACTTCTGATGAATTGTGGGTACCTAGTGAAGAGAAACGGTAAGTCATGTTAGCAGCAGCTTTCTTGGGTTCCTGATTAACTAAACTGTTTCTAAAGCTGGATGAAACAAAGCTTTCTTTTCAATTTGAAGGTTTGAACTAGCGATGTACACACTTCTTGCCAAAGGCGCCCTTTCAAAGACAGAGCATCCCGACAAAGGAAATTTGTGTTCAGAAATTGAAATGATTTCTCATTCTGACTCCATCAAAACGAAGGGAAAAAATTTGTGCGATAGCTGCAGTAACAAGAGGGTGGAATCTGAATTGGGCCGTTTAACTTTAAATGATGACCTAGAAGGCCATAACACTGCTCATAATCTTGTTGTTGAGCTTACAGACTACCAAACAGGGGTTTCGGATTCCAAACTGGTACGGGAATCTGCATATGCTTCATCAAATATGGAACCCAGTTATTCGAGCAAGATGACTGAACCACCTCGACCATCAAATAACGCATTTTCAGAGGCTACTGGTACCGGAACATCACGTTCTTTTGCTGAAATGCCGCTTGTTGTTGGGACAAGTGGCCTAGGGTCCAATGGAGTGGCGATGGAGGGACCATCCGAAGAAGGTTCAGGCTACCATTTGAATAACAATAACTGGTTTGCCAGGGACCAGTCAGGGCATTGTTCGACTATGAACTCTTCCTGTCATGGGTTGATGTCAAATGATTGGGGAAGAGGAGGAATGCCTTCTTTTTCATGGGGTGGCAGGGTCGTGGGAAAAAGAGAGGTAAAAAGTTATGCTAAGGGTAATTGTGGGATTCGTGAAGAGGAATATGATGCATTTGCCAATATATTTGATGGTGGTTCTCTTTTATACTGCAATATGTCTTTTGAGGCACTATTAAATGTGAGAAAGCAGCTTGAAGAATTGGGGTTCCCTTGCAAAGCTTTGAATGATGGTCTTTGGCTGCAGGTTTGACATTTAGAACTTTTAGCTCCTGTAATTTATGTTTATTGACTATTACTATCATATGGATGTTGTAAAGGTGAACTGGGAAGTGTCCATGGCTTGTATCTGTGTTTTATATCAGTTCACCATGACTGGATGTTTGAGCATCTGTCTCTTTTGTGATATTAGCTTTTGTACAACTGCAAATTATCACCTAATATTACTGTTTTGGCCTTCGAGGATAATATTAATATGTTTTCATGTAGATGCTCTTAAGCCAGAGAGTGCAAGAAATTGGAGCTGAGACGTGCAGAAATTGCTGCCTCACGAGTATGGGGTGTGCTTGCAAGCAGCCCTATGGATTTTCACATGGAGTTCCTGCCCCTGGTTATTACATGCAAGAGCATGACCTCAATGGTTCAATTGGCAACTTAGGAAACATATATGTGGCCGAATCTGCTCAAGGTGAAGGTAATGGCCTTTCTAGGCCTGTACGGGTACATGTTAGGGGCCAGATGGATGGGCTTGCGGGTCTTGGACGTGGTGGTGCGGCATATGTGCCTGCAACTTCTTGCGCTCCAACACGCTTTGTTTTTTCTCGTGTACCCTTTGGTATAGGCCACAGGAATGGCCAGCAGTCTCTTGCTAATGATGATTCTGAGACTAGAACGGATAATAATGGAGATATGTCGGGGGATGGGTTGACAGCATTGGTTGGGTTAAGCCAAGGAGGAAGTAGCATTGCAAATATTCAGGGAGACCAAATAGAGAGGGCCTATGAAATGGATATGCAGGGCAGACCAGCTGGACCATCCACTGCACTGCCAAGTACTAGTGGTATTCCTGTAAAGATGCTGGAGTCGCCTGACCAGGCTATTGGAATTGAGTGGGAGAACATGAACAATTCTATATCATTAGATATGAAAACTCCGCTGAGTCACTTTCCTCCTTTTCGATTTGGGTAAGCTGTGCTCTAATTTGTTTGACTAGTAAATGTCATTTAGTATGGTTTACTATTTCGAAAACTTCCATACAACTGTGCTCACTCAGACTGTAGTTTCTCTGGCATTCAAAGTGGCGGAACTTTTCCAGTCATTATTCTCACTCTTTTTTAGCATGTAAGATATTATTTGTTACACATGAGCCAGCCATGAATAATGGCTAAGGCGTGGACTGACATCTCTACTCCATATCTTCATGTTAGGGATCTATATACTCCAGTTTGTATTTGAACTAAAACTTGTTAATAGGTTCACATAGGGACCACATTATTTCTTGTAAGCAGGGACAGAGCTACACAACGACTACCCTGTGCACTTGCTGTCGGTGGAAGGGTTATTTTTTTTTTAATTTATCTTTTCGAAAGATGGAACAATGTAGATGCTATGTCTTTTTACTTTCTTAAACTTGTATTTCTGTTGTAGTAGATCAGATAGTTTTGTCTGTTTTCTTTTTTAATCCCATTTCTCTTGGGCTTAAGTGCTTCTCCAGTCTCTGTCTGCATTGTTTAACTGTTATTTCCTTGAACTATCTCTGATTCATGTGTTTTGTTAAATACTAGGGTGCAATTCGAAGATGTACACCGGCTTAGCGATGGCCAGGTCAAGCACTCTCCCGAAGTTTTCTATGCTGGCTCTTTGTGGAAGGTAAACATGGATCACAGTATCACACAATACAATACCTTTTATCCTTGAAACCGGCTGGTTTTTATTTGATATTTTTGACTTCTCAGGTTAGTGTCCAGGCTTTTAATGATGAAGACCCTCAAGGACGCCGAACTCTTGGTAACATTTCAATCACTAGAAAGTATCACGTAGAGACAAGTTATTATTAATTTGTAATCCATATGTTTATTATTTCAGGATTGTTTCTTCATCGTCGCAAGGCAGAAATAAATGATTCCCTGAGAAAGGTTAGCGGTTACCCTTGTAATTGGTTGTCTGTCAAAATGGCTAATGAATCATATGACCACTCTGGAGCATTGTTTGCAGGTTCATACCTATGTAGATTCTCGTGAAAAGGTTACTGCACGGTATCAGGTAATTATAGTATTCTGAGTTGGTTAAAACATTAAAATGAATCGAAGGAACTCAATTGGTTGTATTCTGCAGTTAATTTGTCCATCAAAGAGAGAAGTGATGGTGTTCGGGAGTTTCAAACAAGCCGGAACTCTTCTACCTAAAGCTCCCAAGGGATGGGGATGGCGCACCGCCTTATTATTTGATGAGCTTGCTGATCTTCTCCAAAATGGGGCGTTGCGGGTCGCAGCTGTTGTGCAGCTTGTGTGATAAATAACACGTGCATTCACTTGTATTATTCCAATTAGTTTGGGTGAATGAAATGATTTTTACGAATTTTGTTTATATTGTATGTTTATAATACAACAAATATATATATCTGTCAATTAATATAGCTATTATCCCCACCAGATTCGCTCGGTGGTTGTTAACGGGAAAATCACATCTTGAGACCTTGACCACTAGGCTACCCCTATGGGTGATTGAACTTAAAGGGTGCCTTCATAAATATGTAAATATAATATATTTTTTTTGTTTCATTTACATCTACCAACAAACCCAGGACCTGTTTAATCAGCAATTTTATTTTCATGAGAAGGTACATTTTACTTACCATGTTCTTAATGACGCACATGTATAAAAAAACTACCTTAAGCTACAGTAATTTACCAGACAAAATTGGTCAAATTTTTGATACTCTTGCTTTATTGTTCAATTCTTTTTTCTTCTTCCGAAAGGGTTCCAAGATGGATTCAATTAATTTTCCCAAATCAATATACAAATACATGTGTTAGGTATAAGAAAACCTGACCATGTAGGGATAGACATAGAAAAATATCGACAATGAACGAGGTTTAAAATAATTATTAAATAAAGCTAAAAATGTAAAAAAGAAGCACACACAAGGTAAAATATAAGAAAAAATAATCAAATTAAGTATGTCAAATTTACGCTCATTATAGTGTCACCCCCTCGGATGGCCATTCCCCATTTATCTGCAGTATCTCATGGTAGCTCCCTTCAGGCGAATGTATCCATTCGGGATCCTTATAAAAATACCTTCCATCAACCATCAAGAGGTGACAAGAGGAATTTCTAGTATATGTTATTGATCCTGAGGTGTAAAAACGATATGAATTTTTAGATGACACCAAGTTTGTCCTAAAGGGTCCATACGTTCTTCTAGCCCTAGAGACACAATCTGAATCCATGGGTCCTCTTCTATGAGCCATTGGAGGCCTGCAATTGTAGTGGTGGTTTTCGGCCTTTTGTGCCCCTCGAGTTAAGACAACCCGAGAAGCACGAATACTATTCCACAAGAAACTCGAGTTGAGGCCCCTTTCGACGGATAAAAGTCACTGGTTGAAAAATACCGAGCTCAAAACATCCATCTGACTAGATTATCAGGCAATATTGGTATCCTACAGGTTACAAAAACTCATGCCCCTTTTGATTTGGGCCTACACAACTTGGTCCAATCCTGCCAGATAATAGTCTTCTTAGCTCGTGGTATGCGGCCCATCAGAACCTGGCTAGTACAATATGAATCTTGGCCACCAGCGTTTTGGGGAGGAGAAAAACGTTGAGAGCATAAACATGAATGAAGAGTATGACATAATTGATCATAACATCCAGGCCTTCGTGAGAAAGCATCAGATTATCCAAAGAAGCAATTCTGATCAAAACATACACACATATTAATTGAAGATTCTGACCTTGTTTGCGGCCAACATGATTTGGAAAGCCCAAATTCATCGAGGCATCAGATATTTTCGGAATACCCAGTAGAGAATAACACACAACCCCGTTATTTGGAGATGTATTAGAGATAAAAAAAAATGATGTAGGACTTATCTCTATCGGTTGGCCCGATAGATACTTAAACATTTAAAGAATTCCCTGGAGGTAAGTGACTTCCTATTGGTCTTCCTGGAAGAAAATGTAGCAATAATCAGCGAAGAAAATATAGGAGACCGTAGGGTTTAGGGGTAGGGTAAGATTTGTGTTGAAAGAATTCTTATTGTATGTTTTTCAATTATTTTTTATTAATGTGTAGAAGGGTTTATGGGTAAGGTAAGATTTGTGTAATTTTGAATACTAACTGAGGGTATTTTTCATCATTTTACAAAAAAAATAACAATCATGGATGGAATGGGGGTAACGTCGTTACTAAACGTTAGTTCGGGTATGTGATTGTTACGAATGAACTTTGGGGTATTAAACCGTTAAACGCGTATAGTTCGGGGTATGTCAACGTAATTTACCCAAAATATAATGAAAATGAAGTTATTTTTCGATTTGTAAAAAAATAGAGACAATCTTACAAAAAACACTAATGTCCTCTTAACACATTTCTCACTTAATCACACTAATTTTTTAATTTTCTTAGTTAACATTCAAAATATCTTGTTGATAAATGACAAAGTGCCCTTATTTTCAAAAAGAACTCAAGAATATGTTCTTGCAAAAATATCTCACCATATAGCTTTCAATGAGCCACTAGCTACTACAATTTTATAGTCTAACAACCACCATCATTCTAATCAACTCATCACACTGGTGATTCCGGCTACACTTTTTTCATACATATAAAGAACATTCATATTTTTTTTAGTCCTCATTCTCTTATCTCAAATGATTTCAAGAAAATTTAGGTCACCAATGTTTTATTATTTAGGAATAATTCCATTTTAGTACCCTAAAACTTTCGGATTTCGTTTTTAGTACCCTAAATGTTTTTTGTGCCACTTCAGTACCCTAAATCTTTGTTTATTCTAATTTAGTACCCAATGTCTGATTTTCCATCCATTTTTGGATGGAAAAACGTCATGTGCCTTAAACATGACCCTATCTTTTATAATAATACCAAAACTACCCTTCGGTAGTTTAAACAAATTGAATTTTTGAAAAATAAAAATGATTTTTTATAGATAAAAAATCAGACGTTGGGTACTAAACTGGAATAAACGAAGATTTAGGGCACTGAAGTGGCACAAAAAACATTTAGGGTACTAAAAACGAAATCCGAAAGTTTTAGGGTACTAAAATGGAATTATCTCTATTACTTAAGGTGTGATGAGCACCAAAAACCTCACTTCCTCAATGTTTACCATTTGTATATTGGATCCCTGGGATTCAATTATGACATATTCATGATTTCTTATCATTGGTGTTGGTTTTTCATAGTCCAAAACTCTTCTAGAGTTGTAGATAATAAGTTTGTGGGTCTAAATAGAAAGAAAGTCAAATATATTGATGTTTATTTGTGATGTTGATAGCATTAATTATGTAATAAGTAGGAACACATTATTTTTCAGCAAGGATTGAAGGCAAATATAAAGCGAGAAAATTTGAAAGTGAAATTAAGTGAGAAAATACGAAGATGGAGTTAGGTGAGAAGTTTTAAAGGTCAATGTACTTAAGTGAGAAATGTATGTTTTTTTTTTATCAGCAATTTTTATTTTATAAAAGACCAGGTTTTCAAAGTGAAAAACAAGGCCAAGAGGATATAACCTCTCAAATACAAACCAGGGCTAAAAGCCCAACATTAACCATAACTTACAAACAGGTGGGTCTAACAAGAACCTATACCCAGATATTACATGAAGCAAATCATACATGGGCCTAGCCCGAACAATAACAAACCAACACGGGCCAAGCCCAAACACTTACAAACCAACCCATCAAGGGGCAACTAGGGCCAAACATAGCCAACCGAACCAGAATAGTAAAACCTAATAAACAGACGAGAAACCTCGAGCCCCGCGTCACCGTTGAAGCACGTCAAAGCTGTAGAACCCACTCCTCGAAAATGAAGCACTAAACCAATCTGCCGTCCAAACCCAGCCGGAGAAAACAGAACCGCCACCGGCACAAAGAGGAGGCAGGGACCAAAACTCCAACACGCCGCAAGGGAAAGCACCGAAGCCAAAAGCCAACCACAACCAAGAGCAGAGAAGAAGAAGAGAGAAAGAGCCCCCAAAGTTGAACCCAAGAACCCAAAAAACCAAAGCAACCCCAAACCAATTAAAAGACCCAGCTAATTGAACCCTAAATCCTCAGCTCATCAAGACCGAAGTCAAATTCCCCAGCCAACACTGGGAGAGAATCAGATGAGCCAGTACCAAAATTGATACCGAGAATAAAAGGGAATTATCAAACAGCAAGGGACTAAAATCAATAAACCTATAACCCAGACCCCGATCCCCCCACTGATAAGTAAATCCGGCCAACACCAAAATACATCTACTAAATCAGAAGGGAAGGAGAGTGAGCTAGGAAATAGGCGGAGAAGCAAGGAGTAAGTGTCTTACCAAAACCGTCCTTCACGACCCACGTAGAAAGCCACCGGCGTCCCTCATCTCTGATCTGAGAAGTCAGATCCCGACACGGGCCAGCACCCAATAGACGGCCCCAAGAGGAGAGACACGTTTGCACGCAGGAACAATCGGGGCGAGCGTGAGTCGGATCGTCACTAGACGACCTCAGATCTGAGATCCAAAAACCCCAAGTCTCTCCTCCAACCCAAGGGTCCCGAAGCCTGAAGAACGAACCAAAACCCACGACGGGGCTACAACAAGGCCTAAGAAGACAAAAATAACGGGAACTGCAAGAGAAGGAGAAGAAAGGAAGGAGAGTCGAACCCCAGGTGAAGGATAAACGGTGATGGAGGGTAGATCTACGACCCACATCACCAGATCTGTGAGGAGAGGTCTCCCACAAGTAGATCTGACCCTTCCAACGGCAAAAGGCCCGACCAAGGAGGAAGAAACGCTCAGAGGAGAGCAAAGAGAAGGGCCGAGACGAAGGGAAGGGGAAAGAAGGAGTAGGAAAGAGGGAGGAGACCAGAACCACCGGTGGCTTCCTCGGCCGGAGCCAAGAAAGCCACCAGAGACACGCTCGAAGAGGGCGGCGGGGTTAGGTTGAAGAAGAGGATTCTAGAGAGAAGGAGGAGCTCCTCTCTCTAGGCACAAACTAACTATTTTATTCACACAATAATTGTTGTAGTGAGAAAGGTATGTAAGTCATATATTTAGATCAGTTAATTATAAAAACATTTGATATATCGTAGTGCATTACAAGGATGCTTAAATTTGCCTGGAAATCGACGACCCAATCTGCACCAACCATTACTGGCATCGTTAGAGTGGTTACCATCGGATTCTGGCTCGATGCTAGTGTAGAAGTCTGCTTACCGAACCCTCTGGGTTCGGTTCACGAAAACAACACAAGGTACCGACGGTTATAGCCAGTATAATCAGGTATATCATGTACTGGGCTTATATCCACTTCGTACATAGCCCAAAAATTTGAAGAGCACATGTTCATAAGACTCCTCTTCAACGTTTTTTATACGCGTAAATTTATTAGACTTTTGTTATATAAAACATAACACATAATAAAAACGAATACCTAAACCAAAGCCTCATCCTCAAGACCAAAACAAGATCGAAAGGAGCTGAATAACCAGCTCATAACCGAGCTTAAAACACCTGAAACAATAAGGGAACAAGAAACAAACCCAACAAATAAGAAGAAAAAAAATTGACATCCAAAAATAGAACGACAATAACACCTAAACTTGACACTGCTGCAAATTAAAAACAAAACACAAAGCGCACCACCTAATCAAAACAATGCAACAAAAAAGCAAAAACAACCACCAAAATTGCTTTATTCTTCCACCAAAAGCAATACCCTGACCCTTGTTACTACTGCAAAATGAGCCAGCAAAGCCGAACCCAAAGAAAAAGGTAGCTCCTAAGCTGCTCATTGAAGTCCCGACAGCCCCCACTACAACAGACCTGCTAAACACATCCGAGAACCTCAATCCCTCGTCATCTTCGCAACAAAACAAACCATGGAAGAATCTTCAAAACACAAGAGCTTTGTTACTTCTTCCCAATGATGAACATACTAAGTAGAAGGATTGAGACCCATGTTCAAACACGAGTCTCATGCCATTATATCCTCCTTATTCATTAAGGGAACTGAGATACTCGACTTGTTACGAACCAAAATAGTTGATTCGGACCTTAGCCTGATCTGATAGACAACCGCCACTCAATCTCTCTTCTCCTGAAGTCCCCTTTGTCTCCTTAACTTTCATCCCCTTCCAATGAAAGTAAAACCCAACTCGGCTTCTTCACAAGATGGATTGAAAAATTCTTACCCGGTTTCGAAACTAGATGAACTCGGAACATACTTTTAAAAGTACCTACCGATATGAAGTTGCTTAACGAAATGCATCTGAACACACACACTCAAATCGAACCTTTTATTAATTCCTTCCGCGTTTGTGTTTGGAAGAGCGAAAAACGTGTCTAGATGGACCCCCTTTTTGAAAGAATTTGCAACTACTAACAAAAGTGCCGCTTCTACAAGTAAAATAGTAGCAAATTCCTTGGCAGAAGATATGCGATCAGTTGTCTCGTAAACCCGATCAAGATCCTCCCAACTCTTGGGATCTTGAAACTCCGTGATACATGGCTCACCGATCCAAACTCAAAAATTAAATCACTCCCACCCTTCAACTCTACTTTGGTCCGATCATCGGTGATGGCTTCGCCCATGCAACTTTAGAAAAAAAAAACTCATGAACTTGACACCACAAGAACAGAGCTAGCACCCATAGCTTTTAAAATAATGAAAATGCTTTATTATCAAGCAACAACTCCAACTTCAAATGAGTGAGCTCCTCTTCAAAACTTGACTTCTCCAATAGAACAAATTATGAAAATAGAGATTTTTTTTATAAGCTCGAAAATTTATTAATAAGACCGATTCCAGGAAAGAAATCGAAATTCCCTGATAAAAGAACCAGGATGGCTACAACGATTACAAAGGGGCTCCATTAAAATGAGCCAAAAGGTCAAGCTTTTTCTTAAAAGGAAACAAGGAACAAAAAACAGAAAAAGAGACCCCGGCGAACCTCGCCCCGAAGTCAACGGCTCGTCGCAGCCATCTTCTTGACGACCAACTCACGAATTGAAGTCCATGCGTCGGGACCCTGAGACGAAGCTACGACTTGAGTATCTCCAGATCTAGTTTGCTCAACCTGTTTCCCAATGTCGACGGGACGAACAACACGCTCTCGATCCGAGATTTTTGATTTAACCGTCACCGTGTAAAAATCCGACAAATATTTAGGTGATCGAATCACCCGCTTCTTGACAAGGGCGTCCTTCCACGGAGACTCCACCTTCGATGTCCCACCGGCGCTTGCTCTAACACCAGCAACAAGAACCGGTTCCAACATCTGCGACTGGGCTGGAACAGATCCTATTACAAGCCCAATTGGACATTGGGTTTCCCCATCTGTAACAGACACCATGTCTTGTTGGGCTGAAATTTTTGGCCCATCCGTGACAGGCCCTGAAATTGGTCCATCCGTGACAAACCCAACACGTTCTGCAGCACTTGCAACTTGAACCGCTGCCCTCTCTACCCCAACATCAGCAATCGTATCTCGTTCCCCTGATTCAACGCGTTCAAATCGATTGGAATCCGGAGCTTCTCCCGATTTTCCGCAACCAACGAAATCATCAACGATTGCAGGATCACACCCAACCTTAACCGAGCCTGCGTGATCCTCGGTGCCGTGCGTAACCACCGCCGACAAGTCCACGACAATCCCTACCGACTCCCAGGCTTGAACCCTTTCTCCCACAACGTTTGCATTCTCTGAAGAACTCAGGGAATATCGATTTTCCGAAGGATCAATCCCAACCAAAGTCTCGAGAATGCTCTGTTTTTGCACCCCAAAAACAGAGGCATCTTTCTGAGAGACCGTGGCTGAACTGTTCCAAATCCGACCGGCGACACCAAGCTGAAGCGACAAAGAGAATATAACCATCGATCTTAAACCCATTTATCACTTCAATTGCTTTAGATGCTGCTCCGACAGAATCGAAACGAATGAAACCGAAATACTTACCATTTCGATTCGGACGTTTGGGGACATACACGGAATTAATCGATCCAAATGGACTGAAAATGTTCCGAGTCCAATCCTCTGAGGATTCGTAAGGTAAATTGCTCACGAAAATTTCCTTCGTTTGTTCAGCACACTTACCGTTCCGGATGGGACGAGCAATCCGTGCAACAACCGGATGCTTCACCTCAGACTCCACCTGCAACTCTGGAGCATCTCTAGCTGCAACGAAAGCTAGGGGACTCTCCTCCAGACACTGCAGGATTCGAAGGAACCTTCGCTGGAGGGACTGCCTGAGTAGAAACTCGCTCACAACGCTTCCGTCTGAATCGACGAACAAATGCAACCGTCTTCTCCGTCTTGTCATGGCTCTTTGGTTTGGTCCCTCGACGTCCCGTCTTCCTTTCTCTCTGTGGCTTAACCTGAACTGAGTCTGATATAGAAACAATAGAGCAGTACTCATTGTAACTTGATAGCAACACAGAGCAAAAACTGGAAAAGGAAATGAGTTCCTTCATGAAGCTCTCCCTTCTCTGTTGTTGAACACCAAAACCACTAATCCCCATTCAAATCAATAAGATGAAGATAGTTCTTAGGTTGAGTCGGCAGAACAAAAATGATGCTTCTGGTTTTGGAGTTGAGAGACCAAAACTCATTGCTGCCTTGAATCTGTCACCGACCAAATTAACTAAATTCTGTCACCGACCACCTCTGCAACTTGAAGGCGAAATAGAGAAACGAACTCCAATCCCAACCTCCAAGACCAGTGGCAACGACCGCAAGTCGACGACGACACTAACAGATCGAACCGGCGATGAACTCGATGGAGAAAACGAGTCAACAAACGAAGAAGCAAACTCAGCCGGTAACAACGATGAACCTGCTTTACCGGCGAAGAAATGGTCAATGGGGTTGCAATCGCTAAACCCCGCTAGAGAGCATGACACCAACAACGATCTAGAACCGAGATTCAACCCCCACGATTCGTCACCGACGAAAACTCT
Organism: Erodium maritimum; assembly: GCA_963921825.1. Classification (NCBI taxonomy): domain Eukaryota; kingdom Viridiplantae; phylum Streptophyta; class Magnoliopsida; order Geraniales; family Geraniaceae; genus Erodium; species Erodium maritimum. The sequence goes on along the minus strand of OY997593.1, from coordinate 34,882,507 downwards.
CCGGTGAGATAGACGTCTCTGAGCTGTTTCGCGAAACCAACCTCACATCCGGATGGAACCCATCACCGTACCTACAATCGATGACCGGCTATCCACAGCATGCCCTTCCTGCCAGAACGCCACGGTGGCGAAAATGGTTGTGACGGCCAAAATCGCAAAGTGCGATTTAGGGTTTTTTCGCCGCGCGTGAAGAAGCGCGTTCCTCCTTATCTACAAAAATAGAGATATTGACTTCACAAGTAGGTGAGAAAAGAGGAAGTGTAGCTTAAAGAATAAAGAATGGAAAGAAATCGATCAACAAATCAAAGAATAAGAAGAAATCAAACAACATATCTCAAACTCTTATAGCTGAAAGAGAAAAGGCATTTAAAAACATTTTTTATACAAACACATACCATAACTAAGTTAACAAGAAATCAATCTAATCGAAAACTAGGGCTTCTTTCCTTTCTCGAGCCTCATCTCTTTTCGACTCCCGATGTTTCCTATGCAACCACCGTTCACCATATACCTACCCTGTCACAAACCATATGGCCTCCCCTCCGCCGCTGCTCCCTGCAACTCCTACCACGCTTGGTCCCGAGGGCCCTTAGAAGATGCCTCAAGCCTTTAATAAACTTTATTAAGACGACTTATCCCAGAAAAAAATATCTCAATCCTCGCCGGTTTCTCTCTCCCCATTTTCCATCGCGCCCCCTTTGGTCTACACTGATCTCTTGGGCCCGGAATGGTGCACCACCATCCTCATTTGAATCCCCACTTATCCCCCATGAGAGCAGTTCCATCGGTAGGCAGCCTTCCCTCCGATGGAGGGACTCCGAGCCATCTAGGAAAGCTTTGATGCCCTATCCATGGACGCGGAGGAGGATCAGGTTGTGGAGGTTCCACGGGACACATTATCTAATCGACGCATGGCCTAAACGACATATGCTTTTGCTAGTCACGTATTTACCTATTGACCCTACAACCGACTAGCGATGGAGGGCATCATGATGGCCTTGTAATAAAGGATCTATGGCGGGGGATCTACGAGTTTTTCTTCACGTCGAAGGCGGAGAAGGACCACATCTAGCGAGACGAACCACAACCTTTCAACCATGTGCCCCTTATTTAGGAAGATATCGTCCCGCATGTCAACTCATCCACCCTTCTGTTTCCCCAAATGAAAATGTGGGTACGGTTGTTCGACCTTTCCCTTGACGGTCTCACAGCTCATATGGGATTCATGGTTAGGGATTCCATTGGCGGTTTTGTGGACGTCGGGACTGATGGGTCGAACTTGACCTAGGGGCACCATCCGAGTTTGGTTCTGGAAGGATCTGGCCAGTCCACTCCAACGTCCATTTATCTGCACCTCGCTCCGATACGGGTTCGCTTGTAGTATCAGCACCTCCAGGACTTCTGCTTCACTTGTGGCTACATATGGCATCTGGTTGAGACCTGCCCATAAGGCTCGAGGCCGGAAAACACCTCAGGTCTTAGATTTAACCTATCCCTAGTGGATGCGGAGACTCTTAATCTAGGTATGAGCGTTCGAAAGGATTGATCAGATCCCATTCAGATTCAGAACCCCCTTCTTTGCCATAGGTAGTAGGCTTGCCCGCTAGGTTTGGGCTGCTTCGCCTAGATCAACCGAGCCTAACATAAGATCTCCCACCTAATGAACGTGCGTGTCTTTAGAACTGGGAGCACGTAACCCTCCGCCTTGGACCACCACCCTTGGGGCTGAGGGCTGTAGGGACAGATGGGGACAAGGTGACACAAGATCTCATGCCTAACTTGGAGCGGGAACTAGAGGTCTCTGTACCCCTCAATAGATGCTCCAAGGGTAAGTGGGGAAACAAGGTAAGATCAAGCTCCGTCCTTTGGGCAAGAAGTGTGTTGTGCTCTCCCCGACACAAAAGAAGAAGGCCTTAGACAACGTTCACCTGTTGGCGGTATTGGAAGGATCAGAGGGGTAGAATGCGTGGTTTGCAAAGCAGTCTCGCCAAGTTCAGTGAGTCACTCGGGGACCCACAAGGTGATGTGGTCTTGTGGAGGAGACACACCCCGTCCCATTGGGATCTGACACAACTCGATCCCAAGTCTCTTCATTTTCTTGGAAACCTCCTCAGCTACCTGACATCATCCTCACCTCCCCTAAGGGTCTTCACCGAGGGACCGACGTGTTCTTTAGGCAACACAAGTCCACCCGAGTCGAGCCAAGAAAAATGAAAGAAGAAATTGATGTGCAACCACGTGCGAATAAGGATTCACCCCCTACATTGTCACTAGATTAAGCAGACAATCTAGATACTGGATACGAGTTTCGGGTCTGTCCGAAATCATATTTCTCCCTTCAATAATGTCTTACGTTCTGTTCCGAGTTATTTCTCGTTGATAAACCTTCCACTACCTTACTAAAAAGAAAGTTAACAAGAAAGTCGCATGAACTGTTTATAAGAAACCCACATTTTCTTAAATGAAAGAGAAGAATGTTTTAATTTTAATATTGATTTGATTACTTTTCTCCCTTTCCATGGTTTTTCCTCTCTCGTTTCAGTATCTGTTCTTTCTGCTTTCCTATGCCTCTCCATCTTCATTTCTTAGAAGTTCTTCATATTTATATGCCTTCATTTTTTTTTCTGTCTGAAATTATTCGAGCGAGGGATACAACCACTGTAGCAGTGCCGTTACGGCCCAATCAAAGACCCAAAATCAAAGGTTAATGTCTGGCCGTTCCGGTAAAAACCTGCAGCTGGCTACTTTTCCAGCAGCAGGTGATGGTGCCAGCGTGATAATTCTATTATCCGGGAATTCTCGGTTAGGTTGGTATGTTGGTAGTTTGGTTTATTTCAATCAAAGAATGCAAACCCATCTCAACATCCGCAAGAGGTTACCAGGCCTAAAACTTGAGTTCCCCTTTCCTTACAACAACCAACTTCGTCTCATTGGACTTTTCTGCCTCAAACACGATCAGTTGTGAGCCTTATCAAACTGATCTGACAGAACCTTGCTCTAGTAAAAATCTGTTGTAAGAAGAAAGCCGACGTAAGCTTTGTTGACAGAAGAAGGATGCTGGCACTGAAATCATCCAGGTCTTCAAAAAAGGGTTCCAACAGATGGCAGAAGTTGTTTTAGCATCACCATGGCTCTCAAAAGCTACTGTATATGAAGAAGCACTATGCTCCGCACCAAAAGAAGCAACTTTCAGGGGAAAAAGTCCATATGAGCCTTCGCCTTCAAGACCTCTACACATAGAAATTGTCTGTAACAATCAATTTGACAGTTAGTAGGAAAACTTTACACAACCATCATCCCTAGAAACCTCTACTCAAAAGGTATAGGGCAATGAATCACAAATAGTAAAGTTGTCACAGTTATTATTTTCTGGTGAGATTTTATTTATAAAAGACTTGTATGCATTACTACTCCCAACTACCAACAAAAGATCGTCATTTGACTATTTGCAAAAAATTAAGCGTTGGAGTTTTACTATCATGAGCTCCTATGTGCCTACTACCCAATTTGCTACAACTAATTAATGCTTACTTAACTATTTACAGTGAAAATGAGACATTTATTTTGGAACATCCATTGTATGAGACAAGATGCTTATTTTGGGATGAAGAGAGTACCACTAAAAGAAAAAAAAACAACTAAAAAGATACAAAGAAAAATGTATACCAAAACACTATGACTAACATCTGACACCGAATGAGTCACTCTAACAGATTGTTTTGTTGGGAAACGGATTTGATCGTATAACAACACAACTAAGAGAATGAAACTGAGGATATCCATATATTATCCACCACAATTCATATACCTATTTATAATATACCTATATATATTATCCACTACAAACCATATCTTTTAATATAAACTAAAGACCATTTCTACCCATTAGATTAAAACAATTGAATGACCAAGACTTTGAAAAATTCATTAATTGATTGAATTGTAAACATGCAGAAACTTGAGTTTATTATTATTATCAAACCCTCTCTAAAACATGGGTCATTGAATCCACTTGATACAGAAAGGGACAAATGCCCCCTAGTTTATATATAGAAGATGGTTTTTGGTGGACTACACATATATAGGACTGGACTCCAGTAAAAACCCCTTTTAGAATCAAAACCTAAAAACCATTGTTTTGTTAGAATCTATAACACGTTGTATTGAAACCTATCACATGTTGGAAACTATGACACATCGTGTTGGAACCTTTGAAATTTGTTGAAAGTATAAGGTTTCCAACAAAATGTGCTATAATTTCCAACAAAACTATGGTTTATATTCTAAGGAGGGGTTTCTACTTGAGTTCTATGGTTGAGTGGGGAATCACTCTTAAACTACAAGGCACCGTCGAGATCGACCGCACAACAGCACACACGCGTTTTCGACACCAAATTAAAGGGTTGAGGTACATAACAATAATTTTGTTCATTGACCTAAAATATTATAACTAGGTAACACATTTGCACCAGTCCGATGGTGGTCCGATGTTGGACTAGACCCGTTCCAATGTCAGAGTTTCGATAGTGATCTGATGTCGGGCTAAACCCGTTCTAATGTCGGACTTTGGCGATCTAGACCTTTCCGATGCCAGACTTTGTCGGACCTGGTCTACATAATGACTAAACTACCCCCATAACAGTAGTAAACGACGGGTTACTCTAACACTGTTTTTCCTATTTACAACTTTACCACCATGAGTCTTGAATCAATCTCAGCTCCTCGTCATTTGGCAGACCCCGTCCGACAAAGTCATACATTAGAACCGGTCTAACCCGACAAAATCCGACTCTGGTCCGACAAAGTCTGATATTGGACCATTATAAAAGAAGTGCGAATTCATTATCGGACCATTCATAGTTACATGGTTTATGGTACTTTAGTTACCTAGTTATGATACTTTAAATTCAAAGAGCAAAATTACCTTTCTGTTCCCATACACCCTTTATTCTGTGTTCGCACTAACGCTCACGCTACCGGCATTGGGCCTTAGCCTATACAGTGTAAGATTTGATTTCTAGCTTTTAGTTTAAGTATGGTTTTTTACCGAACCCTTCCCTATGTATATATAGTAGATTTTGCATCTAAAACCACGACCCTATTAAACATTCAATGAAACTTTCAAATGTCAAAGAACAACAAGGTAGTGCAGGAAAGTTACTAGTTCTTGATTAATTAGAACCAGACTCAATTCCAGGTATTGAGTTGCTTTTGGACTTGTCTGAATTGTTGCCATCTTTCACAACTGAACTCCTATAAACACTTGGAAGCAATTCATCATCTTGTAGATTTACCTGCTTGTCTCCATCCAATAATTCAACATCATCATTGCAAACACTGACGACTGATGCATCCAAATCACTCTTCTTAAAGATCAATTTTTTACTCAGCTCTTTCAAATCAACATCACTAGGAATCTTGCCATCCTCGACTTTCACCAAACTGTGTGACTTAATCGAAAGATAGCCAATCTTCCTTTGCACCCTAGACAAGCCCCAACTAATCTGTTTTTCAGTTTCAGTCCTATCCTTTTCAATGTCAACATGCGTTCCCTTGCCCCTGCGGACCTCCTTTGCCATCCTTCTAATCTCATGGATCTTGGCTTTCAATTTTGATTCATCCAAAGACCCTGAACTACCCCCTCTACTCACAATGTCTGCACTGTTCTCTTCCAATTCATTTCCATTGAACAAAGACTTACCACCGGTATTAGTTTCCAGAATTGGTATTTCCAATTTCTTCTGGTGCCCATTTTTCTGCTGGCCCTCAGACACAGTTTTTCTCAGGAACCAAACACCATGAAATATGTGAATCAAAATAGCTCCAATCAAACACAGACAAACATTGAATACAGACCTCGTAGAACTCCAGCCAACATCACCGCCACCGTGCTCTCCGGGAGCATCGACCTGCATTTCTAGAGTTTCCGTGATTTCTCCGGTGCCGGAAGGAGTTTCAAGTTGGGAATCAGACAGGGGTGGTATTTCTGGAGATAGAATTGCAAAATCTGGGTTAACAGGAAGAGGGAGGTAGGTGGAGGGGATGGGCTTAGCTAGGGTTTTGAGAATCTTCATGCGCAAAGAGTTTCTTCTTCGTGAGGGTTTGACAGAAGAAACTGAGGTTGAAGATATATTCAAGGGTTTTTGCGTTTCTGTGGTCGTTGCGGCGAGAGCCGAGGTTGCACATCGCGCACCCGCCATTGACGAGGAACCCAACTACTCTACACCAGTATATCAAATCAAACGATTATTGGTTTTAGTGACAAGAATATAGGAAGGAAGCGCGTGATCTACACGGGCTACGAACCCCACTGAACCCGACCGTAGTGGAGTGTAGAGCATGTACAACACAAGGGTTTGGATTAGGATCCCGTATGTTCAGTGTACATAATAATAGGACATAGGGCCTAAAGTAAACTGTGTTACAAAATGGTGAGTTTCGGATAAGTCCTTGTATTGTGAGTGAATCAATCATACTTAATTAAATCTGATTTTATGTATTTTTAAAAAGAACACATGTCGAACAACCATGCGATCCGGGACACACGTCCCGAGTCCCGCTAAAACAGGATGTCGGACGCGAGTCGCAGCCTGTGTTTTTGCGGGACGCAGGAGGTAAAAATGCCGTCCCACAACAAGACGGCTCGCGTCATACATCCCGTAGAAAAGCACGAGCAGGGACCCAAGACTTGATCCCGGCGGTCCGTTGTTCATGCTCCAAAGAAGAAAGAGGAAAAGGCTGTGGTTTCCCCCTCTCTCTTGGCGGCTCTCCACTTAAAAGTACAAAGGACACTCTCTCTCTCTCCGTAAACCCTAATTTCTCCGTCAGCCATAGCAATGGAGGTTTCGTCAGAGCAAAAGCAGAAGCAGCAAGAGTTCAGTTTGCTCTCCGTCTCCCATCTGTCCTCTTCTCCTTCCTCCGTACCGGCCACTACGTCGGTGGTTGCTCGGTTCACCACTGATTCTGGAGTTACGGAGCTTCGCTTCCACCACGAATCCGACTCTAGCGCTATTATCAATTTCGATCTTGGAACTGCCCAGGTGAGCTTCTCCTTTTTGTGCCTTCTGTTTTTTCACGAAGGAAGACCGGAAATGATTAGCATTGGGATTTTAAGCTGTAAATGGAGCAAATCGTTTGTCGGTTAATTTGTTCAAACAATATTAGAAATGCATATCTTTTGTATCTAGTTGTAATCTGGAGGCAGTGTACTCAATTTGTTTCTTGTTTATGTTCTTTAGCTATTCAAGTTAGGGTCTCTGGATTCAGTGTGCATGTCTCCAAGCTCTGGCACCACAGATGAGGTACATAATTTTGCTTTGGTCAATTTATTTACATTTCTTTCAGGACATGACTTTATATCTTGGCTTTCTGTTTTAGTCTCTGTTATATGCTTTTGGTGGACATGAGTTTATAACAGTTTTCTGGTCACCTGTGTGTATTTTTATGAATGTACATGTTTCACATACATTGTTATTTATGGGTTCATACTTTGCTATCGAACCAGAAAAATTACTCCAGGGGAGTCACCCTCAAGTTTAAAAATGAGGAGGAGAGCAGTGATTTCCATCGTGCATTTGAGCAATGGAGGAATGATTCTGCTGTGCAAGGTTCTTCTTTAGCACCATTCCTTTCATTTATGTTGGTATCTTAATGCTAAATATCATTTCATTTGAAATATTTCTCACTTTATTGTAAAATTTACCCATCTTGTGCTTGTTGGTTGGAAGCTTTTGTTCTTAATTTTATTTATGTGGATTAAGCCAGATTTTTTAATTCAAGACAGAATTGGGAAGTGATAGAATCATTAAATGACTCTTCTAATTATCGCGAAAGTACAAGTTTTTGTATTGAAATTACCTCATTCAAAGTGAATAGATTATGCATGTATGCTCCTAAAATTAGGCGGAGAAGGTTTCCTTGCCTGAGATGGAAAGGGAATGTTATTTTTGAATGGTTCTCCATTGGAGTTGCCTTACAGTTCTTCAATTATGTGCACTTTTAGATGGTTGATATCCATTCACATAGAGCTCACCCTGTTTCTGCAATCATTTATAACTGCCCATGCATTGTATGCCATTCAAATCTTACAATTTCTTGGTCTCTCTTCCAGGAACAAGATTACCCAATGGAGTTGTTTCAACTTCTAAAAGCAAGTTTGATGATAAAATAGAGTCATCTTCTGCCAAGATGTATTTTCATTACTATGGACAGCTGCTACATCAGCAAAATATGTTACAAGATTATGTGAGGACAGGTTAAATCACTGAGCTGTAATTTGTTTCGATCGTTGTTATATTGGTGTACTCCTTTAAGCTATAGTTGAAAGTATGCAAGAGCTTAGATACTCTATTGCTGTTACATTGCATTAGGCTAGCGTTTAGCAGTGTTGAAGGCAGAAAGCTGTCAGTAAAACTGAGTCACACATTGAGTATGCCAATTAAATATTTTGTTTTGTTTCAGGAACCTATTATGCTGCTGTCATTGAGAACCGTGAAGATTTTACTGGTCGTGTGGTAGTTGATGTTGGTGCCGGTAGTGGTATTTTATCACTGTTTGCTGCTCAGGTACACATAATTTGTTGATTCACTCTATTGTACCATCATTTATTGATTCACACTACTGTGCCATGATTTGTCGATTCACTCTATTGCTGCACTTTCTTTCTAATTGATCATTCTAATATGCTTTCCTTTTCATTTCTTCTCCTACTATGTGCTCCATGCTCAAACTTAGGCTGGTGCAAAACATGTTTATGCTGTGGAAGCTTCTGAAATGGCAGAGTATGCGCGCAAGCTTATTGATGGGAACCCATTACTGGCTCAAAGGATCACGGTCCGATTCTGACTATATCCTAAATTTTGTGAGTGTCATGGTCAGTTTTTTTCATTGTATTCAAGACGATGTTACCTGCAATGTAGGTAATCAAAGGTAAAGTTGAAGATGTTGAATTGCCAGAGAAAGCTGATATTCTGATCTCTGAACCTATGGGTGAGCTCCCATATAATACATGCATTGGATGATGAATCTTTTAGCATAAGCTTATGTAGTTTTCACCTTTCATTATCTTATCAATATAACCTTTCGTTGCTAGTTTTTCTATTTTTATTGTTTGTGTTGCTATTTAATACTTTTAAGAATTCTTTTCTATCATCATTTTTGGGGATAGAGTATTTTCAAGTTGCGAGAAATTATTTAAGATGTCATGTAGTCAGTTTGAAGTTTCCACAACTTTTATACAAAGTATTGTTGTAAGAGTTTAATTTTAATCCTTTTGCTGGCCCTAGGGACCCTACTTGTCAATGAGAGAATGTTGGAGTCCTATGTCATTGCCAGAGATCGCTTTCTTAGTCCAAATGGGAAAATGTTTCCCACAGTTGGGAGGTAAATGTTATGCTTGTGATGTTTTCACTCTCTCCATTGTCTTGGATGTCTTTTCATGTAACTGTTACCATTGTACTTATGATTCTAATGATTATTCCTTCTAATTGTCACCATTTTAATGTTTGCAACAATATTTCTTTTCTGTTACAGAAATAATATCATGCCACTGATGTTATGTGTTCATCTAAATGGTTGATTTGCAGATCGTGTCAGTAACATCACATGCAGTTCTCTTCTTTTGAGACATTATCTGTTTATGCATATTAACAATGTGAAGTTATCTAAGTTCCAACATGCATTTCCATACTAATGTTCTACATTATGGTCGATCAATAAGCTGTATTAGTCCTCGTGTTTCCATTTTCCTTGTGTTCATGGTGCTTCTACATTCAAATTCATTGTTGTTATATGTTAGCTTTAATATTAAAACTTAACGGGCACATGAGTGTAGTGCAGAAGTAAAATCCTTCAATTGTCCCTAATTCACTATATACAAAACTGGGCCTTTCATGTGTTGTGGTGTGTTAAAGAATATTTTGTATACTGATGAAAGAGATACACGTCAAGACATAAGCCAAACCAATAAGAAGATTGATCTTCTAGCATGGGAACTATAGTTGTTACATATAACCCAAATAACATTGAAGAAAAAAGTTAGACTGGAGGGTCTGGAGCTGAAAATCTACAGTGCAACTCTAGCAATAGTAGGAGGGTGAATGAAGGTTAAATTATGTTTGATGATAAGGAAAATAATAGAAGTGATTAGCTCAAGTACATTTGGTTGTTAAAATTCAAAATGGTGAAAGATGGAAAGGTTTTACATTATAAAGAAAATAATTTAAGTGACCAGTTCAAGTACCATGGGCTGTTAAAGTTCAAAATGGTGGGAGATAGAAAAGGTTTTACAAGTAGAATTAAGGGTAATTGCAAAACAGTACCCTAAAGTATTCATTTTTTGCATCTTGTAGCCCTCCTATTTGTTAATTGCAAAAAAGTACCCTAAACTTCTCTTTTTGTTGCTATTTGCATAAAAATAAAGATTTTTTTTCTAACAATTTATATTTAAAAACTAGTAAAAAACAAAGAATCCAAATTTTCGTATCTCTTGATTTTCTTCCTCTTTGTACCATACAAAGAGTAAGAAATTTAAAAGATACGAGGATTTGGATTTTTTTTCTATTTTAATTATTATTTTTTAAAATTTCTTAGGTAAAATCGCCATTTTCAATACAAGAGGACTACTTGTTCCAAAAAGTGAATACCTCAGGGTACTCTTTTGCAATTATCCCTAGAATTAATGACTGTTTGCTGAACTGGAGCAGTGGTTTGGAGTTTTTTCTTCCTTTCTAATTTTATAAAGACAACTTGAAGAGAAAGTTCTTTAGTATTGCTATATGATTATATACATACACGGCTGGGCTCATAAGAATTTCAAAAGCTACAAGATAGGTAGCATTGGTGATCCTATGTAGGTGGCTTTGTTTTAATGTAGGAGCCAGAGTTGGATGACAACAATATCCTAACAAAATTTGGGTTTAATGTGGTTTGGAGGTGTGTGGGGATGTTGGTAACCCCATGAAGAAATGTGGGATAATTTGTTTGTGAGAAACTAGAAGAATCACAGGTAGATCTAACTTAACACAAAATAAAATTTTAAAACGTGACATCGGGAAGCTTGACTGGATGGTTATGATTATGACATGACCCTAACTTGTTGGGGAAGTAGCTTTTTCTGTATCGACTTGTTTATAACATTCCGTATGGTATATGATTCTATTATATAATAATGCTGATAATAAAAAAAATGTTTTCTTCTATAGGATACATATGGCACCTTTCAGTGACGAATACTTGTTTGTTGAAATTGCAAATAAGGTATGTTTTTGAAATGTAACTATTCCTGCTCATTTCATTGTATTGTTAATATGGTTCATCGAAGCCTATTTCAATGACTTTCTATTATGATAAGCTAGGACTGCATTAATCTATTGTTGTTTAAACTTGTTTCTTATGTTATTTTTGTATGAAATATGGTATGTGCTTTTGTTTTAACATATAATGTTGTTTGGAACTATCTCATTATACTAAACTATTTGTCTTTAACATATGTAAATATATATGTTTAATATAAAATGAGTTTTGCCGGTTTCTCCCAGATTCGTCAAATTCACAGTCTGTTAAGTTGTTTATTATAAACAAGTCTTAATAAGGTAAATTAACCAGAAACATGAATATACTAAGATAATTAATTTCTTATGTTAAATAGAAGAGGTCGTATTTGTTGTCATGGCTAGTGTAGTGCTATGATCCAGAAGGGTTCTTATATTGCATGTTTCTCACATCTTGTGACTGCACATGTAGGCTGCGTTATAGCGGAAGGCTTAACCAACAGAAATAGATTACTCCTTCGCCAAGTTGATGGCTAATTAAGTCCTGACCAATAATGTTTTGCCAACCCAATACTATTTTCGGGGAATAGTTTGTTGGTGCCCTATTAAGTGTCTATGCCGAGCTCTGTTTTAGAAAGTAGTAGTTTCTCTTTGAATTTCATGATTTTGCAATTCTAAAATTTAAAAATTCAAAATCAAATTTTAATGATTTGGAAACCATGGTATATCAGATGTGAGGTAGATGGTGCACTTCAAATGTTTGCACAATTGAAAACCAACTGTGTTTGGCCATCCGAACTTCAAATGTGTCTCAAACAAAATAATTATCTTTGTCTGTTGGTTTCTCAGCTATCCTTCTGTTGCTGTTCCTTTTAAAGAAATGTTATGGACAGGTTCATTTATTGTGCAGGCACTTTTTTGGCAGCAGCAGAACTATTATGGGGTGGATCTGACTCCTTTGTATGGATCTGCATTCCAGGGATATTTTTCTCAGGTTTTTACTAACTTACTGCATGCTCATTAGTCAAAGGTTGCTATGACGATGGTTTGTTTGCTGAACTGCACCCACACACACATATGCGCACACACATACACACACACACACACTTACATGGCTCAATATCAAAATCGGATGGGGTGTTTCGATTATGATTTGGATATTCTATTCGAAGATAGTTGTGCACATACATGTTATCAAGCTTTGCTAATAACTAAATATAGTATGACACTGATGTGTTTCTATGTATTTTCTTAGATTCAGGCGTTTTGCTTTTAGCCATTCCTGTTTACTAGAGTGAGCAGGCTCAAAATTGTCGAAACTCTGAACCCAAATCTATTGTAGAAGGACTCCGCCATGTGATAAGATCACTTTTAGGTTTAGTGGCTGCAATATGATATGATATCATCTTCTTATGTAGTTCATTTATTTTAAAACTTAATGTTGGAGCTTCTTTCAGTTGCTTCTTTATGAATATGGTTTTGTCAATAGGTACATATTTTTGCAGATTACCGTTCAGGGTTAGTACTTTTCTTGCATATCCCCTTATTATCATTGTATTTCTCAAAGAAGGATTACTCCACCAGAAAAGTAATAGTTGCTATTTACGAGTCTTGATTGCATATAACATGCGGTTTTAGCTTTTTAGGCTTTTGTATTATTAATGGAGATGCCATCAGTTCTAATTTTGTCTCACGATTCGCTTCATCTACCAAGTAACTGAAGCAGTCTACTCCTTTCCTTGCAGCCGGTGGTAGATGCGTTTGATCCAAGGTTATTGGTGGCTCCTCCTGCATCTCACATGCTAGACTTTACAAAAATGAAGGTATGAATGCCAAGGGGCTGTTCCTTGACCCGTATGAATGAGAATTTATCTCCACATTAAATTGAGCAAAATGTTTTTAGTTTCCCGAGTCTCCTTAGCAACCAAATCTCCCCTTGGTATGCCATAATTGGGTTTATGAAGTTTGACTTGAGACCAGTTCACAAAATAAAATCATATCTTCTCAATATTTTTATCTTTGATCATATATTATTTGTTTGAAAATGACCCATAAATAGCCTTTGAACTATCAACTTTGTTCATTTAACTCTCTCAATTGTCCTGTGTCTCATGCTCAGTAAGGAATAAATCGGAACATTTTAGGTTGTTGATAGACTAAATTGGAACAAAAGAAAGTGCAATGACTGACTTGGGAAAAACGAACAGGTTAATCAAGGCAAAGTAAAAAGTTCAGGACACTTTTGCAACACTTTCTATACCTGAACATTGTTATTGTTGTCATTCTACTTGAGCTTATTTCTACTATGTTAGACTGTTGTTACTGCTGTCTGGTTGATTACCTTATTTTTCATATTGTGTTCCAGGTCCTATGATTATTGAAGACTTATAATTAATCATTTTGCAGGAAGAAGATCTGTACGAAATTGATATCCCATTAAAATTTGTAGTTTCTGTTGGGGCAAGAGTACATGGCTTAGCTTGCTGGTTTGATGTATTGTTTAATGGGAGGTAATCATTTGATGCTTAAAAGTTCTCCCTTTTCCACCTTTTTATGCATGCAATGCTCCTGCCCTTCTGTACCTTTAAGGATATATAAATTGTTTATGATTATGAGTACTTACTAATTTGCTTGATCAACAGTACTGTACAAAGGTGGCTTACCACTGCACCTGGTGCACCCACAACCCACTGGTACCAGCTACGGTGTGTTCTATCTCAACCACTGTATGTCATGGCCGGACAGGAAATAACTGGCCGACTACATATGATAGCCCACAATGCTCAAAGTTACACGATTTACCTCACACTATCAGGTTGGTTTTCTAATGTTTCATTTCAGCCATTCGTTGGTTGCTTGTTATTTAAGACATTGGTAAACTTTTGCAGCTAAAATGTGGGGCCCTGGTGCTGAACAAGGAGGAATACTTCAGACGTCATCATGCAAACTTGATCTCAAAGAGCCCTACTATAGAATGTCTCAACCTCAACCCTATCCATTGGCCCAAGATCAGCAACCCCATCCACTAATACATGCACAGGTATAAATCTTCTGCCTGTCTTTATTATTCTCAAGGACAATTTCAAAAAGTCGCATACAATGATACATCTATACGCGTTTTCTAATGATTACACAATTGTATAAACGCTTCATAGGGTGCACTAAACTACCACACTTTTCTCAGATTACCCCCCATCTGTCCAAATCTGTTAGTTTTTTGCTGAAATAACTATTTTACCCCTCTATTCAAACAAACCACATTTTTACTTTTAATTAAAAAAATAATTATTTTTGAACTTATATATATCAGGTTTTATTAATTTTTATTCTTTTTATAATTAAAATTCGGAAAAGAATTTAAAACTTAAAACTTAAAAATCAATCCCCACCTTCTGCAGATCCCAAACACAATCTCTCTCAAACCCCATCTTCAACCCCAAACTCCATCTCCGTGCTATGTTCTTCCTTTTCCTCTCCTCTGTTCAGTGCGAGGAAGCCAAAAATCTGTGGTGGTCTGCCCCCAACCTAGCCATTTACTTTCCTCAGCATGTGCTGCCGATCGTTCTCGTCGTTCCTCTCCCGCTTCCTCCACTCAAGGTCATCTATAGGAACTACGAGGACCCCGTCCTAGACGTCAACAACCCACGACGACCACAGATCTCCAATCTCCTCTGATGGTTTCAGACTCAAAACACACCACACAGAATTCGGACTTGGCTGAGGAACTGTTGGTGGTGTTGTGCTCTATGCATCTCCTTCTGCCTCCTCTACTCCAACAACACCTTCCTGTGCGAGTTTGAGTGGCATTGTTGGGATTTTTTGGGTTTTGTTCTTTCAGGTTTTTGTTCATATCTGGTCCCTCTTCTTCACCCAGACCTGTTCGACGAACCTTATCCCCCCTTCTTTTGTTTGATCTGTTGAACTTTCTGTTGAATTTCAGCCGGGAATGATGAATGTTTGACCAGAAATAGAATAAGAATTAGAAAAACATTAATGATAAATCCTGAAATCTAGTTTTTAGAAAATAAATAATAGTATTTTATGTAAATATGTATTTAAATAATAAGAAATATGTAAATCTAGTTAAAGAAATATTTTATGTATTTAATTTTTTTAATGTAAATATGTATTTAAATAATAAGAAATATGTAAATCTAGTTAAAGAAATATTTTATGTATTTAATTTTTTTAATCTGGTTAAAGAAAAATCAGGTTTATGCATTTTATTTTATAAAAATCTGATATGATACATAATGGTATTTTGTAATTTTGTAGTGAAGTTGATGGCTTTTTCGTAATTCTTTGAAAATCAGGGTTGACATTAGGGTTATAGTGGTGAGGGCATTTTCGGCTTTTAAAAAAAGTTAACAAATTTTGTAATAGAAAATGTAACGGTGAAAAAATTAGGAAAGTTGGGTGTCGTATGAAGGGTTTGAACATTTGTGTAGTCATTTGAAAAACGCGTATACCTTTATGCTGCTTTTTGAAATTATCCCTTATTCTTATCAATGTTGGTTGTTTTGTTGTTGTTTATTGCCGTTTTGCACATTGTTCTGCTTTATTCATACTCAACTCCAATTGATAAAGGCTTTTATAGTTGTATGCATAAGCAGCCAACTGACACAGTTAAGTTCAACTAGATTATCGTGCTTATTTGTGATGCATTCTTGCTAAATAACATATTGTTTAAGGATTGTCCCCTGTTACTAACTAACTTAATGTTACTCTTTATTACTTATTCTGAGTCCAGTGGTTGTGGTTGTTTCTAGAACGGCATGATAAAATGATTTGCTTTTCTCATAGAATTGATCCAAATCAACCATTAGAAATAACCCACTGAAAATGGATGTTCCGCAATAATTGTGTACTTAATCACTTAGCAACGGTTGACTGCATTTGGATATTTTTTTTGTATTGGAATAGGAATCTGGCATCAGAAACTTCTTTCTATGTATATTAGATAAAGAATTGATGGGCCAGGCTGGTGTTGGTCAACAGGGCAATTTGTAGCCTGGCTCTTATTGAATTCAAAACCTATGGCCTGTCTATCCAGCTTAATTTTAACATAGAGTAAAACATTAGAGTATACTGATTAGAAACATAAATACATTGGCAAAACAAGCACATGGGCGTGCCTTGATTAGAACTAGTCAGAAACTATGTTTTCATTCCACCAAATAAAACAGGGATGACAATGGAGTTATGTGAGGGAATAGGAAAGTGGACGAGAAAGATACTAAGTTGATGTTTTTTTGTTTGCCCACGATCTCAACTCAACCTCACAACTAAGAGCGCACAATTACTAACAAACTTATTCGTAAAGTTTTCTGAAGTCAGAAGAATGTTATTGTGCAATTTGGTGGTAGTATTTTTTTAAGGCCCAAAATGTCGTTTCTTGGATATAGTATTGAAACCGTAGCTATGAAATTGTAAATAACGCTTGATCCCAACATTCTAAAGTTGAGATTTATTTAAGTTACATTTATACAATTGCTATCATGATTACCATTCTTATTGCTGTTTTTTCTACTCTTGACGGGATATGCGCATCCAATCACAGGATTTAGAGGATTCCGAATTATTACAACAGCCAGTGCAAAATTAAGGCAGTTGGGTCCCATTTGTGGTTGCACTATTGACTGTAAATTTGTTTGACACGTTTCTAAGCTGTTTTTAAGTGGTCAATGAGTGGATGATGTAGTGTGCTAAATAAGAAACTGTCTGATTTCAATCTTCAACTTGATTGTTGGTTTTATTACTTCATTTACTTCTCAACTATTTTCGGTTAGAAGATTCCTGCAGAGAAGATTCCATCCCATGTTTCCATTGAAGTGTCTTGTTAATTCTGAGAAATAACGTTTGGAATTGCAATTTCATGTGTTGGTGTTGGTAATTTATGCCTACATGGGTTAGGGAAATTTTTATGTTGAACTCTTTGGTTTCTTAGCAAATTTTCCTATACTGCTTCAGCAGCCAGCAGGATGCATTAGATGATTTCAGTGTGTTCAAGGCCTTTTGAAATCAATGATTCTATTTGAAATGCTTGATCAACCCGAATTTCGTGTTTGGTAACTCCTAGCATTTGGAATGTACTAATTCAATGTTGAGTTGCAAATTCGTGAAAGGCTGGAGTTTATGTTTTGCTGCAATATTGAAGTTGTTTGGTGGTAATTAGCTTAGACAAATTGTTTTAATTTCATCTATATAGTAATGCTGAGATTTGCATATCATATTTGAGTATGATTTTGTCTTGCAATCGTGGTTTGAAGCATTGAATTAATACGCAATTTATGGCGTTTTTTTTCATGATCGGCAACTTCTTGATTTTATGAAGGCATTGGTTAGACGAGGTGTATGCTAAGCAAAGACATCACAAAGAAAAGCATAAGCAACATAAGATAGATAAAAGAAAAGGCAGATTCAGAAGCATAAATAAACAAAGACTAGGATCCAATTGGACAGCACTTCAGTCTGAGGACTAGAACTCTTTAACATAACAAAGGGGAATCCTTTAAACTCAGCAGAATTCTGCTTTTTAGCCCTCCTAGGCTGAGCAAATGGCCTTGGTGCCCAATATTATCGTTGGTGTTGTTGATACTCCAGACTTGTCTGGTAGTAAGTCGGATAGTTTGGCCAATATGGTTTCATATGATGTTGAGTCGGACTAGGCTTATTGGCAGTGTTCTAAAAATCCCGCCTGGGAGTCGCGCCTAGTCGCCCGCCTAGGCGTTTTTTTAGGGTTGGCCGACCCGACTTGGTATAGTCGAGCGGTCCAAGTCGGATAAGCCGACTTGTCCAACGAAATCGTGCGGGTCGGGTGTCTAGGCGCGGGTCGGTCAATGGGTCGGTCAACAAGTCAGCTTTGTAAGTAAAAAAATAGATTTTCAAACGGCGCCAAAAGGCCTCATTCCAAACACGTGCGTGCGTGATGCGTCCATTCATATTCCACTCAGGATACAATATATTGTCCGTATTCAATTCATACAGAGACATAAACAAATTAGTTTCTCAGTCACAACTCACAAGCAACAGCCAGGGATTCGGACACGTGCACGTGCGAACCCCTCTTAAAATGTGAACTTGCGAACTCAACAACAACATGACACGTGTCGCGTTTAGAAATGCTCATTTTTTTTCCCCACCAAGTTCATTAATTTAATTTTTCCCGCTTCGTTTCAACTCTGATTTAATTTTTTTTTGCGCCAATATTCTTATTTTTTCAAGAGCTTTCTAACAAGTAGTGGATTGCATATATTTTGATGTGTTTTTGAATACGTGTGTGGATGTGTGAATATGAGTGCGAAAAATGTGATGTGTTTTTGCAAATTTAGTGTATATGGTTTGCGGATTTAGTGTATATGTTTTGCGGATTTAGTGTATATGGTTTGCGAATTTAGTGTGTTTTGCAAATTTAGTGTATATGGTTTGCGGATTTAGTGTATATGGTTTGCGAATTTAGTGTAATTTTCACACTTTTGTATGCAATAACGTTGGTCTTGGCCACCTGAATGTATCCAACATTATAGATTGAGCAATAATAGGCAAAAATGGGATATGAAGTCTAAATCAATAATCCAGAGAAGAAGTTACTTACTTGGTTGCCCAACTTGAGTACAACATAAGTGTTAGATGATATAATGTAGTGTAATACCTTGTCATATAATGACACATAGGATGTATATTTATATATATTAGCAGTTATACAATGCTTCAACATAACTACATCATAACTACAATTATAACTTACAATAACTATAATATAACTGCTAATAATAAGGATCACTGCTCTTGAAATCTCTAATAGCAAGCTTTTTTCCTTGGACAACAACTACTTTCAGCAACCCCACAGTCTCCTCCATCATGTTATACCAAAATCTACATAGTCATATTTGTGAATTGAATCAGTACCAAAAGACTCTAGTCTTCAAAACACAAACATAAAGCAAATCCAAGACTCCAAAAGAAGCTACTTTAGGAAGAAATTAAAACTGGGTTTAGTTCCAAGAGATGAATTTGTAACATGGTATCAAACTACCATCATAAAAACATGAATTAAAGCTGAAATCAACAATATCTAAGTTGTAACATGGTATCTAGCAATCAATTCAAGTTAGGTTATTGCATACAAAAATGTGAAAATTACACTAAATCCGTAAACCATATACACTAAATCCGCAAACCATGTACACTAAATTCGCAAACCATATACACTAAATCCGCAAACCATATACACTAAATTTGCAAAAACACATCACACTTTTCGCACTCATATTCACACATCCACACACGTATTCAAAAACACATCAAAATATATGCAATCCACTACTTGTCAGAAAGCTCTTGAAAAAATAAGAATATTGGCGCAAGAAAAAATGAAATCGGAGTTGAAACGAAACGGGAAAAATCGAATTAATAAACTTGATTATAACAAAAAAGGGGGCATTTTCTAAGCGCGACACATGGCGCAATCTGGTTGAGTTCGCATGTTCACACCGTAATTCATGGTTCGAACTATATATAGGGGAACAATCAAGTACAAACCTCATCTTAGATCAGAACATAGAACTAATCTACACCATTCAATATAGCAAATCAAGGGCTAAGATTTTTGATAAATTCTGATTCCAAAATATGTTCACGCGCATTGTTTGTGGGTATTTTCGGGAAAAAAAAAAGTTGGAATCGTAAAATACAAGTGGGAAATCGAAATTGGCTGCTATTTTCGGTTTTTTTTCCACCAAGTTTACTATTTTGATCTTTCCCGCTTCGTTTCAACTCCGATTTAATTTTTTCTTGCTCCAATATTTTTATTTTTCCAAGAACTATCTATCAAGTAGCATATTGAATATTTTTTGAAGCAAGAAAAAAAAGATTTACTCAAACAAACAAAAAAATAAACGAAATTAATGTATGTTTTGTAATTTTCAGTTGTATGTGTACGATAAACCTAATGTATGTTTATAGGAGCTAAAACTCAATGTATGTTCTTGTCATTTTCATTTGTATGTGTATGCTAAACTTAATGTATGTTTTTATGTTTTCGCAACTGCATATGTGTAAGCTAAACTTAATATATGTTCTTTCCATTTTCATTTGTATGTGTAAGCTGAACTGAATGTATGTTTTTTCAAATGCATTTGTATATATAGTACCCATAACTTTTCACTTTACAACATAAACATACATTAAGTTTAGGGTACACATACAACTGAAAATTACAAAACATACATTTATTTCGTTTATTTTTTTTGTTTGAGTAAATCGTTTTTTTTCTTGCTTCAAAACGTATTCAATATGCTACTTGATAGATAGGTCTTGGAAAAAGAAAATTATTGGCACAAGAAAAAATTAAATCGGAGTTGAAACGAAGCGGGAAAGATCAAAATAGTAAACTTGGTGAAAAAAAAGTCGAAATTACCCTCAAATTCGAAATTAAAACCAATTTCAGCATATTTTTATGCGTTTTTATGCGCGTGTAGTTAAAATTGGAAAACAAATCTCATCCATCCAAATATTTTAAAGGATGAGATTAGTTCTACGTTCTGACCAATTTGTGAGGTTTGTACCTGATTGTTATCCTATATATATATATATGTATATATATATATATATATAAGAGCAATCAGGTGCGAACCACCTGATTTGGTGCGAACATGCGCACTGCGTGATGGCCGTCCGATGTGAGTTTCGCGATGGCGCAGATTTGAACGCGTCATCAGTGGCACACGTCGTAAATAAGTCGCGCGTGGGATTCATTTTAACTGATTTGCTATGGTTCGGGGGTATAAACGTACTTTTATCTACCCATTCGCGCAGAAACGTTTCGTGCTCACCAAAACACTTGCAGAATCGAGTTTTTAGCGAAACGAACATTTCGGAATCTGATTTTTTGAGCTTCCATTGCCTTGATATTCGTCTTCTGCGCGATTTCGAAGTGACTTTCAATAGTTCATTGTGGTGAGTTACAATTTTTGGTGTTTTTAGGGTTTTGATTCAATCTTGTTCGTTTGGTTATTTAGCTTTTTGATTATAGTAATCCGTTTGTAGAGAATGAAGAACAAGGTTGTTGAATATACAACATTCTGCAACAGGGACACCGAATCAGGTAATTTGAGAATATAGTGTTTGTAGTTTGCGGATTTTTTATAGGTGCTATGTTTTCAGAGTGCTTGTGTTTTGCTTTTAGTGTACACCATTTCAACTGAATATTGAAATACCATGAAATTATTCAACTATGAGATGATTTTGATCTACTTTTGAGGAAAACCAAGTTGTTGGTTGAGGTTTTGGGGTTTCTGTGTTGCGAGTATCTTGTTTTGCGGACATTGTTTTTCTGTTTTGCGAATAATGAATTTATGTTTTGCGAGTATTCTTTACCTAATTTGCGGATAAAGAATTTATGTTTTGCGAGTGTGCGCACTCTGGTTTGAGAAACAGTTTTGAATAATCCTGCATTTGATATGTGCGTAGGTTTATTGTATGCAAATATGCACATTTTGGTTTGCAGATGTGTTTTGTAGTTGATGCATACCCTGTTATTGATTGACTTGTTTTGATAATATGCTTTACCTTGTTTGCGGATAGTGAATATATGTTTTGCGAATTAGCTATATGTAGTTGCGGATATTGAATTTATGTTTGCGAATATATAGTATCTTGTTTGCGGGCACTGTTTTTCTTTCTTGCGAATATTTAATGTTTTTGTATATTGTCTGTTTTGCTTAAATGCTAACCCTTGTTTGCGAATTATAGATAAAACTCCGGATACAGTGGTACCTCTTCTTTTAATGGATAGACCATCCACAAAGGCTGATGTTGGTGAAGGAAATACGACTCTTGCTAATATGTTGAAGGAGCAGAAGTCTATTAACAATAAAAATAAACGAAGACTTTCAATTAAGAAGAAGAAGGTAGTTGAGGTTCGTGAATGTCTCGATGTAGCTGTCCGACCTGCTAAAGCCGGAAAGAAGAGAGGTGGAGAATTAGCTGTTGAGAAGAAGAATGTTAAGCGCACCAAGGGTTGTGAGTCTGATAGAGTTGTCCCGTTATCTGATAAGGTTGGCGTGGATGATATTTTGAAGACCAGGTCATCTCCAAAGAGATTGGTTGAGTTGGTGGAGAGTTTGAATAAACACCAACAAGAAGCAGTGCGGGAAATTGGGTTTGGGCACATTCTTCATTTGGCTGTGAAGATCATTCCAAGCAAGATTGGATACTACATGGTGTCTAAGTATAACCACCTTAGCTCATCATTGGAATTGCCAGATGCCAAATTGCGTATCACAGAGAATGAAGTGCATGAAACTTTGGGCATTTCAAATGGTGTGCGCGACGTCATAGTCGATAAGTGGGCCACCCTGTGCACTGATGAACTTAAATTGTGGCAGCGGCAGTTCGATACAAAAGACAAAGGCGAGATCAAGCGTCTTATCACCAGTAAGCAGTTGGTTGATCAGATGAAGACGCAACTTCAAGGGGGAGATGATTTCAAAAGAAACTTCATGATGTTGTTTGTGACTTGCATGATCGATTCGGGGAATGAGGGTTATGTGAATCAGTCATGCTTTCGTTCTATTGTTGATGTATCTCATATACAAGATTTTAATTGGTGCAAGTTTTTAGTCAAGAAACTTGTGGATACAAAAAAAATCTGGTTAAAACAACCCGAAGGTTCAAAGAGTTTTTCTGGATCAATAACTCTCTTGTTGGTACGTTTTTTTTTTCATTTTAATGTGTTGTATTTTATATTTAATAAACTCTTATGTTATATTCATGTGACATGTCTTTTTCTTTCAATGATGCAGTTGTTTTATCTTGATCGTGTTGAAGTCAGCACGTGTGAGGTTCCTAGGGCGTGGCCGTCTTTGATTGGATGGAATACTGCATTGGTGAATAGAAGAGTCGGTGATGAATTACAGTGTGAGGCATTTGTAATGGGTCACATACGGAGGGAGGGTCCTCCACGTGTTAGGGAGGAAGAGAATGTTGCTCAGCATCCACCCCTAACGTAAATAGGGATAATGAAATTGGTGATAGAAATTGTGGAGATCCGCCGGTCCCGAATACCCTCCCCCCCTTTTCATAGTGAAAGGGGTTCTGCAGAGGTATTCTATTATTTAATTTATTTTTTTGTGGGGGAATTATGTTTTTCAAATATACAGTGAGGTTTATTGATTGACTTGTTTTTTTGCGGATAATGAATATATGTTCTGCGAATATGCTTTACCTAGTTTGCGGATAGTGAATTTATGTTCTGCGAACAGTGAATATATGTTCTGCGAATAGTGAATATATGTTCTGCGAATAGTGAAATGGTTTTTGCGGATAGTGCATATATGTTTTGCGAATATGCTTTACCTAGTTTGCGGATAGTGAATTTTTGTTTCGCTAGTATGGTTTAACTAGTTTGCGGATAGTGATTATATGTTTTGCGAGAGTGCGCACTCTAGTAGGAACAGTTTTAAAATATGCACATTTTGGTCTGCAGATGTGTGTTTTAGTTGATGCATACTCTGTTATTGATTGACCTTTTTGCTAATATGCTTTACCTAGTCTACGGATAGTGAATATATGTTTTGCAAATATGCTTACCCTGTTTGCGGATTGTGAATTTATGTTTTGCGTGTATGCTTTACCTAGTTTGCGGATAGTGATTCTTTGTTTTGCGAGTATGCACACTCTGGTTTGCGAAACAGTTTTGAGTATTTGCTGCATGTGATATATGCGTAGGTTTATTGTGTGCAAATATGCACATATTGGTTTGAAGATGTGTTTTGTAGTTGATGCATACCCTATGTTTTATTTGTTTGCATTTAATCACATTAACATGCTTCTTTTTATCGTATTCAGAGGATTGCAGAAAGGTTTCGAATAGCAGGGAATAAGGTTGCAGAAGATTTTTTGGAATGGCATCAGTTGTTGGTTGAAGGGCATATCGCTGATCCCAATACTGAGTGTTTCAAGACAATGTCAACCCTGTTTGATGGTTTGACCGGGAAAAAAAATCCCAAAGATGCCATGCCTGACACACAAAGTGTGTTGCTGTCACAAGACTCATGGTTTAATCTACCCGGGGTTATTGAGACCATTGAGAAATTGATTGAAGCAGCAACACGTGTTGGGGAAGGGTACAAAGGAAGAGAGAAGCCACCTGCTCGTGCCGTTACTCCACCATCGTTCAGACTTCTTTCACCATCCCAAAAATCGCATGCCAAAGTTCTTTCACCATGCCCTGCTGGATCCACTACATTGTCAAGCCCTGAATGCGATAATGTGGTTCGGAAATTGTTCGCAAGTAATGATGCAGCCCTTGTGGATAATATTGTTGCAGAACAAACTGAGCCAGAAAAAAATAACAGTGTTGGCGATGAGTTTGACGCTATTTCTGTTGCTTATGGTATTGAGAAGGAAGCTTGTGACATGGTTGTTGATAATCCAATCGCGGAATGTGAACTCCCGATGTTGTTAACAAAGATGATTGTTGGGCTCTTGTAGTGGAATCAGACCCACTTACTATAGAAGGCAGTTAAGGAAATGTCAACGGGTCTCCGTCTGTCAATGACTTTTGTCAGACACTTCAAGAGCAACCCGAGCCACTCAATATAATTGTTGTCGAAAAAAATGTCAACAATGATCCACCTGTTAATCAAGCTTGCAAGACTCAACCCCTGCCACTTGTTACTGCACGGTTGAACAAAATATCAATCGTGCTATTGGTGGGAAAGAGGTCTCTGAGACAGTTGACCAGAATCCTGAACTTGCAATAGCAAGATTTCGTGAATCCATAGTGCAACGCCCTGCTGTCATACCTCTTCCTGATAAAAAAAGGGCCCATGCATGCTTTTAAGAAGTTGACTGATGGTGTTGGTCATGTGGAGTCTGGCTCAATTATTGATCCACCGAAGAACAGAGGTCCCGCTCGTGCACCAGGTAAGAAAGGCCCCACTGCTGTCCCCGAGAAGGAATTACCCCGTACTGTTGCAGCAAAAAAAGCTCAAGGTGGTGTTAAGAAAAATCCCCCTGTTGTTAAGAAACCTGCTGCAAGTGGCAATAGTTTTACGTCAATTGGGTGTAGCAAGGCATCTATATTATGGGAAACCCCAGTCAAACACCCTTTACCTCGTTTGATTGCACTGTCTAAATTTCTGTGTTCTCCGTACGTTGATCGTCAAACAGATTATTGGTCTGATCTTCAAGAGGTTGAGGGTTGTGTTGCTGATTGGGTGCTGGATAAAAGCAAAAACGAGGATTGGTAAGTAAAATATGTTTTTTCCCTCATCCTGTGTGTTATAGTTGTTTTGCAAAGACATTGAATAGGCTTTTCTCTCTATGAATGCAGTGATTTTATGTTTGAGTGCTCTGATAATTATATTACTAAGGGGGGCTTTAATTCTTTCAATACCGATGCATGGATTGAAGTGGAAACCATTAATGGGTGGTGTCACTATCTGAATCATCTGGAAACTATCAAGAGTGATTCATCACCTAACCAGTTCTTCTTTTCAGCTACTCTTAGTGTAATCATAGTTTGCACAATTTTTTTTTGTTGATTACATTTATAGTTTGAATTATTTTAATATGTTTTTTTTATTAATATTTTTATTTTGTAGGCTACGCTTTCGGAACATAAAAAAGATGTAGCTTTTGAAGAAATTTTCAAGATTGAAACTAAGGAGTTCCCTTCTTTTTCATGGAGGAAGTTGGACTTGGTAAGTATAATACATGGTTGGTTTTAGAATATTCAATATGTTGGTTGCGGTTAAGGTTTGTATGTTTTGCGTCTATACGCACCCTTGGTTGAGAAATAACGTTTACCTGTTTGAGACACGCAATATCTGGTTTGAGGGTATAGATTCTCTTGTTTGCGAATATACTCTATCAAGTTTGCGGATAATGAATACATGTTTTGTAATAACCACTCCCGGTCAACGCCAGTCAAACCTGCGAAAAACAGGAAAATTTAAATTTTTTTAAGACTGACAGTTAAGTGAACCTAAAATGACCCCGAGTGTCATACCGGACTTAAGTTGACCCCGTAATTGACCAAAGTGAGTTCCGGGGGACTCAGGGCAACTTTCTGATCAATTTGGGAAATGTTGACTTTTCGCTGGAAAAGTCAACCGAGCGACGTTTTGGTCCATTCGAGGACCGTTTTGGATCCAAAAAGCTTAGCCGTCGTCGCAGCGGTCATAGTTAAGCCATTTCCTTGTAGCCCGCCAAGTTTCGTGATTTCTTGGGAAAAGTGCCCGTTCGGGGCCCGAAACGTCCGTTTTTCGCGAAACTGAGTGGTAAATATCAACTAGATATTTTCCAAAAGGTGTGGGACCCACCTTGACACTTGTCCTAATTATGGTGGTGTTAGTTTTGGGGGGAAAGTGTGTGGTGAGCAAGACATGGCCGGCCACACCTAATTAAAAAGAAAAAAAAAGAGAATTTTAGTTAGTTGATTAAATTAGAAAGAGAAGAGAGGGTTTAGAGAGAGAAGGAGAAGGAGAAGAAGAGAGAGGGTTGAGAAGCTAGGGTTTTGAGGATTATCGAGCCTTTGGATCGTAGCAATTATTAGAAAAGCATGATACGGGATCGTAGCAATTATTAGAAAAGCCTGATACGGGATTGTAGCGTTTAAGAGAAAAGCATGTGACACTTAGTAGTGTCGTAGGAGTAGAGAACTTAGCGTTATTAGAATTACTGGAGGCATATGACCATGCCCGGAGGTTGATTGCGAACTTATCGAGATTAGGAGTACTGGAGGCATATGACCATGGCCGGAGGTTGTTTGTGAAACTGTTGATATTAGGACTGTTGGAGGCTTTGGTTAAGCCAGAGGTTGATTGTTTATTTGGTGTCTTGGGTGGCCTTGAGAGCCCGTGTTTTAGTGTTGAGTCTTGGGTGGCCTTGAGAGCCCGTGTACTAAGGTTTGTGTCTTTGGCTGGCCTGACCGAGTTAGAGTCTCGGGGGAGGGGGGGGGGGGTTGCAAGCATTCTTTAGCTGGCTTACGAGTTAGAGTCTCAGTAAGTTGCGAGCGTGTTTTATTGTTGAGTCTTGGGTGGCCATGAGTGCCCGTGGGGTTGTTGAACCCGTGTCTTTATCTTTGGTGTTTTAGCTAGCTTATGAGTTAGAGTCTTGGTAAGTTGCAAGCGTGGTTTTATCGTTGAGTTTTGGGTGGCCATGAGTGCCCGTGGGGTTGTTGAACCCGTGTCTTTACTATTGGTGGTTTGAGTGGCCGTGAGTGCCTGTGGGGCTGTTGAGTCCGTGTTGTACCGTTGGTGTGTCTTGGGAGGCCGTGAGTGCCTGTGGGGCTGTTGAGTCCGTGTTTTAATGTTTGTGTGTCTTGGGAGGCCGTGCGTGCCTATGGGGCTGTTGAGTCCGAGTTTTACTATTGGTGTCTTGGTGGCCATGAGTGCCTGTGAGTGTTGAACCTGTGTTGTTACTGGTTGTTGAACTTGCTTGTGATTGTGATTGTGATTGTGTTTGTGGTTACCTGAGGTTGGGGGCCCGCTTCATGAAACGGGGGTCCACGAGCACACGCGTCTGCATGTTCAGACGGGGTAGGGGCCCCGCCTGCCAATAAAGGGGTCCTGGCCGCGCGTGTGTGGTTTGGGTTTGTGAGCATTCTTTGGCTGGCTTACAAGTTAGAGTCTCGGTAAGTTGCAAGCATTCTTTGGTTGGCTTACGAGTTAGAGTCTCGGTAATTTGCAAGCATTTTCCGGCTGGCTTACGAGTTAGAGTCTCGGTAAGTTGCAAGCATTCTTGGGTTGGCCTGACCGAGTTAGAGTCTCGGGAGGGTGTGAGCATTCTTGGCAGCTGGTTTGCGATCCTTGGTGATCTTGTTTGGTGTGCGATCCTTTGTGATCTTGTTTGGTGTTGCGTACTTTCTTTTGAGTCCTTGGAAGAGGTTGTCAATGGTTGTGTCGGGTCTACTTTACGTGTCAGGGTGTCGAGTTGGTCAAGAAAGGTAACTGTGGGTGTAGGTTCAGTCAGAGTACTTGGGTTGGGGATGGTGTTCCCCGGTGCTGAGTTGTTGTTGGTGTTACCTGCTTTGTCTGCTAATTATGCCGTAGTCAGTCTGTTATCCGTGGTGGTGAGCGAACGCTCACCCCTAGCTGCTTTTCCGACAGGTACTGTTCGTGGGACGGACTAGGTGAGCTCTCGAAGCTTGTGGAGCTAGGAGCGGAGTCCGAGTTTTGTCTTTTGAGTCTAGTGACGGATACGTTGTACTTTTGTCCACGTGTTGGGACGTATTTTAAGTTGTAAATATTATTTTGTTGAACTAAACTGGTATTTTAAAGTGATTTAATGAAAACAGGTTTCAAGTGTTTTTAGGTTTTTAAAACGTTCGCGTCCCGAGTTCAGTTTACTGAAATTGGGGCGTGACATGTTTTGCGGATATGCGCACCCTGGTTTGAGAAACAGTTTCCCTGGGTTGCTGATAATGAAAATGTAGTTTGCTGATAGTGAATATGTGTTTTGCTGATATAGTAGTGAATGATTGTATTATATAAACCAATTTATCCATTATATTAATATGCTGATGGATTTTATATATTTTCTACAGGTTTTCATAGTTGCTTTTAAGAGCAATCACTACACACTCTTATGCATCGACATGAAGAACGGAAATTCAGATATTATTGACAATGTGAAAGGAACGGTTGATGACGATATTCGTTATGAAAAAATTCACTATACATTGGTACGTATTCTTTTCTCATTGAGTATGTGTTTGATTACTGTCTATCTATTCATTTCTGTTTTTATTTATTTTTCTTTGGTGTTTTTGTGTTGCGTAGAGGTCTAAAATTTGCAAGGTCATATCAAAAACTGATAAAGCTCTAGCTCAGAAAATTTTCAAAGGTAAGATTGATCGGTTCCATGTACCATGGGAATCTAACGACAATCATATGGATTGTGGGGTTATGCTATGTGGCACATGGAATCGTATCTTGGCAATGGGAATTGGGCAGGAGAATTGGCCGTTAATGATGTAAGTTAAACCAACAATTATTTCTTTGTCAGTATATAGGAATGAGTATAGATTTGATCTTTAAATTTTGATTTTGTAGGCTGCACAAATCGAATTATTGAGGAAAAGATTCCTCTTTAAGTTGGTCACATTTGAGAAGAACAGCCTGTGGGTAGGAATTGAGGAGAATATCAAAGATTATTTCAAAAAGAAGAAGGCAACATTCAAATTTAGTGTCAAATATAAAGCCTTATTACCATGCAAACGTCATAAAGCTTAGTGAATTACTCTTTTTGATTACTGGTGTTTGTTTTCAGAAACGACAATTTTTTTGTTTGAGAATTTATGATATATTGTTTGAGAATAATCTGTGTACTATTTTCAGAATTTATAAGATCTTTTGTTTCTGAATATGTTGTATTTTAGGATAAACAAGTTGTTGGTTGAGGTTATGTGTTTTCTGTTTTGCGAATGTATAGTGTCTAGTTTGCGGGGTACTATTTTTCTGTTTTGCGAAGAGGCAATCCTTGGTTTGCGAAACTGGGGTTCCTCTGTTGGTTGAGGTAATGTGTTTTCTGTTTTGCGAATATATAGTGTCTAGTTTGCGTGTACTATTTTTCTGTTTTGCGAATAGATAATCCTTGGTTTGAAAACTGGTTTCCTTGTTGGTTGAGGTCATGTGTTTACTGTTTTACGAATATACAGTGTCTAGTTTGCGGAACTATTTTTCTGTTTTGCGAATAGTCAATCCTTGGTTTGAGAAAGTGGGGTTCCTTGTTTCAGATTATGCAATATGTTGGTTGAGTTTCAGTATTGTATGTTCTGCGGGATATACGTAACGTGGTTTGCGGAATAATGTTTACATATTTGAGATATGCAATGTTTGGGGGTTGAGGTTTTGGATTGTCTTGCACGAAGAATACACTGTAGTTCTGTTTGATTTAACAATGATAAGATATGCCTTAATATGTTTGTAACTTCAGTAATTTTTGTTCTGAGAATAATCATGTCTTGGTTAACGAATATAACCATACGTGTTTGAGAATACAGAACATGTCGTTTGCTAATTAAATATAGGTGACATCTCAGTGAAAAACAGATACTAGTCATACATTCACTGAGAAACCAAGTTTTCAAAAGACAACACAAAAACATCAAAAGACGATTGACATTATAATAGGGAAAATATAACTACATCCTTCTTGTGTCGGATGTGCCCTAGTCCAGTTCTACCTCAATTGTTTTGAAGAAGTCCCGAATCTTTTCCAGTGTCGCCATCATCTTGTCCCTATCTTCCTTGTGCTTTTCAATTGAGTTGCTCATGTCAAGCACTTGCAGTTCATTGGCAAGGCTTTCCACCTTCTCCTGCATCAGCAAAAAGTGGATCTGGCATAGTGCCAACCTTATTTTGCGTAACTGCATTTTAGACTGCAAAGCGGCTTCCTCTCTGGTACGTTCCATAGCTTCTGCGGTACAAACGTTTCCTTCCCCTCTGGTGCGTTTCCTGTTTGGGGTCATCGCTTTTGCAGACTGGTGGTTTGAAGTTATTTGAGAAGAGAATTTTAAATTGAAAGAGAGTTGTAGGGTTCAGTGATATAGGGGTGGGGGTATTTATAGTTGAATTCTTGCGGTGGCATTATCGTTATTATGTTTAAAGTAGAGTTCTAATTATAGACAGATTAGTTAACTAATAATAATTCCGTAAAACATATACCTTATTTTCGCAATCCGTATCTCATAATTCTCAAACTAAATGCTAATTTACGTGTATCGGTATGTGATACTGTAAGATATTGTAGAGGACACGTGTCAATCGTTGCGAAAATTAGACGTATCATGTAATCGATATGATTTCAAAATCAGACGGTTAAGTTTTCACGGTTATATTTCATCATTAGTAAAATCCCAATCGAATGCACGAAGATCTTACCGCATTTAATGCGTTGGTAAGTCTTATCGCACTTGGTATTTGCGGATAAGGACTTGTAGTTTGCGGATACAGAGATCCTTGTTTGCTGATATATAGATCCTCGTTTGCGGATACGATCTTGTTGTTTGCGGATACTATTATTATGTTTCGCGAATTTAATTATGGACTGTAGTTTTCGGATATGCCCTAGTTGTTTGCAAACATGTTAGCATTTCAGTAATTTTCGTTTTGCGAACAATCATGTTCTCTTTTACGAAATTAAAAATACGTCTTCGAGAATACATAATATGTCTTCTGCAAATTTATATAGATTACTTTAACAGTAGAATAGGTA
Source organism: Erodium maritimum (assembly GCA_963921825.1). Taxonomy (NCBI): domain Eukaryota; kingdom Viridiplantae; phylum Streptophyta; class Magnoliopsida; order Geraniales; family Geraniaceae; genus Erodium; species Erodium maritimum. The sequence goes on along the minus strand of OY997593.1, from coordinate 34,851,011 downwards.
GATACTAAACATCATTTCATTGAGAAAACAAGTGTTCAAAACACAAAACAAAAACATCAAAAGATGATTGACATGATAATAGTGAAAATATAACTACATCCTTCATGGGCCGGATGTGCCTTCGTCTTCTGCTATCACCATGCTTTTGATGAAATCCTGAATCTGTTTCAGTGCCGTCATCATCTTGTCTCTATCTTCGTTAGGCTTTGCAGTCCCGTTCCTCATGTCTAGCACTTCCAGATCATGGATAAGGTTTACCACCTTCTCCTCCATCAGAAAAAAGTGGCATTGGATTAGTGCCAACTTTACTTTGCGAATCTCCATTGCCGTATCCAGAGCCGCTTGCTCCATCTCACGCATCTTCTTAGAACGTTCCTGTGAAGACCGCTCCAGTTAAAAACGGTTTAAGTTTTAGGTTCTGTTCGATCGGAACGTCGAGGTTGGTTTTTGGGTTTAATTTTTAGTTCGTTAAAAAAAAAAATTGAATCAGTTTTAAAAGAAGAAGAAAAAAAAAGGGAAAGCTGGACCAGACAGACTCGCGGGCCGGCCAGGCCAGGCTGACCCTCTCTCGCGTTGGGCCACGAAGCCCTGTGGCTCGCGAAGCCCGTTTACACATCCAGGCCCGCACCATAAATACCCCAATTCTAGGGTTTTAACTCATTTCAGTTCCTCAGCGCCGTTCTTCTTCCCCCTCGAAACCCGACTACCTCTCCTTCTCCATCCCGAGTTGCGCCTCTCCTCTCCGTCCGCCATCGCCGACCTCCCGTTCAGGCGTGTCTTCCTCGTACCCCTCAGGCCTCCTTCTCCCTCGTCCCCACGCCACCACGTCACCGAGCCCTCTCATCTCTCCAGACCGGTTCTCCGGCCACGACCCACTCCTCCCTCTCTTGCTCCCTTTTTTCCGTCCAGCTTTCGAAACCGCCTCCGTCGCTGTCGTCCGAGTTCCCTTTCTCCGTCGCCCCACAGTCGTGCATCCGAGCCCGCCGCCGCCTTCTTCGTTCTCGATCTCCCTCGTCCACGACCGCCTCTGCCACCAGGCCATCTCCCCACGGCATCTTTCACCTTTTACGGTGAGAAACGCTAAACCGTGAAGCCCCGACCGGTTTATCACCGCCGGTGGTGGGAATCTGACCGGCGTCTCCCTCTTTCCCTTTCTGCTTTCCTTTTTGTTCTTTTTCGATCTCTTCGTTTGGATCTAAAACGAACTGGTTGGATCTCGGTTTTTCTGGGCAGATATGTTTTAAGTTGACCAAAATCAGTTGAGTTAAACAAAAAGGAAAAGAATCAGTTTTTGAATCAAAAGGAAAGAAATTGAAAACGAATTTCAGATTTGAGCTAAAAAGGGTTATTTTTATGAGGTTTATTATGTTGACTGAACGGGACGTTAAATCGGATTAGAACGGGACAAAAACGGAACGGAGAATTGGACCTCGGGAACCGTGCTCGGATCCGTGCCTTGGGATCCGTGCCTCGGAAAACGTGCATCGAGTTTTGAGTTCGGTGCGCGAGTTCTCGAACCCGATTTGTCGTAAACCCGCTTTTAGCCCGCTCGAGTTTAAAAGACAAATGATTTAAACTGGACAAATCGTAATCTTTAACCTAACGGTGGAACCGTTATTAATTATGGCTTTCGTGTTATCTTTAGCGTCTGGCTTCGATCGAAGTGAAGCCCGGAGGTAGCGAGCCAGAACGTCAGCAGCTAGGAAACATAGCGGTTGCTCTTCAGTTGAGGTAGGGAAAAGTAGTCGGATCTCGGCCATGACTAGGGAAAGTTAACAGTAGAAATTGCATGTGACACTGGGGTGTCGTGGGTTGAGTAGGTTAGCGAATATTAGAACTGCATGATACGGGATTGTAGCATTTAAGAGAAAAGCATGTGACACTTAGTAGTGTCGTAGGAATAGAGAACTTAGCGATAATTGAATTACTGGAGGCATATGACCATGCCCGGAGGTTGTTTGTGAAACTAGCGATCTTAGGACTGTTGGAGGCATCGTTTATGCCGGAGGTTGTTGTGCGTTATCTATTGTTGAGTTTGGGTGGCCTTGAGAGCCGTGTTAATTGTTGTTGAGTTTGGGTGGCCTTGAGAGCCCGTGTTAATTGCTGTTGAGTTTGGGTGGCCTTGAGAGCCCATGTCAATTGTTGTTGAGTTTGGGTGGCCTTGAGAGCCCGTGTTAATTGTTGTTGAGTTTGGGTGGCCTTGAGAGCCCGTGTTAATTCTCGTCGAGTTTGGGTGGCCTTGAGAGCACGTGTTAATTGTTGTTGAGTTTGGGTGGCCTTGAGAGCCCGTGTTAGTTGTTGTTGAGTTTTGGGTGGCCTTGAGAGCCCGTGTTACTATTGCTGAGTCTTGGGTGGCCATGAGAGCCCGTGTTGTCGTTTTGGTGTTTTAGGTGGTCGTGAGTGCCCGTGGGGTTGTCGAGCACGTGAGTTACCATTGGTGGTTTTGAGTGGCCGTGAGTGCCCGTGGGGTCGTTGAGCCGTGAGTTACTGTTGGTGTATCTTTGGAGGCCGTGAGTGCCTGTGGGGCTGTTGAGTCCGTGTTTTAGGGTTGGTGTCTTGGGTGGCCATGAGTGCCTGTGGAGTGCTGAACTTGTGTTGTTGCTGTTTGTTGAACTGTGTTTGTGATTGTGATTGTGGTTACCTGAGGTTGTGGGCCCGCTTCATTAAACGGGGGTCCTCGATCACACGCGTCTGCACGTTCAGACGGGGTAGGGGGCCCGCCCGTCAGTAAAGGGGTCCTGGCCGCGCGTGTGTGGTTCGGGGTTGTGAGTGCGAAATGTCGACAGCCTGATCCGACTTTGTGTCGATGAACTGCAACAGGTCGACCGCCTGACCTGATGAGATCGGTAAAGGGCGTGAGGGAGGTTACTGAGCAGCTGGTTTGCGATCCTTTGTGATCTTGTTTGGTGTGCGTTCCTTTGTGATCTCGTTTGGTGTGCGTTCCTTTGTGATCTGGTTTGGTGTTGTGTAGCTTTCTGTCGTGTCCCTGGAGGAGGTCGTCGATAGTTGTGTCGGGTTTACATTACGAGTCCGAGTGTTGAGTCTGTTGAGGAAGGTAACAGGTCAGGTGTCAGTTGAGTACTTGAGTTGGGGATTGTGGTCCCGGTGTTGGGTTTGGTTTTTGTGTTACCGGCATTGTCTGCTAATTATGCCGTAGTCAGTCTGTTATCCGTGGTGGTGAGCGAACGCTCACCCCTAGCTTCTTTTCCTACAGGTACTTGTCGCAGGTCGGACTAGGTGAGCTTCCGAAGCTTGAAGAGCTAGGAGCGAGAGTCCGGGTTACTTTTAGTCTAGCGACAGATACCTCGCTTTTTGTCCGCTTGTGGGACGTTTTATTTTGAGTTGTAATTATCCTTTTGTTGAACTAAACTGGTATTGTAAAGTGTTTTAATGGAATTGGTTTCAAAGTGTTTTCTTATTTTAAACGTTCGCGTCCCGAGTTCGGTTTACTGAAATTGGGGCGTGACAGTTCCTCTAAGGTACGTTCCATAGCTTCTTCGGTGCAAACGTTACCTTGAACTCTGGTGCGTTTCCTGTTGGAGGCCATCTCTTTTGCAGATCTGGTGGTTTGAAGTTATTAGAGAAGAGATTTTGAAATTGAAGGAGAGTTCTAGGGTTAAGTATTATAGGGGTGGGGGTATTTATAGTTGAAATCTTGCGGTGGCATTATCGTTATTTTGTTTAAAGCAGAGTTCTAATTATATATTTATTAGTTAACTGATAAGGATTCTGCAAAACATATATCTTATTTTCGCAATCCATAACTCATAATTCTCAAATTAAATGCGAATTTACGTTTATCGGCGTGTGATACGATAAGATCTTGTAGAGGACACGTGTCAGTCGTTACCCAAAATCAGATGGTATGATTTCAAAATATGACGGTTAAGTTTTCACGGTTACATTCCATCATTACCAAAATCCTCCTTGAATGCACCAAGATCTTATCGCATTTAATGCGTTGTTAAGTCTTTTCACCGCCGTTTGGTTTAGTTTAAATCAATTTTTTAACCCTACAAATCATGTCATCATAGACCATTTTTTTAATTAAGTCATGTCACCATATAGAAAGTACTGTAGTAGCGGCGAGGAAGAGGTAACTTCAAAGAGACGAAGGGTTATTTCACATGGTGATGAAGAGGATTGCCCTATTATCATCAGTGACGATGACGATGATGAGAAAGAGGAGGATAAAGAAAATGTGGAGGAAGACGATGATGGGTATAATGGTGATGTTGAAGAAGATGATGATGATGAGGAAAAGGAAGAAGAAGATTATGGTTATAATGGTGATGTTGAAGAGGATGAAGAAGAACATGATGATGTTGATGAAGACGAAGAAGAAGAATACTCGGAGAATGAAGATTGATGAATGTAACTTATGTGACAAGTTCTTTCAGTTTTAGGAAATAGGACTCTCTGTTTGTGAATATAGAACTTATTTTTTTGGGTATTCATATATGGCCTTGTAGTTTGCGGATACAGAGATCCTGTTTTGCTAATATTGTTATTTTGTTTCTCTTAACATGTTGTTTGCGGATACGGACTTGTAGTTTGCGGATTCATATATACTGGTTTGCTTATATTGTAAATTTGCTCCTCCTAACTTGTTGTTTTCGAATACTGTGATTAAGTTTCGTGCCTATTATTATTGACTTAAAGTTTCGAATACAGAGATTCTGGTTTGCGGATACAGATATCATGGTTTGCTGATACTTATATTCTGTTTCGCGTGTAACACAAATCATGGAATCATACATAACTTGAAAGCGAAATATAAATGTATTTAAGGAAAAATATTTTGTTATTGATTAATAAGATTTGGTTAAGAACAGATAAAGGGAAACAAAAGAGACTAGGGTTTGCTATGCCTATACCACTAGTTTCTTAGCTTTGTTCACCGCTATGATCACTTCGGTTATCTTCCTGTTCAGGGCTGAGTTTGCAAGCGCTTCTTCGGAGCTCATGTCAGTGCACAGTTGTTCGCCTACTTCCATACCCAAAATTTCAAGCTCAAGCTCAATGTCAGAAAGCTGACGCCCTATTGCCTTGAGGTTCATCAAAAACTCCTCATGCTTGATGAGACGCTTTTGTTTTTTGTCCTTCTTATTATGCTCCTTTAGCTTCCTTTCGCGTTCGTCGAATTCATCTTCATAACTTCTACGCTTCCTGCTGCTGAGGACGACATTTTTTCCAGAGTAAAATTGGTTATAGGAAGAGTTGAGGGATGAGTATAGAAGGATACAGTATTGGGTATATATAGGGGAATATCTAGGGCATCGTGGGTTAGTGGAGCAATTAATTCTCCCACACGTTTCCACGCTGTCAATATTTGATTGGTCTACCACAAACCGGTCCACTTTCCCTTTTGTACGCAAAAACGAAGTTGTATTTTCTCTTTACTTGGTGTTTGCGTATACGATCTTGTAGTTTGCGGATACTGTTATTATGTTTCGCGAATATAATTATGGACGAAAGTTTGTGTAAACATAGATCCTGGTTTGCGGATACAGAGATCATGGTTTGCTGATTCTAATAATCTGTTTCGCGTGTAACATAAAGAACGGAATTATATATAATCGAAAGTGAAATATAAACTATTTTAAGGAAAACGATTTTTTTAATTACTTTAAACTGGTTAAGAACAGACAAAAGGAATCGAAGAGAATAGGGTTTGCTATCCCTATACCACCAGTTTCATAACTTTGTTCACAGCTATGATCACTTCGGTTATCTTCCTGGTGAGGGCTGTGTTTGCAAGCACCTCTTCGGTGCTCATGTCAGTGCACAACTCGTCGCCAACATCCGAGGCCAATATTTCAAGCTCAAGCTCGATCTCAGAAAGCTTGGGCTTGATTTCATTGAAGCTCGTCACGAACTTCTCGTGTTTAATGAGACGCTTTTGTTTTCTGTCCTTCTTGTTCTGCTCCTTCAGCTTCCTTTCGCGTTCGTCGAGTTCATCTTCATAGCTTTTACGCTTCCTGCTGCTTGACGACGCCATTTTTTCAGAGTAAAATTGGGTATTCGAAGAGTTGAGGGTTGAGTATAGAAGGATACTGTATTTGGGTATATATAGGGGAACATGTAAAACCCGCTTCGCTTTCAAAAGGGTATTAAATTGCAACTTGAAAACCTTAGGGTAGGTTTTTGAAACAAGTGAAAAAAAGAAGAAGCAGGTCTGGACCAGGCCAGGCGCGCAGGCCCAGCCCAGCCCAGCCGTCATTGGGCCTGAGCCACCAGCTGGCCCAAACCGTGGGTATTTATACCCACATTTAGGGTTAAAACCCTAAATGTTCTGCCTCTCTCTCACGCAGCAGCCGACCTCCCCTCAATCCTTCTCCTTCTTCGAACTCCTCCCGACCTCTCTCCCTCTCGGTTCTTCGATTCCGACCACGCCAGCACCGACCGAGCCCGAGCTCGTCCTCTCCGACCCTCTCCCCATATCCTCCTCGCCTCAGACCGCCGTCGCCGCCCTTCTCCGCCCCTCACGCTCGCCTCCGTCCAAATCTAGCCACCGCCCCTCGTACCCGACCTCGTCTCCTCTCCGTTCAGGCGAAACCCTCACCGTCACCGTCCCTCCTCCCACTCACAGCTCGTCTTCCACCTCCCTCTTCCTCACCGAGACCCGACCACCCTCTCCCTCTCCCGATCCAGTGCCGTCCCGAGCGCTCTCCTCTCCGTCTTCTTCACCGGCGCACAACCGATTTTCCGCCGCCGTCCCACCACCGGAAAGCTCAGCCGAGCCACCACCGCCGCCGTCGTCGCCCTTTCCCCCTTCCTACGGTGAGCCCTACCACCGTAAGGTTCTGATCGACCGGTTTCAAAACCGAGCCCCCCTTTTTCGGTTTCCCGTGCTGTTCATTTCGAGTCAATTTGGATCTGATTGAGGGAACTATATCTGTTAAACCTGCTAAAGAAATTGATTAATATTTGGAACTGATTTTGAATTGAAAAGGGAAATATTTGAATCAAAATCAGATTGGAGTAAAAGATGGTTTTCAAATCTGTTTTGGTTGGAATCAAAATCAAGGTTTTTGGAAAGAAAAGAGTGTAAAACGAAAAATCAGATTTAAGGAAAAAGGGATTTAAAATAAAAAGGAATTAAAATCAATTCGGTTTAAAAAACGGTTTTAAATCGATGAGTTTGAGAATCTAATTCGTAAACGGGATTTAGGGACGGTTGTTCAAAAACCGAACTTAATTCATTTTGGGCTCAAAAGATCGGAACAGAAACAGATTTGAAATAAAATGGAATTTGATTTGAAACAAAAACCGTTCCGTTTTGAAAAAAAGGGTTATTAATCGGAATTGGGAACGAATCTGGAACTCTGGGTAAAATGGACTGCTAATTGGGTTTAAAAAGGAACAAAAGCGGACCGCTGAATCGGACCTCGGGATTCGTGCATTGGGACCGTGCCTCGCATGCACCGGTTTCGGTGCTCGGGTACTAAAACATGATTCGCCGTGAACCCGCTTTTATCCCGCTCGAGTTTAAAGGACAACTGTCGGGTCTAAACTAGATTAATCGTGACCTTTAAATTAACCTGGGAACCGCCTCTAATTATGGCTTTCGTGTTATCTTTAGCGTCTGGCTTCGATCGAAGTGAAGCCCGGAGGTAGCGAGCCAGAACGTCAGCAGCTAGGAAACGTAGCGGGTGTTCTTCGGTTGAGGTAGGGAAAAGTAGCCGGATCTCGGCCCTGACTAGGGAAAGTTAACAGTAGAAATGCATGTGACACTGGGGTGTCGTGGGTTGAGTAGGTTAGCGAATATTAGAATTGCATGATACGGGAACGTAGAGATCATTGGAAATGCTTGTAACACTTAGTAGTGTCGTAGGAGCAGAGAACTTAGCGATAATTGAATTACTGGAGGCCTATGACCATGCCCGGAGGTTGTTTGTGAAACTAGCGATCTTAGGACTGTTGGAGGCATCGATTGTGCCGGAGGTTGTTGTGCGTTATTTATTGTCGAGTTTGGGTGGCCTTGAGAGCCCGTGTTATTTATTGTCGAGTTTGGGTGGCCTTGAGAGCCCGTGTTAATTGTTGTTGAGTTTGGGTGGCCTTGAGAGCCCATGTTATTTATTGTCGAGTTTGGGTGGCCTTGAGAGCCGTGTTGTTTATTTTTGAGTTTTGGGTGGCCTTGAGAGCCCGTGTTACTATTGCTGAGTCTTGGGTGGCCATGAGAGCCCGTGTTGTCGTTTTGGTGTTTTGGGTGGCCGTGAGTGCCTTTGGGGTTGTTGAGCCCGTGAGTTACTGTTGGTGGTTTTGAGAGGCCGTGAGTGCCCGTGGGGTGTTGAGCCCGTGAGTTAGGGTTGGTGTCTTGGGAGGCCGTGAGTGCCTGTGGGGCTGTTGAGTCCGTGTTTTAGGATTGGTGTCTTGGGTGGCCATGAGTGCCTGTGGAGTGCTGAACTTGTGTTATTGCTGTTTGTTGAATTGTGATTGTGATTGTGGTTACCTGAGGTTGTGGGCCCGCTTCATTAAACGGGGGTCCTCGATCACACGCGTCTGCATGTTCAGACGGGGTAGGGGGGCCGCCCGTCAGTAAAGGGGTCCTGGCCGCGCGTGTGTGGTTCGGGGTTGTGAGTGTGATAGGTTGACAGTCTGATCCGACTTTGTGTCGAGGAAATGCAACAGGTCGACCGCCTGACCTGATGATATCGGTAAAGGGCGTGAGGGAGGTTACTGAGCAGCTGGTTTGCGATCCTTTGTGATCTTGTTTGGTGTGCGATCCTTTGTGAGCTTTTTTGGTGTTGCGTAGTTTCTTTCGAGTCCTTGGGAGAGGTCGTGATCGTTGTGTCGGGTCTACTTTACGTGTCAAAGTGTTGAGTTGGTCAAGGAAGGTCACAGTGGGTGTATGTTCAGTCAGAGTCCTTGGGTTGGGGACAGTGTCCCCCGGTGTTGACTTTATTATTGGTGTTACCGGCATTGTCTGCTAATTATGCCGTAGTCAGTCTGTTATCCGTGGTGGTGAGCGAACGCTCACCCCTAGCTGCTTTTCCTACAGGTACTTGTCGCATGTCGGACTAGGCGAGCTTCCGAAGCTTGAAGAGCTAGGGGCGGGAGTCCGGGTTACTTTTAGTCTAGCGACGGATACCTCGCTTTTTGTCCGCTTGTGGGGCGTTTTATTTTGAGTTGTAATTATCCGTTTGTTGAATTAAACTGGTATTGTAAAGTGTTTTAATGAAATTGGTTTCAAAGTGTTTTCTTATTTTAAACGTTCGGGTCCCGAGTTCGGTTTACTGAAATTGGGGCGTGCCAGAACATGTAGGGCATCGTGGGTTAGTGGAGCAATTAATTCTCCCCCACGTTTCCACGCTGTCATTATTTGATTGGTCTACCACAAACCATTTCACTTCTCTTTTGTACGCAAAACGAAAGTAGTAAATTCTCAAATCATTATATATTTTTTAGTAAACAAAATTTGAAATATTCGCAAACAATTTGTTTTAATAAATCCGCAAAACCGTTGACCTATATCCGCAAACAGAAAAAGCCAAATCTGCAATCGATAATCTTCATCAGTCTACTTCTTCTTCCTATTCTTACTTAGCAGGGCAGGTCCTTGTGTCATGGTCTTGCGTTCTGTGTGTACAATATATTATATTAAATTTCATATAAATAAAATCATGTGCAGAAATGAATTTTATTAATTCGGAAAACTCAAACAAATGTATCCTCAAACAGTCTGTATTTATTCGAAAAACTTATTTTCTATATTCGCAAACGGAAACAACGAAATCCGCAGTTGAAAATATACATCATTCTACTTCTTCTTATTCTTCTTCTTCTTCTTCTTATTCATATTCAGAGGGCATGTCCTTTTGTCATGGTCTTGCAATGTGCGACATGTGGCGCATAGGCGTTTTCGCTTGTTACTAGCATTGATTGCCTTTTCTTTATTACTGATCATTCTACTCCCAGATCGCAAGCGAGAGCCCTTGGTGTTTGTGATATTTGGTGGCTGGACAGTGACTATTTCTGATAATTTGATCCCTGTCACCGATGCTATGAAACTTGTTCTATTGAGTCTAGTCTCATTCACTATGTCATCCACCGTCTTAACTCTGTATCGATTTAGAGTGTCCAACAATCCTCGAATACTTGAAATTGCTGCATCTTCTGTCCCAATCATTTCAGTAAACCTGGTTTTCACTGCATCCATAACTTCATCGTCCTTCAGACTAGGACCTTCAAGTGCAACACCATTAGAAGACAATGTAGCTGTCAAGTTTGTGTCTTTACACCATCTTGGGTTTACCAGCGTCCTAGTATTCTTCCTTAACGTTGTGTTTTGCAGCGCAAAGAATATGTGAGAACATATATAGCCCGTTGTTAGAAGCTTGTTGCAATTGCACTCAAAGTTGTTTGTAATCATCGTCCATGTCACCCTGAATTCCTTACCATCTTTAATAATCGACGAATCCCTGACTTTATAGACAATGGTGTCATTTACGGTGTCATCCATGCCTAGCAAGCTGCAGCGGTTGAGAGCGTAAACTATATGCTTTTGTATGTCAGCAAACACCGTATGTGTGTATACGGTCCAAGCATCCGCTTCAAACCACGTGTTTGTCTTCAGCACCGGATATGAATTGTAGTTGTGCATCATAAGACTGAAATGCTCACTCCTTTGGTTCTCTATCACCACTCCACACCGCCAGATCAAGTGAACAAGGTTTAGGTACTGATCTGTGAGTTGTTGATAGGCCCGGTTGGCTGATTTAGACCTTGATGTTGTTCTCATAAACAACCCCATTGGGAAATCCCTATGGTATGCTGGGATCCAACTGTGTCGCAGATCGAATATGCCATTGAGCCAAGTGTTGTCCTGCAAATTGAAGTCTTTAATGATGCTAGCCCACTCTTCATCAAACTCATCAGGGCCTATAAGGTTGTTGTATACTATGGAATCCAACCTTTTCTCAAAGTCTGTATCATTTGTTATACTTCCAGGCACCTGTAACATTTTTCGTAAGATTTGTAAAGTCGAACAAATAAATAATAGAAATTGACAATACTGTGGCGTATGGATATTTTGTGTTCATAGATTGAGAAAACAGACATAACAGTTTGAGAACAGATATAAACTCATCGCATAGTAGTTAACTATGAGAACCATATTAAGAATAAAACGTTTTGAGTAAACAAGCATTACAAGATATGGATACAGAGTATATGATTTTCTTATAGAGACTGACCTTAAGACGAATCTTATTCATAATGTGCCACATGCAGAGTTTGTGCTTAGTGTCTGTCATGACTTTCGGTATTGCAACTTTCATTGCTGGGTCTTGATCTGTCACCAGATACATTGGTTTCTTCCCATTCATCGCTTTCAGAAAAGAGTTAAACATCCAAGTGAAAGACTCGATATCCTCATGTGTTACCAGTCCCAGCCCAAAAGTCAGAGATTTGTCATAAATGTCTACTCCTGTAAACGGACAAAATGGCATCGAGTACCTACAAAACATCAATCGTTAATAAAGAATAATGTTTAAAATTTCTTTTGTAAAGACCGAAAAACGTTTAACGTTCAAATTATTAAATAATAACGTCGAGGTTGGGAACGAGTTTGTTTTCAAAAAAAAAATATATTGGGTCGGACCGGGTCGGACCGGACCCGACCCAAGCTGCAGATCCGGCCAGGCCAGGCCTGACCCGGCCTTACTTCCTCTTTTGGGCCGTGGATGCTCAGTCCCGCCTGAGGCCTAAGTGGTGCCAAGCCCACTTAAGGCTTCGGTATAAAACCGAAGCAATGGGTTGGAAACCCTAATTGCCCGCCTCCTTCGTTTTCGATCTGCCGAACCCTCTCTCCTCTCTTCCCCACCTCCCGATCCATCTCTCTCTCCCTCACCTTCCTCTCCGTCCAACCCAACCAGCTCCGACCACGCCGACCTCTCCTCTCGCCACTCATCCCCTCCGTTCAACCAACCGCGCCGAGCTCCTCCGTCACCGACCTCTTCTCCACGCCGTCTTCTTCTCCCTCACCGGATCCGGCCACCACCCGCCCTCACAGTTCGTCTTCCACCTCCCTCTTCCTCACCGAGACCCGACCTCCCTCTCCAGATCTCTGGTGAGACAAGCTCGCCTGGGACACGGCCGAGCCCGAGCTCGTCCTCTCCGACCCTCTCCTCTTCTCCTCTCCGTCCGAGACCCAACCACCGCACGCGGCCGAGCGAGCCAGCGCCGCTGGCTGTCGTTCTCCATCGCCGTTCCCCCTCTCAGATCCGACCCCGTCTTCCTCTAACCCGAGCTCCCGCCGTCGCCGGCGAGCTCAACAGATCCGGGACGGGACCGAGCCGTCCGGATCTGAGGCGAACCTCCGCCGTGCTCAACCCGCCCGCCACCGTCCTCTATTTTCCTACGGTGAGAAACCTCACCCACGGAGTTCGGTCGCCGGCGATGGCTTCGCCGGTGGTCGGATCCGTTTCCTTAACGTCTTCCCGCTTTATATTCTATCCCGTATTTACCCTGAATCTGATCGGTATTGCGCTGTGTTTATACTTGGATCTGGACAAATTGGGCACAGCTTTGTTGAAGCATAAAACTAACGAAAAAATATCGGTTAAAAGGGAAAGTAATTAAAAACGACTCAGATCCGTTAAATGAGAAAACGAAGTTGTTTTAAAACGGAAAGAAAATCAGAGTTTAATTTGAAAAAGGAATTTTGGTTGAAACGAAAAACAATTGGAAAAGGTAAAAGGGGAAAATCGGTTTGAGTTCTTAAGAAAACTGATAAAACTAGATCTGGTTAAACTAAAAGGGTTTTTAAACGAAAGTCGGTTGTTAAGTTTAGACTTGAGTTAAGTTAAATCGAAAGGGGAAAACGAACTAAGATCAGATTTAGAAAGGTTTGGACCAAAACCTTGAGTTTTGAAAAGAACAGAAAGGAATAGTTTTGTTTTAAAATCAAAGTCGGAATTAGATAAAACAAAGGAGTTTCAAAGACGGTTTGAGTTAAAATTGGTTTTAACTGGGTTTTGGATCAATCTGGGTTCGGTGCGCGGGTGCTCGAACCCGATCCGTCGTAATCCCACTTTTATCCCGCTCGAGTGTAAAGGACAACTGTCAAATTTAAACTGGACTAATCGTAACCTTTAACTTAACGGCGGAACCGTTATTAATCTATGGCTTTCGTGTTTTCTTTAGTGTCCGGCTTCGATCGAAGTGAAGCCCGGAGGTAGCGAGCCAGAACGTCAACAACTAGGAAACATAGCGGTTGCTCTTCAGTTGAGGTAGGGAAAAGTAGCCGGATCTCGGCCCTGACTAGGGAAAGTTAACAGTAGAATTGCATGTGACACCGGGGTGTCGTGGGTTAAGTAGGTTTGTCGAATATTAGAAAGGCATGATACGGGAACGTAGCGATTATTGGAAATGCATGTGACACTTAGTAGTGTCGTAGGAGCAGAGAACTTAGCGATAATTGAATTACTGGAGGCATATGACCATGCCCGGAGGTTGTTTGTGAAACTAGCGATCTTAGGACTGTTGGAGGCATCGATTATGCCGGAGGTTGTTGTGCGTTATTTATTGTTGAGTTTGGGTGCCCTTGAGAGCCCGTGTTAATTGTTGTGGAGTTGGGTGGCCTTGAGAGCCCGTGTTATTTGTTGTTGAGTTTGGGTGGCCTTGAGAGCCCGTGTTATTTATCGTCGAGTTTGGGTGGCCTTGAGAGCCGTGTTGTTTATTGTTGAGTTTTGGGTGGCCTTGAGAGCCCGTGTTACTATTGCTGAGTCTTGGGTGGCCATGAGAGCCCGTGTTGTCGTTTTGGTGGTTTTGAGTGGCCGTGAGTGCCCGTGGGGTCGTTGAGCCGTGAGTTACTGTTGGTGTATCTAAGGAGGCTGTGAGTGCCTGTGGGGCTGTTGAGTCCGTGTTTTAGGGTTGGTGTCTTGGGTGGCCATGAGTGCCTGTGGAGTGCTGAACTTGTGTTGTTGCTGTTTGTTGAACTGTGTTTGTGATTGTGATTGTGGTTACCTGAGGTTGTGGGCCCGCTTCATTAAACGGGGGTCCTCGATCACACGCGTCTGCACGTTCAGACGGGGTAGGGGGCCCGCCCGTAAGTAAAGGGGTCCTGGCAGCGCGTGTGTGGTTCGGTGGTTGTTAGTGTGATAGGTCGACAGCCTGATCCGACTTAGTGTCGATGAACTGCAAAGGTCGACAGCCTGATCCGACTTCGTGTCGAGGAATTGCGATAGGTCGATCCTGGACCTGAGTGAGGGAGGTTACTGAACAGCTGGTTTGCGATCCTTTGTGATCTTGTTTGGTGTTGCGTCGTTTCTTTCGAGTCTTTGGGAGAGGTCGTGATTGTTGTGTCGGGTCTACTTTACGTGTCAAAGGGTTGAGTTGGTCAAGGAAGGTAACAGTGGGTGTATGATCAGTCAGAGTCCTTGGGTTGGGGACAGTGTCCCCCGGTGTAGACTTTATTATTGGTGTTACCGGCATTGTCTGCTAATTATGCCGTAGTCAGTCTGTTATCCGTGGTGGTGAGCGAACGCTCACCCCTAGCTGCTTTTCCTACAGGTACTGATCACAGGACGGACTAGGCGAGCTCTCGAAGCTTGTGGAGCTAGGAGCAGAGTCCGGGTTGTTTTTGAGTCTAGTGACGGATACCTACTTTGTCCACTTGTTGGAACGTGTTTTAATGGAAATGGTTTCAAAGTGTTTTCTTATTTTAATCGTTCGCGTCCCGAGTTCGGTTTACTGAAATTGGGGCGTGACATCTTTTTCAATGGATTAGCGAATACGAGTAATACTTACTGGTTAGTCCTGTAAGTTGTGTCAAAGGAAACATTATCCCCGTAAAGCTCGTAATTCTTGATAGCTATTTCATCACACCAGAATAGTTTAGTGAGGCTTCCGCTTGGGTCAACATCGTACTCATAGTAGAACTTGTTGTTGGCTACCTTCTTGTCACGGAACTGGTCAAGGATTATCTGAACATCACTTCCTCCAATATAGGCTTTCAAGTCCCTGTGGTAGTTGAAGAAATCTTGTTTCAAAGCTCCAACATGGCTGGGGCCTCCGCGTGTTTCACTGATTAGTCTGTGTGCCTTTGAGGGACCTATTCCCGATCTCTCGCAAAAGTTCATATACTCAACATGGTTGCCTTCCATGTGTCGGTTACTTCTCATCTCATGTCTGTGCTTCGCTCCAACCATAGGGTGGTTATGACCTTCAAAAAATTTTGATACTTTGTATCCCAATTCCTCCGAAACAAATGTGAACCTTATCATTGCTTCACAATTAATTCTTGTGCGCAATATGTTCCTCTTTTTTGTAGGGTTTGAAAGTTGAGGACTGTTTTGTTCGGGGATCTCACCCTGTTTGGAGCATACCATGTACTTTAGCTTTATGTTGTTTGTTTTATCCTTCTTCTCGGTAGACCTTCTTGTAGTGAATCCAGACAGTCTAGCGTAATTTTGGTAGAAATCTATCGCCTTATTCAGTGTCTTGAATTCCTTTCCTACAAACAGCGTTCGTTCAGGCTGGTAGGATGGCAAGTATATCCTGGTTCCTCCAGCAGAAAACAGAACAATGTTTTGGAGATCTGATTCTGCAGTACAGTCACTGTCTGTGCCTGCAGCTGATATTCATCGAAATAAGGATCAGTTTGAGGATGTAATAATTTCGGATTGCATATACAGCACACATAGAATCAGATAGTTATAATATACTCAAATTGATACACAAGCAGTAGTATATAGTAACAGGCAAAGTAGATTATTTATGCTTTGCGGAAATAAGCAAGTTAGTTTGTGGATACTGCACACCTAGTTTGAGAGTTTTTCATGGAGGAGATTTTATATATTGTTTGAGAAGAAACAAATATTATATGTCGCTAAATATCGTACAACACAAACTACTGTTTTGAGTATCTAGGCATTCTAGTTTACGGATAAAAAAACCACCATGATCATGACGTTTTGGTCAACAGAAAATTAGAATTGCAGCGATTCTAGAATAAAATCAATTTTGTTGAATAGATCTATACTTACATATTGTAGATGACATCTCGATTTGTGTACTGTTTGCTGTGTTAAAATCCGACGATATCAATCAATATCTCCGGCGATCTCTGTTGTGATTTCCGACGATCTCACGGTGCGATCCTATCGGTGCGATCTCTGGTGCGATCTCAGGTGCGATATGAGATTTTGTTTTGGAATCAAATTTCGAAGAATCGCAGTTCTTTTACCCTTGTCCGTGATCTAGATTTCTTCGAGAAAACTCCGATCTAGGGTTGATACTTGTAAAATCGTAGAGATTTTTTCGAGAGTCTTTGTAACTCTGTGTTTGATTCGATTTCTTTTTTCTTGTTTAGGAACTTTCCGTTTTTGAATATCGAGGTTTTATAGAGAAAGTTGGGGTAAATTCGCGCGCTAATCTAGGACCGTCGATATATTATTTGCAATGGACGAACCCGATTCAGTTTTGAAAGTTCAATCTAAACATTTTATTTTATTAGCGAATAGATTCTTTGCGTATATTTCACATTTAGTTTGCGGATTTTTAACGTAAAGTTTGCGGTTATTTCAAAAGTAGTTTGCGGATATGTCATATCTAGTTTGCGGATTTTTGAGTTATTGTTTGCGGATACTGTCAGTCATGTTGAGAATACAGAAAGCATGGTTTGAGAAAATACAGCATCTAGTTTGAGAATATTTATAGATTCATTACGAAAAGATGGTGTGTGAAACACCAAACAAAAACATAAAAGACGACATGCATGAAAAACTAGATACCACCAATCTTCTTCTGGATGTGGCTTAGGGATGTACAGTTATTTTTCCGAGGAATTCTTGATACTCCCTCAGTTTCTCAAGCATGCGTTCTTTCGAAGCTCTTTCTTCTGTGTTCCAGGTAAGGTTTTCGTCCGTTTCGATTTCAGCCAGGAGCTTGACCACCTGCGCATCAATCATCATCATATTGTATTGGATTTTTGTGTATTTGAGCTTCCATAAATGGTGGATGGAAGCCAAACGCCTGGCTTCAACCTCTGCTTCCATGCGAGCCCATTCAACATCCATTTTTGTTTCTTTTTTTGAGTTGAAGAGTGAAAGATGTGTGAAAGTAGTTACTCAGTAGTGGTATTTATAACAATGGTCCTAGGGGGTATTATTGTAATCTTCAACAAAGTAATGGGGTTAGTGGGTAGTTACTTTTCAAGGTCAGAATATCAAGTGTTTTATCCAAAATTGACGATTTGTATTTCATATGTATTAAATTCTCAAACAATTATAAAATTATCCTCAAAATAAAAATCACTGGCTTTTAGCAGTATACAATCGTGTCTTGACACGCGTCACTTCCAAATCTCACCATTGTCTGATCAGTATCTTTGGTAAATCTCTCTCGAGCCACACGAAATATTTTCTCAAATATTAAACAATAACGAATTATGAAGTTTGCGTTGTGAATTTACGAGTTTGAGAATACAAGTCATCTTGTTTGCGGAACTATTGTGTACATTTTGAAAACTAGGAATTTCTCTCGAGCCACATGAAATGTTTTCTCAAATATTTAAGAAGAACGAAATGTGAATTTTGCGTTTGTGGCTTTACGAGTTTGAGAAAACAAGGTATCTTGTTTGCGGAATATTGTATACATTTTTCCAACTAGGTAGTATATTGTAATATATTGTGTCAATTTTAATGCATATTTAGTTAAACAAAAAGCTTTTCATTGATTCATCTGGAGTCTGAAAGAACAACAAAAAATACGACATCAAACAGAAGAACCAAAAGCCAACACAAAAGACATGAAAACAGAAGAGAAAGTACAAGCAATCCCTTAGGATCTCTCTTTCACAATGATTCTAAGTGCAGCCCTATACTTCAAGAGTCTCTTCGCCATGCTTTCCCTACAATCCATGTGTTCTTCATCCGCGTTGGATATGTCTTCTTCTTCCAATTCAACAATTAGGTTGACCACCATGTCATGTGCTATCATCAAATGGGACTTGATGATGGACATCTTCAGATGTCGAAGCTCACGTACGGACACATGATGTTCTTTGTCTAGAACTTCCATTTTGAGTTTTTTTGATGATGATTCCATTTTCGTGTATATGATCTTATAATTCAGAAGAGATGTGAGTGTGAATAATTTTTCATCGGTGATAGAAGGGGTATATTTATAGGGGTATTGATTTAGAGTATTTGGTGGGACACGTGCCAAGCACGCACGTAATGTGATGAAAGCACATTTCTGCAAACAGAATGTCCATTATTCGCAAAACGTCATTGTAATTTCGGCAAACTGGTAAACCATTTTCCGTAAAACATAATGATTATTTCCGCAAACTAGAATTTTGTATTTTCAGAATATTAGTTTCCGAAATTCAACAGGGTAGAACACGTGTCAAGCATGCAGTAAAAAGTAAGGTAATGATGATTTTAATTTTTGATGTGAATACACGCAACCGTCGTTTCATTTTTGATCTGACTACAACCGCCCTTTCATTTCAATATCTTCTGTCATCATTACAAAAATCTCTTCGCGCCAAACGAAAAGCTTCCAAAATTAATGGCGTCGTTCTATTTCCCCAAATTTTCTGATACCCTTTTGATATCTTTATATTGAAGCACAAATCAACTATTTCCTCATCATCCCTATCGTAGTAGGTAGCCATGTCATCATCTCCCAAGTCTCCATCTATTCTGTATTCTAACAGTGATGGAGACAAATGGCAATCTTTCGAACGCAAGTCTCCACCATCACAAATCTTCGGTAGTGATGATGACGATGACGACGACGACGTCTGTTCAAAGAGGCGCAGGCTGAATCCTTCCTCCTCCTCCTCCTCCTCTGATGATGATGACTGTAAAACCCGCCTAAAAAAAAAATTGTTTTGGGCTGGACCGGACTGACCCGACCCGAGTCAGACCCGGCCCAAGTGCTGACCCGGCCCAACCCAGGCTTTATAAGCCAAAACCTAGGGTTTCAGCTGAACAGACCCACCTCCCTCTTCTGTCCTGCGCAGCCGACCCCCACACCCCTCCCTCTCTTCGTCTTCGTCCTCTTCGAACCCACCCCCGACTCCCTCTCATCTCGCCGGAAACGGCAGCCCCGACCTTACTCCTCCACGCCGTCTTCTCCCTCACCGGAGTCCGACCACACCAGCACCGACCTCCCCTCACTCCTTCTCCTTCCTTGAACTCGATCCCGGCCTTCCTCCCTCTTTGATCCCGACCTCGCCAGCTCCGATCTCCCGCCTCCATCTCCGGCCAACGCACCAGCTCCGGCTCCCTCACCGTCCGCTCCCTCTCCTCCGTCCTCCCACGACCACCACCGTCTCCTTCTCCGGCCGGCCACGCCTTCGCCCTGTCTTCTCCAGCTCACGTCGCCGCCGCCACCGTTGGCCGAACCCCTCCCTCTCTCAGGCCTGTCTCACCGGAAATCACCGTCTCCGACCTCCGTTCAACCACGGCGAGCTCCCTTTGCCCCTCCGCGCCCGAGCGTCCCTGAGTCCCGCCGTCGCCGTGCACGGCCGAGCCGAGACGGACTCGCCAGCGCGGGCACAGATCCGGGACGGAACAACCCGTCTTCGCCCGGATCCGAGGCGGATCCCCGCCGTACTCCGCCGTGCTCCACCACCCCGTCGTTTCCCTTTGTCCACGGTGAGATTCTCACCGCGAGGTTTGGTCGCCGGCGGCGTCTCCGTCGGTGACCGGCCGGTTTCAAAACCGAGCCCCTCATTTCAGTTTCCCGTGTAGTTCAGTTCGATTTAATTTGGATCTGTCGAGAGAAATCATATATGTTAAACCCGTTAAAGAAATCGATTAAAGTGGAATCGGATTTGAAATTAAAAAGGAAAGTAAAACGAAGCAAAGCGGTTTAGATTTGATTAAGGTTTTGAGGGAAAAGATTTGGAAAATCAGATTGAGGTAAAAGACGGTTTTTGGAGTTGCTTCGGTTGAAATCGAAATCACGGTTTTGGAAAGAAAGGGTTGTAAATTGGAAAATCAAATTTAAGGAAAAAGGGTTTTAAAATGAAAAGGAATTAAAAGCGTTTCGGTTTTAAAAACGGTTTAAATCGAGGAGTTGTGAATCTAATTTGTAAATGGGATTTAGGAACGGTTGTTCAAAAACCGAACCTAATTCATTTTGGGCTCAAAAGACCGGACAAAAAAAGATTTGAAATCAAAAGGGAATTTGATTTAGAATAAAAATCGTTCTGTTTTGAAAAAGGGTTATTAATCGGATTTGGGAACGACTCTGGAACTCTGGGTAAAATGGACTGCTTTTCGGGTTTAAAAAGGAACAAAAGCGGACCGCTGAATTGGACCTCGGGATTCGTGCATTGGGACCGTGCCTCGCATGCACCGGTTTCGGTGCTCGGGTACTCAAACCCGATTTTCCGTGACCCCGCTTTTCTCCCGCTCGAGTTTAAGGGACAACCGTCGGTCTTAAAACTGGATAAATCATGACCTTTAACTTAACGGCGGAACTGTTATTAATCTATGGCTTTCGTGTTTCCTTTAGCGTCCGGCTTCGATCGAAGTGGAGCCCGGAGGTAGTAGGCTGGAACGTCAGCAGCTAGGAAACGTAGCGGTTGCTCTTCAGTTGAGGTAGGGAAAAGTAGCCGGATCTCGGCCCTGACTGGGGAAAGTTAATAGTAGAATTGCATGTGACACCGGGGTGTCGTGGGTTGAGTAGGTTTATTTAAATATTAGAAAAGCATGATACGGGATCGTAGCAAATATTAGAAAAGCATGATACGGGATTGTAGCGTTTAAGAGAAAAGCATGTGACACTTAGTAGTGTCGTAGGAACAGAGAACGTAGCGATAATTGTTCAACTGGAGGCATATGACCATGCCCGGAGGTTGGTTGTGAAACTAGTGATCTTAGGACTGTTGGAGGCATCGTTTTATGCCGGAGGTTGTTGTGCGTTATTTATTGCTGAGTTTGGGTGGCCTTAAGAGCCCGTATTTAATTGTTGACGTCTTGGGTGGCCATGAGAGCCCGTGGTATTTATTGTTGAGTTTGGTGGCCTTGAGAGCCTGTGTGTTTAAATTTGGTGTCTTGGGTGGCCTTGAGAGCCCGTGTATTTAATTTGACGTCTTGGGTGGCCTTGAGAGCCCGTGTGTTTAAATTGGTGTCTTGGGTGGCCATGAGTGCCCGTGTCTTATTGTCGGGGTTTTGGGTGGCCGTGAGTGCCGTGGGGTTGTTGAACCTGAGTCTTGACCGTTGGTGTGTCTTGAGCGGCAGTGAGTGCCCTTGGGGTTGTTGAACCCAAGTCTTGGCTGTTGAGGTGTCTTGAGTGGCCTTGAGTGCCTGTGTGTTTGAGTTTGCTCGTAATTGTGATTGTGATTGCGGATCCCGGTAGGTTGCAAGCACTCTTTGGCTGGCCTGACCAAATTTGAGTATCAACGGGTTGCAAGCACTCTTTGGCTGGCCTGACATGGTTTGAGTAACACAGGTTGCAAGCACTCTTTGGCTGGCCTGGTCCGAGTTTGAGTATCACAGGTTGTAAGCACTCTTTGGCTAGCCTGATCCATGTTCGTGTGAGTGGGAGAGGTTACTGAGCAGCTGGTTTGCGATCCTTTGTGATCTTGTTCGGTGTTGTGTAGTTGTCCTTTGAGTCCTTGGAAGAGATCGTGATCGTTGTGTCGTGTCTTTGGAGGAGGTCGTCGATCGTTGTGTCGGGTCTACTTACGTGGTTGAGTGTTGAGTCGTTCGAGGAAGGTCACCGTGGGTGTTTGTAAGTTAGAGTACTTGGGTTGGGGATGGTGTTTCCCCGGTGTTGAGTTGTTGTTGGTGTTACCTGCTTTGTCTGCTAATTATGCCGTAGTCAGTCTGTTATCCGCGGTGGTGAGCGAACGCTCACCCCTAGCTGCTTTTCCTACAGGTACCGTTCGTAGGCTGGACTAGGTGAGCTTCTGAAGCTTGAAGAGCTTGAAGCGGGTTTCTGGGACTTTTGGTCTAGCGACGGATACCTCGCCTTCTTTGTCCGCTTGTGGGACGTTTTTTTTTGAATTGTAATTACCCTTTGTTGAACTAAACTGGGATTGTAAACTGTTTTAATGGAAGTGTTTGCAAAGTGTTTTCTTATTCTAATCGTTCGCGTCCCGAGTTCGGTTTACTGAAATTGGGGCGTGACAATGACCCTCTCATCAATGAGTACGACATTCCTCAACCGGGGGATCCTGATTATGAATCACCGCCGGATGAATATGAAGATGAATAGGACAATGAGAAAGAAGATGAAGAAGAAGAGGAGAATGAGGAAGAAAAGGAGGAGAATGAGGATGAAGAAGAAGAGGAGAATGAGGAAGAAGAAGAACCTCCAACCGCACCTGCTCGCGTACCTGCTCCCGCACCTGCTCCCGCAGAGGATGATGAAGAAGACAGTTGTTATGTTGATGAAGGTTGGCTGGATGATGATGAAGAAGATGTCCATGCAGAGGATGATGAAGAAGAGCAAGAGGGAGAAGAGGAAGAAGAAGACAACATAGACCCATATGGGGAGGATCCTGAGGAAGGAGTTGTTGAAGATGAAGAAGATTTCTGGGATGATGATGATGATGATGCTTAATTACTGTAGTTTTTAATTTTTTTTGTGGAAAGTAAATATTTTTAACTTATGAAATCAATCATGTTTAAGCTTATTTTTGGTTTGTGGATACAGTTGTTTTCGTTTGCAAATATAAGAACCCCAGTTTGCGTAGATAATCATTCCAATTTGCAAAACAGTAAACCTAACTGAAAGCATTTTGCGGATATCGACATAATAGTTTGCGGATGAAGAACAAATCGTTTGCAGAAAATTTAAATAGAGCAAATGACATTTATAGGAAATCTTTTCATTCATAACACAGGTTGAACAAAAGAGCACTATACAAAAAAGAGTAGAAGAAAACCATCTTCTTCTAGGTCGTTCATTGACGTTTTGGTACCCAACTATAACATATATATAGCATGATCCAGTGCCCTGTTAACTTCTGTCACTCTAGACAAGAGGTCTTTGGCTATAGTTATGCAGTCACCTGACATGTCGTTATCGGCGATTTTGGCGGTCTCAACCACAAGAAGATCGATATCAAGTTTTGCCTCCAGCATCATCACCTTTAAGTTCTTGTGCTTCATTGTGACCTTCTCAACATTGAGAAGAACGTTGTATTTTGCGAATATGGCATCTCCCCTCTTCAGCACCTCTTCATTTGTTAGAAGATTGATGTTCGAGCTCTTACCCTTCTCGGTGTTGCAAGCATTCATGGTTTATAATTGGGAGAGAGTTGAGGTTTGCTAAGAGTTGATGTTGAGTTTATGTTTTGTTTACGCAGTTTTTCTGTATATATAGGCAAAATGTAGGGTTTAGTTGGATTGGTGGGTCCCTAAACATGTTTAATCTTTAATTGTTTCATCTGTATCTCATATGAGGATACAATTTTTCTCGTTTGCGGATAACGATCTAGTCTTCTGCGGATGACTAAAAAATCGTTAGCGGATAAGCTAAAGAGGACAAATCCGTTTTTGATATTTAGTTTGCAGAATTGTTTTATGAGGATACAGTTAATGTCGTTTGCGAATACAGTAATCCCAGTTTGCGAAAGCTGACAGAATACCAAGAAATTTTTTTTCCTTCGTAACACATAGGTTGAACAAAAGAGGAGCGTACATAGGGTGTTTTTTGAGGTTTTATTTTTTATTGTTTGAGAATATAATGGAATCAAAACCAACTAAACCAAAATGTAGGGTTTAGTTGGATTTGTGGGTCCCTAAACATGTTTAATCTTTAATTGTTTCATCTGTATCTCATATGAGAATATAGTTATTCTTGTTTGCGTATAACGATATAGTCTTCTGCGGAAGACTAAAAAATCGTTTGCGGATAAGATAAAGAGAACAAATCCGTTTTTGATATTTAGTTTGCAAAATTGTTTTATGAGGATACAGTTAATGTCGTTTGCGAATAGAGGAATCCCAGTTTGCGAAAGTTAACAGAATACCAAGAAAAACATTTTCCTTCGTAACATAGGTTGAACAAAAGAGGAGCATACATAGAGTGTTTTTTGAGGTTTTATTTTTTATTTTTTGAGAATATAATGGAATCTAGACCAACTAAACCAAAATGAAATCTGTTGCTGATATTGATATATCCGTTTGCGGATAAATA
Source organism: Erodium maritimum (assembly GCA_963921825.1). NCBI lineage: Eukaryota > Viridiplantae > Streptophyta > Magnoliopsida > Geraniales > Geraniaceae > Erodium > Erodium maritimum. The sequence continues at coordinate 34,826,894 of OY997593.1, read as the reverse complement.
ACAAATTGTTTGCAGTTACACTAAAGAGGTCAAATTTTAGGCAAGGAAAGCAGACATAATTTTTTTTATTATACTGCTAATATTTTTTGCATATATAGAAGAATTTTTTTGAGGATCAGAATTTTTTAATTTTCATCCAGTTTAAAACGACAAGCATTGTGTTTATCAGTTTTTATTTACGACAATTTGGTCTAAATTAAAATTTCAGAAGAACAAGCTTAGATTGCGGATATTATTATTCTGTTTTGCGAGAGAATCTGGGCCGCGCGCGTAATGAAAAATGGTAAATTCCATTTTTGCCCCTGAGATGAGGCGCGTGGCCCAGAATTGGTTCCAATTCGCGCGCTTTCGCGCGCTTAGCTCTGAGCCATAGATCGCGCGCGCTGCTGATAGATAGACGGTCCTGATACAGTTCGCAGGTTCGCATATTACAAGTGATTCGCACCTGATAGCGTCCATATATATATATATATAGGGAAGCTTTCACGTGCAAACCCCTCTTAAAATGTGAACCTGCGAACTCAACAACAACATGACACGTATCACGTTTAGAAATACTCATGTTTTTTTCCCACCAAGTTTATTAATTTAATTTTTCCCGCTTCGTTTCAACTCTGATTTAATTTTTTTTTTTGCGCCAATATTTTTCTTTTTCCAAGATCTATCTATCAAGTAGTGTATTGCATATATTTTGATGTGTTTTTTGATACGTGTGTGGATATGTGGACATAAGTGCGAAAAGTGTGATGTGATTTGCAAATATAGGGTTTGTGGTTTGAGAATATAGTATATATGGTTTGAGAATATAGTATATGTGGTTTGCGTATATAACATATATGATTTGTGAATATAGTATATGTGGTTTGAGAATATGGTATATGTGGTTTGAGAATATAATATATGTGGTTTGCGAATATAACATATATGGTTTGCGAAAAGTGTGATGTGGTTTGAGAATATGGTATATTCGCAAACCACATCCCTTATATCCTCAAACCACTTCACTTATGCTCTCAAACGACATTCATCGTATCCTCAAACTCATATCACTCATACGACATTCATCATATCCTCAAACTCATCACTCATATTCTCAACTCATGTGTCTCATATTCACAACACACTTCACTTACAATCTCAAACAATACATGTAATAACCACTTCCGGTCAACGCCAGTCAAACCTGCGAAAAACAGGAAAATTTAAAATTTTTAAGACAAACACTTAATTTAACCTAAAATGACCCCGAGGGTCAAACCGGACTTAAGTTGACCCCGTTATCGACTAAAATGACTTCCAGGGGACTCAGGGCAACTTTCTGATCAATTTGGGAAATGTTGACTTTTCGCTGGAAAAGTCAACCGAGCGACGTTTTGGTCCATTCGAGGACCGTTCTGGATCCAAAAAGCTTAGCCGTCGTCGCAGCGGTCTTAGTTGAGCTGTTTCCTTGTGGCCCGCCAAGTTTCGTAATTTCTTGGAAAAAGTGCCCGTTCGGGGCCCGAAACGTCTGATTTTCGCGAAACTGATTAAAAAATATCAATAGATATTTTCCAAAAGGTGTGGGACCCACCTTGACACATGTCCTAATTGTGGTGGTGTTAGTTTTGGGGGGAAAATGTGTGGTGCACCTTGGTGGCCCGCCACACATGTTTAAAGAGAAAAAAAAAGGAAAAAATATGAGTTAGTTGATTTAATTAGAAAGGAAGAGAGTGTTTAGAGAGAGAAGGAGAAGAAGAAGAAGAGAGAAGAGAGGGAAAGCTAGGGTTTGGGAGAGTTTAAGCCTTTGGATCGTCTCAAGACAAAGAGAAATCGTCTTCCCCTCGTCTTCCTCGTTGGTAAGACCTAACCCGATCTTCGTTTTGTTAACTTTGGAAAGTTAGGGTTTTGTATAAAACTATGGGTTATGGTTGTAGTGAGTTTGGGGGGTTTGTTGGAGACGTTTTAGAGGTGGTTGGAGGTGTTATTGGACGTTTTCCGGTGACCGGAGACTCGGGAGGAGCTCCGGCCACCGTGGGTGGTGACCGGCCGGCCATGAGGTGGCTGGCCGGAGCTGGCACCAGCCACCACATGGTGGCCGAGCCCCTCCCCTTGAACCCTAGGGCACGACCAAGTAGGTGGGGTGGGGCCCACGTGCTCGGTTGCTCGGGTTTTATTGTTCGGGTAGTTTAAAACGTTCCCCGGACCATTTATCCTTAATCGAATCGAAATTTGGAATTAAATTGGAGAAGTTGCAATTAACGGGTTTTAGAAACTTTAAACGTTAATAATTTGACTTAGAAGTCGGAATTCGATTCCGTCAAGTGCGTTGGGTCCCTTGAAATATTCTAAGACCGTAGAAACGAAAACGAGGGCTTTTGGAGCCCCGGAAGGCAATTTACAAAACCCGGGCAGATTCGCCATGTCGGGCGAATTGGGCCTTTACGGGTCCTTTATCGACAATGTCGAGTAATTGGAAGGTTTGGGAGTGATCGACATTGTCGGGGTTACGTTTGGGCGTTAAGTTCATTGAATTTCGGTTTATTCGTACTAGTTTAAAGGTGCTTTAAAATTGTGCTCTTTTAGATCGTGCTGCGGACCGAGGCAAAGGGAAGCTCGGCGAGTGACTGGGTTTACATCGAGTGTTATTGGAGCGCTTTTGGAGTTATTTACGAGGTAGGGAAAAGTAGCCGGATCTCGGCCCTGATTAGGGAAAGTTAATAGTAGAATTGCATGTGACACCGGGGTGTCGTGGGTTTAGTAGATTTATTTAAATATTAGAAAAACATGATACGGGATTGTAGCGTTTAAGAGAAAAGCATGTGACACTTAGTAGTGTCGTAGGAACAAAGAACTTAGCGATATTAGAATTACTGGAGGCATATGACCATGCCCGGAGGTTGACTGTTTAATTTATGTCTTGGGTGGCCATGAGAGCCCGTAATTGATTGTTGATGTCTTGGGTGGCCATGAGAGCCCGTGTATTTAATTTGGTGTCTTGGGTGGCCATGAGAGCCCGTGTATTTAAATTGGTGTCTTGGGTGGCCATGAGAGCCCGTGTATTTAATTTGGTGTCTTGGGTGGCCATGAGAGCCCGTGTATTTAAATTGGTGTCTTGGGTGGCCATGAGAGCCCGTGTCTTAAGTTGGTGTCTTGGGTGGCCGTGAGTGCCGTGGGGTCGTTGAACCCGAGTTTGACCGTTGGTGTGTCTTGAGTGGTCGTGAGTGTCACGCCCCGATTTCAGTAAACCGAACTCGGGACGCGAACGTTTAGAATAAGAAAACACTTTGCAAACATTTCCATTAAAACAATTTACAATAACAATTTAGTTCAACAAAGGATAATTACAAATCAACAAAAACGTCCCACAAGCGGACAAAAGGCGAGGTATCCGTCGCTAGACTAAAAAGACAAAACCCGGACTCCGCTCCTAGCTCCACAAGCTTCGAGAGCTCACCTAGTCCGTCCCACGAACGGTACCTGTAGGAAAAGCAGCTAGGGGTGAGCGTTCGCTCACCACCACGAATAACAGACTGACTACGGCATACTTAGCAGACAAAGCCGGTGACACCAACCACGACCCAAAAGACACACACACGACCAGTACCTTCCTCAACTGACTCAACATTCGGACACGTGATGTAGACCTCACACTACGATTGACGACCTCCTCCAAAGACACGACTGACAACCACGCAATACCAAACAAGATCGCAAAGGATCGCAAACCAGCTGCCAAGAACGCCCTCCCGGGACTCTAACCCGGTCAGGCCAACCCAAGAATGCTGCAACTTACTGGGACTCTAACCCATAAGCCAGCCGGAAAATACTGCAACTTACTGGGACTCTAACCCATAAGCCAGCCGGAAAATGCTGCAACTTACTGGGACTCTAACCCATAAGCCAGCCAAGGTACGCTCACAAACCCAAACCACACACGCGCGGCCAGGACCCCTTTGTTGGCGGGCGGGCCCCCTACCCCGTCTGAACATGCAGACGCGTGTGCTCGTGGACCCCCGTTTCAGGAAGCGGGCCCCCAACCTCCGGTAACCACAAACACAATCACAAACACAATCACAATCACAAGCAAGTTCACAACCAATGACAACACAGGTTCAACACTCATAGGCACTCATGGCCACCAAGACACTAACAGTAAAACTCGGACTCAACAGCCCCACGGGCACTCACGGCCTCCCAAGACACCAACCATACAACACGCTTGCAACTTACCGAGACTCTAACTCGTAAGCCAGCTAAAACACCAACAGTAAAGTACGGGCCTTCATGGCCACCCAAACACGAATAATAACACGGGCTCTCATGGCCACCCAAGACTCGACAATAATAATACGGGCTCTCAAGGCCACCCAAAACTCGATAATAAAACACGGGCTCTCAAGGCCGCCCAAGACACCAAAATAAACAATCAACCTCCGGGGATGGTCATATGCCTCCAGTAATTCGATTATCGCTAAGTTCTCTGATCCTACGACACTACTAAGTGTCACATGCCTTTCTCATAAACGCTACAATCTCGTATCATGCTTTTCTAATAATTAAATAAACCTACTCAACCCACGACACCCCGGTGTCACATGCAATTTCTACTGTTAACTTTCCCTAGTCTGGGCCGAGATCCGGCTACTTTTCCCTACCTCAACTGAAGAGCAACCGCTACGCTTCCTAGCTGCTGACGTTCTGGCTCGCTACCTCCGGGCTTCACTTCGATCGAAGTCAGACGCTAAGGATAACACGAAAGCCATAAATTAGAGGCGGTTCCCAGGTTAATCTAAAGGTCACGATTAAATCCGTCTAAAAACGACAGTTGTCCTTTAAACTCGAGCAGGATAAAAGCGGGGTCACGGTGAATCGGGTTTGAGTACCGAGCACCGAAACCGGTGCATGCGAGGCACGGTCCCAATGCACGAATCCCGAGGTCTGATTCAGCGGTCCGCTTTTGTTCCCTTTTAAATCCAAATAGCAGTTCATTTTACCCAGAGTTCCAGAGTCGTTCCTACATCCGATTAATAACCCTTTATTCAAAATAGAACGGTTTTTATTTTAAAACGAATTCCCTTTTTATTTCAAATCTGATTCTGTTTCGATCTTTGAGCCCAAGATGAATTTGGTTCGGTTTTTGAACAACCGTCCCTAAATCCCGTTTACAGCTTAGATTCACAAAATTCCTCGATTTAAAACCGTTTTTAAAACCGACTTGATTTTAAGTCCTTTTTATTTTAAATCCCCTTTTTCTTAAATCGATTTTCGTTTACAACCTTTTCTTTCCAAAACCTTGATTCCGATTCCATCCAAAGCAGATCCAAAACCGTCTTTTATTATAATCTGATTTTGATTCAACAATTTCCCTTTTCGATTCAAAATCAGTTCTAAAACTTAAACGATTCTTTAGCAGGTTTAACCGACATAACTTCCCCCAATCAGATCCACATCGACTCGAATTTAACAACACGGGAAACCTTAAACGAGGGGCTCGGTTTGGAAACCGGCCGGCCACCGACGGAGACGCCGCTGGCGACCAAACCTCGTGGTGAGAATCTCACCGTGGAAGGCGAGGTGGTGGAGCACGGCGGAGGGAGAGGCGGTGGTGGTGGTCGTGGGCTCGGCGGGGCACTCCGCCTCAGATCCGGACGGGTCTCACCAGATTCGGCGAGATTGTCTAGGGTAGACAATCCCGGCGCCGACGGGGGAAAGAGGCCGAGAGGGGTTCGGCGTTGAACACGGCCGGAGACACTGAGTGAGGGCGGAGGTGGCTGTTCGGGCTCGGTGGTGGCAGAACGGAGCGGGGAAAGGAGACGGGGGCGGCGGCTTGACGGTGGCGTGGCCGTGAATCGGACGAAGGAGAAGACGGAGGCGAAGGGGAGGTCGGAGACGGCCGAGCTCGGGCCCGGGACGGCCGGAATCGATGGCCGAGCTCGGGCTCGGGACGGCCGGAATCGATGGCCGAGCTCGGGCTCGGGACGGCCGGAATCGATGGCCGGACTGGTGAGGGAGGTGAACGAAGAAGAAGGCGTGGAGGAGGGAGGTGGCGGCGGGACACGCCGTGGCCGGCGAGGTCGAGAGGAACCAGAGAGGGAGGAGGGTCGGACGTGGGAGGTGAGGGTCGCCGGAGCCGGAGACGGGAGAGGGAGTGGTGGCGGCGGCGTGGTGGCTGGACGGGATCGAAGAAGACGGGGGCGGCGTGGGGACGACGGGACGGCGAGAGGAGCTGGCCGGACGTGGTTCCGGCGAGGGTGAGGTCGGGAGAGGAGATGGGCGGCTGAAGGAGAAGAGAGTGAGAGGGATTAGGGTTTGAGGAGGAGGGGTGGGGTTTAAATACCCTGGGCTAACCCGAGTTGGGCCTCGGCTGGGATTTGGGCCGCACGGCCCAAAACGCTTGTTGGCCTGCTCAGGTGGGAGCCGGGTCCTGCCTGGCCGGGTCTGCAGCTTGGGCCGGGTCCGGTCCGACCCGGTCCGACCCAAAAGTTTTTTTTTTTTTTTTTTTCAGACTTTTCGAACCGCTTCCCGATCCCGTCAATTAAAACCCGTAAAAGGCAATTTAAATTTTCAGGACTTTACAGTGAGTGCCCGTGGGGTTGTTGAACCCGAGTCTTGACCGTTGGTGTGTCTTGAGTGGCAGTAAGTACCCGTGGGGTTGTTGAACCCGAGTCTTGACTGTTGAGGTGTCTTGAGTGGCCTTGAGTGCCTGTGTGATTGAACTTGCCTGTGATTGTGATTGTGGTTACATGAAGTTGTGACTTCGAAAGGTCGACAGTCTGATCCGACTTAGTGTCGATGAATTGCGATAGGTCGACAGCATGATCTGACTTAGTGTCAATGAACTGCAAAGGTCGACAGCCTGATCCGACTTAGTGTCGATGAATTGCGATAGGTCGACAGCCTGATCCGACTTCGTGTCGAGGAATTGCGATAGGTCGATCCTGGACCTGATTGAGATTGGTTACTGAGCAGCTGGTGTGCGATCCTTTGTGATCTTGTTTGGTGTTGTGTAGTCTTTCTGTCGTGTCCTTGGAGGAGGTCGTCGATAGTTGTGTCGGGTCTACATTACTTTATCGAGTGTTGAGTCTGTTGAGGAAAGTAACGGGTTGTGGGTTAGTTGGGTACTTGAGTTGGGGACTATAGTCCCGGTGTTGGGTTTGGTTTTAGTGTTACTGGCTTTATCTACTAATTATGCCATAGTCAGTCTGTTATCCGTGGAGGTGAGCGAATGCTCACCCCTAGCTGCTTTTCCTACAGGTACTGATCACCGGACGGACTAGGTTAGCTCTTGAAGTTCATGGAGCTTGGAGCGGAGTCTGGTCTTTATTTTGTTGAGTCTAGTGACGGATAATGTATCTTGTCCACTTGTTGGGACGTTTTTGTATTGTAAATATTATTATTATTTTGATGACTTAATGGTAATTTCAAAGTTTTTATTCAAACAGGTTTCAAGTGTTTTGTGTTTTAAATGTTCGCATCCCGAGTTCGGTTTACTGAATTTGGGGCGTGACAATACACCTCATATTCTCAAACCAACTTACCTCATATTCTCAAACCACATCACACTTTTCGCAAACCATATATGTCATATTCGCAAACAACATATATTATATTCTCAAACCACATATACTACATTCTCAAACCACATATACTATATTCGCAAACCACATATATCATATTCTCAAACCACATCATACTTTTCGCAAATCATATATGTCATATTCGCAAATCACATATAATATATTCTCAAACCACATATACTATATTGTCAAACCACATATACTATATTCTCAAACCACATATACTATATTCGCAAATCATATATGTCATATTCGCAAACCACATATACTATATTCTCAAAACACAAATCCTATATTTGCAAACCACATCACACTTTTCACACTTATGTCCACATATCCACACACGTATAAAAAAACACATCAAAATATATGCAATCCACTACTTGTTAGAAAGCTCTTAAAAAAAATAAGAATATTGGCGCAAGAAAAAATGAAATTGGAGTTGAAACGAAACGGGAAAAATCGAATTAATAAACTTGATTATAACAAAAAAAAAAGGAGGGCATTTTCTGAGCGCGACACATGGCGCAATCTGGTTGAGTTCGCAGGTTCACACCATAATTCATGGTTCGCACCTGATTGTGAGCCTATATATATATATAGGGGTACAATCCATTGTAAATGAAGCTTATGTTGTAAAATATAAATAGATTGTAATCATTGGATTAGATTAGATGGAAGGATGAGACTAAAATAGTCATTAATGGAATAAATGTAAATATAAGGAACTTTAAATCTATTAAGGACATTTTATATGTAATGGGTAAATTTGATTTTATTACTGTAATCTGATTTTTTTTACGGTTAAGAAATCCAATTGTTTTAATAAATTCAAAAATATTATTTTTTTTAATATTTTATTTTTGGTACAATTTTTTTAATATATTAAGCTTTTTTTCTATAATTTCATGATTTATATTATTGTTATAGAATTTTATATCTACTATTACAGAATTTATAACTAATAGTACAGTAATTTATAGTCAACATTACAGTAACTTGTAGTCAATATTACAAATAATTGATTACGAAAATTTGTAATCAATGTTACAGTAATTTATAGTTAATATTACAGTATTTTGTAATCAATATTACAGTAATTTATAGTTAATATTACAGTAATTTGTAAATGATGTTACAAAACTTTATACTCAATATTACAGGATTTTGTAATCAATATTATAGTAATTTGTAAATAATATTACAAAACTTTATACTCAATATTACAGTAGTTTGTAAGTAATATTACATGACTGGAAAATAAGACCTTATAGAAGAATCTAAACGGTGTTACAAAAGAATCCAAAATGATGTTATAGAAGAATCCAAATGATGTTAAAGATCCAATCTAATCACCGAATAATTCAAAAAATATTACAGAACAATCGAAATCAAATTATAGTTAAGTACAAGTGATATTGCAGAACAATTCAAGCGATGTTACAGATCCAATGTGAGCTTTCTCCCCATCCTTTTATTGGAATCAACAAAGAAAGAACCAACAAATGACTATATCCCTGTCTCAAAACTTAAACCATGAATTCAATAAACAATGAGACTTAATCTATGAATTCAATAAGCAACAAATGATCATACAATTAACTCGGCAATGCATTTAGTTCAAACTCAGATCATAAATCGAAAGAAAAAAAGAACAAATTCAACAAGTTTTGGATGATCATTTGTAAAATAAAGACATTTACGATTTGCAAAATAAAATCATCATAACAAGTTATGGATTTTATGGTCTCACCTAAGCCAATTAACACCCAATCTTGTCACTCATGGCCTTATAATTCTCAGTAGACCGTAAAAAGTATTATTGATTATGAGTATATATATATATATATTAGCAGTTATGATAAGTAATTTGTAGTTATGTTAAGTTAGATTATGAACCATTGTAACTCTTCATGTATTATATATTGGCAATGACAATGCCTAATATGACAAGGGATTACAACTACTGACATGGTATCAGAGCAAGAATCTGAGAACGTGTCATTCCTTCAATTATTTTTCTTTTTCATTTCTTTTCTTCTCATGGTTTAATAAAAACCACAAACCAGCTTTTCATTTTTTTTCTACCCAAACACCACCACCCAATCCACTATATTTCTTTTACTTTCTTTTTATTATGTTTGATTCCTTGTTACAACAAGATGATGGATGTGCCAACACACACCATTTCCACCCCATGCCACCCAATTGTTTTCAATTTTCTCTTTTATTTTGTTTTACTTTCTTGCTCTAGCAAGTTTACACCATGGTTATATTAAACCATATCCATCCACTACCACTCTTAAAATTTTCTCCTCCACTCCCGCCTCTTGATGGATGCATCAATATGATGCCGCTTCGCAACAAGCAAAATGGTTATTTTCAAAATTTTCTCAATTGTGTTCGTCGTTCAGCAACGTTCCAAGAGATCGATTGCTCGCTCATCCTTCATGTCGACGACACGACACCGCTAAAGAATGGACTATGAGTCCCGGTGTCCAATCCGAAAATCGGATCCTCTGCCTACGACGCATGAACTCGGCTCAAGAAGCCCTTTCCACATCTCAGTCACTCCAGTCAAAGCGTCCGCCTTTCTCCCGCTTCGACTGCGGGGGAGTATTAGCAGTTATTATTATCAGTTATGATAAGTAATTCATAGTTATGTTAAGTTAGATTTTGAACCATTGTAACTCTTCATATATTATATATTGACAATGACAATGCCTAATATGACAAGGGATTACAACTACTGACAATATATTTAAAAAATCTAATCTCAAATATATGAAGTTACTGGCCTCTGTTAAATTGTAGGATAAAGTAACTCAAACATGGTCCCTCTCTTGTATTCGTTGTTGTATTAATTTCAATAGCATCAGGACCTGCATGGACTTGTATCACGACGATACTAGGCCGGAGCTGGTTGTGGTTCTTCTCAGCTTTGACCTCGGACGGCGGCGTAGGCATGGGACGAATGGACAAATTTATTTAGGCAAGAGATAAATAGGTTTGAGTAAGCGGTTGGGACTAGAGAGGATTTGGCCGGTTGCGAGACTGATTTTGGGAGAAAAGGAGAAATCTACTACATCTTTAAAAGGAAAACCCATTTACTATTCCTCTGGCCACAAGCGTTACTCATCATCAATGAGCAGGTACTCATGGCGTGGGAACTCACGAGTCTCAAATCCGCGAGTACTATATAACAGACATGCACGACTCGATCAACACTCACCGCACGGTTCAGTGGGTTTCTACGCTTTGGTTGAATGATCTTCTATCAATGTTGTTGTGGGCAAGGGTTGTGAACGGGAATTGGGGTTAGCTTTTGGAATAATGCTTCAGGCTTGGTTTCTTTTGTTTTTGCTCGTAATCAATCATCGGAATTGGGTTTTGATTTGATTAGCATTAATGGCGATTTTGTGTGGTGGAGCAGCTGTGATGGGTCGAGGAAGAGAGGAGTGCAATGGCAGGTTGAAGTAAGCCCAGGGCCTTGCTTTATCACAATTTCTTGGTTAGTTCTCTGATGACGGTGTCACTAGATCTAATTTCAACTCATGTTATTGGATCCAATTTCAACTTGCAAAAGGGTTTTAGTTCATCTATTTTGATTGATCAAATAAATACTGCAATGTTGAGGAATGATATAGAACCCTGTAATCAGTTTAGCCTTAAAAGTGATGTCTATAACTTGTTTTGTCCCTTAGATCGGTAACATGAGTACCCTTAATACAAAGCTTGGGTCCGATTCACTGTTTCATTGGAATGAGTACCGGAAATAGAAATAAATTTGGATTGCTCTGTATGTTCCGTTTCTGGGTTTTGCCCAAATTGATCTGGGAATGAAAAATCGTTGCAGATTAAGGGAGAGATTAGCACCTTGAAGCTCATTAAGCATCTCAACGTCGTCAGGTTGCATGAGGTGTGCCCATTTCTCTGTCTAATCTATAGATTCGTTGTATATTTTTTTATACCCATCCTTGTTTTTATATGCATTAGTGCAATGGTGATCGAATCCTTAGCCATCAGCTTTGAAGCTTTTCATGAAATCAATCAACTTACAGTATGAATTTCTTATTCTCTATTTTAAGTAGAGTTGATTTGTTCGATTGTATTTCCTGTTTTTGGTCTGCAGGGTTTCCAGCTCTCAGTTTGGCACATAAATTTCAGGTTAGGGATTCTAAGCCCATTTTTCTTTATATATTTTGTTAACCTAATTTGGTTTTCTGATTTTTTGTCCGGTATTTTCTAGCTAATTTACAGTTTTTTGATATTATCTATTTACTTGGATCAACTCACAACACACTTTAGAATGTTTTGTGTGCTATATTTTGATGAACATGAGAGAGAAATTATGCATAATGAAATGGAAAAGATAAAGAAACGTGATTGCGACGATGGAAGAAATTCACAGTCACGAGGGATGAAGCTGAAATGGTAAGATGGAGATGCTGTATTTTCAGATTCATAATTGTTCCTGATAATTTGAGAACTGGGTTTATAGTTAATTCAATCACCAAGATTCGATTACTCTGATACATGATATGAGAATGTTATGCTATATGGTTTGAATATAATTTCTACAAATTCTTAGTTGAATAAATTTGGGGCATTGAATGATGATGATTGTTTGTTGTAGAGAGAGGAGGTAAGAAGGCCTCTGCCCAATTATCTGGAGACAGTTCAGATTAATGTTTCTGCAGACAACCGGCAAGGCCTTCTGGATTGGTTGCTTCCAGAGTAATGAACTGTTTCACTTACACACTTTGGCTTTACAGGAGTGTAGCCTCAGATGTTCTTTGTCAAGCTTCTGAAGTGTGAATGAAATCTATACCATTGAACTTTATAGAAACAATTAGTCTACGAACAAAGGCTATTTTATTATTGAAGTGTGAGTCCATCTAAGCAATCTTATTATTTTTTCCACAGTAATCAACTTTATCGTGATGGACGAGGTCAACTATTATTCTTGGGGTCTATTGCTACAAGCATACATCCTTAACATTATTTTTTTACCTCCCTTTTAAAATGAGGACCTGTTCTATACTTCATGATATTGTCAGTTAAAATAGAATGTGATCAACTACAGTTTTCTTACAAAAGTGGGCTACTCGACATGTGGGAACACTTTGTTAAAACTTAAGAAGCTTGAGATCGTCCTTCCTTTGTACTTTTCTAATCCATATTCTGGTATATTGATTTTTGAGATCCTCTTAGTGAAAGAATGTTTGAAAATTTTGATCAATTGCTGCTTAGCATCTAAACTTTGTAATTTAGAAGGTCCTCAATTTGTGTTAGCTTCATAAATAAATTGCTATATTCCATTTGAGTCAGATATGATGTAAGCTACAGCAATTAATCACATACTCCCTTGATGGACTGCTGCAGGTATCAGGGTACTGTGGCCTTCTCATAGGAATCCCCATAATTCTGTATGAGATCATAGCCTTTGTTCTTCCAGGTCTAACCAGGGCAGAGGGAAGGTTCCTAGGGCCAATTGTTCTGGGTTCCTCGGTGCTTTTCTATGCTGGTATCACCTTCTCCTATTTGGTTCTTACTCCAGCAGCCCTGAATTTTTTTTGTTTCGTACGCTGAAGGAGTCGTAGAATCTTTATGGTCCATTGATCAATACTTTGAGTTTGTACTTGTGCTCAAGTTCAGCACTGGCTTATCTTTCCAGGTAATTTGTATCAACCACTCCAGCAGACAGAAGTATTTCTATGAGGTATTCACTTTGGCTTAGTCAAGAATTGATGATCCATTCCTCCTGTTTTATTTATAGGTGCCCGTCATACAGTTTTTACTGGGACAAGTTGGTATAGTAACAGGAGACCAAATGCTGTCAATATGGAGATATGTTGTGGCAGCTGCTATACTCACACCATCAACTGATCCACTCACTCAGATGCTTCTTGCTGTTCCACTTCTGGGCCTTTATTTAGGAGGCGCTTGGGCTGTAAAGTTGACAGGAAAGTAGATGATTTCTTCTTGTTGCTGTTTTATCTGCACATCCATATGTTCGTAGTTTTAATATTTGCCTGTACAGTCAAAGGAAAGGATGAAAAATTATCTACATTGACCTCCTATTTTATTTAGACTTGTACATCCGATTGTCCAACGTGACTAGGCCTTAAAAACAGTTATAAGAGGAACAACAAAGGGTAGGGTGGTGATCCATTACAATCTTGAAAACACAACTTTAAGTAGGCTAAATGGAGGATACCTTTGTAACCAAGAATTTCATGTTAGGAGATTTTGGCACATCATAGATCTGGCCCTCCATCCTAAAACCTTTGTTGATTGGTTAGGTAATCTTACAAGGTACCATAATCAAGCCATTCTTTTAAATAAAATTCATAACAGTTCATTTTTAATTTACCATCAAACATGACTGAGCATTGCATCTCTGCCTCCTAGACTTTGAAAATTCAAGAAGTTGTGCTTACAAAAAAATGCTATCCGTCCTCTAAAGTTGAGAAACATTTGGTAGCAGATCCAAGGTACAATGCTTAGAATTACAGCTGACAACAACATTACACGCAAGCAAATCTTGATCTTCAACCAAGCGTTGCAGTTACTTCACTGAAAAATTATAACAGTACCTAACACAATTGGAGGAGTTCCCAACCAAAATGATTACAGATCAACCCCCACCAAGTATGTATGCAGGTATATGAACTTGTTACAACTTTTCCTCTGCCGGGTGATCAGGTGAAGAGGGCACTTTCTTATCCTCATTGGACTCTACATGAGCAGGTAGAGGAGGGGTTTGTTCTCCATTCTCATTGTTCTCAGGATCATTCTCACTGTTCTCAGGGTGAAAGTTGATTGGGAACTTTGTTACTCTGGGCTTGTCAGCTAAGATATTTCTTTGAACCTTATCAACCAAGGTCTTTGTAGGAGGTTCCTCTCGCGACTGTTCGTCAGCATAATCATTGTTCACGTAGTATCCTACTCGAACAAATTCCTGCCCCACGTAAGAGCATGTCAGTAGAAGTACCGTAACACCAATTATATCCTCTTCACGAACTTTGGATGGGTCTGGAGGGTATGCCTGCCAAGAGATAGCAATAAATACTTAATTACTTTAAGACAGATCAAACTTAAAATCTAACCTTTGGGGTCCGTTTCAATTTGAGCTGTATCTTATTATCCATCATTTCGGTTTGTGTTTATGGAAACCTCACAGCTTACCGACTTTGTTAAGGCAAGCACATACAAACTGTCCATAGTTATTTTGATTATCATTCCAATGATACATTCTCATGATTGATTTGCAGATGTTTCACTAGAGCCATTCATGTGAATTGCAATGAGGTAAACCATTCAATGACTTGGTGGTTTTCTAATGTTTGCTTCTATGCAGCCTGTTACCGTTCAAAGTGTTACTGAGGTTATATCTCGTGGAGATTAGTTTGTTGGACTATGGGTGTGAGGTTCTTACAATCAATTATCGCTACTTTAGCTCTTTTTCTTTCAAGATCCACATTGCAACCAAACATGCATCTTGGGTATGGATCTGTTATCAGTTATCACTTGATACACAAATTTAGGATCTTCACATGTCTCAGGTGAATTGAGTTTTAACATCTTTTTCATTTTGCAGAGAAGGGAGTTGGAAAGCTTTTCGGGATATAAACCTTGTGAGCTGAAAGAATGTGTCCTTGCCCTACATGCTTTGCAATTGAATAAGAATGACACTTATCCTACACTGAGAAATATCTACACACATGTGAGGCTAAGCTTAATACTAACAATGTGCTTTTGCACTTTAACAATAAACAAAATGATACGCTGACACAACTTAGGGGCGTGGCAACACTGGCTTCACCCTCAGAAATCCATGCATGTTATTTTGAGAGCATCAATAGAGAATCATCCACAAGTGGAGCTCAGAGCTCAGGGAACCTCGGAGAATCATCCACAAGCGGAGCTCAGAGCTCAAGGAACCATGGAGAATCACCCATAAGTGGAGTTCAGAGCTTAGGAAATCATGGAGAATCATACACAACTAACTCTGATCTAAGGAACCATGAAGAATCATCCACAAGTAAAGCTCAGAGCTCATGGAACCATGGAATCATGGAGAATCACACACAAGTGGAACTCAAAGCTCAAGAAACCATGGAGAATCACCACAGGTGGAGCTGAGACCTTAGAGAACCATGTAGAATCATCCACAAGTGGAACTCAGAGTTCAGGGAATCATGTAAAATCATCACAAGTGGAACTCAGAGCTTAGGGAACCATGGAGAATCATCATCAAGTGACAGTAAATAAAGGGTAAGAACATATATGATAAACTTGTAGACTGTGTACAGATTTGGAAAGCAGCTTTTTTGATTAAAGCACGCACTGGTTCTCAATTCAGCTGAGGGGTTAAATTCTTCTAAGGTGTATATTTTCTTTCTTACATTCAATAAAAGACACAATTGAATTCATCCTATCATCGTCATTCTGCAAATCCTGCTTGCATACATTCAGATTATTTTTTAATTGTATTTTAATTTTAAAAATAATTCAGCTGATATTTATCAGTTTTAATTTTAATGTATCATCATCAAGTGACTGCAAATAGATGTAGAGGTGGCAGACCCTTTTAAGAATGAAGTGTAATTGTATTTGTGACTCAATTAGTGGATGCGAGTCTTGTAAGTAATGCAATGTAGGCTCATGTGCAATAAAGAAATCAAAGAGTATCACTGACAGTGACATAATCTTGGTATATATATATATATTTCTTTTTTTGATCGGCAAAGCATAAGTAGATTAAGAAGCTCTCTTGAGGAGAAAGAGGATACAAAGAACAAACCAACTCCATCCCCCAATCAATCATATGTTGATTTCAAGGGAAAGAAGGAGGGAGAACTAAAGGTAGTAAAATGAAACCTAGATAATATTACAAAATGATATGTAAATGTCACTTGGAAATGCATAGGAAGTTGCTTGCTTTGAGTGCCCCGGGGAATGACTTGCTTGGGTTGAATTTCTAAAGGTATTATAGTGAAACTTGAGTCCCAAGTAATGAGTTGGAATTAACCATTAAAGAAAGAAGCTTGAGATGTGTTTGCAAGATGTGGCTTGGTTTGTAGAAGTGTTGATCCTGATATAGACTTGTGTTGGGTTTTAACATGCATAACGCAGCGGAAATTAAAACTTTAATTAAACTAAAACCCAAAAGCCGGATCCATGTAATTCGATTAACTGATAAGAAAAAATGAATATGATCGATTACCTCTTGTAGCTTCGATGCCTGGTTCGAGAAAGGGACCTTTGATTAGAATCGCTTCCGTACCTTTTTGCGATCGAGACGTCTCCAACGGGATCCGCCCTCTGTACGTATCCACACGAACAAGCCCGATGTGTGCTAGCATTTGTAATTCTCAAAACAATTTTGAGAGCTATATGGAATTGTCTAGTTTTGGTAAATTATTATATCTCACGCAGAAACCAAAATTGGCTCTGTTCTAGTCACCCAGCAAAAAGAATTAGCAGCATCCTATATGCTCTATTTCCGTGTGTTTTGTTTTTCAAAATTTAAAAGAAAACAATATATTTTAAAAACAAAACACCAACTATTTATACGTGGGATTGTGTTTTCTGAATTTAGAATATTTCAAAACATGGTTTTGACCAAGTGTTAAAACTAAGGATAATGAACTTATCCCATTATAACTACCTGACATTCCCTTTTTCCTTTTTCCATTTTTTTAAAGAATTTAAAACCATAAAATACAAAAGATTCAAAAACCTTTTATTTGTTTCAACCGTGTACTAACTCTCAAAATCAAATTTTAAAATTTATTTCAAATAGATTTAAGACATCAATCTAATTTAATATCAATTCTACCAAAAACTTATTATTTTAAATATAAATATTATATTTAAATAATAATCTAGACAAAAAAAAATATATTTATCATATTTATCACATAAATATACATAAATATATTTCCATATTTAATTGGGCTTCTTAAACTCCAATTCATTTATTTTGGGCTTGCTCTATGTGTGACCCTACAGGTTCATATAACGTTGGTAGTGGGCTTCAAATCTCTATTTAGTCCACAAGTCATAATTGGTCTCTAGCAAGACATTATGACTACCCAAGTCATATGAAAATCGACAATCCGATTCAACCTTTTTACCGTTAATATCTTAATCCCTTTGTCATCGATATCTCGATCGAATATAAGGCATAGGATCGTCATCCTTATTTTATTCGATCGTTAGTTTCTTGATCTTAAGTAGACTGCAAGTGATAACTCGTTATCGATTCGCATGACCATGCATTTCCACAGTCTCACTTATCAAGGGGCCCAAACGATATCTCTCATATTTACATGAGTGACAAATCCCTTATCAGTTGCTCACATTCCTCACATAGACAATTATGTATTCAACAACAGTCTTTATTGTTGCCCGGTTAAAGACAACGTTGAACTGTGTCAAGACACACAACCACCTATGTAGAAATCCATGACGACTATAAGGTCAAAGGACTTAAGTCATATTACGGTACTGAGAAATACTCATGACAATTCCTATGTAGTATTCTCACAGTGGGTCATCCAATACCATTTCCCTAAATGGCATTTATGATTTGACTTCATATCCAATATGAATGATCAGTAAAACGTGATCATCAACCAACATCATACTAGTCTTAGTATATCGGTAAGACCAGGGATCATTGGAACAATACTCTTTTTCTTCTAAGAGTTTTACTATCGAGTCACGTACTTGATGGTCTTAGAAAGAGTCGATTATTCACGCAATTAACATTTACCAAAATGATAATGAAAGTGCCAATGTATTAATAAATGATAATGTCATACATGAAAAGATTGACCTAGGACACAAAAAACTAACAACTTGAGCTGGGAATGGATTTGCAAGAGGCTTGAGCATGCTAAAAACTTGTGCTTGCTGTGAGGGGGAATAAGAGGACAAGAGGAGATGTAGCAATCTGAAATGGTTCTGCAGGTTCTGAGGAGAGAGCAGAGTGATACAACTGAGTGGAGGATGTCTCGAATTGCAATCTTGGTATATATGAAAGAAGTTTCAACTTAAAGGAAGCAAAGCTTTCCGCAATATCTATCTAAATCCCATGACAACCTTCCTATAAAGGATATGTTATTACTTTTTTTGGAAATCAACGCACACTCTAGGACATTCAAATTAGATGGAGTTTTAAAATCACACCTATCGTCTTTAGTTATCTCATAAGTATTAATGAACTGGTGGTGTTTTACATAAACCAAAACATTGAAGTTTAACCAGTTAAAGTACCATATGTGTTTCTATCTCTTTGGGGTCTTTGCTTATCTATTTCAGCTAAAGAAAATTTTAGTTCACTACTTTTGTATTTTGTGTAGACTTTGAAAAGTGGTTGGTTAGTGTAGCGATTAAATTTTTTTTTTTTTTTTTTTGATAATCGATGAGAAATTTCATTATACTTTGAGAAGTAGTACAATGAAAGCAGGATGAACAGACCATAAAGATCGTTCCTGCCAAAACCGCAACTATAAAAATAAATAATTAACAAACGTCTGCTTAATGAAAACAAACAAGTAAACCCATATCAGCAACTGACATAAACTGAAAAGCTGCAGGAATTAGACAAAGCACCCTGTCGGACAACTCTGCCAAGCCACAAAGGTCGTAAACGGTTGCAACAAACCACCTGCCCTGAACAGTGAAAAACTAAGTGTCTGCAGCTTCAAATAGGTTTCATTCACCGGCTCCTCTACTGAGCTATATAATAAACCATTTCGACGCAACCACAAAAGCCAAAGAGCCACATAAACCAACCTCAACCAATTCAATTTCCGTCCCCTTTGCCATAAACCAGTCCATTCCAATAGCACAAAATAAATGGAACGATCATGTATACATACTATACCCTTCCAACGATAGACATAGGACCAAAAATTCCAGCTAAAGGAGCAATGTAGAAAAATATGATCTGAATCCTCAAAAATTGACTTACAGGACTTGCATACCATTCCGTTGAGAGATATTCTGCATCCTGTGCTCTCCAAAAACACCATTGAAGAGATGGAGTTGTTAAGGATTAACCATACCAACATGGCGTACTTTGGTGGCCAATGCTTGATCCACAAGAAACCGGACCAAGGAGGGGGCGTATATGTAGAATCGTCCAGCAGACCATAAACTGATTTGGTACTAAAACGAGGCGTCTTCGACCAGACCAATACATCCTCTACCCCATAACGGACCGGGAAAGTACTTAACGAATGTAGGAGCTTATGAACCTCCCTCTCCTCCCAGACAAAACAATCTCTGCGAAACACCAAAGACCAGGACCTGGATGTACATATTTCACTGATCTTCTGATTTTTAGAGTTAGAAATTGAATACAATCGCGGATATTGAACACATAACGAGGAATCACCAAGCCACATATCTTCCCAGAAACGAACCCGGCTCCCTCCCCCAATTTTCCAATGTAGGCTCTGTGGGCCGAATAATTGGGAGAAACCATCATTGGACGCCAGTTTAACTATATGGGAGAAAATAGTCGAAGAAGATGGTTTATCAACTGCTGTCAAATCCCAAGAGTCCGAGCTCCACCCAAATCTTTCACAAATAAACTTTTTCCAGAACGAGTCTTTTTCTGTGGCAAAATGCCAAAACCATTTAGCCAAAAGACTATCATTGACCTGTTCGAGTCTTCTGATGCCTAACCACCCTGTGATCGGGGCCTGCAAACCTTTCCCCAACCTACCTTGTTTAAGACCCTTCTAGCAACACTCCCTGACCAAAGAAAACGCTTTTGCCAAGCTTCCAGCTCAAGAATTACTCCCTTTGGAGCTTTAAAAAGAGACATGTAAAAGACAGGAAGAGCTTCCAGCGTCGAGTTCATGAGGGTAAGGCGACCTGCATGATTCAACAACTTCGTTTTCCACAAAGACAACGACTTCTTGAACCTCTTTACAATCAGTTCCCAAGTTTTGGCTCTCTTAGTATCAGCCCCCAACTGAAAACCAAAGTAACGAATAGGTAAACCAACAACTTCACACTGAAAAATCTCCTGCACAAGGGACTCGGAGATAGAGAAACCGTTTAGTAAGACAACCATTGACTTAGTGTAGTTAATCTTGAGACCCGACACAAGTTGATACATATCCAGAGTAGTCTTAAGAGTCCTCAAGTGCGCCTCCGAACCTGAAATAAAAAGCAGAGTATCATCTGCGAATTGCAGATGGGAGACCAAAAAGTTCTCTCTACCGACCTTCACACCTAAAAAATCTCCCACAGAAATTCTTTTGGACAGAACCTGGTGCTAGCCTTCTGCTGCCAAGAGGAATAGAAACGGGGACAAGGGACACCCTTGCCTAAGACCGTTGGAAATAAAAAAAAAACAGTTCCCGGAGAACCATTTATAAGCACTGACAACGACGCCTTAAAACAAGCAGCCATCCAACGTCTCCAGCGATCTCCAAAGCCCATATACATCAAGACATCATCGATGTAATCCCACCTCAAATTATCATACGCTTTCTCAAAGTCAAGTTGCAGGAGAACAATTTCTGATTTGTTTTGCTTGATCAACTGGAGTGTTTCGGAAGCTATCAGAACACCATCAACTAATTGACGACCCGCCACAAACCCGCTTTGAACATCATTTATAAGCTCTGGAAGGACTACTTTCAGCCTGTTTGCCAACACTTTCGCCAGAATTTTATAGGGAACTGAAATTAAACTAATCGGCCTCAACTCCGACATTGACTCCGGATTCTGCACCTTTGGTATCAAGGTCAAAAATGTTGCGTTCAGACCTTTGCCAATCATACAAGAATCATGAAAAGCTTGTATGAATAAGACTACATCCTCACCCACAATCTCCCAACAAAACTGAAAGAATTTCAGAGTAAACCCGTCAGGCCCAGGAGACTTTTCACTTCCACAATCAAAAGCTGTCTGCTTAATTTCCTCAGCTGAAAATCGTTCCTCCAAAGCCAAACGCTGAACCTCAGATAAAGTAGAGAAAAGAAGCGGGGGTAGCTTCAAAGAAGATAGTGTTGGTCTATTAAAACGCTGCTGAAAGTGTGAAGCTGCATGTGATTTAATGCTATTAGGATCTGTGAGATGCGAGGGCCCGTCTTTAATAACAGATATTCGATTAACTGCACCCTGAAAATTAGCAATACGATGGAAATATTTAGAGCACAAATCCCCTTCGTCGAACCACCTTTGCCTAGATTTTTCACACCAAATACGTGCCAAAATTTTCTGCTTTTGGATTAGTTCCACTTTCAACAAAGAGCGACAAATACATTCTTCATCAGATAAATTCCTGTCGTCTAAAATTTTGTCTAAAACTTCCATTTCCTTTGTGATGGAGTCAACCTGGGAATCTACCATCCCAAAAACATCACGGTTCCACACCTTCAAATCCTCCCGCATACATTTCAGTTTAAACCATAACCTGTAACTTGGTGAGCCCGAACAACTATAAGTACCCCAAAAGTCACGGATCACCTCAGTAAAATTCTTAGAGTTCAACCAAACATTTAGAAAGCGGAATGGCTTTGGTCCCCAATTTTTCGAACAAGTCTCCAAAACCACAGGTCGATGATCTAACAAACCACGTTCCAGGCCTCTCTGCGAAATATCATCAAATACAACTAGAAATTCCGGAGATAGTAAAAAACGATCTAACCTCGAGGCTTTGGAACCGGGTCCATACCAAGTAAACTTGCATCCCTCCAAACGAAGATCAGTAAGACCAAGGGTCAACACGAAATTCAAGAAATTGGAACTATTTTGCTCTGAATAAACACTATTCCGGCGTTCCTCTTCTATTAAAACCGAGTTAAAATCGCCTCCAATACATATGATTTCAGTAAACCTGTGGCGAAAGGATCCGAGTTCTTCCCATAAAAACAATCTGCCAGCTTCAGATGTAGGAGCATAAACATTTATAACTACAACAGGTGAGGACGAACCTGACCAAAAACCGAACCACTGAATAGCTCGTTTCAATGGAATGACTTCAACACACCGAAAGCTATTAGGCCTCCAAATGGATAACAAACCACCCGATGCACCTTCAGAAGGAGAGAACGAGTGCTCCCAAATACCAAGAAAACCACGACTCCTAAGAATTGCAGGAGAAAATGCATCAACCTTTGTTTCTTGTAGTAGAACAAAATCTGGTTGCACTCGCCTGATGGTGCCACTAACACTCCGTCGCTTCTGAACGGAGTTCGTTCCTCTCACATTCCATGAGAGGAACTTCATGATATCAGTTTTGCAAAAGGTTTGGAGGAATAGACTCTAAAGAGTCTAAATCCTCGTCCTCACACACATCATCATAGTTATCATCTTCATTCCCTTCCAGATCAAGACGCTATGATAACTCCAAATCCAAGTTGTTAAACTGGTCAATGGCAAACTCGAATGATTTCAAAGCTTTAACTCCGACCTTCTTAACGTAATCTCATGTACCTTGCCTTGTCTCAGATGAACTACGATTGGGGCTCTTTTGAGAGGAAACCGGAGTGGTGTAAACGACGGGAGGCTTCGAAAGCAAGCGGCTTTGCTTCTGATTTTTCGAAACTTGGATGACTTGCGGCACACGCAACTTCGGGCTGGGAGACTTTTCCGGTTCCAAAGTCCTAATAGCGTTGACACTCTTGGATCTAGATGAGTCTTTGACAAAATCAATCGAGTTTAAACTGCCTTCGAATTTTCAGAATTATCCGAAACCTTATCAACTTGAATATCACCAACCTATTCTGAGGAGGACTCTGGTAAGTTCACTAACGGGTGACACGATTCTGGGACTGCCGATGCTAGCACTCCAGTAACAAGCAGCAACGGGAACATAGAATTGGGGCTCGTCTGCTGTTTGATCGCACGGTGGCATTGCTTGTGAGGTTAATTTTTCCCGTCCCTCTACGCCCATTTGTTGTTCTCTGATTGTCTCCCTCATACTCAAGGTAACCTATTTTCTATACTGGTGTCAATTGCGATGCATTTGGTGAATATAATTCGGTTGGAAAAGTATGTAGTTATTCAATCTGATGTTGTGAAGTCTATTGAGAATTTGATATTTTTGGAGTTGTTGGTGTTTTGGGAGTTTATTGTATGTTCGTCCGTTTTTGTCTGCAGCAATGATCAGGGATTTTTTGTCTTACTGATCTAAAGCCTGAAGAGTGGGTTTTATGGTGTTTTATTTTTAGCAGGTGTTCAGGCTACTTTAAATTTTGTATGCAGAAGCCGAGATCAAGTCCAACTTGAAGAATTTTTGTATCAGTACCAGTAGTTAGTGGCTGGTTTTGTTGAAGCAGTAGCAAAGTAGCAAGTTAATATATATCATTATTTTTATTCCCCTAAAGGGCAGGGTTCACCTCAATGTTTATAGATTTCAACAAATAATAGTGTTTATTTTTTTGGTAACATTGAAATTTGTTGGTGAAGCGTTTATTTTAAATATTTGCTAATACTTAAATGTATGCAGATATTAAAAGCAATATGAATATGGAGGTCAGTGATGTAAATGAGAACAATGACGTGTCCTCAACAAAGAAAATGTTGGGTTACATTTTTCTTCTTTCAGAAAATGTTCTTATGTGTAATGAAAAAAAAGGAAAATGTTGCTAACCTTGACCTTGTAGCCTGTGGTCATGGTCTGTGTCACAGTAGCGATATTAAAAAACTATTCACATCCGTTTCATACTTTCCCACATGTATAAATGGGAATCGATCCCCAACCGTTAACCATCTATCGACAATCAAGGGTTGTTGGCACTTACATGTACTCTTATGTTTGTCGATCCTTTGTTCCCGTGAGCATAGATGGAACTTGGGTTAATGTTAAATACAACAAAAACACCAGCATATCAAATTTGATGTCGTTTGTATGCAGAGTTTGTAGTCATTTGAAGAGGACCATAGGCCTGGTTCAAAGGCTTCTGTTCATGGAGGAACGATCAACCCAAATGACGAGTTGAAGGGTGCTCATGAAGGTTAATTGAACTGAGGACCATTTCTTATCATAAATAGATAATATTCTTATGATGTTAGTTATAGATAATATGTTTATCATATTTCTAATTTATTTCTCAAATGCATACAATTTAGCCATAAGCTGAGCTTTCTATAACAAATAAATAATGTCTCTTTTTTGTTGCACTTCTGTTTGCTCTGCCTAATTGTTTCTTTTCACTTTCCACATTCATATTAAAATCAATTTTCATGTTAAAGATGTTCTATTCATGCCTTCGATCTATGGGAAGACAATAATCAACACGGAACATGGTATTAGGATAAAATATGGTGAATTGTTAAGAGTCTATTTTGAGATGGTTAATAGAGGAGAGATGTGTCTGGTTTGTCCTCATTAGTTTCATTATATTTGAAGTGGAAATTAATATGACTGATCAATTTTTTGGCACCACGAAGAAAAAGAGGATAACTTTTCTTCATTGATTCAATTGAGAAGTAAAGCTCATGATATAATTCAAGAAACATTGGCCAACTTCGGTGATGCTTATACGCAGTTTCTATGACCTCTAGAGGTACTTGATGTCATCTTCCTCACTATTTTTCTTCAATAAATCCGTTTTTTGTGTGTTAGATGTTTTTTTCTCGTGCCCTTATTAGTAGTTAACATTTTCTTATCCTTTCTATCATTTACTGCCACTATATTTTTGCAAATTTAGTTAGTGTTTGTTTAAAAAAAAAACTATTGATAGTGGTTTGTCCATTACAAACGAGAATTTCCATGCTTTTGTCAAATGATAGAGTCGGATAATGTCCACGCCTGGTACTACAACAACCACATCTCAGGGTATTGAAATAGTTTGTTTTTTCTTCTGTTCTTGAAGTTGTGTTTTTCTTCATTTGATTGCTCGCGTAATTGTGTTTTTCTGTTAAATTGAATCAAATGTGTTTGTTTGTATATGTATTAGTGGTAATGAAATTTTATTTTTTTCCCTGAAATTTTGGGGTTTTGAAGTTGTGATGATAAATATTTATTTGTATGAGTTAGTTCTGATTAAGTTTGTCTCACTAAGATGATTGTATCTTAGTTCTAACAAAGGTATATTTTGGTCTCATCCAATCAAAATCTGCTTACATGCATGAATTTAGATTTATCAGTGAATCCACATGAACCCGCATACTGTTTATGTCGGTAAGTGAGCTATGGAAAGATGGTTGCATTTGACAATCCTAATGTAAGTAGAAATATTTACAAAATGATTGGTACATTTTCCCTTACCAGGTTGCTGATCTATATTTCTGACAGTGCAAAATAAATTGGTTTCACTTTGGTTGTGTTTGAAGAACTGATAGAAAGGAAGGTGATCTTCATCGAAGAATAAAGAGGGTTCATATCTGGTTAGATCATCTTATTTTTTAAAGGGTTTTCATGTGTATATTATCTGAATATTGTCCATATGTTGCTTCTCCTGTCAATACTTCATCTTGAATTTTCTGAAAATGATGTTGGAGGAGTGTCCGTAATAATTTCCATACTGAATTTTCAGCATTGGCACTTTAATTGGATGTAGCTATGGCTATATTTCTGATGGTGAAACCATTCCTTCTACTAACCTTGGGTTTATTTCTTCTTTGTACTGACTTAGATTATTGGGTTGGAATAATTTTGTTGTGATTTCTGTTCTATGTGCGAGATTGAAGACCATGTATGACTCGATAATGTTATTTGTTGTCTTTGAAAATGTATTTTAAAATATTACAATGGTGTTGGTTCTGACTTTATGAGCTGAATTTATTTTACCAAATCAGTTGTGCTTAGCCAACAAGAGGAGATTGAACAATTTGAATTCGATGTTATATGTTTTTTTGCTTAACCATATTGGTTAGTACTGATAATATTGGTGAATTTATTTTACCAAATCAGTTGTGCTTAGCCAACACGAGTAGATCGAACAATGTGAATATGACGTTATATGTTTTTCGCTTAATCATATTGGTTTTTACTGATAATATGGGTTTAGCACTAACTCTTAGACATAGTTATTATTAAGAAAAGTTGCTCATCAATGAAATGTCGGAAGATTAATTAAGAATGACTCCTCCCTCTAAACCTCCCGACCCCTCCCAAGCCTTTCACCCCTTTCTTCTTTGCCCCTCTTTTCTTCTCACCCTGCTGGTCCTTCTTTTCCCAAGCTCTTCGTTTGCAACCTCCCCCCGATGTTCTCCAATGAGCATCTGCTCGCTCTGTTCTCCACCTTCGGTCCAATCCGTAGAGCTTTTCTCCCTAACAAGCTCAACAAGTCCGACAAAAAATTTGGTTTTGTGCATTTCATCAAAGTCGATGATGCTGCGAATGCGGTCTTTGCCTTGCATCGTTCCAAGCTCGGTGACGAGCAGCTCATCGTGGACTACTCTTTATCGTTCAGAGTTGGCTCTGTTCCTCCTGTCCCTGTGGCCTCCTCTACAGGTGCTCGGAGTTTCAGAGACGTTGTCGCTCCTCCGCAAGTTGTCCCAGCTCCATCTCCTGCCCCTGTTTCAAGCTTCTCCTGCTCCGGCTCCTCCTGCGAGGTTTGGAGTAACTCCTTAGGTCTGAGTATTGTGGGACTTGTCAGCTCTGGTCACTCTCTCTCCTCAATTTGGTCCGAGCTTTCGACGCAGCAGAAACTCCTCGTTTGTCTCGCTGACTTGGGCAATCAAGCCATCCTGGTTACCTTCTCTGATCAACCCGCTTTCAAGCTCGTGGAGAGCTTAGGGTGGTCTTGGCTTAGGCCCTGGTTTTGGGGCTTCTTCACCAACATTAACGCAGTCATCAATGGCGGTTGCCTGCGTTGGATCTCCATTGAAGGCCTCCCCCTCTCCGGCTGGACCTGCCCCTCGATCCTCAACCTCGCGGCTTTGGTCGGAACCCCCCTCTTCATCCATCCCGATTCTTCTTCTAGGGTAAGGCTGGATAGAGCCTTCGTCCTGGTTCACTCTCTGAACCTTCAACCGGAGACGTTTCTGACCTCGCTCCTTATCGCCGATAAGAAATTCCCGGTTTACATCAGCTTCCCTGACCTTACGCAGGTCCCCTCGATCTCTCACTCGGCCCCTCCCGACCCTCATAACTTGGAAGATGGCGAAATTCGTGTTCAATTCCAGTCAATTTCGCCGCCAGCTTCAACCCTTCCGGCCACTCCTCACGGGTCTCCGACTGATGGCCACTCTGGAGAAGTCGGAGGGACTGCTAGATCCGAGGAGTCGGGCTCGGGAACTCGCGAGGTCCCTTTGGCTTCTGTCAGTCCCGATGCATCTTCTCTGGTTGCGACGATTCCGTGCCCCGAGGTCATCGATTCAAGAACTTCGAATCGCTTCGTTTTCAGAGCTGCGCATGCGAAGGGTTTTGAACCTGTCGGTGAGGTTGAGCTTCGCTCCCTCAGCCCAAGCCCATTGCCAACCTCAGTTCTTGGGCTTCCCTCTGGGTCTTCCCCTCTGGGCCCCTCTTTAGCCCACGAGCCTCCTGCCCCTCGTCCAGCTGGTTTTCAAGAGTTTATTGCTGGTATCAATTCTTCATCGCTGGATGATGATTCTCATCTTGTCGACTTTTTAAAGAAGAAAAAGAAAAATCACAAGAAACTCGGTCGCCGTAAACGTCCCAATCTCGCTCTTATGGCCAAACCTCCCAACATGTCTCTTCGCAAGAAGGCGGAAGCCAATAGCTCATGGGAGCTCGCCAAATCCTTGGGGTTCACTGCAAATTTTTGCGAAGACGAAGTGATCAATATGTTCGAGAACGTCATGTAATTCTGGAGTTCGTCGGCATTTGATCGCTTGCGTACTGTTGTTGTTAGTTGGCTTCGCTCTTTGTTCTTGTCCTTGTGACCTCTGTTAGCTCGCTCTCTCTTCCCTTATCTGTATCATCTCTTTTTGAGATCTTTAATTATGGGTTGAATAAAACTGTTTTTTTTTTGCTGATAAAAAAAAGATAATTTTAGTTTAGCCAACTGAGTTTTTGCTCGATGGATATCATGATCAGTTAGGTACTTAATATGGCCTAATCTTAACTTGATGAAACCACATATATTTACAGTAACAAGTAGCAAGCCCACGTGTGGTTTCCTAAATGCTCGAAAACAACACCCAAGTAGAAGAAGTGGATTCTTCTAACTGACTTATGAAACACAAAAAATGTTTTATTATTTTTAAAAATAATATTTTTTAAATGAGGTCCACACTAATATGGGTTTAATGATATTTACTACCGCGAGCATTAAAATTTAGAAAACATAAGGATGTCAAGCTTGGGCCTGGGTTTGGTGGACGAGCCTTATTCCTTGCTGAAGGTAATTTTTGTTCTGTTGCACTTCAGCCCAAAACATTCAAAAAATAAAATAAAATGCTATTTCTAATTGAACAATTACAAATACTTATCATACAAAAAATGTTAGAACAAAGTTTTATTGTCATTATATGAAACGAACAAAGCACAACAACTATTCTTTTTAATTTACTCATACAAGAAAAAAACATTACAATACACAAAAAATGTCTCCAACACCAACTAAACGTCACATTGTTTAGACATACACAAGATAAAACATTTTCTTAAGAACGATTTTCATTATTCTCAATCCTTCGCTCTTACATCTATTTATCACACCTGGCACCGCGCATCGCGCGGTGCGAAGCACCTAGTACAAAATAAAATGAACGGGTATGGTTAGGTAACAAAGTTAGGAATTAAAATACGAAAATACCCTCAAGTGCATGGTAAATGACAAAAATAAAATTAAAGTTCGTATATATTACAAAAATACCATTAATTGTGCTGAAATAATCTAAGCCTTTTATTTTTCTAAGCAAATGAATGAGATTTATTTACATTTTACAATTTAAGTATCCATTTACAACAGATTGTGTACCTATATATATATATATAGGCGGACTATCAAGTACAAACCTATTTTCGGGTCAGAACGTAGAACCAATCTGGACCATTGATTACTGAAATCGGATGGCCACCGAAATTCAGGGAGGGTGGGGGTGATGTATTACGAAATCAATTACAAGATATGGATTAATTAAAAAGATATCCATTAAATCCGAGCCTTTAATTCAACGATCCAAGGGCCCAGATTGAAAGTTCTACGTTCTGACGAATTTATAAAGTTTGTACTTGATAGTTATCCTATATTATATATATATATATAGGATAACAATCAGGTACAAACTTGTATCTTTCGTCAGAACGTAGAACTATCAATCTGATCCCTTGGATCGTAAAATTAATGGCCCAGATTTAATGCATATCTTTTAATATCCTTTTAATTAATGCATATCTTGTAATTGATTTCGTAATCAATCACCCCCCCCTGAATTTCGGTGGCCATCTGATCTGGATAATCAATGACCCATATTAGTTTTACGTTCTGACCCGAAATAGGGTTTGTACTTGATTGTTCCCTTATATATATATATATATATATATATATATAGAGAGAGAGAGAGAGAGAGAGAGGGGGGTAGACAATCCGTTGTAAATTGGTTCTTAACTTGTAAAATGTAAATAAATCACAACCATAGCATAAGACCAAATAGATGGCTCAGATTATTTGGTGCATCATTAATGGCATTTTTGTAATATATAGCAAATCTAATTTTATTTTTGTCCATTGATACATAACTAGGGGCATATTTGTATTTTGACCTCTCAAGTTTTTACCTAACCCTAACTTGGTTCTTAACTTGAATTATCGTATATGCATTTCTATCTTCTATCTTATCTCTAAAGACAACATCTCTGTACAATTCACGCGCTATTTCACTGTGCGCGTACTGTTTCTGACGCGCGGATTGGCTCAATGATCGCGGGCTGTGCATTCAACCCGAACCGGCCAAACACTCGTCTCCCTCACCCGACGTTGCCGACCTTGTAGCTCCCCCATTAATGGTGTGACTCTTGATCCCTCCTCCTCCCTTCCTCTCTTCGTCTTCTTCGTTTCCCTCATCAATGCTTTCAACGTTTCTCTACAACTATAAATTGGGCAGCACCATTAGGAAGGAGGGCATCGATCACTCCCAATAACTGAGGCACCAGATCTCGCTCCATCCCATTAATCGATTAGGGTTTTAGATTGTGTCAGTGCATCGGACATAATCGAGTACGTTTCTCCCTGCCTCCTCTAATTTTTTCCTCTTCGTTTGTTGTTGATTTGTATTTGGATTGGTGATCAATGAGAAAGCTCGGAATGGTGATGAAGATTATGTGTGAAAGCTTGACATTTTAAGATAGCTTTGCTTTATTGTTCAGTAGTATCTCTTGATTTGCTTTTTAATTTAGGTGCTTGTTGAGTTATTGTTTGCTTTTGTGTTTGGTAGAGAGGTGGTGCTACATGAATTTAGTCTCTGTTCTCTCATTTGTTAGATGCAGAGTAGATTATGATCAAATTTGGATCGTTTGATGTAAGTGCTAATGGTTTTGTCTGCGTTTTTAGCTTCAGTTGGCTTGAATTGTTTGGGAATTCACTTAATGTTTCCATTTTTTTTCCATCCGATAGTTTATGTTGAATTATGCCATATTTACTAATCTTGCAATTATATCTGTAAATGTTTGAGTTAATAAAGTTGTCATTTTTTCCTTGGTACAGGAAATACTGTCAGTTTCTAAGGTATGTGTTTTTTTTATTGCCGTTGCATTTTCTGATTTTTCTTTTGTAATCTGTGATCTTTGAATGTAGTGTTCGTTGTCCCAATTTGTTTTTTGTTTGTTGTCCCGATTTGTAGTCTGGTGTTCCGATTTCCCTGTTTTGCCATGTATTTACAGTCTGGTTCTTTGCCTGTTGCGGGTGTGACGCACACGATCCCGACTGGTACGTATTTTCCCTGATTTTATTCCTTGTTGGTTCAGTGATTACGTGCTAGGAGGAACCTCAGGTTCATTTGTTTTTAGGTTGTGTTGTTCGGGTCGTATATTTTTGCTTCTTATTGGGTTTCAGGGTTATTTTCTGGTGGGTTGGGATTTCATTGACAGACTTTGGTTACTCCTTGCCCGCGTTCCTCCTCCCCGTTCCACGGTTCAGCATTCCAGGTAGGGGTTTCTACAAATTTGGTCATTATTGATGTGGTTTCTTGTAGAATTTGATCCTGGTCTTTAGTTGATCAAACTAATGTTTGTTTTTGTATGAGAGTCCTTGCAATTGAATTCTAGGTTCATGATAAATTAAGTATTTTGTGTGGGCTTGATTAAGTTTATATATCAACAACAGTAGGAAACTTTTTTTTTTGCTCTGTTCAAAATGTAATCTGCAAAATGAAAAATATGGTCTGGTCCATGTTTGTCGATTGATTAATAGATATTTGTGTTATCAGATCATGTTGTATACGACAAAATTCTCTGATTTGAAAGTGAAAGCCTAAAGATTATTATTGCTAACAGATCACTTTGTATACAAAAAAAAGTTTCTCTTATTTGAAAGTGAAAGCCTAAAGATAATTTTTTTTTATCATTCATGATGATTCAATATAAGAATTTTGGTCATGGGAGATGTTGGATTCATTGGTTCTCACTTTGTTGACAAATTAATGGGATAAGAAAATTATGCGGTAAGAAATTCATTATTTGTTTTTTCTCCCTCTGCGGTTCATTCTCTCTCTTGTATTTTTTCTTCTCTCATTTGGTGTTATACTTATTTTGGTTGGAGGAATGCACTCTCCAATGTGCTTCTGTGTTGTTCTCCTCAGTTAATCGTTGACAATAACTACTTCACTGAGTCGAAAGACAATCACAAGAAATGGTTGGCCATCCAAGATTTGAGATTATTTCTCACAGTAATTTATCTTTTCTCTGCTCCTATAATTTGTTGGGCATTTTGTTCATGTTTATTTTTAGTCGGGTCTTATCTTGAAGAATTGAATTATAATTCTTTATAAGTTGTTGCCAAATATGGTGACTTTAGATTTTTTTTATGAAAAGGGTTTAATTCTCTGCACAAACGTAGTAGCTTTAGAATGTAGATTAATTTGTTCATATGATGTAGGCTTTTGTTGGAAATTTCAATATTAGAGGAATTTTGCTTCAAGATTGCAATTAAGTGGATCCAACTAGACAATTATCTTCAGCAACCAAGCAATTTGTTGGAGCTCGTATGCAGAGCCACTCAAAGCACTTTAAAGTTCATATGTTTATGAAGCAACATAAAATATGTAGGTCACTTGACTTGCCTTCCTTTTCAATTCATATGATACTATTTTGCAAAGAGACAAAAACGGTCAAATTGGCATATTATCAATCATTATTAACAAGAACTTAGCACTGTTTCAAATCAATTTACAGTTATTGAAGTATGTATTCTTGAGCTCACTTTTTCAAATCAATTTACAGTTATTGAAGTATGTATTCTTGAGTTAAGAGTGGGCACCTTCTTGGCTCAACTTCAAGGGCATCCACATATCACTTAGCAGGTTTTGATTGGAGCGTGTCGATCGAATGGATGATGGGTATATTTTTTATATAAAAAGTTGATATGGGAATGAATTCTTGTGGCTTCT
Source organism: Erodium maritimum (assembly GCA_963921825.1). Taxonomy (NCBI): domain Eukaryota; kingdom Viridiplantae; phylum Streptophyta; class Magnoliopsida; order Geraniales; family Geraniaceae; genus Erodium; species Erodium maritimum. Next base: position 34,793,838 of record OY997593.1, on the reverse strand, counting down.
GGTTTTATCTTAAAGAATTGAATTATAATTCTTGAATCCAAGCTGCTGCCAAATATGTTTACTTCAGACTTTTTTTTGAGTATCATGCATTAACTTAAGGGGTTTGATTCTTAGCAGCAAATGTAGATATGGATTATGTTGAATAATTTGTTCTTAAGGTGTAGGCTTTTGTCTGAAATTTCAAGATTATAGGAAAAAGCGAAGTCCAAGAGGCAAGCTAAATATAGGGAGATAAATTTTTGACGCTTTGTTGATTCATTAATTAATTATGTTTTTATTAGGAAGCCAAAGCTACGTCCATGGCCTTTTTATTGTTAAGCCAAACCCCAAATTACTGGTATTAAACTCTACTTTTTTTTTTGGTTTTGCATGGTGAAAAATGGAAAGATTGAAATCTTGTGAGGAGTTTATATATGTATTACAGTTTATAGCTTATGTTGATATGCATAGGGTCGTCCTGAGGGGTCAATAGAATGTAAGGAATCGGGGAGACGAGGATTTCCATTTGAAGCTGAAAAGACAGCAAAAAATAGAAGTCCGTGAGGATCTTGATGTATTTACAGTCGGATTCTTTGCCTGTTGCGGGTGTGACGCACACGGTCTCGACAGGTACGTATTTTTCCCTGATTTTGTTCCTTATTGGTTCAGTGATAACGTGCTAGGATGAACCTCAGGTTCATTTGTTTTTCGGTTGTGTTGTTCGGGTTTCTCGATGGGAATTAGAACTCTTTAAAACCTTGCAATGCTAATTCAACGAGGTCAATACTTACTCTGTTTTTGGGTTGAGTCCTCATTTTTTTTCAACAACCACATGACATATGTTTCAAATGTATATGCCATCTTTGTTTTTTGGTGTTAGGATAGATGCTCTTTCTATGCTAGAGTTACTCAGGAGTTAGAAATTTGGAGTCTGGAGCTCTAAGATTGGAAGTACAGAAAAAAATGGTTAGTTATGAAAACCTAGGATATTCTGTGTTTTATGATTTAGAGGTTCGGATCACAAAAAAAAAGCGGTGATTGTTTCAGGTTGTTTGCTCTTTCAGTTGTTGTTTTTTTTCTCTTACCCTTTTAAAGGGGGGTAACAATTGAGTTTTAGATTAGTTTTGAAATATTGTCTGTTTCTCATTTTGATTTTAAAAATGTCAGGTCAGATTCGGAAAAACCATGTAAGTAGACTTTATCAAGAGTCCAAAATAAAGGGAATTTGGTAGAAGAAACAAGTGTTATTACTATGAGATTATGAAAAACAAGTAAATTGTGACAATATTTCTATCTCTGCATTCTAAAAATTCAAGTAGTCAGATTACAAAATTTGAGTGTGGCTCTACATATTTATCTTTAACTTATCATCGTCTATGCAGGGGTTTTATTTTAGTTTTTGGGATATTAATTCATGGTTCTCTGTTGATGCGTTAATTGTTAAACAAAAAATGTCCAGCTCCTTATAATAGCATATACAATATATCCATTGCACTATCAGGTGTCTGAAGAAGGTTGTTTGTAAAGTAATGATGTATGTCGCCGGTTCAGTAGTCATACACAATTTAAAAGTTTACTGAGTATAGGCAATGTTTCTACAAGTTGTCTTTTTCATGTTGTTTTACAGGTGCCGTTAAAAACACTGGTACGTTATACACATGACATTGAGGGAAGGTGATCCTACTTTCAGGAAGGAGCTCCTAAATTTATAACAGAGAGGACGCATCCTCTAGTTGTATAATTTGAAAGACGATTTCAGTCCTATAGGTGAATCACTTTCTATGCACCATATGCCCATCCCCCAACTTCTATTTTGGCTGCCTTGTGGGAATTTACTATGATTTTTTTTCCAGCTTGGGATTGTTCTATGTGGGTAAGTAGTACGTAGATTTGCACTTTTTTTGGGTGGAACGCCTTGAATGATTTAGGGTTCTCAAGTATGAAAATGAAGTTGAACATCTCCCAAGATTTATTCTAGACCATGATACGATATTTTTTCTCCTTCATGTCAGTGATTACATCTTTTGTTCCTGAAAAATGAATGATAGGACTAAACTATATAACAGTATTTTATTAACAAATGCCCAAAAAGGAATAGGATGGTAGAAATGAGAAAGTTCCTAGAATATTTGCATGTGTGTTGGCGTGCCCTGTGTTTTTTGATCGAATGATGTTTATTGGTGTTTACAAAGATGGTTTAGAAGTTGTCTATCATTTATTGTTAGTGAATGGAAGTTTAAACTAAATCTTAGGTGAATCTTTTTTATCTGCCTATAAACACTAGCAAGATATGTATTTAGTGGTTGATTCATAAACATGCATGTGCATCAGTTTTAAGTTGGTAAGCTTATTTGGATGATGATTTGTACTTCGCTTTTTAATGCTAATTTTTATGTTCTGTTTTTGGATGTACCAATGTTCATTTTGTGCTATATCGGAAGCAAGTTATTACATGATCGATAGAAAACCAAGTCTTTACTCTTTGTTGCGTAGGTTTGTCTTTGGTTATGGGAATTCTTAGTGGGGCTTTGGTGTTTTCCAAGAAAAGTGTATATGCTCTTGCTTTTATTTCTATAAGCAATCTCCTCTTCTGTGATTGTGAATCCATATTTTTTTTTTTCTCTTTCTCATGTCTTGTGCTTTATGAGGTTCTCTCATTTTATCCGTATCTATGTATTTATAATCTAGAGAAGAATCAAAGCATCACCAGTATTTGATCTCATCCTTATGAACATGTGAATAGTTGTCAATGATTATGGCCCTTTGCCTATGAATTCTTGAAGATTTGTTTCTGTGTGTCTTGCCTGATATTGTGCTTCAATAGTTTTTTTTGGAGTTCCCAACAATCTGTGTTTTTGTTGTTGTTGCCTTTCGGTTTGACAGTTTTCTTTTCTCACCATTAATGTAACCAAGATGGCCTTCAACGTTTACGTATGTGTTTTTAAGGTTCAGGTCTGCCACCAAAGGTGTTACATTGTCCATTTCATTTCAGAAAAGGGTATAAACCACAAGTAGTAGAAGGTTGAGACATTGTATCAAGAATGAGCCAATCTAAAATGAAGCGTTGAATGGGTATATATGAGGTTGGGAGGACAATTGGTGAGAGGTCATTTGCAAGGAGTTCTGAAACTGAGAGCCTGTGGCTATGAAAATCCTTGACAAAGAGAAGGTTACGAAACACAATATGGTTGAACATGTATGACAGGTACCGATCTAACAGTAGATAGATACAACTACAATCCCCGCCGTTTGCTGGGATTGGGTGTATACTAGAGGAGGAAATTTCAGTTGCTTCCATATAAACCAAATAAGTTTCAGAATTCCTTGTAAATGATCTCTTACAATATTGGTTTGTAGACATGAAACTTTGATTTTTTGGGAACTAACTGCAACATGACTATTGAACTCAAAAACTAACCGTATATTTGTTAGTTTTTTTCTAATATTTTTTGTCATCTCTGACGGAAAATGTTAGTTTGTGTAATTACCACAAGTCAAGGGTACTGATCTGATCGACAAATAAGTCAGCATCATGTTCTTGAGCGGTACAACTCGACGATAGTTAGTTTCTGATATTCCCAAAAAAAGTATGCAAATTTTTTTCATCCACATATTTCTATAAGTGAACACTTTATTTTAATTCTTATTATTTCAAATAGAAGTTTTTACGACAAGCACCGGGCTCATTGGCATGGACTTACATAAGCATTTGTCTACAAAATATTTATTTACACTGTTCAAACATGTCATTCAAACATCCAAAAACAGTTTACCGGACATGTTGGTAAAAGAAGAGATTACATGAAAATAACAAAGCACAATATAAGGAAAAAAAAACATTACCGTACACAAAAAATATCTCCAACACCAACTAAATGTCACATTGTTTAGACATAAGGTGGATAAAATATTTCCTCAAGAATGATTTACATTCTCAATCCTTCGCTCTCACATCTATTTATCACACCTAGCACCGCGCATCGTGCGGTGCGAAACACCTAGTTATAAAAAATATGAGTTGCTGCCTAGTTCATCCACGCCTCCTCTGCCGCACGAGTTCACCCTACCGCCAGCCGCCAACCACCGTGATGCTCCAACACATCTTCATCCCCCTCTGTTCAAACACTCCGACCGTGATGTTTCCTATTTCAAGTCGCTGAGTGCTGATCCAGCACGTCTTCAACCTCCTCTGTTCCAACAGTCTCCGACGATTAGCGTTGCTGATCCTTCCTCCCCGAGCTCTCCATCGCAGCCAAACGACCCTTCCCCGATCTCTTCAAAGCCGTGAACAAACGACCTTGATTTAAGCCCATAGTCCCGTCGACGTCGTCGTCGAGTCTCCAGCCTTGGATTCAGCCAATAATAATGGGTCGCTGTTTACTCCGACCTCCGGTGAGTTCTATTACTATCTTTGTAAAACAAATGCGTTTCAAACAGATGTGATATATTGGTCGTATTATTGGGTTATGATACAAGTTGCCTCTTCAAAATATGAGATTAATGTTCAAAGAAATCATAGTGGGAGAAGGTAGTACGACCATTTTTGTGGGATATCATGTAAGATGCATAAAAGGGCTTCAACAATTTGCACGACTTATAATTTGTGATTAGTATGTCCATTTTCAATGTATGTTTATTATGAGATGAGATGATTCGTGATTGTAGTATAGAGATTTGAATCAACCTGAGTCGAAGTATTTGCTACTATAATAATGTTTGGCGGTAATTGTTACGTCCCAATTTCAGCAAACCGAACTCGGGACGCGAACATTTAAAATAATAAAACATTTTGAAACCATTTTCATTAAACCACTTTAAAAACACCATTTGTTCAACAAAATAATAATACAACTGAAAATACGTCCCAACAAGTGGACAAAAGTATGGTATCCGTCGCTAGACTCAAAATAAACCCAGAATCTCGCTACTAGCTCTTCAAGCTTCAGAAGCTCACCTAGTCCAACCTGTGACCGGTACCTGTAGGAAAAGCAGCTAGGGGTGAGCGTTCGGTCACCACCACGGATAACAGACTGACTACGGCATAATTAGCAGACAATGCCGGTAACACCAATAACAAAGTCAACACCGAGGAACACTGTCCCCAACCCAAGTACTCTGACTGAACATACACCTACTGTTACCTTCTTTGACCAACTCAACACTCGGACACGTAAAGTAGACCCGACACAACGATCACGACCTCTTCCAAGGACTCAAAAGAAGGCTACGCAACACCAAACAAGATCACAAAGGATCTCACACCAAACAAGATCACAAAGGATCGCAAACCAGCTGCCAAGAACCATCTCTGTCTCTCGCCCTTTCCGATCTCAGTCGGGCCAGGCGGTCGACCTGTCTCAGTAACCTCTCTATCCCTCGCCCTTTCCGATCCCAGTCGGTCCAGGCGGTCGACCTGTCTTACAACTTCTCTGTCCCTCGCCCTTTCCGATCCCAGTCGGTCCAGGCGGTCGACCTGTCTTACAACTTCCCCCGATCCCAGTCGGGGAGCTAGCCCACAACCTCTCCGCCTCTCCCGATCCCAGCCGGGAGGCTAGCTACACCACACAACCTCCACCATGATCAAGTAACCAAACACAATCACAAACAAAGTTCAACAACCAATAACAACACAGGTTCAATACTCACAGGCACTCATGGCCACCAAGACACCAACAGTAAAACTCGGACTCAACAGCCCCATAGGCACTCACGGCCTCCCAAGACACACAAACAGTAACTCACAGGCTCAACAGCCCTACAGGCACTCACGGCCTCCCAAGACACACCGCCAATCAGGACACCGGTTCAACAACCCCACATGCACTCATGGCCTCCCAAAACACCAAAGGTACAGACACGGGTTCAACAACCCCACGAGCACTCATGGCCACCCAAAACACCAACAGTAAAGACACAGGTCCAACAACCCCACAGACACTCACGACCACCCAAAACACCAAAGGTAAAGACACGGGTTCAACAACCCCACGGGCACTCATGGCCACCCAAACTCAACAATAATACACACTCGCAACTTACCGAGACTCTAACTCGTAAGCCAGCCAAAGAATGCACACAACCTCCCGAGACTCTAACTCGGTCAGACCAGCCAAAACCCCAACAGTAAATACGGGCTCTCATGGCCACCCAAAACACAAATAATAACATGGGCTCTCATGGCCACCCAAGACTCAACAATAATACACGGGCTCTTAAGGCCACCCAAGACACCAAATAATCAATCAATCTCCGGCTTAACCAAAGCCTCCAACAGTCCTAATATCAACAGTAGCTCAATCAACCTCCGGGCATGGTCATATGCCTCTAGTACTCCTAATATCGATAAGTTCACAAACAACCTCCGGGCATGGTCATATGCCTCCAATAATTCTAATCACGCTAAGTTATCTGCTCCTACGACACTACTAAGTGTCACATGCTTTGCTAATAATTGCTACGTTCCCGTATCATGCCTTTCTAATATTCGATAAACCTACTTAACCCACGACACCCCCGTGTCACATGCATTTATACTGCTAACTTTCCCCAGGCAGGGCCGAGATCCGGCTACTTTTCCCTACCTCGTGTATAACTCCAAAAGCGTTCCACTAAACCTCGATGTGATCCCAGTCACTCGCCGAGCTTCCCTACCTTGTGGTCTTCCTCGAACAAATACTCCTATCAACTGTTGTCCGGCTAGCCTCCTCTCCGTCTTCTCGGGCGAAGTCCAAGCCCGGGTTTTTAACAATTCAAACTTACGATCAGATCAGGTAACGGTCCGAAGTAAGTCCAATACGTTTCCCCTTTAAACATGAACAGTCAAAAGCGGGATTACGACGAATCGGGTTCGAGCACCCGAGCACAGAACCCGATGCACGTTTACCGAGACACGGTTCCCAGTGCTCGGATCCCGGCTTGATTCCTGAGGTCCGATTTAGCGTTCCGCTTTTTAGTTCTCGTTCTAAGTCTGGTTTACTCGTCCGAGGTTTTAAGTTCGTTCAACAGTCCAAAATCCGTCTTTTTTTCCAATTTGATTTTGATTCAAAATATTTCCCTTTTTAATAAATCTTGCTCTTTAATTTTTCCGGTTCAACAAAAGGTGTTCAAATTGCACAGATCCAACGCAAAGCTCGGGACAATAACTAAAAGGGAAGAGGGAGAGGGATGCCGGAACAGATTCCGACCACCGGCGGAGACGCCGGCGGTCAAAGTCTCACGGTTAGTGCACACCGTAGGAAGAACGATAGTTATGAGAGAGGGGATGCGACGTCGGGCGCGTCGGCGAAGCACGGCAGGGATTCCGCCTCGGATCTGGATGACACCGGCGATTTCGTCCCCAGATCTGTCGCACTCGCCGGCGAGATCGTTTGGACGGCACGGCGACGGGGCTTGAGAGGTAAGAGGGCGAGATGGGCTCGGTCTTTGAGAGAGGACAGAGAGACGGCCGGTGAGGGGGATCGATGGTGACGTGAGGAGAGTGAAGGAGCGGACGGTGAGGGAGAGGAGGTCGGGGGTTGTCGGCGTTGTTGACTGGAAGAGAGATGAGAGGAGATGGAGGGTTGTGGGGGAGATGGCCGGTGATGGAGATGAACGGCGTCAGGAGGGAATCGGAGGAGAAGAGGGATGGGTGGTCGGGAGGTCCTGCTACGCTACAAAGAAGGGGAAGGACGCGAAAATGGGGATGAAACCCTAAAGTGGGGCTTTTATACCCCGGCTTGGGCCTGACCTATGGCAGATTGGGCTCGGCACAACTCTGTTGGGCCGGCTCGTGCACTGGGCTTGGCCCAACCGACTGGCCCAGTCCGCCTGGCCCTGTAGCTTCTCCCTTTTTCTTCTTTCTCTTTTTTTTTTGAACGAAAAAGAGATTAAACCCAAAAATCACCCTCGACGTTCCGATCGAACAAAACTTAAAACTTCTACCATTTAAAACCGGAGCGGTCTTCACAGTAATTGTAATAATGTTTGACGGTAACTGTAATAATGTTTTATATACTATTATAATGCTTGATGGAAACTGTAATAATGCTTTAGATACTGTAAGAAAGCTTGACGTAAACTGTAACAATGTTTGACGTAAACTGTAATAATGTTTTAGATACTGTAACAATGCTTAACAGAAACTGTAATAATGCTTGACGTAAACTGTAGAAATGCTTGACGAAAACTTTAATAATGTTCGATAACAACTGTAACAAAATGTTCACGAAGCTTGAACTTTCAAATTAAATTTATGAATATTTTAGAATATAATTAAGTTTTGGCATATTTAATGTTTGAATGTTTTCATTAGTTGATTTTTTTGCAGTAGTATTGATTATTTTATTTTCTATGTGCACATAGACGTGAGAGTGTTGTCGAGAGATGTGAAGAGACCAAGCAATTGTTGATGTTTAATTCTTCTGTAACATCGTTTGGATTTTTTGTAACATCGTTCGGATTCAACTGTAACGTCGTTCAGTTTATTCTGTAATCTTGTTAGGTTTATTTTGTAATATATTTTGTATTATAGTTTGGATTCTTCTGTAACATCGTTTGGATTATGTTGTAACATTACTCACAAATTACTGTAATATTGACTATAATTTACTGTAATATTGACTATAATTTACTGTAATATTAGCTATAAATTATGTAACAATAGCTATAAAATTCTATAACAGTAGTATTAATAAAATTATAGAAAAAAACTGAATATTTTTTTAAAAAAAAATTGTGCCAAAAATAAAATATTTTAAAAATGATATTTTCGAATTTATTAAAAATTTCAGATTTTTTAAGCGTAAAAAAAATCAGATTACAGTAATAAAATCAAATTTATCCATTCCAGATAAAATGTCCTTAATATATTTTAAGGTTCTTTTATTTACATTTATGCCATTAATGACTATTTTGATCTCATCCTTCCATCTAATATAATCCAATGATTACAATCTATTTACATTTTACAACATAAGCTTCATTTACAATGGATTGTACCCATATATATATATAGTTGGTATCAGGTACTAACCACCTCTTATTATGCAAACTACGAACCATTTTTAGCCATAGGATCCCCCTAAAGTGATGTCAGCAGAGCGCACCAGATGCTGACACGTGGGCAGTTAAATATATAAAACACCGCACCTTATTGTGCAAACTACGAACTTACCAGAAGCTGACACGTGGGCGCGCGTTGCTAGTGCGCGCGCGCACAGTACTGATAGTTTGCATAGCACGGTGCTGATAGTTAGCACAAAAAGTGCTGATAGTTTACATTTGTACTAAACTATCAACACCGTGCTATGTAAACTATTAGCACTCGCGCTGCGCGCGTGGTCAACACGCGCTACTGTGTGGGCAGAGGCGCGCGAAGTGGCCACGTGTCAGCATCGCGCGCGCTCTGATGACGTCACTTTAACCGCATCCTATGGCTTAAATTGGTTTGTAGTTTGCACGATAAGGATGGTTTTTACGGATAGCTACCCTACATACATACATACATACATACATACATACATACATACATACATACATACATACATACATACATACATACATACATACATACATACATACATACATACATACATACATACATACATACATACATACATACATACATACATACATACATATATATATATATATATATGGTTGGTATCAAATACAAACCACCCCTTATTGTGCAAACTACGAACTCACCAGGTGCTGACACGTGGGCGCGCGCACAGTGCTGACACGTGGCGCGCATAGTGCTAATAGTTTGGGCGCACAGTGCTAATAGTTTGGCATTGTGCTAAACTATTAGCGCCGTGCGTGCCAAAACTATTAGCACCGTGCGCGCGTGTGGTCAACACGCTCATGCGCGCGGGCAGAGGCGCGCACGAATCTGCCACGTGTCAGCATCGCGCGCGCTCTGCTGACGTCACTTTGACCGCATCCTGTGGCTTAGATTGGTTCGTAGTTTGCACAATAAGGATGGTTTTTACTGGATAGCTACCCTATATATATATATATGAGAGTTATCCAGTAAAAACCATCCTTATTGTGCAAACTACGAACCAATCTAAGCCACAGGATGCGGTCAAAGTGACGTCAGCAGAGCGCGCGCGATGCTGACACGTGGCCGCTTCGCGCGCGCCTGTGCCCGCGCGCGTGTGCGTGTTGACCACGCGCGCGTGTGCGTGTTGACCACGCGCGCGCACAATGCTAATAGTTTGGGCGCACAGTGCTGATAGTTTAGCACAATGCCAAACTATCAGCACTGTGCGCCCAAACTATTAGCACTGTGCGCGCCCACGTGTCAGCACCTGGTGAGTTCGTAGTTTGCACAATAAGGCGCGGTGTTTTATATTTATGGGTTATTTACGATAAGGTACCCTTATGTTTCGTCCACGAACGATAAGGTACCCTAATGAATTTTGTGTCCGATAAGGTACCCTAATGATTCGTCCACGAACGATTTAGTTTAAAATTGGCATATTCCGTTAAAAACTAACGGAATATTCCTCTAACTTAGACATTTTCAGTTAAGTGGGGTGTGAAATGACGATTTTACCCTTTCCTATTTTAAGCTTATAAATTTGATAGACAAAATTACCATTATACCCTTTATTATATAATACAATAAAAGTATAATAAATAAATAAATAAATAAATTTAATTTTTTTAAAATTTAAAAATTAAATTATTTAAAATAATATTCAAAATATTAAAAAAAATTAAAAAAATTAAAAAAATTAAAAAATCATTTTATTTTTTTAAAAAATTAATTTTATTAAAAAAAATCGGAGAACAGTTGGGACGATGGGAGGTGGAAGCGGGAGGAGTCGGCGGCGGAGCTGGGGGTGGCCGGGGACGAGACGCCGGAGGAGGTGTGCTGGAGCTTGCCGGAGAAGACGAAATGTTCTCCGATTTTTTTTTAATAAAATTAATTTTTTAAAAAAATAAAATGATTTTTTATATATAAAATGTTTTAATAAAAAAATATTTATATATATAAAAAACTAATTATTAAAAAAACTAATTAAATACAAAATATGATTTTTTAAAAATAAAAACAGATTTTTGAAAAAAAAACAAATTCAGTTTTTTAAAAAAATATAACTTTAAAAAAATATATAATTTATTTTTTTTATTTCGAAAATTAAAATTAATTAGAAAATATAAATTAAGGAAAAATAATAACTGAGGGTATAATGGTCATTTTACTCTTAAGTCAAAAGTCAACTAAAATGATAAAAGGGCAAAATGGTCTTTTAACTTTGAGCTGTTAGTTTTTTAACAGCAGAAAACCAAATCGTTTGTGGATGAATCATTAGGGTACCTTATCGGACACAAAATTCATTAGGGTACCTTATCGTTCGTGGACGAAACATAAGGGTACCTTATCGTAAATAACCCTATATTTATTGCCCACGTGTCAGCATCTGGTGCGCTCTGCTGATAGGAATGGCAACGGGGCGGGTTTCACTACCGTAGAAATCGACTTAGGAGACGGATAAAATGGATCCGTGACCTAAGTTTTGGCACTTAGGTGACGGATACAGCAATCCGTCAGCCAAGTGGTGAAACTAAGGTCACGGATCTTGCATCCGTCACCCATGTGGACCACCTGGCCGACGCATAGCTGGATCCGTCACCCAAGTGAGATAAGGTAACTACTATCCGTCACCCAAGTGAGAAAACTTTAGCCACGCATGCTGGATCCGTCACCCAAGTGAGAAAAGTTTAGCCACGCATGCTGGATCCGTCAGCCAAGTGAGAAAACTTTAACCACGCATGCTCTATCCGTCACCCAAGTGGGTTGACTATTTTACAAAAAAAATTGACCACAATATTCAAGATGAATTAACCGTTCAATGATGTTTTTTTACATACGTATACTAGTTTGGATAGTACATACGAGATGAGCGGTCTTGATTATATAATATGCGAGAGACCGACACGTATTGATTGAAATCGTCAATTCCACTATGTGCATGAACATATTTAGCCTTACGGTAGTATAACGTATGACGTTGTCTCGTTCATTTTTTGTATGTGATATGTATGAGTACTATACGATCTTACGTTGTATATGAGGCATGCTAAGTACTTATATCGTTCAATTATCAATACTACGATAGTCGGGAAAAATGACGGGTTTTGGGGTTTTGGTCAATGTAAGTCAACTTCTGCTGGCCGACGGATGCATATATCCATCGGCCAGCTTTTTCATCGACGGAGGCATATATCCATCATTCAATATATATATATATTTATTTATTTAATTATTTCCACTATTTTAATTTTATCTTTGAACTTGGGCATCAAATTGAAACCCGACATTGAGCGACCGGTGTCCATAATTCACAAGTTTATAATCATTAGATTGATATTGTTGTAAAAAAAAGTTATATAATGTATTTGATCACAAAAAAAAACAATATTTTGTACTTCGAATCGAGAAAACGATCAAGAAAATTTGTGTTATCCTTGTCTTAGTATTATATAAAGGGTAAATTACCTACCCCTAACTTTTTTTAACTGATACCTATCCCGATGTGTAGTTATATGACAGATAGCCCATTTTTCTGTTAATTTTTTTCTAAAATGACGAAAATACCCTCAACCACACTTCAACTATTGTTTTTAAAAAATTATTTAAAAAATCACTTTTGTTATATATATATATATATACTTACTTAATCACTTCAGTTTTATTTATAAAAAAAATATTTAAAAAATCACTAAGGGCGTTTTCGTCATTTTAGAAAAAAGTTAACAGAGAAAAAGGGTCTATTTGTCATATAACTAAACATCTGGGTAGGTATCAGTTAAAAAAAAGTTATGGATAGATATCAGATAAACGTGATAAGTTAAAGGTAGATATTTGTAATTTATCCTTCTATAAATATAAACAATGTAGCGCACATGAAAAAATTAACTTACTATGAATAATTAGTTGACAATAGGTACTAGGTACGTTGATAACAAAAACTATTTAATTTAATTAAATAAAGCTATTTAATTTAATTATATAAAGCTATAAATAATCAGTTAAATAGTGTATATATATATTCTAAACATACATATGACATAAAAAATCAGTAGTTGAGTTGGTAAAAGGCACATCATACCTGCCATGAGGTCAGGGGTTCGAACCCCATGGCGTGCGCGCGGGCTGCGGAGCAGCGTGGCGGGTCGGGCGGTTCTTGTTAGATACAATTTTTTTTAATTAATATATTATTGCACTTGGGTGACGGATACACTTGGCTGACGATTGCACTTGGGTGACGGATACACTTGGCTGACGGATTGGATCCGTGGCTAGAGTGAAAACCTTGGGTGACGGATACACTTGGCTGACAGATTGGATCCGTGGCTAGAGTGAAAACCTTGGGTGACGGATACACTTGGGTGACGGATTGGATCCGTCACCTAAGTTTTTACCCTACCGACAGATGTACGCATCCGTCGGCCAAATACTTGGCCGACGGATCTTGGCCGACGGATGCATCCGTCACCTAAGAACTTGGGTGACGGATACGTCATCTTAGGTGACGGATCCAATCCGTCTCCCAAGTACTTATTTGTAGTAGTATTTGGGGCGGGTTTAGTGATACCCGAACCCGACCCGATCCCCCTAACATATGTCCCGAACCCGCCCCGAACCTGGCATAGCCCCGGAATTACCCGCCCCGATCGGGTCGGGAAATACCCGACCCGCCCTGTAGCTTTGAAATAATAAAAAAAACGTAAATAGAAAATTTTAAACTAATAAGTATATGGGAACATTTAAAATGAACCTAAAATATTAAACTCGATTAAGCTCAAAATGAGACTTATGGAACAAGTTTTAACGTATTGTACATGGATAGCTTCATTATATAGAAAAATTATTTTGCTATATACAGTTTTTGGACGATGTGGTAATTCAGTATTTGTTTTACTTGTACGACATAATTAAGATATATACTAAAGAAGATATAACAAGTACAAAAGATTGTCGTAGCCCAGTGGTCTTGGGCTCTTTGAGTGTGAGATCTTGGTTTCGATTCTTACCTTGGTGTAGTTTTTGGTTTTTGAAAACAAATAAAAATAAATGAATTTAAAACTGGTAGAGGAGGGACTCGAAACTGTGCCAATCATGTGTACGAAGCTCAGTTTAACCATTAGACCAATGACGATTATTTGGTGGGCCATATATTTCTAAATACAATACTAATACCGGGGCGGGTTCGGGGCGGGTAGTACCAATCCCGTCCCCGACCCGACCCCGATCAAATAACCCGCTGACCGGGTTTTCCCCGCCCCGAATTAGTAAATACCCTCCCCGAACCCGCCCCGATCGGGTCGGGACCATCGGGTACCCGTCGGGTTCAGGTTTTTTTGCCATCCCTATCTGCTGACATCACTTTGGGGGGATCATATGGCTCAGATTGGTTCGTAGTTTGCACAATAAGGGGTGGTTTGTACCTGATACCAACCCTATATATATGTGTATGTATGTATATATATATATATATGTATGTATGTATGTATGTATATAGGCTCACACTCAGGTGTGAACCATCATTTTTGGTGTGAACATGCGAACTCAACCAGATTGCGCCATGTGTCACGCTCAGAAAATGCCCACTTTTTTCTTATAATCAAGTTTATTAATTCGATTTTTCTCGTTTCGTTTCAACTCCGATTTCATTTTCTTCTTGCGCCAATATTCTTATTTTTTCAAGAGCTTTCTAACAAGTAGTGGATTGCATATGTTTTCATGTGTTTTTGGATACCTGTGTGGATATAAGTGCAAAAAGTGTGATGTGGTTTGCAAATACAGGGTTTATGGTTTGAGAAAATGAGGTATATGGTTTGAGAATACGGGGTATATGGTTTGAGAATATGAGATATGTTGGTTTAAGAATATGAGATATGTTGGTTTGAGAATATGAGGTGTGTTGTTTGAGATTGTAAGTAAAGTGGGTTGAGAATATGATATACGTGGGTTGAGAACACGAATGATATGAGTTTGAGGATATGATGGATGTGGTTTGAGAGCATAAGTGAGGTGGTTTGAAGAAATAAGGGATGTGGTTTGCGAATATATATGGGCAATGTGTGGTTATTTATGTGTGGGACAGTTTGCAAATATGACATATATGGTTTGCAAATAACAATGACATGGTTTGAGAATATGGTATATATTGTTTGAGAAAAGTGTGGTGTGGTTTGCAAATATAGGGGTTGTGGTTTGAGAAAAGTGTGGTGTGATGTGCAAATATACGGGTTGTGGTTTGAGAATATGGTGATGCGAGTTGAGAATATGAGGGATATGGTTTGAGAATATGAGGGATATGATTTGAGAATACGAGGTATGTTGGTTTGAGAATACGAGGGATATGATTTGAGAATATGAGGTATGTTGGTTTGAAAAAAAGTGTGGCGTAATTTGCAAATATAGGGGTTGTGGTTTGAGAATATGGAGATGTGAGTTGAGAATATGAGGGATATGGTTTGAGAATATGAGGGATATGATTTGAGAATACGAGGTATGTTGGTTTGAGAATATGAGGGATATGATTTGAGAATATGAGGTATGTTGGTTTGAGAAAAGTGTGGTGTGGTTTGCAAATATAGGAGGTTGTGGTTTGAGAATATGGTGATGCGAGTTGAGAATATGAGAGATATGGTTTGAGAATATGGGGGATATGATTTGAGAATATGAGGTATGTTGGTTTGAGAATATGCGGTAAGTTGGTTTGAGAATATGAGGTGTGTTGTTTGAGATTGTAAGTGAAGTGAGTTGAGAATATGAGATACGTGAGTTGAGAATATGAGTGATATGAGTTTGAGGATATGATGAATGTCGTTTGAGAGCATAAGTGATGTGGTTTGAGGATATAAGGGATGTGGTTTACGAATATATATGTGCAATGTGTGATTATGCATGTATGAGACAGTTTGCAAATATTGCATATATAGTTTGCAAATAACAGTGAAATGGTTTGAGAATATGATATATGTGGTTTGCAAATTGTGTGTTTATCATAAAAAATTTCGTACACGTTTTTTCTTGCTTCAAAACATATGCAATACACTACTTGATAGATAGATATTAAAAAAGAAAAATATTGGCGCAAAAAAAATTTAAATCGGAGTTGAAACGAAGCGGGAAAAATTAAATTAATAAACTTGAAGGGAAAAAAGATGAGCATTTCTAAGCACGACACGTGTCATGTTGTTGAGTTCGCATGTTCACATTTTACGCGGGGTTCGCACATGAAAGCTCCCATATATATATATATATATATATATATATATATATATATATATATTTGATACAGTTTTTAGTATAATATTATTTATATTTTGTTTTTATATATAGTAATATGTCTATTAGAAAAATAAAAAATATATTAAAATACAGACCCGATTAATCCCCGTCTAGTCCCCGATTAATCCCAGAAGGATCTAGTCGCCCGACTAGCGCTTAGCGACTTTTAGAACATTGCTTGTCGGGTAGCAAGTCAGATAGTTTGCCTAATATGGTTTCATATGATGTTGAGTCGGACAAGGCCATTGTTACAGGTCTTCACGATAGATTGGATCAATCACTACTCTCTTTCTTGGATTGCCCCCTCGTCTCTCTAGGTTGACTTTAGAGATATCCATCTGCAATTAAATGTCTATTTGGGATTCTCATCTTTGCTGGTCGATGGGCGCATAGGGGAATCGATCACCCACATAATGGTGAAATTTGCCAAGCGTTTGGGGGTATGCTACAAAGGCTCGACCGAGAAGGGTTTTAGAAAGATTGAAATAATTTTGATTCCCTACTATAAAAGCGGAAGTAGGGTTCCTCGCCCTATAAAGATCACATGATTGTTTATTTTTAGGTTTATTGTTTTTTTCGCTTTGTGTCTGACTCTTTTTGAATTTATGGGTTAAATCTGTATGTTTTTGTTGCTTTGTTAATATACTTATTTTTATTTTATATAAAAAATACAAAGAAGGGAGATTGAATATTAAAGAAAGTAAGTTGAAGAAATTCTAGATCAATGAGATGAATCATAGAGTGTATTCTGATTCAAAGATCTTTGCAACCTTTTTAGAAAGTTTAACAAAGAGAGATGTACAACCATCACAGAATCACGAAGCTTATTTGCCATCAATTAAGAATTAATAGATGGTCACAAAGCTTTCACGGCCTAAGACAAGTCATTAATAGATGGTCATTGTTGGAATGGGATTCCTTGCCCTTTTCTCATTAACATGAATGTGTTAAATACAGGTAAATATGGTATCCAGTATAGGATCAGATACATTTGAATTACAAAATGAACATATCAAATATATATCTATCACGCCCCTGCAGTCAGAACGGGAGGAGGCAGGACGTTCAGACTGGACCTGAAATCAGAGAAAAGAACATGTGGGAGTCCCTTCGTAAAAATGTCTGCTATCTGAGACCTGGAAGGGACATGAAGAACTCGAATCTGCCCTTTTGCAACCTTCTCGCAGACAAAATGTATATCGAGCTCGATGTGTTTTGTACGTTGATGCTGAACCGGGTTACCGGATAAGTAAATGGCACTAACATTGTCGCAGTACACCAGGGTGGATCTGGATAAAGGACAATGTAGTTCCAAAAGTAGATTACGTATCCAACAAGATTCAGAAACAACGTTCGCAACACCCCTGTACTCAGCCTCAGTGCTCGATCGAGAAATGGTAGGTTGTCGCTTGGAAGACCAGGAGATGAGATTATCGCCCAAGAAGAAACAATACCCCGATGTCGAACGTCGAGTGTCAGGACAACCAGCCCAATCAGCGTCCGTATAAGCAACCATGTCAGTATTGCTCGATGAGTACAAATGAAGACCCAAATGCAGAGTGCCCTGTATGTAGCGAATAATGCGCTTAAGCGCCCCCATGTGGGTATCCCGAGGGTCATGCATGTGAAGGCATATCTGCTGGACAGCATATGAAATGTCCGGACGAGTGAAGGTGAGGTATTGCAATGCACCAGCCAAACTGCGATAGAGTGTGGGATTAGCAAATGGAGGACCGAAGTCTGCACTCACTTTGGCCTTGGTGTCCACGGGTGTTGCAGATGGAGAACACGAACTCATACCAGCTCTGTGGATAATATCTTCAGCATACTTCCGTTGAGATAGAAACATCCCACCAGAGTGCCGGGCAACAGAAATACCCAGAAAAAATGACAGCGGGTCGAGATCCTTCATTGCGAACTCAGAGTCCAAAGCATCCATAATAGAGCAGCGGAGAGCATCACTCGAGGTGGTGAGAATGATGTCGTCCACGTAGAGTAGGAGATATGCGATGTTAGACCCCTGACGATAAACGAACAATGAGTGATCAGACTTGCTGTGGGTGAAGCCGATGGTAGACACAAAGTCTGTGAAACGCTGGTACCAGGCACGAGGAGCTTGCTTCAAGCCATAGAGGTAGCGCTTCAATAAGCACACATGATCTGGATGGGAGGAACTGCGAAAACCCATTGGCTGATGCATATAAACTGTCTCCTGAAGATGACCATGCAGAAAAGCATTCTTGACGTCCAGCTGATGAATGGGCCAAGAACGCGATACTGCAAGGCTGAGCACCGTGCGGTTGATGCCGGTTTCACCACTGGGCTGAACGTTTCGTCACAGTCTACACCAACTTGCTGAGAGCGTCCATCACCTACAAGACGAGCCTTATACCGCTCAAAAGAACCGTCAGACCGTTTTTTATGACGAAAAACCCACATAGACCGAATCACATTAGTATTAGGAGGACGAGGAACTAACTCCCACGTCTTATTTTTAATTAAGGCCTCAAACTCGTCAAGCATTGCTAGTTTCCAGTTAGGGTCATCTAGAGCAAGCTTAGGGTTTTTCGGGATAGGGGATGGTTCTAGGGTAGAATGAAGATTAAAAAGGACTTTAGGTTTGAGATTACCAGTCCGGCTTCTAGTGGTCATAGGATGAACCTGTGGTGGTGGACGGGGATTGATCTGGGCCGGTGAGGAATGTGGAGTTGCAGGCAACGGCGGATCCGAGGGGACCAAGCTGGGTTGGTTGGGTGAGATGGAGGTTGGGCTCACGAGCTGGTTGGACCGACTGGTACTTCTGGGCTCAGCAGGTGCGGATGAGACTGGTTGTCTGGACTGGGTAGGCGAAGACACAGATGGGCTGGTTGGGGTGAGGGATGAACCGGGGCTGGGAGCTGCAGGGTGTGAATGATCGAATTGATAGTGTAGCTGCATGGAAGGCGAAGGATCATCCAAAAAAGAGTATTCTGCAGGATTGTGGTTAGAAATCGAAGAATAGGGAAAAGCCGACTCATCAAAGATAACATGTCTACATATTATTATTTTGTTATTAGCAATATCAAAACATTTGTATCCTTTATGCTGAGAAGGGTAACCCAAAAAAACACAAGGTCGTGATCGAGACTGTAACTTATGAATTGTATTTGAGGGAAGTAGTGGGAAACATAGACAACCAAATGTTCGGAGATGATGATAAGAGGGGGTACGCTGAAAAAGTAGTTGAGTTGGAGAGGAAAAATTCAGTAATTTGGAAGGAAGAATATTGTGAAGGTAAGTGGACATGTGCAGGGCATGATGCCAAAAAGATGAGGGAAGATGTGCATGAAACAGCAAAGTACGAACCATATTATTAACAGTACGTATTTTACGTTCTGCACGACCATTTTGAGAGGATGTATTAGGACATGAAAATCGAAAAACCATTCCTGTTGTAACACAAAACTGGTGAAATGATGAGTTATCAATTTCTTTTCCGTTATCACATTGAAAACTTTTTATTGAACAATTGAATTGAGTGCGAACGTAAGCAATGAACATAGTAAATATTGAAAAGACTTGCGATTTAGCACCCAAGGGAAAAGTCCACAAAAAATTGGTATAATCATCAAGAAGCAACAAGTAATAACGGTGACCAGCAGTACTTAACACAAGAGTAGTCCATAAATCAGCATGAATAATATCAAATGGTGCATGAGTATTGTTTAACGAAGTAACAAAAGGCAACTTAATATGTTTGCCAAAAACACAAGAATGACAAACATGCAGTTTATTGTTTGATGAACAAGATATCAAATTTTGACTACGAAGAGAAGAGAAAACTGGATCACCAGGATGACCCAAACGGGAATGCCAAATCTGAGGAGACAAAGCAGTGAAAGCTGAGGGAGAACCAAGAGACACGGATGAAGTGACTGGATAAAGCTCACTAGAACTGTTACATCTCAAAACCTGAGTGCCCGTCCGAATATCCTTCACAGAAAAACCAAGAGGATCAAATTCAATAGTAGCATTATTATCAGTGACAAATCGGCGAACAGATACAAGGTTTTTGATAAGCTTAGGGGCATGTATGACATTGTTCAGGCGTAAAGCAGGATGATTAGGTAATAAAGAGGTATGACCATAACCGGTAATGGGAATATGTGTCCCATCACCAACAATAACCTGACGAGTTGAACTAGAATTAAAATAAGAGTCGAGACTACCTGAATTGGCAGTCATATGAGAGGTAGCCCCCGTGTCCATGTACCAATTGGGATCCGGTTGCTGAAGAGCCATCGTATGCATAGCCCGGTCAATATCCGTAGGCATGGTGGATGTGGAGTGAGCCTGCGGATGCTGACCCAGAATGCCAGTCTACTGAGGCGGTCCTGAATGGTGCCTAGATGCTGGACGAGGTTGAGGAGGGCCGAACCATGGCAGTGATGGATACGGGCAAGGTGGACCGGTCCATGCATGACCATTCCAGCATGGAGGTGACTGCTGCCACTGGGACCATGGAGTAGGAGGAGCCTGACTTGGCCGATTCTGGTAGTTGGGAGCATGAGTTCGGCCGCCCCTATTGTTTGACCGGCCACGTCCCCGACGGTTCTTGACACCACGAACTCCATTATCAGCACCACGAGTTCCATGTTCAACATGCAATTTGGAACTCGAATCATCAGAATGATGAACTGCAAGAGCTGTAGTGGAGGATAGGGCACTGGCAGTGGCCTATTTCTGCTTGCGAGTTTCCTCCATAATCAAACGGGACCTGGCCTCATAGAACAAAGGTAAAGGATGACATTGATGTAACATAGTAGCAATGGTATCATAAGCATCTGAAAGGCCTGTCAAAAGTTGGAGAACGAGCCTACTGTTCGAAACAGAAGCCCCAACATTGGATAGTTGGTCTGACAAGTTCTTAAGTTCTTGACAGTAAGCAGAAACAGAAGTAAAATTCTCTAACCGGGTCGACGCAAATTGTTGTTCAAGATACACAGCACGGGAGTGCTTGTTATCTTGAAAAATATTGCTCAATGCATGCCAAGCACGGGCAGCAGTCGTGTCTGGTTCGATGATAGTTTGAAGTAAATCAGTAGAAATGGTACCGTATATCCACTGCAGTACTGCAGCGTCAAGACGACGCCACAAAGCTGTCCCCGGTGAACCTGCTGCCGGGAAGGAGGAAGCAGCTGCCGGAGAGCCAACCTGCGCGGTGCTGGACGAGGCTGGAACAGCTGCTGGTGCAGTGGACTTGACGCCGGAATCAACGGCTTTGGAGTCGGAGACGACCTCGGAGACGTCCTCGGCATCGGATCCATCAGCAAAAACGGGATTGGTAGTGGCAGCGAGCACCTGCGTTCCTTCAGCAGCAGCCGGATCGATATCCACGGCGACGGAGTCCGGCAGTATATGATGAAGGACATCATATACCCTGCAGTGGATCTTAAAAAGCTCCGACCAGGTGGTGTAGTGGCCCTTTTCCATCTCCAACGTCACCGGAACAGCAGCCTTGATGTTGTGAACGAGCAGGGCAGGATGGAGCTTGTGATCGGCCATGGCAGCGAGAGGGAGTTGCAGTAGAAATGCAGCAGCAAGTGATATCTGTAGCAGAAACACAGCAGCACGCAGACGAAGAAGAAGAAGTGGTTCGCGATTCAGAAGAGGAACACGCGATTAGGGTTAAGCGGAAACGTAAGGGAGTAAAAAAAATCAGAGGATAGATGTGGGCTCTGATACCATGTTGGAATAGGATTCCTTGCCCTTTTCTCATTAACATGAATGTGTTAAATACAGGTAAATATGCTATCCAGTATAGGATCAGATACATTTGAATTACAAAATGAACATATCAAATATATATCTATCAGTCATGCTCTTTAAAACTTAAACCACGTATACGTTTATCAATCTAAATTTGCTTTGCCGATAAAAAAACCCTGCATATACTAATCGGAATATGGTATTCTTAAAAGCATTTGATTGGAATAGTTTTGGAGTATCTTCAATGGTAAACCACTGTGCAATGATTTGGAGGAAGGTTGTAAATAACGCTAGGCGTGAGTCGGACGGTAAGAACCTTTAGACGCTAAACGGGGACAAGTTGGGAACTTGGCGGACTTTATTATTTTATTATTTTTAATTATTAATAAATATATATTATATAATAATTTAGTTTCTGATTTTAATTTTACATTATTAATGATAAAATTATTTAATATATATATATAATTTTCTCCACCAAACTAGTATTTTAACTCATCATATTAATTTGGTTTACTGAATTTTGAATTAGTATTAATAAAATTATGAACTTTTTTTTGAAACGAGTAGAGATGTATTGTATTACTTTAGAACATCAACCTTATAGGGCTAGGACATAACAGTCAAGGATTCCATATATTTGTCCCGATCGACCGTAGTCCATCAGGCGCTCATGGACCCATAAAAATAGTCTACTTTGAATCGCAGATCCAAACTTAGGAGTTCCTCTTAAGGACATTTTAAAAATACTAATACTCAAAATCCTAACCCTATCTAGCCATGTCACGCCCCAAATTCGGTAGAACCGAACCTGGAACGCGAAAGATGAAACAGTAAAACAAATTTTAAACCTTTTAGTAAACCATTTGAAAATCACCGTTTAGTTAATCAAAATAATATTTTACAACTCAAAAGTACGTCCAAAACAAGCGGAAAAAATACACAAGCGTACGTCACTAAACTCCCAAAAGAAACTCGGACTCCCACTCCCAGCTCTTCAAGCTTCGAGAGTTCCCCTAGTCCGTCTCGCGATCAGTACCTGTAAGAAAAGCAGGTAGGGGTGAGCGTTCGCTCACCACCACGGATACCAGACTGACTACGGCATACTAGCAGAAAATGCCGGAAACACCAACAACAACCCAAACAACGGGGACTACTATCCCCAAACTCAAGTAACCCGACTGACACACGAACTGTTACTTTCCCCAACCAACTCAACACCCGGACACATAACAGCGGTTACGACCTCCACCAAAGACACAAAGACAACCACGCAACACCGAAGATCACAAAGGATCGCACACCAAACAAGATCACAAAGGATCGCACTCCAGCTGCTCATTGCCGGTTGCTAACCGGCTGGGCTCGAGCCTGCCCCACGCAACTTTCCCCGATCCCTATCGGGCTAGGTGGTCGACATGTTAGTGATATATTCCGCAATACTTCTCCGATAGCTAGTCGGAAGGGGAGCAGCACTCCATCGCCGAAGAATGCACAACTTTACCGATCTCTGTCGGAAGGCTAGCCAACCCCCACGCGCACGACCATAGGACCCCTTTATTGTCATGCGGACCCCCAACCTCAGGCAACCACAATCACAACCAAAGTTCAACAACAAGCGACAACACAGGTTTAACACCCCACAGGCACACATGGCCACCCACGACACACATAACAGTGACACACGGGTTCAACACCCCAAAGGCACACCTAGCCACCTACGACACACAAACAGTAAAATACGGGTTCAACTCCCCACGGGCACTTATGGCCACCCAAGACACACAAACAGTAAAATACGGGTTCAACTCCCCACGGGCACTCATGGCCACCCAAGACACACAAACAGTAAAATACGGGTTCAACTCCCCACGGGCACTCATGGCCACCCAAGACACACAAACAATAAAATATGGGTTCAACTCCCCACGGGCACTCATGGCCACCCAAGACACACAAACAAATCAATCAACCTCCGGGCACAACCAAATGCCTCCAGTATCTCTAATGTTCGATAAGTTTACTTATCCTACGACACTACTAAGTGTCACATGCCTTTCTATTGTTCGATACGTTCACGTATCATACGACACAACCCGGTGTCGCCTGCCTTTCTATTATTCGATATACTTACCTATCCCACGACACCCAAGTGTCACATGCATTTCTATTGTTAACTTTCCCTAATCAGGGCCGAGATCCGGCTACTTTTCCCTACCTCGTACGCTTTCCCAAAAGTTCACAACCAAGCTCCGACGTGCTCACGATCACTCGTCTAGCTTTCCCTTTCCTCGGTCTGTGGCACGATCTAATCAAGAACATAATTAAAACACTTTTTAAGTTTGCAGGCAAAGCTGAATTTTAATAAACTTGACGCCCAAATGCAACCCCGACAGTGTCGATTACTCCCAAACTTCCCAATTACTCGACATTGTCGATAATGGACCCGGAAGGACCCGATTCGCCCGGCTCGGCGAATCTGCCCGGGATTGGAAAACGCCCCTCCGGGGCTCCGAAAATTCCCGTTTTCGTTTCTACTATCTTAGAATAATTCAAGGGTTCCAATGCAATCAACGGAATCAATTTCCGAATTCCGAGCAATTTAATTCGCGTTTAAAGTTTCTAAACCCGTCATTTCCAACTTTTACAATTTAATTCCAAATTTCGTTCTGGGTGTGGATTAACGACTTGGGGATCGTCCTAAACCACCCGAACACGAAAACCTGAGACCCGAGCACGTAGGCCCCACCCGGCCATCAAGACCCGTGGGTGGTTGGGCCGGGTTTGGGCCGGTTCACCATTGTGGTGGCCGGTCCTAGCTCCGACCAGCCACCACCCAGCTCCGGCCAGCCACCACCCACGGTGGCCGGTGCTCCCCCGAGCCTCCGGTCACCGGAAACCGGTCCTTTTCGCTCCAAAACGTTCCCCACGAACCCTACACCTCGACTCATCCATATTTAACCCATTTCAACCCAAACCCTAACCTTTAAACGTACCAATACAAAAATCGAATAGATGCTCAACGTAGGGAATGACGATGGGAACTTGATTCTTCGATCGTTGAGACGATCCGTTGGTTGGATCGTCGGGAAAACCCTAAACTCCAACCCTTTCCTTCTCTTTTTCTTTTTCTCTTCTCTCCTTTTTCTCTCTTCTTTCTGTCTTCTTTTCTCTTTTTTTTCTCTTTTTCTCTAAGTGTGGACGACCACACTATGTGGTCTTCCTTTTGTTTTGGTTCAAAATCACCTAACACCACCAATAGTGTCAGATTCGCGAAATTCGGCCATCTCGAGCCCCAAACGGGCCCATTTTCCAAGAAATTACAAAACTTCACGGGCTACAAGGAAACGGCTCAACTAAGACCGATGTAGCGACGGCTAAGCTTTTTGGATCCCAAACGAACCTCGAACGGGCCAAAACGTCGCTCGTTTGACTTTTCCGGCAAAAAGTCAACCTTTCCCAAATTGGTCAAAAAGTTGCCCTGAGTCCCCCAGAACTTACTTTGGTCGATATCGGGGTCAACTTAAGTCCGGTATGACCCTCGGGGTCAGATTTAGGTTCATTTAAGTGTCTTTCCCAAAATTTTAAGTTTTCCTGTCTTTCGCCGCTTTGACTGGCGTTGACCGGGAGTGGTTCTTACAAGCCAACAATTTATTCGACCTATAACAAGATAAAAGATTAGCACACGAACGAAATAACAAACTACCAAATCTGCGATGCGAGTTCTTCTGGGCCCTGTGCCATTGGAGCGTTCTGGTATCGTCAATTCTTCGTCTTGATTCACCCGGATCTTTAGAAGTAGTGCGGAGAACGGGATCATCGATTCGACCCGCAACGGTTTGTTCGGGGTCGAAAGTCCCGACTTCGGGTGCCGTGGAAGCAGGCCCCAGCCTATCGTCCCTCCTCCCGGATCCCAGATCCATCGAGGGGCTAGGGTTTTCCCTTTTGATGGATATGCCCTGAACTGGCCGACTAGGGATGGCCTTGGCGTGGGCGATCGCTGCAGAAAGGAGACGACGCATGGAGCACGGATCCTGGTAGACGGCAGGAAGGCCATGATGGCAATTGGCATGAGCTCGGAACCAATTCGGCGACGCAGGATCAGTAGTGCGAGACGAGGAGGAGGTCGTGGGACGGTTTGAACTGGCGTCGGCGACATGCGAAGGTGGGCGGCGGCGAAAAAAGATGAAAAAAAAATGTTGTAAAAGAAAACCCTAGCAAGGGTACAGTTGAACTCATCCATAGGTAAACCCGTCAAGGGTAACTGTTAAGGGTAGCGGAGCACTTTGAGTCAGGAGCTTCAATGGTGGAGAAATGGGTGGGGGGAGGAGGCTGCGCAAAGAGAGCCCCTAGGGTTTTAGGAGGAGGTTGCGCCCTTATAAAGTTATGGACTTATATCAAGCCTAATCTCATTTAATTGTAGTTGGCTAGTTGCATTCCAAACCCAATATAATCCAAATATATTGATTTTATCTTTAATCTTTATCTTTAGGTAAACTTCACCTTACTACTCTAAAAATAGTTGTGTTTCGTCTCACTATCCTAGCCATAGTTTGTTGCACCTCACTACCTTAACTTTCATTTTAGTTTCAATTTAGTACCGATCGTTAGTTTCCGTCTATTTTTGGATGGAAAATGGTCATGAGTAGTGCACATGACCTTAAATTTTCATATATTGACCAAATTACCGCTTTGTGTCTTAAACCCTAAAAATACATTTCATATATCTTATTTCTAATTAGTTTTTCTCTCTCCCTCATCTCATCTGCTCTTCTCCTCGCAACAATCAAAGTAGGTACAAATGATTTTGCTCGGCCAGATCTCGCTCTCCCTCCGTCTCCTTCCTCTACTTTATCTGACCCGTCTGGGTTAAGAGAAACATAACTCAGCTCACCATTGTTGGATCTGAATCTAGCGAGAAAAGCTTCAGTTTCTCAGCGAGGACGACGTTGAGAAGAGCGGTGGTGTGAATCTGAAGCTGAAGTGTGAGTTGGATGCGGAGGAGGGCTGAGGTGAGTTTCCAGCTGAGATTTGGTGTAAAACTTAAGAATAATTGTTGTTTTGAGTGGCGGCGAGCTTAATTGTTGTTTGGCAAAGTCCTATTTTGTATTTTGTTCATGGAAATTGGGTATTTGGGTTTGATTTATGGTGCTCGAAATTGGGTTTATGGTGCTGACATAATTTTGGTGCTCGAAATCTGGGTTCGGTTCTGACGAACAGGATGGATATGAACATGAGGAACTTGTTGGGCATGAAATGAACATGATGAACTGATTTTCTAAAATAAAATATGATTTTTAAAATAAAAAATATAATTTTTTAAAATAAATTTGATTTGATTTTGAAAAAAACTAAGGCATTGATAATAAAAATGATTTTTTGATAATAAAATTTATTTTTATAAGATAAATAAATAAATAAAAATTTTGAAAACTAATGGCATGTTTTTGAAAATTTGAGTGTTAGTGAAGGGTATTTTGGACTTTTTAATGACTTGGATGGAAGAATGGATAAAAATCGACAGAAAGTAACGGTAGGTACTAATGTGCAACTAAAATGATAGTTAGGGTACTGAGGTACAACAAACTATGGCTAAGACAGTGAGACGAAACACAACTATTTTTTTATGGTAGTGAGGTGAAATTTTCTTTATCTTTATATTTGTTTTAGAGTTTTACTCTACAACTTTAAGAAGAATAAGAAGAAAGGATGAGCAAAGGAGGTGAAATGACTTTTTAATGTATAAGCTTTTAACTATAAGTCTATAACAGTCTTGTAAGTATTGAGAATAGAATTATTTTTCCTTATTATATTTTGTAATAAAGAATATTATTATATTATTTCAAAATAAACTAATCTTATACATATCCATATCTCAATACACATATTTGGTTGGAAATAAAAAAAGTTATATGTATTAAATATGACACCAAGGAAACGCTTTCACCACTTGGCCGGCCGGACTTCTACCAGCGCCGGCGAAGGAGAACCTGTTCCGTTCTTCTCTTTGTGCTCGTAGATGGTGGCTTTGTATCGTGAGTATCGATCCCTTTGGTATCAGGGAACTCGTGGAGGCTCGTCTCAGCCCTCCCGTACTCACACTGCGACCAAACGTCCGGCTGCCGATAAACAGAGCACCGACGTCGATCCTACCACAGAGACGGGGAAGCAGTCGAAAGGGGTATCTACACTTCCCGTATCTCGTCCTCAGACCGTCGTAGAGAAGGGGAAGCAGGTGGCCGGGACTGCGTCCATTGTTCCTGTGCTGCCCGTAGCCCAACAAGAGGACGATGGTGCTGATAGGGACGGGGAGTCAGTCCGCCGGCGACGACCTCGAGCTCAGTTCGTGGAAAGTACGACGGAGGTGTATGTGAAAAATTTGCCGTTCCCGTTCTCGGAAGAGTCGTTCAAGGCGATGTTTCTTCCTTTTGGAGACATTGTATCCTCAACTCTGCTGAAACGTGCAAATAAGAAAGGGTACTTTTTTGGTTTCATCGGTTTCTCCTCGAATTACGCAGCTGTACAGGCGATCGAAACACTGAATGGATTCAAGCTGAACGACCATATCCTTTTCGTAGCATTCTCTCGGCGTTTCCTGCGTCCTCAGGCGACTCTGTCAATCGGAGAGCAAAAACAGAGCATGTGCTCTATTTTGCGTCCTGACCCAGAAGATCGCTCCGGAGTGGCTCTCCGGATTTCCAGTGCGAGACAGGAGCTTCCTCGTGAGGAAGCCATCGCCCAGGCACCCACATCTTGGCCGGCGATCACTCCTCCACCGTGTTTTTAGGTTCCCAAAGATCTGCGTTTTCCTGCAATTGACGCTCGCGATCCCGACTCCGTGAATCATGGGATTGCCTCGTTGGGTGAGAATCCAGTCCAGATCGGGATTCCCTTTTCAGATAGCAAAGAATCGGGTTTGAATCCGTTGATCACAGCGTCCGAGTTTCCTCCGGATACGTTACCAATCAAGTTCGTTGAACGCGGTGGGCCTGGAGGGGCTGGGTTGAGCTCTTGTCCGGTTGGGCCTGATCCAGTTGTGGGATTGGGCTCAGCTGAGAAGGAGGGTGTGCTAAGCCCATCTGAAAAGGCCCGCTCGCTGGTTGGGATGGATCCAAGTTTGGCTACTGTTTTTAGCCGAATTGGGGAAGATATTGGCTCGCGTACTGACTCTTTACCTCGGGTTGGTGAATCGAGTATGGAAGTCGGCTTTCAGGGAAGTACATGGAAGGAGGCATTGGAGAAACCGATAGTTAGCGTCGGGCCAAAGAAACGAGGACGCCCGAAGAAGAGTCAATCGAAGTTGCCTAAACCACCAATCGTGGTCTACCAGACACGAGCTAGGACCTCTGCTGATAATGGGGCTAATTTGGGATGTTACATGGTCGACATTGCCAAACAAGATAGCACGGGCAATTGGAGTTACAGCTCGAAAGTTGGTCGAAAGGCAGTAAATCTTCGCGTTTTGCCTATGAAGGATGTCGAGGGCGGGATCGAGGATTTTGAGGCACCGACTCCAATTTGCTCTTTACCCCCTGTTCCGGTTTCTAACCGGTTTATTTGTTTAAATCCAGATAGGAAGTAGTTTTTCTTATCCTCGTTTACTCTGCGGAGTTGTATTGGTTTGAGGAATTGATCCTTTTTTGGATCCTTTCCTTCCTGTTGTGTTCTATATTCTTATAGAACTCTAGCTTAATAAAATTCTTAGCTTATCAAAAAAACAAATAATTATTATTATATTATTTAAAAACTCCTCTCCCAACCCAATTTTTGTACTTCCTAAAATCTTTTTACTTTTCTATTTATTTTTTATGCTACTCAATACATATCGGTCTTAATTGTTCATTTCATTTAGCATTGAAATTATTTTGTACTTCTTCTTTCCTTCTCTTTCTTTATGCTTTTATGTTTGATTTTCCTGATTCACATTTCAACATCTTCATCGTTGATAATATAGTTCCCGTAAAGTCGTGAGAGAACTAGAAAACTGAAACCAACTTAAGGCGGTGGTATGACCGTTGAAAAAAATTCGGACACCCTTCAGTCAATCAGCCATCATAGAGGAGGAGAGCATTTTGGAGAAGATTAGATCTTGCCCCACCTTGTCCGATCCAACACGACTCGCTCCGCCTAGCACCGCCTCGTCCTTTTCGAAGCCGATAAATCGTCCGATCGACTAGCTCCGCCCGACTACCCCAAGTCGTGGCATTTCTATTGATTTTGGTGCCTAAGCGCCGCCTAGGCCACATTTTACAACCCTGATTTGGAGTAGTGGTTTGAGTATTTTTTTTGCTTTCTCTCTCCTCCAAACTATTACCTCCTACCACTACACCTCAAATGACAAACCACTACTAGTGATTTGGAGCAGTGGTTTGCACTTTTAATATTTAAAAAACCACCCCAAATAAAACTAGTTATTTTTTAATGCCCAATATTAAAATACATAAACTAATAATTAAACTACGAACGGTAATTAAACATACAATAACTAAACATACGAGAGTTAGGGAGATTTTATGAGGTGTGAATTGTGAATGAGAGTTGGGTGGTATTTATAAGGAGGGATGGAGAGCTTTCGTCGTGGTTGCGACGACGCGACACACACTAACCGAGGCATCGTGAATTCGATAAAAAAATTGAAAAACAAAAGAAAAAATGTCAAATAATTTTATCATTCATATTAAAAACCCGATTACAACTTATAGGCTACATCAGATAGACGACAAGCGGTTGGCGAGACTTTCCATTATCCGTCCACGAGAGGCCCGTTCCTCCAAGATCATCTGTCAGGTGTCTTGGCTTTGCATTGCAATCAACATTTTCATGATTTATCCCTACATCCTTTCTTTGGTCGCAATGATCTAGGTTTGGTTCGCAGTCATTGCAACCTGACGGTTTCCAAACCTTGAAAGGAACTGCATTGTCTCGAGTGCAACGATTGGGTCCGCCTCCACTTATTTCCCTTTGCCTCTAGCTTTTTCCTTAGCTTTTTTCTGGCCGGTTGGACGCTCCTCCCATGGAAGTGATGTCAACTCGTGCTCGTGCCTATAGCCCAATGTGTAGCTGTAGTTGTCGTCCAACCTTGTACGCTTGCTTGCTTCACTTGCAGCATATAGGTCAATGTCAACGTCACAGTGCGGCGTCTTTAGGTTCTTCCACTTCAGTTGCTCCCTCATGATCCTCCAAACATGGTTTCAAGCAAACTCTTGCTTCTTCTCCTTCATGTACTCCTCTTCAACGACTGCCATGATGTTAGCTTCGCTTCTCCCACTAACGATATGGTCCTCGAGCCCTGAATATTTTGCGTTGAATTTGGCTACTTTTCTATTGATCGAATGTCAGTGGTCCTTGCAATTCTTCTAGTTACTTTCTGACTCGTTTTCTTTCCTCGTGGACTCAAACTCAGCTCCGACCTTTTTCCAGTACATTTCGTTCTTCAGATTCTTCCTTGTGATGCTATCTAGAGAATTTTTGAGCCACGCCCTCGCCAACTATTCCTCCTCCACGATGCTCCATTTCAACCGCGACCCTGAAGCCGTTGGTGGTGCAGCCTTCTTCCCCTTCTTTTTTGGTTGACTGGCCGAAGCAGACTGGGAAGGTTGCTCGTTTGAGTGTTGCAATTGTGTCTATTACGAATGTTGGAGGGGGTTAAATTGTGAGCGCATGGATTGGGTCGGGTGAAGGAGGGAGGAGTAGGATTCGATGTGGCATGTAAGCTCTTCTTCCATGTGCACCAAGTCCTCAAGGTTGAATTCGTCCAAGTCGAATTTAATGTTGGAGGGGTCGATCATTGGGGAAACAATGTGAAACAAATTAGAGAAAAAGGAGAGAAGAATATAAAATCATGTGTAGAAGAGGGGTGTGAATTTGGGGTAGGGGTGGTTGTGTATTTATAGGAAATATTAGGTTTTTTTGAATTCAGGGGCGCCACGTGTTGGCGTGGGACAGGTTCATCGTCTTTGGGCCAGCGACGAGACATCGCACCATAGCAGGATCGTGAGGCGACAACCTACGACGATTGTCTAAACCACGGCTCCAACGACGGCTAGCCGTGATAGCGAGTTGCAGAACCATGATGCAGTGATGACCGCTGGAGCTGCTCTTACAAGTAGAGTCAGATAGGAATTTGAGAGGACATGGGAAGACCAAACGTCATCTCAAAAAGAAGAAGCGATCAAGGGCTTCTTAAGCCTCCAATGGTTGATTTAATTCGGGGAATCGTTTTTCCTCTAAAAGAGTGATGTTAATACATCGTCTTCCAATAAATCTGTTTCGTCGATCTCTAGATAAGCGTTTCTATCGCCACGCCTCGTTTTCTCGTATCGTTTGTGCATTGTTTTTGGAGTTTTGGATGACCAAATTTATGGTTTGGAATTGTCGAGGTCGGGTTTCAGACAAATATCGATAACAACTAAGGTCTATTAATCGAACACCCATACGAATCGATTGAAGAAAGCCTTGAAGCAACCCAATCAGTGGGTTTGGCATCCGAGGGTGGGAGGATAAGATGGGGTAGTGTTCCACGACATGCAAGGTCGAATTACCCCGACGAATCAAGACAAATCGACAGTACAAGGACGCCCCATTACGAAAGCTATGTGCTTTAGGAGAATTGGCATCGTAGGCTCCTTAGTTTTGGTGTTCCATCTTTTGCATTTCCTATTTCTGTATTTAGGTTTTGGGTTATTTGTTTCTAATTATTTTTCTTACTCTATTGGATTTAGTTGATGTAAGGGTAGGACGGGGGAATTTATTTTTTGTGTCTAACATGAATATTATACTTGTTCTATGGGTCCAAGAGCGTTGGTCACCTACGGGGGACCCGAACACATTCTGGAGCTCAGGGCCTCTGGCCTATTTGTGTAATCGATAGTTGGTATGATTAATGAAAATTTCTCGTTGTTGCCCGTTTAAAAAAAAGTATTCATGATTTTCACTTGGCTACAACTAACTATTTTCTTTGGAAGATACCTTAACTTTAAAAAAAATTCACTTTCCAATTTCCACTAGTTTTTTTTTTTTAACGAAAAAATAGTAATGTGCAAGGCACATGATTATATATGTCGGAAA
Source organism: Erodium maritimum (assembly GCA_963921825.1). NCBI lineage: Eukaryota > Viridiplantae > Streptophyta > Magnoliopsida > Geraniales > Geraniaceae > Erodium > Erodium maritimum. The sequence continues at coordinate 34,760,750 of OY997593.1, read as the reverse complement.
TTAATGAAACTACCCCTCTTCATTTCTAAGCCCTAATTTACTTTTATTTTTCTCTTAAAAGCTCATTTTCTTTGCACCCCTCATCACTTTATCTTGTCTGGAACATGGTTGTCGATCCATAAGAGAATATGAATGCCGCTCGTGCCTCTCGTTTTCATCGCCGACAAGCCCCTTTTTCCCTCTTCAAAACCCAAAATTATGTTTTCATCCCCCGATAGATCTAGGTGTTCTCTTACTAATTTTATTCATTTCTCACAACTGTTATTTCTTTTTTTTCCAGGGCTTTTCATTTTAGTGAATCTTTTTTTTCGGAGAAGATGACGCCGTTTGGAACATGAAGTTAATGAGTCAGATTGAGTTGTTCATAAAATATCAGATTTATAGTTTTTTTTTTGCTTTTATCTCATGACCGACTATTGCTTGACCATGGAGAGACAAAAGGCAGAGCAAGTTGAGAACATGAGGAGAAATGGAGGGACCGGAACAAGTCTTCAAATCGAACCTTCTTTCTTTTTGTTTTTGCGCATTTGGGGATGTAGGGTTCATATATATATCATGATAGTTCGTTTTACATATAAGAACTAAATGCTTGATTGTACCAAGCTTTGTTTTATAAGCAAGGTTGTCAAAATCCCTGCCTAGAAGCATCTAGGTCCCGCCTAAGATTTGAAATGGGCTTTGACCCGATTTATCCTCCTCGGATGCTTTAGGCCATTTAGGCGGAATATAACCGATTAATCCATGATTCGGCCGATTAATCGCCGCTTGGCTGATTAATTGGGCGGGTAGGCCATGCAACGGGTCGGGTTTGTAAGTAAAGAAAACAGTTTCTAATTTTCTACAAACTAAGTGAGACAATAAAATTATGCTAGTTGAGTTGGTAGAGCACACTTTGTTCGAGTGTTACATCTTGAATTTGATTCACACTATTAATTTTTTTGTTTATCATTTTCAAAACATAAAAAGTGCACAAGTTTGTACTAATTGAATTGATATAGTCATACTTATTGATCTTTTTTTTAAGAATTGTATGATACTTTTAGTTTAGTAGGATGTTTATGGTTTTTAATATATTTAATGTTTGATATTATTAATATTTTGTATATAAAATAATATAAAATTTGGTAATATATATAATAAAAATAATAAAATAATAATCCGATTAATCCCTGCCTAGCGCCTAAGACCTCTTCCCGCCCGATTAGCGCCTAACATTTTTTACAACCTTGTTTATTTTTTTGATAAGCACAAATTTTATTGAGCAAAATGTTCCACAAGAATGTAAACCAAAGCAGGAAAACGATCCTCAAAACATGACCTTTTCCCTCCGACCATAACCGCTACAAGTAGCAAAACCAAATAACAAGATAAAACCAAAACAAGGGAACAACAAGATCATAACATCCTCCATGTCCGTTTCCTATCCGAAATCAAGCAAAAAAAACCGATTTATAAGTAGTTTTTGAATCAGTTTTCTACGGTTTATGTAAGTTTTGAATTATTAGGCATCTCACGATGTCAGGAAGCTAATAGATTCTGAGTTTGAATTAAACACGGGAAATGAAAGGAGAGAACTTGTATTTGAATCTTAAGGAATGATTACATAAATGACAAGCTCTTAGAGGATCATTTTTCTACAACTATCTAGGTAAAAGACAATGGTTCAATTCGATACCCTAAACCTAGACATTACTACCAATTTATAGTGAAACCGAGCTAGGATTCAAGAGGTGGCATCATTGCAGAACCAGCACAATCTCTACTCTGTTGGCAGGGCCGCACAAAGACGATGTTGAGCTGGAGAAATCGTATGAGGATGGCCAATAAGATTAAGATGTGTGGCAGTGCAAACGGTCTCCGGGTAACAACCTTCACTTATCTAAATACTGCATTTTATTCTTTTGCTTTAATTTGAACTTATGGACTTTCTTGTGAGTGAAGCAATAGTGACACATGGTAGAGGTTTAGTATAACTAACCATTAAAGACAAACCAGTTTGGAGATGGAGAAGGAGATGATGTTGGTTTCTCTGGTGTCTGTGTCATACTCTCTGGAGTTATAGAAGAATTAATTATCTCTAACGCATAATCTTATCTCATTTGAAAGTCCTTTGATTGCCACTTCATTTTCACAAAACCAGGGTAGTGAGAATTTGGTACCGCGAGTTTCAAATGGGAAAGACATGTTCTTGTCCCATTATAAGAACTTTATTTCTTTTACTAAGAGTAAAAATAGGAGATCAAAGAGTTGTAAGAGGTCTCAGACACATAGGTATTGTCTCTTATCAGATTCGACCTCATATGTTGCGTGATTACCTCCCTAACTCGTGGCCTCCAAAAAAAACTCTTGGTTTAAAGGGGGAATTGATTCAAGCACTATAGTAGTCCAATTCAAGTCAATAAGAACTTGAAAGGATGAGCTAAGGTGATGATTACGAGGAATTTTTCACAAACAGCGACTATGTGTAGTTCTCCTCTTGAGCCTCTGCGTGGTTTTGGTGCAATAGAGCTCGTGTGGGGAATTGTTTTGTTCTTCTCCTCTTGCTTGTCGCAGTGGATATGGAGAGCTTTTCTCGTGCTTACAATAGAGTTCTTAATACTTGCCAACACAGATTTTACTTGGTGGCTGGTTGCAGGTTTCGTGCTATGCAAGGAACCTCTTGTGATGTTGTCGTAGACAACTTGTTTCGTGTTGTTATAAGATGTTGTTCCTTTTTGTTTCGGTTCTTGTTCGTGTTTTTTAGACTTGTGTGTTTTTTCCTCTCGTAGAACTACTTTCTTTTTGGTAGTGTAGCGAGTTGTAGGTTCGCCCTAACTTCGATCAAATTGGACTGTTAAAGGGCCAGTTTATGATCGTCTTCGATTGATCCTGTGAGGTTGTATCATTCTTCACATTTGTTCCTCATTGGAGCTTTAATTTTTTATATATATATGATAAAATCAACGCTTATAAAACAGAGATAGACCAGTTTGGTGCCTTCAAGATGAAAATGCCAGATCTGAATTTGTGAACTTGGTAGTCAAGCGAAATGAAAACTAAAGTAGCAATTATAAAAAGGAATTCAAATAAAATAAATAAAAAAGAAAACTATTTTTTAAAACAAAATAGAATAATTTTAATAAAATATAAAAATGAAAAGTAAAAAAGGGATTAAAACAAATAATAAAAAAAAAAATTTAATGGAAAATCTGACATTTTGAAAGCTAATGAAGGGTATTTTCTGACATTTTAATATTTCATATTTTGATAAACCACTAGCATGATTTTGAAAATATGATTGTTAGTGAGTGAGTTTTGGACTTTTTACATATTTTTAGATGGAACATTAATGAAAATAGGTTGAATGAAAATTTTGGAGATTACGTGTATCTCTTAAACGAAAAAATATAGCTACATATAATTGTTGGGGTTTTGTTCCCTAGGACGCATCCACATTAAAATGTTACAAACGTCCTTGTAAGTTAATAAATAAGTTGACAAACGTTTTATTATCATTAAGTTGTAATGTTATAGTAAAACTGTAAGTATACTACTCTTTCTAAGGTATTGAGGAGTAGCTCCCCAATGGTAGAACTCTTAGAAACAAAAGAGTAGATTCATTCTCAACCGATAGTTAGAGCTAGTGTGATTTTGACGAGATGATCATGTTTTACTGATCATGTATATATAGATATGAGTCAAAGCCACATATGCGAAAGAGTTTGACATCTGGACGACCTACCTTGAGAATACTCCATAAAACAAGGAGACTTGAGTATATCTCAATTATCAAAGTAGTCTTTAGTCCTTCGACCATGACATCACCATGTGATCTACATGAGGTGGATTCATGATTTGACATAACCAGACGATTGTCCTAACATATAGTTATCAAGGTTATGATTGGTCATGGATAAGTACATATGAGACATATGAGTGATGGTCATAGGGACTTGTCACTTGTATTATGCAAGTTAGATGTCATCATAATGATCGCTTTTGATGAGTAGGATGTTTGTAAAAGAAGCATGACCATGTGTGTGATTAGCCAACTCACTCCTCACTCAGAATAAAAAAAAACATGTTAAGACTGAATTAGAAAGGGTGATGCCTCTATGCCTTTGTTCAGTTGCGACACTCGCCAAATGACAAGAGGATAAAACTAAAATGGCGTGGAATTATATTTGATATAATAAACATATCACTTTTATGTAATACAAACTCTCACAAAGGAAAATCATATTTGTATTTAATGATTATAAAGTATAGTAATTAAATAAAAAAATATACAAAAGGCCAAAATTTCAAAATAAAAGGCCTTGGCCGAACACCCCAATAGCCCAATAAGGGTATTCGGCCAACCCAATTAAATTGATATATTTTTCTAGCACTTTGTTTGATTAAAAGGAAACCGTAACTTCTAGAAAGTCTATAATAAGGAAGGCTAGTTGGACTAGATCAAAGTTTCCTAATCCTATTTGGCTTGAGCATAAAGTAAGACCAACACCTATAAATAATGGGTTGTCTTGACCGAAAATTACAAGCATCACTATTGTGATTTTCGGCCACCACATAGTGAGTTGAGAGTTGTTCGTTCAAGGGATACTAGTTTGCTCATTTGTGGATCCATCTTTCTCGTGTGGATACCGTTAGAGGGAGAATAATTAGGCGCATACACTGACCCTTCCAGAGGTCCCCCTCTCGAACCGGTTGATTGGAAGTGCTCTTCATTAAGGTAATCTCCGTTAATACATCGCATAGATTAGAAATTACATAAATGTGTGATCTAGGTTAAATGGATTATAACCAACAAAAGTATGTTTGGGAGGCAGAAGAAGAAGTGGAACTCAAATTTTTAATTACCTCGGCCAGGCCTCGACCAGAGAAAGATATGCCGGTTTGGACAAAAGATCGAAAGCATTTTTCGGTCAAAGCAGTCCATTCTAGCCTGAATCCCGCAGGAGTTGTGGTTCCATAGACAAAAGTATTATGGCTCAAAGGTATGCCTCCCAAATATTTGATGTTCATTTGGCTGTTAATTCATCGGGTCATTCCAACCACTTATTTTCTTGAGGCTAAGGGTATCCGTATTTCGCTGAATGATATGCTTTGTAGTTTGTGCAAATTGTGTTTCGAAGACTGTGATCATCTTTTTTTGCACTGTTCTTATGCTTGGATGTTATGGGCCAAGGTTCATAGTTGGTGGTCGTTTTCCTAGATAACTCTGGCCTCCTTTTCGAACCTCTTATTGATTTGGGGGGGGGGGGGGGATGCAGCCGCAAAACTTACGTAAGGTATGGCTAAAGGTTTGTTTGTTTCATTGTTGTTTGACATATCTGGCTACAGAGGAATGAGGCAGTTTTCAGGAAGAAAGTAGACAATATTGATGCAGTGTTGGAGAAGATTAGACCTCATTCTTTCAGTATTTTGAGGATGGCAGGGGATGTTAGCATGGATGTAATAACCACTCCCGGTCAACGCCAGTCAAACCTGCGAAAAACAAGAAAATTTAAAAATTTTAAGACGGACACTTAATGAACCTAAAATGACCCCGAGTGTCATACCGGACTTAAGTTGACCCCGTTATTGACCAAAGTGAGTTACGGGGGACTCAGGGCAACTTTCTGATCAATTTGAGAAATGTTGACTTTTCGCTGGAAAAGTCAACCGAGCGACGTTTTGGATCCGAAAAGCTTAACCGTCATCGCAGCGGTCTTAGTTGAGCCGTTTCCTTGTGGCCCGCCAAGTTTCGTAATTTTTGGGAAAAAGTGCCCGTTCGGGGCCCGAAACGTCCGATTTTCGCGAATCTGATTGGAAAATATTAACTAGACATTTTCCAAAAGGTGTGGGACCCACCTTGACACATGTCCTAAATGTGGTGGTGTTAGTTTTGGGGGGAAAATGAATGGAGGAGAAGGGCTGGCCGAGACTTGGGTTTTAAAAGAAAAAAAAAAGAGTTTTAATTGGGTTTTTATGTTAGTTGTTTTAAATTAGAAAGAAGAAGAGAGGTTTTAGAGAGAGAAGGAGAAGGATAAGAAGAGAGAAGAAGGGAGGTTGAGCTAGGGTTTGTGATCGAGCCCTTGGATCGAGTCAAAGCAAAGAGCAATCCCGTTCCCCTCGTTCTCCTCTACGGTAATACCCGAATCGATTCTCGTTTTGGTTATTTTCTTGGAAGCTAGGGTTTGAGTATAAACTAAGGCTTAGGGTTGTGTAGAGTGTGGGGAGGTGTTGGAGACGTTTTAGAGGTGTTTGGGGGTTTAATTTCACGTTTTCCGGTGACCGGAGGCTCGGGAGGAGCTCCGGCCACCGTGGGTGGTGGCTGGCCGGAGCTGGCAGCAGCCACCACATGGTGGCCGAGCCTCCCCTTAAACCCTAGGGTCTCGGCCAAGTAGTGTGGGTGGGGCCCACATGCTCGGGTGCTCGGTTTTTATCGTTCGGGTGGTTTAAAACGTTCCCCGGACCATTTATCCTTAATCGAATCGAAATTTGGAATTAAATTGGAGAAGTTGTAATTAACGGGTTTTGGAAACTTTAAACGTTAATTAATTGACTTAGAAGTCGGAATTCAATTCCGTCAAGTGCGTTGGGTTCCTTGAAATATTCCAAGACCGTAGAAACGAAAACGGGAACTTTTGGAGCCCCGGAAGGCAATTAACCAAAACCCGGGCAGATTCGCCATGTCGGGCGAATCTGGCCTTTACGGGTCCTTTATCGACAATATCGAGTAATTGGGAAGTTTGGGAGTGATCGGCATTGTCGGGGTTACGTTTGGGCGTTAAGTATGTTAATTTTCGGTTTATTCGTACTAGTTTAAAAGTACTTTGAATTTGTGTTCTTTTAGATCGTGCTACGGACCGAGGCAAAGGGAAGCTCGGCGAGTGACTGGGTGTACTTCGGGTGTTGTTGGAGCGCTTTTGGGATTATATACGAGGTAGGGAAAAGTAGCCGGATCTCGGCCCTGACTGGGGAAAGTTAACAGTAGAATTGCATGTGACACTGGGGTGTCGTGGGTTGAATAGGTTTATTTAAATATTAGAAAAGCATGATACGAGTTTGTAGCGTTTATTAGAAAAGCATGTTACGGGGACTTAGTAATTATTGGAAAGGCTTGTGACACTTAGTAGTGTCGTAGGAACAGAGAACTTAGCGCTAATTGTTTTACTGGAGGCATATGACCATGCCCGGAGGTTGTTTGTGAACTTATCTATATTAGGAATACTGGAGGCATATGACCATGCCCGGAGGTTGATTGTGAAACTGTTGATGTTAGGACTGTTGGAGGCTTGGTTAAGCCGGAGGTTGATTGCTTATTTGGTGTCTTGAGTGGCCTTGATAGCCCGTATTTTATTATCGAGTTCTGGGTGGCCTTGAGAGCCCGTATTATTTATTGATTGAGTTTGGGTGGTCTTGAGAGCCCGTATTTTATTATTGAGTTTTGGGTGGCCTTGAGAGCCCGTATTATTTATTGATTGAGTTTGGGTGGTCTTGAGAGCCCGTATTTTATTATCGAGTTTTGGGTGGCCTTGAGAGCCCGTATTATTTATTGATTGAGTTTGGGTGGTCTTGAGAGCCCGTATTTTATTATCGAGTTTTGGGTGGCCTTGAGAGCCCGTATTATTTATTGATTGAGTTTGGGTGGTCTTGAGAGCCCGTATTTTTATTATCGAGTTTTGGGTGGCCTTGAGAGCCCGTATTATTTATTGATTGAGTTTGGGTGGCCATGAGAGCCCATCTATTTAAATTGGTGTTTTGGGTGGCCTTGAGGGCCTGTGTACTAAGGATGGTGTCTTTGGCTGGCCTGACCGAGTTAGAGTCTCGGGGGGGTTGCAAGCTTCCTTTAGCTGGCTTACGAGTTAGAGTCTCGGTAAGCTGCAAGCGTGTCTTATGGTTGGTGTCTTGGGAGGCCGTGAGTGCCTGTGGGATTGTTGAGCCCGTGTCTTACTATCGGTGTGTCTTGGGAGGCCGTGAGTGCCTGTGGGGCTGTTGAGTTCGAGTTTTACTGTTAGTGTCTTGGTGGCCATGAGTGCCTGTGAGTGTTGAACTTGTGTTGTTACTGGTTGATGAATTTGCGTGTGATTGTGATTGCGGATCCCGGTAGGTTGCAAGCATTCTTTGGCTGGCCTGACCAAGTTTGAGTATCAACGGGTTGCAAGCATTCTTTGGCTGGCCTGACACGAGTTTGAGTAACACAGGTTGCAAGCATTCTTTGGCTGGCCTGGTCCGAGTTTGAGTAACACAGGTTGCAAGCATTCTTTGGCTGGCCTGGTCCGAGTTTGAGTATCACAGGTTGTAAGCATTCTTTGGCTAGCATGATCCGTGTTCGTGTGAGTGGGAAAGGTTACTGAGCAGCTGGTATGCGATCCTTTGTGATCTTGTTTGGTGTGCGATCCTTTGTGATCTTGTTTGGCGTTGTGTAGTCTTTCTGTCGTGTCCTTGGAGGAGGTCGTCGATAGTTGTGTCGGGTCTACATTGTGTTATCGAGTGTTGAGTCTGTTGAGGAAGGTAACGGGTTGTGGGTCAGTTGGGTACTTGAGTTGGGGACTATAGTCCCAGTGTTGGGTTTGGTTTTAGTGTTACTGGCTTTGTCTGCTAATTATGCCGTAGTCAGTCTGTTATCCGTGGTGGTGAGCGAACGCTCACCCCTAGCTGCTTTTCCTACAGGTACTGTTCGTGGGACGGACTAGGTGAGCTCTCGAAGTTCATGGAGCTTGGAGCGGAGTCTGGTCTTTACTTTTGTTGAGTCTAGTGACGGATGTGTACCTTGTCCACTTGTTGGGACGTTTTTGTATTGTAAATACTACTATTATTTTGGTAAATAAATGGAAATGTCAAAGCTTTTATTCAAAACAGGTTTTAAGCATTCATGTTTTAAAAGTTCGTGTCCCGAGTTCGATTCACTGAAATTGGGGCGTGACAATGGAAGTTTCTTTCCAGCTCTGGTGTAGCAGTTCGTGGAGATGCTTACGTTTGAGGAGACCTCGGCCTAGATAGGGACGGTTAGTAATGCCGTGTGGCCTCTTGTGTGGTCTATTTTTTTCCCTCGTTTTTGGTTTTTGTCTCTGTTTTTGTTTCGTTGTGGATTGAGAAGGTTTTTCGGGACTTTTAAGCCCTTTGTTGGGTCGTGTTTTCATCTTGAAAATCACCCACAATAAATTTAAATCGCTTATAAAAAAAAGTGTGTGAATTTTTTTTCTTCTGTCGTGTTAACATGACACACCCCATAATCCAACAATAACTATGTCAAAATCATGGATAGTTAGGTATATGTAGGTGAAATTTTCCCAAATAACAATATATACATTTTTTATCAATTACAAAAAAAAACTTTATAAAAACTCAAAAATTCTTTGGAAAAAGAATCACGAAAACCAACAAAAAAAACAAAATAAAAACTCGAAGTGCTAAGAAAACATAGGCAAGAAGGGAAGAAAGTGAAACATATAAATTCCTGTAAAACTAAGAAAACCATATAGATAAAATCAAGGAAGAAGACAGTCGAGTTAAGCCGGCGATGAACCAAAAAAGACAATGAAATACAAATGATCCAAAGAGCAAAGAGCCTCAAGATCGCCCGAGTTAAGCAAAAGAGAGCCGAAAATTGAGTTTGTGCGAAAGAACATGAAAAACCACATAGTGCATAACTAGAAGACCCCTGACGAAAATATCGAAGGAAGAACATTAAACGAATAAACAATGACCAAGAGGCCCACAAGACCCCCCACCATACGTGTTGTACCACTATATGTGCCATTACCTACCACAATAATCTTTACATCACCTCCACTACCAAAATGTTCCATAATATCGAAGATTAGACTCTTTTTGATGAACAATCTCCAAGTCCTTGGCATCTAAAGTCATGGAAATGTAAACTAAAACAATGTATAAGGATGAGTCATGAGTTACCGAGTCGAAAGTCTTACAAGAATGCATTACCGATGAATCTCAGTAGGGATATATAAATGGTTAGGATCACTATTGCAAGATGCTTCTAGCCCGAAGAACAATGAACGTCAATCAAGTAAAAAATTCCTTCGGCCAACAAAATTATTGGCTTTCTAATTGTCGCAAAGTTCCGTCGGTCGTGGAAAGTTTAATTTTTTTCATGGCCGACGAAATATGAAACGATCGGCCAAAAAGGCCACCTTTTCGACGTTCTCGAACCATCGCTCAAGTTAATTTACATATTAAAATAGATAAATAATGCACATCTGGGTTAATTGCTTGCATTTAATAATCTAAACTATTTATACGAAGTAAACTCATCATTTTAAACACAATAAATTTCTATTACATTAAAATATGATTTTTTTTAGAATAAAAGTATGATTTTATAAAAGTAAAAATTATTTTTGAAATTGAATTTTGATTTTTTTTTAAATAAAACTGATTTAAAAAAAATAAAATTGATTTAATATTGGTTTTAGAAAATGAAAGAAAAAAAAAACTAAAATGCTTGATGAATGGTAGGACTGTGTAAGGGCATTTTTGTCATTTTACAATAAAAGACTAACAGAGTTGGACGGATGGATGGAAATCATTAAACGTGGAAATATGTAGGTATGTATTAGTTAAAAAACATGATGATATACATTAGATAATCATGTCAAATTACGGATAGATGATTGTAGTTTTCCCTTTAACAAAAGAACTATTCCAAGATTTCTTATGATACTCTTAGCAATATCGTATCCAATCTAACAAGAATTGACCAAACAATGTGAACTTTAAATCATTAAGGTATTTTTTAACAACATTAACAACGCAAGCAAATTGTTGACGATTTTGTTGACAAATGCAACTAAATCGATGGATGAATGGAGAATTGTTGGGTGAACAAGCTTGCACGCGTAAGGTGAATTCAACAGCTTGAAGTGATCAGTAATTACGAGCAAGCCATATTTCGTTCTTCAATTTGCCTGAGCTTCGTCGAATTCGCCCGCCTCATCCAACTAAGACGTGTCATATGAGCCATTCAGTTGGAAAAATCTAGTTGTTGTAGTCTAATAGCTTGTCTCCAGTGGCTCCTTCCTCTCAATATCTCTTTCCCCTTTCATATAAATGAACTTCCGAATTCCGGATTTCACTCTCTTCTTCCTTCCTAACCAATTTCTACATAAATAATCTCAAAAATAATTGTGACAATGAAATGAATTCGCGTTGGCTTTCACTATACAAATATGTCCCAATTCTCAACAACCATACTCCCATATACAACACTCTCAACAATCTATAAATCACGATGATATATCCAAACCTTCTCAAATTTTAGTCCAATCTCGAGAATGATGTTGAAGTTTTACAAGTACTAGGTAAAGAAAACCCTCTTAACGAAGGTAATGGATTTGAAGGCAAATAACAAGTTGCAAATGACCAAGTTCCAAATAAAATGACATTACTGCAATATAACAATGTCGTGGAAAACTATTTAATTGTCATATTTAGTTTAATGCAATTTCAATTCTAGCTTAATAATGTAATTTTGATATTTGTTTAATGTAATTTCAAAATTGTTTGTTTTAATAAAAATTGTATGAATATTTTATGATAATTTAACTATTGATTTTTTTTTGAATTTGATGAGCTACACTGAACTAATTTTTTTAGAATGAACGATTGATATTATTAATAGCAAGTGTTTACAAAGTAGAATAGCAATAAAACACTGGAAAATAAATAACATTAAAGAAACGAGTTTCCACGATGGAGTATACTCAGGCAGAAAATTAAAGCGCTCAAGTCATCGACTACCTCCTAAAGGCGCCTGAAAGGTGATCATGCGATAACGTCTGACGACACCGATACAACTAATCCAGACTGGCGGAAGCTAGGACAGAGCAGGCCCCTTACAATTAATAGATAATGGTGGACAGAGTACTCCCCCAAGTTGTCATCGTGCATCGTCCTCCCTTGACCAATAATGGTAGGGCTCTAAAATGCGGGATTGCTGACCTCTGAGCTGGTAGGAAAGTACCGTGTCGGCTTTTGGTGGAACCACTACCACCTTACGTCCAGAGGGACGGTACAACTGAACGACCCCCCTTTGGACTTGTTCGGACTCATTCCGCGAGGCGAGGGTGCTTATAGCCCCCTGCCGCTGTAATTGGTGTTCCCACCGAAAGAATGGAGTCTTCATATTCCTGCACCTCGGATGTCGAGATAATGATCTTTTGATCCCAACCGACCCGCTTACTACCATGGTTTCCCCCTAAACCCGTATTGTCCCGGGTCAACCTGCCCGCCTAGATCCAAGATCCCCTGGGCCTCTCTTCCCCGAGTTGGGTCAGCCCATATCCGGCTTCTATTGGGCCTCGGCCCAATAAGGAAAATCGAGGGCCCGACCCTTGATCCCCTTGCCTAGGAACCCTAGAAGACCCTTGTCCCTCATGCCGTCGCCGCCCCCTCAGGGCAGTCCTATGCCCTTCGGGTGAACGAAGAGAAATTCCTTGAGAATATGCCTGCCATGGCAGATCCCCCCCGAGCCTTTTCAAACGGACGATGCCGGATCTCGACCCCACCGTCGGTAATCGCCGTACCATCCCATATGGTTGATCGAGGAGAATCCCCTGTGTCCTCCTTCCTTTCGTACCTCTAGCCATCCTCGTCGGCTCTCCCTCCGCCCAACTTGCATTGAACACATGGTGGCTCTCCTCCATCGCCGCCCTTCCCAAGGTTGGAAGCGACACCTTCAGAGAGCCGATCGGATCCCGAGACAGTGATAGAGGGGAAGATGGACGAGAGAATCCGTCGCTTTTGTGCCTGCCTCATTACCGTTGGACTCGTGGTGGTTACTGGATTCTAGGAAAAGTGTCGTCGCCGCCATGATCGCAAAACTCTAAGGTTTCGCAGAGCTGCTTTAAAGACTTTTTACACTAACTGTTTATAAACAATTTCAATGTCACCTTACAAATACACGGTGGATGCTTACTATTCTAAAATTGATACGGTCTTTTTGAAAGTTTATTTATATATCAAATATTTACAATATATTAAGATAAAAAAACAGAATAGTTTTATAGGAGGAGAAATCTAATACAAATCATGTCTTAACCTAAGAACCGTGAGAACCAATCTAAGACATCTATTTTAAGAATGAAGAGATGCAATACAATTGAGTTGCTGACTACAAAAAACAACACTTTTTAGTTAGTGGGAAGAGCTATTTGGTAAAACTATCATATTACTTTTTTTTACCAATTCACTAATTTAATTTTTCCCGTTTCGTTTGAACTCCGATTGGCTTCAAACTTGCGCCATTAGTTTTGTTTTTTCAAGGGATTTCTATCAAGATCACTCATGAATATATTTTGAAGCACGACTTTTTTTATATGTCGGGGCTGATTTAAAAAAATATGGGTAATTTTTATCAACACTTTGCTATGGTTTTATCAACACTTTTACACTGGTTTTATCAACACTTTACATTGGTTTTATCACCTCATTTTCAAAACTGATCATGATTTTATCACATCATCACGTGCTTTTTATGAACACTAGCTTTATAAACACCAAACACTAGGTTTATCATTAAATTACGTGTGTTTTATCACCCCTGTCACATGTTTTTTTGGAGCACGAAAAAAAGAATTATTTCAGGGCTGATTTAAAAAAATATATATATGAGTAATTTTTATCAACACTTTACATTGGTTTTAACAACACTTTACACTGATTTTATCAACACTAATACTAGTTTTATCACCTCATTTTTCAAAACCGAACATGATTTTTATCACCTCATCACGTGTTTTTATGAACACTATGTTTATCATTAAATTACATGTGTTTTTATCACTCCATCACATTTTTTTTATCAACGCTAAACTTTAGTTTATCACACTTATTATCAACATTGAACATGATTTTTATCACATCATTATTTGTTTTTATTTGTTTTGGGGAAAATTTCAATTTAATACCCTGACAAATTTTTATTTGCAATATAACACCCTAGCTTGTTTCTTTTGCAATTTAACACCCTGACAAACTTTTATTTTCAATTTCATACCTAACGTTACTTTGCAGTTAACTTTCCATCCAAACAATGCATAAAGTCCAAAATACCCTCACTAACAATCAAATTTTCAAAACAATACCCTTAAATTTTCATAACTTAAAAATTGATAAAATAACAATAATTGATTTTAGTTTAATTTTAAAATCAGTTTTAATTTTTATTAAAAATCAGTTTTATTCTAAAATCAGTTTTTTAAATCTGATTTTATTTATAAAAAAAACAGTTTCGTTTCTAAATCAGTTTTTTTAAATCAATTTCATTTCTAAATCAGTTTTTTTAAATCATATCTTTTTATAATTAAAAAAAAGTTTCATTAAAAAAATCAGTTCTAATTTTAAAAACAGTTTTTTCTTCTTCTTTTTTTTTTCCATTTTTATTAGTTCTTTTGTCCTACAATTTACTACCAATTTACCCATTTAATGTTTTTCCTTTAGAAAATCAGTTTCTATTTCTTAAAAATCAATTTATTATTAAAAAATAAGTTTTATTAAAAAAAAATCAGTTTTAGTTTTTTGAAAATCAATCTTGATTAATCTATAATAAAACCTTAATTAACCTTTAATTATTATTTTAATATTAACTAATAATTAATTTTAAATTTAACTTTCTGAAATTCGTTTTATTAGTTAACTCATTATTTTAAATTTCAATCTTATTTTCTTCAAACTTTTATTTTACTTATTCTTTAAATTTCAAAAAAATACCTACAAAATCCCCAAAATAACTCATGAGATCCCGTTCATAATCTTCATAATTTGTAGATTCAGTTCAGAATATCCTCATCCACCGTGAGAGTCTGGAATGGGAGAAGAAATCCATAGCCAGAATCAACAAGAAATTGCTATCGATCATTCAACACAATTTCTATAATAACCAACATCCAGCATCTACACAATTTCAACAATAGCTACTATCAATCATTCCATCGGAGCACCAAAACTCAAGAAATTACTCAGATCCACAACACAAAACGAATCAAAATCAATTTCCGCTCACAAATCACTACATGGAGAAGTGAATCAGTGAAATTCCACATAAATCGAAACTAAATCAATACGCATTTACATGAAATCATATACATACAGATTCTTACATATATATCAATGAACGAAGCCGTGAAAGAGATGGCGGATCGAAGAGCTCGTGTATTGACATTCGCCGGAGAAGCTCATGTCGCCAGAGAAGGTTTATGTGCCTTCAACTACCGTTGGAGAGGGTATGGTTTCTCTGGCCGAGGCTGACGACGACGTGGCCGGTGAAGCAGAACATACAGAGGAGTGGGTGGCTAAGAAGAACACACGAAGGAGGGATGAAGCTAAAGAGTCTGGAAAAAAAAAATAAGAAAATGGGATATAAGGTTAGAGTTAAGGGGTATTATAGGTATTTTTTTGAAAATATAGTGTCATGTGCTTTGCACATGACATTTTCCGTCCAAAAATGGACGGAAAGTTAACGTTAGGTATGAAATTGAAAATAAGAGTTTGCCCGAGTGTTAAATTGCAAAAAAACAAGCTAGGGTGTTATACTGCAAATAAAAGTTTGGAAGATGGATTGGGCCCAAACTCAGGCTTGGCTATGTGCAGCCCTTTGGTTGCTTGCTTTCCCAAGCCCAAGCCAGCTACATTTGCATCTTTTATTTCGGATATCCACTCTCCGGCTCTCTTGGAGGTTCCGCTCTCCCGTGCTGCTCGTCGCAAGAAACGTAAAAAAATTGATCCCCGTTTGAAGGCTTTTCCCCTTAAGGATGTAAGCCTGTCTCGCTCCCTTCGCAAGAAATCCGAGGCCAAAAGATCTTGGGAGATCTGCAAGTCCCTGGGTTTCTCTTGCTCTCATGGCGACTCAGAAGCCCTCAAGATTTTTGAACCTCCCTAAGTCCTGGTGGCTTTTGTCCCCTTCTCTGTCTCATCTCAATCTTTTGTATCTTCTCCCCTTTTTGTAAATCCCCCGGGTTTAATTAGGGTTGAATAAAATTAGTATTTTTCGTTGATAAAAAAAAAAAGAAAAAAAAAGTTTGTCAGGGTAATAAATTGAAAATTTCCCTTTGTTTTTTATCACCTCAGTACATGTTTTTATAAACATTTAGCACTAGTTTGATACCTCCGATATAAAACATTTATTAGTGAAGATTTATCAACACTCAACATTATTTTTATCACCCCGATATACCTTTTTATTTTCGTGCTTCAAAATATATTCATGATTGATCTTGATTTAAAGCCCTTGAAAAAATAAAAATATTGGCGCAAGTTTGAAGCTAATCGGAGTTCAAACGAATTGGGAAATATTAAATTAGTGAATTGGTGGAAAAAAAATGGACATTTGTCCACATGGCACCATGTTATTATAATTATACCCTTGCTTGTGTGAAAAAGGATGAAAGTGGCGTGAATTTGAGTGGAATTTGGATGATGATGTGACATCATGGTGAATGTTAGATCTTAGGTGTGTGTGGCTAGGATTGGTTCTCACGGTTCTTAGATTAAGAGTGATTTGTAGCCGATTTCACCTCAGTTTTATAGTATATAGATTGTTACTTTAATTTGATTTTTTTTTGAAACGAGTAATCGGGGAAGTGCATTAATGCAAGAAATAAACCATACAAGGTAGGGCGTACAAGCCCTGAGTTCTAGATACGTGTCCTAGTCGCCCGTAGGCAACCCGTCGATCATGGACTCGTAGAAAAATATTGCTTCTGCTCGTAGATACTAACTTAGGACATCCCCTTACCGACATCTCACAAGTAGGAAACGAGAAATTTAAACGACCTAAAAACCAAGTCCTAAAACAGTACATGAATCGAAACCAATCGAACCAAAGTAATGAACTATACATGTCCTCATTGAAGTAGAAATCGTCAAAACAGAGGATCCTATGGTGGTGCCCTCCTTTCGTCTTCCCTGTGCTGAGATGTCGTGGAGAACTGCACCTCCTTAGCGTCCCCCCCCCCCCCCCCCCCGGGATCCCAAACCCGCCTCCCGGTTATCTGATATTCACCGTAAACGCTCGACGAGGCTGTGACGCTGTACACATATCTTCCACCGGTTGTCCCTGCGTAGTGGTGTGAACACGAGAAGTAATCGGTGATGGCAGAACCCCCGGTTGTACCAAATCCGAATCGAGAACCATCAGAGGACGAGGTGATTTTCGATCGACTTCAACGTGGAAGCGACGAAATTTCGGCCTGTCCAGTACCTACGGTTGGTTCGGTGACTGTGGCTGGTCGAACTTTATGAAAAAAAGGGTGATTTTAAAGTGCACAAATAGCTGATTGAGCGAAGAGGAAGACTTGGTTTTTTAAGGTTTAGGCGGCGCTATCCGCCTTTAATGTTTATATTATCAGCCCAATGGGTCCAATAACGGGAAGGACCTAACAAATTTGACTTTGTGACTCATCAAGCCCATGTGAGACGTAAACAAGTAGGCATTACCAGATAAGCTATTGTTTTATTTTTCTTCCGATGGTTTCAAAGATGCAAGAACCACGTGGAGCTGAAATGGAAGTGATAAAATCAAAAGCACGATACGATACAGTGAGGAAGAAGAAGATCTGGTTATATATAATGATATAGACAGGATCAAATCAAAATAATATCTCTCCTCCTTTCTTTACTCCATCGTCTCCATCCCAAAATTCTGGTAATGTTCCGTCGGAGCTTTCGGTTCACTGGCCGGCGGTGCCTGTCTCCTCACGCCTCCCCACTTCCTCTTCCATCGACGCCTCCGGTGACGACCCCACACATTCTCTACTATTCTTCTCGATTGCTCTCTCACTTCAAACCTACTGATCGTATCGATGTGAGCCTCTCTCTCGCCTCTTCGTCATTTATGCTGCGTATTCATTGCTACTTCAGATTGTCTGATCAGTCCCTGGTTGTTCCTGATGTAATTTGGCCTTACTGAGAATAGTCGATTTTCGCACAAATTTGATGATTGTCCTATCATTTCTCTGTCTTAGGAGCTTAGATTGGGTTTGGATTTATTTATGTTCATTTAAATTAGTTTTGATGCTGTTTGGATTGAATGAAAATGGGGTATCTGAGGGAATAAAAGCCATGATCTATTCTTAAAACGAATCAGGTGCTTCCAGTTTCCATCGAAATCTATTTATAAATCAACTACTATGTTACCAATTGTTCTGTACCCAGTTGATGTGGAAAAGGATTCTTGTTACTATTCTTGCTTCTGTGGTTCATGTTTGTATTGGTGTTCATTAACCGTGTATGGCATAGTTAGGCGACATATGAAGGCAGATTTTCTTGGATGGCTATTATGGGGAGTATTGACTATTATGGTTTTCTTATAATTTGTAGTTTCATGCTCCTTATTTTGGGAAGAGATGTTTCTTGTCAAGTCATGCCTTGGCTGATGCTCCAGTTGGTGGTGTGGTTGATGTACCACTGGCACAAACTGGCGAAGGTATTGCTGAATGTGAACTTCTTAAGTGGTTTGTGCAAGAGGTCAGTGAAACATACTAGTTTCGGTTTGTGCTTTATCATTTCTTCTGTGCAGTAATATATTTTCAGTATGTTCATTCTTAATTTTTTATTTGCATGATGGCCCAATTCTTGGTTGAATTTCAAAACAGTTGTTGGTTTTCATACGAGTGTTGTTTCTCACATTTTTTAATGTCCTCCCATTACATATGCTAGGATGTTTGTTGATGTTCACTTTTGTATTGTATCTGATCGGTATGAGTTTTACTCGACTATTTCTGTTTTCCTTTCTAGTCAAGGGGAAGTTACCTTCTTTCAAACACGGACTACACTTTTTTCAGCCGCATACTGTTTGGGTTCACATTGGAACATTGATAATGCAATAGCCCCTGTTTATTTATTAATTTTTGTTGAGGAAAGGTGTTTTCTGCTGGAGGGATGTATAATACACACTTGTGTTGTTCCTCATTGTTGGTGGGTTGGGGTAATCAAATATTAACTTGTACAATTTGTGTATATGTAATTTGATTATTTCTACTGTAAAGTGGTTTCTATTTTAGATAATTCAATAAAATGATTATTGGTTATTTGCTTTGGCAGGGGGATGAACTTGAAGAGTTCCAACCACTGTGTGAAGTTCAAAGTGACAAAGCAACTATAGAAATAACAAGTCGTTATAAAGGAAAAGTTGTTCATATTCTTCATGTTCCGGGTGACATCGTAAAGGTGAAAAATAATCAAGAATTAAGCATATAATTGTTAAGAACCCTAGGTGAGCATGATATAATTTTGCAAACATGTGATGCAGAAAGGATATAATGTTAAATGAGGATTTAAATCATACTTGAGTAAAATTTCATGTCTAAAGAATTTGAATCTGGTAGTAACTTCACTCCACTACTAGTATGAATTATATTGGGGGATATCATCATGGAAAATGTTGCAGTTGGCTTCTATTGGGTGTTTGTGACTGCAAGTGGTTGACAACTAAAATTGATTGGACTTAGAACCGATTCATAAAGACTACGACTATATATTTGTAATTTATCCCGATTTTCTATTATTTTAATAATAACAAAGTATAACAAAATTGAAGTTCATTTTTGGATCAGTTTTCTCTTATTGGCTATGCTTTCAACTATCATGAATTTCAGGTTGGGGACACTCTTTTAAAGATGGCTGTTGAAGACTTCCAAGATTCAACTCATTCTTTTGATGATCCAGAAAGTGCTATATCACCTGGTTCTGAGGTGAACAAAGATAACATAGGTGGAGTTTTAGCCACCCCTGCTGTTCGCAACCTTGCAAAGCAACATGGTATAATACTAAATGATGTTCATGGGACTGGTAAGGAAGGGAGGGTGTTAAAAGACGATGTGCTCAAATTTGCTGTTCAAAAGGGAATAATTAGGGACCCATCTACATTTTTGAGTCCTAGTTCTGGAGAGCAGTTACCGGGAGGATCACAAGCCAGTTGCCCATATTCATCGCCTCAAGTTGCACAACACTTTGATGATAAGATAGTTCCCCTGAGGTAGTATTTGATGCACCCATCTCAATTTCTTACTTATTTATTTGGCTTAATTATCTTTTTCTTTTATATTTCCTTCTTGCTTTTCTGTTTGGATCGTGTGACATATACAGATGGGTCAGGTTGTTTTATACAAATTCTTATACATGTTGGGAGATTAAGAAAAAGAAAAGTATATAAAGACATTAGCTTACCAACTCAAGTTGACCCAGTGGTTAAGAGCTCCCTCCAGCATAATGGAGGACCAGAGTTCAAACCCTGGTACAAGCAATGCTATTTCTATTTGAAGAATAAGTGTATAGTGTCCTTACTTCTAAATAAGTAAGGCTGATTGTTATCTTTGCCTGATAAACATTTAGCTTTAGCTGAGCAAAAAAAAAAAAAGTAACTGAATGCATTTAAATTTGGGTTAATTGTCCAAAACTACATTAAAGTTTTGTCTACAAACGGATGCATGCATAACGTTTTGTCCACGCTTTGTGGGTGCACTAAAGTTTTGTCCATGACTTTTTTAGTTTTAACGTAATAGGGATGTTCAGAATGATGGTACAACGTGGACAAAACTTTATGCATGCATCTGTTTGTGGACAAAACTTTAATGTAGTTTTGGACAATTAACCCTTTAAATTTTCAAGGGCTGAACCTTTTCTTGGGCCTCGCTAGTCGCTACAGAGTCTCTCTTGCAATAATTAATGGTGTGGCAGGTGGTAAGGCTGCATTTACAAATACTGATATAAATTGAAGTGATGCGTAAGTAGGTATATATGTTATAAAATTATAAGTAGTTCATGCCTTCATGGGGTTACTCTAAGCCCTATAGGTTTTCTCAAATCAATTATCTTTTTAATAATAGAAATTTATGTACTGTATGAAATCGTCTGTTTCCAAATAATCACCAGCAATACTGGTTCCTTTTATACTAATCTGAAGTAACTGACTAACTGGATTATTGCTAGTAGCCTAACTTCTGGAATGACATCTTCTGTTATTTCAGGGGGTTCCAGAGAGCAATGGTCAAAACAATGTCCATGGCATCAAAAGTTCCACATTTTTACTATGTAGAGGAGATAAAATGTGATGCACTTGTTAATCTTAAAGCATCTTTCAATGACAATAATCTTGATCCAACTGTTAAGCACACTTTCCTTCCACTATTGATAAAATCTCTCTCAATGGCTTTGAGCAAATATCCAATGATGAATAGTTGCTTCAATGAAGACTCACTTGAAGTAATCCTTAAAGGTTTGTTTATTTTTTATTTTTTATGGGCTTTCATGTTTCTAATACGAACAAGTTGTATGAATAAATGAAGACAAGTCTCTTCATTCATTACTCAATGTGCTACTGTGGAGTATGTCATCTCTGCTGAAGCGACTTAGCATAAACCAAGTGTTTCATGGGTACACTTTCCAATTATTTGGTTCTAATATAAATCGTCAATGCATTTGTGATTGCAGGTTCTCACAATGTTGGAATTGCGATGGCTACTCCATATGGTCTGGTTGTACCAAGCATAAAGAATGTTCAATCTCTTTCAATCCTGGAGGTCAGTTCTAAGTAACTTTTGATCCACCTCCTTCGGTCATATTTTACTTTTGTTTATCTCAAGGTTCTAAATAACCCGAGATCA
This sequence comes from Erodium maritimum, assembly GCA_963921825.1. Classification (NCBI taxonomy): domain Eukaryota; kingdom Viridiplantae; phylum Streptophyta; class Magnoliopsida; order Geraniales; family Geraniaceae; genus Erodium; species Erodium maritimum. The sequence continues at coordinate 34,739,160 of OY997593.1, read as the reverse complement.
CGCCGAGATCGCGGCAAGATCAAGGTAAAATAGGTCGGCCGTTACTGCGATGTGGTATCGGTTGAAATCGCGGTCAACTCGGTCAACACACTTGGTCAACGCGATGAAAATGCGTCTAGAGTGGGGTATGTTAGGGTTTTTAGGTTTAAAGTTGCTTTACTTTAGTTAGTTAATGGGTTGAGTTTTATCAATTGTTGGGCTGAGTCAAATTGGACTTGATATAAATTAGTTGTTGGTCATATAGGTTAATTTAAGTGGGCGAAGACTAGAGTTAATGTAATTTTATTATTATATTATTTTTTTATATGTTTTAATTATTAATAATTTAAAATAAAAAAAATCTGAAAATATATTAATAGATACATATGTGTATTAGTAATTCGAAAACAATATAATTTATATTTAACTGTAATTATTGTTATATTTTTTTATAGAGTATTAGTTATATTTTTATTATATATATATATATTTAATACAAAACGTGATTTGCCGAGATCTCTCCGAGATCTCCCCGTTAAATTGAAATAACCTTCAAGGTGACCTCGCCGTTATCTCACCGCGACCGTTATTTAGAACCATGGTTTATCTGAACACAGTTTTTTGGAAAATTACAGTACGCAACAGCTCTTACACTTCATGATGGCTATCTAATAAGTGTACCAATTCACCTCAAGTAACAACTTCTAAGTTACACCGTTACTAACTTCGTTAAAATTGTGTTTAAAAACTAATAGGGATAATTGTCAAAACATGCACTAAAGTTTCGTCCACAAATGAAATAGTGCACAATGTTTCGTCCACGTTGTGTGGCTACCCTAAAGTTTCGTCCATGAACATTTGTTAATAAAGTTACTTAAAATTACTTATGAAACCTAAATCAACAAATTACTTTAGGGTAGCCACACAACGTGGACGAAACGTTGTGCACTATTTCATTTGTGGACGAAACTTTAGTGCATGTTTTGACAATTATCCTAAACTAATATGCCCTTATTTAAAAATGAAACTTAAAAAAAAGGGATAATTGTCCAAAACTATCCTAAAGTTTCGTCCCCAAACGGATTGATTCACGAAGTTTCGTCCACGTTGTGTGGCTACACTATAGTTTCGTCCACACACTTATGTCAAAAAAATGGATGGAATATTCCGTTTCTGTTATGCATGTGACCTCGTGTGCTAGTTAAGGGTAAAGTGAAATTACCATTTTATCCTTAACATTTGAACCCTTTGACTTTTGTAGGGGAAAATACTATTTTACCCTTTTTAATAATAAATAAAAACAAGAAAATAAATAAACAAATAAAATGAAAGAATTAATTTTTATAATAAAAAAATAAAGAAGATTTAAATAAAATTAATTAGACATCACTTTATTTTTTTAAATTCAGTTTTTATTTTTAATTAAAAATCAGTTTATTTTTTAAAAATTATTATTTAAAAAAGAAAGAACAAATATTTATAAAATAAAACTGCTATTAAAAAAATAAAAATGATTTTTAATCAAATATTTTAAAAAAATTAAAAATTATTTTTAAAAAAACGGATTTTTAATTTATTTTTTAAAAAAACTGAATTTTAATTAAAAATTGATTTTTAAATAAAAACTGAATTTTGATTAAAATTTTATTTTATTTTTAAATAAAAACTGATTTTTAATGAATAGTGAACCAATTAATGAACTAATTAAGGAATATGAATTAATAAGAGATTAATCAAGTAATAATTAATAAATTGATCATATTATTAAGATTTAATTAAAACATTAATAAATTATTAAGGATTTAATGAAGTGGAAGGGTATAATTGTCTTTCTATTCATTTACTTAAAATTCAATTCAAACCCATAAGGGTAAAATTGTCCTTTCATGTTCTCCTGTTAAGTTTTCCTGACAGAAGTGTTTGAACGAAACTATAGTGTAGTCACACAGCGTGGACGAAACTTTAGGGTAGTTTTGGACAATTACCCACCCCCCCTCCCCCCCCCCCCCCAAAAAAAAAAAAAAATTAACCCATGCTAAGTCGTATTCCTTTTGGATAACAGTTGGAAGTTTAAAAGCTGCATATACCGATTCCTGAAGTGTAGAACTTAGCTACTCTTCTTGTCTGCTATCAAGAGCATCAAGTTATTAGTGAAAAAGACAGCCTTGTTGCTACGCTTCTTGTCTGCTATCAAGAACTTAAAGTTAGAAATGAAAAAGACTGCCTTGTTTGATACTACATTGCTACATCATGCAGGTGGATCTCTTTTTAAACTTGCTTGATCCCCGAACCCTTTTCTCACTTACTAGCCCTTGTGCCCCCAAAAATAGTAGATTGTAAATCACCTGTCAAGAATAATATAGCTCTTCTCGAGCAACATTTTGTTCCTTGGGTCTTGTTTGTTTTCATTTTGTCATGTTAGTGTCTAAAATCTAAATGACTTTGAATCATACTTGTTTGTTTGCTTAGATAACAAAGGAGTTGTCACGCTTACAACAATCAGCATTGGCTAACAAACTGAGTCCTGAGGATATATCCGGCGGAACAATAACTTTGAGCAACATAGGAGCTATTGGTGGGAAGGTCGGTTCACCCCTTCTCAATTTGCCTGAAGCATCAATTATTGCCCTTGGGCGGATTCAAAAAACTCCACAGTTTGGGGATGATGGGAATGTCTATCCTGTGTCAATAATGACGGTAATCAGTCGCATATTTATTTTAGTATAAGTCTCTTGAAAGAAACATACCGACCATTTTATGCTAAGGTCCAATACTGTAGGTCGACAACAAATTGCCTGTGTTTAACGAGCTTCTTTTCTTGGCAGATAAATATTGGGTCTGATCATAGAGTTTTGGACGGAGCAACCGTTGCAAGATTTTGCAATGAATGGAAATTATATATCGAGAAACCAGACCTACTCATGTTGCATATGAGGTGAAGAATGATAGGACACTGCCATCTCTGTTGCCTCGTCTTCTCGGTCCAGTTAAAGGGATACGGTCGAACCTTAAGACACAATTGATATGAATAAATGTCATTTTGAATCCTAGTGCCTTTCTCAAAAATCCTAGTTATCTGCATCACAAATAATGTTAATGTTCATTACTTATTCTATGTTATTGCCTTTAGGTCTTGTCTTACCTTTTTCCTTTTGGAAATCTACCAGTAGTCAAGTAGAGATCTCCAGGTTCTGGAACTAGGTATCTGTTCAAACAGTTCTAGTAAAGTCTTGTATTTGATTTCGGCAACATATGGACTGGTCTTAAACCGTTGATGAGCTGAAGTTTTCATGAGCAATAAAATCAAAACTGAGGGGAAATTACACTTACTAAATGGAGACTGACGGGAAAAAATTAAAAATTCTCTCTCCTTGTCGAGAGCAAACCCTAGGAGACATGTGCTCTCGTATCACAGTTATCATCGCACGCCAGTCGTAACCTCTCCCCGAGAAAGACGTCATTGTTGCTCCTCCAATGCAGTTGTTGCCGTCTGACCACGCCGCAATCCTACCTACTGCAACCCCCACCATCGCCTGGACGACCATCCATCGTACTGACAAGTGTCCCTCCTCCGTGCCTTTTTTGTCTTCAGATCAGTCCTTTAAAGGGACGCCGGAAGAAGAAAGGAACAAACCCTCCTCCAGCCTCTTCAATGTTCTTTCTTCCGCCACAATCACAACCACTGTCTCCATCGGCTCTCGCGATGGTGTCGTTTGATCCAGGCATGACGTCCCCTGCACAGTCAAGTCGAAGGCACCGCGAGGCCGCCCGCCTAATCCTTGGGAGTACCTTCGGTACAAGAGGGACTAGGTCAGGTATCCCCTCCGTCGATCGCCTGTGAGACTCTGGAAACCTTTTTTGTGGACCCCGCGTCACCGGTTGTTGGGGACTATCACTCGGGTCTACTGTCGTCCTACCTTGACCGGGTGACGCTCAAGGTGTCGGACTTCCTGCCTCCTCTGCTACTGAACGCGGGCAGGATCCCTATCATCCCCATCCCGGGATTCCTGTTTCGCAAGGAAGGACTCGTGTCGTCGCCTCCCCCTGTACCGTTGTTGGCTCTGGAGCTAGTGCAACCCTATTCTCCTATTCATGCCCTTCAAGAGAGTTTATCGGGTTTCTCCCTAGGTTATGAGCTACCTCTGGAGGTCCTCATCATCGATGCGACTGTCGACCCTAGCTTTGGCTCGATAGCAATTCGGTATGCTCGGACGGCTTCTGACGGATCACCCTTATCACAAGGAAACCCTACTGAGAATAATCACCAATGCATGGGGTGCCTCGGCAATGGGGTTGGTGATTAAAGACGTCGAGCCTAGTGTCTTTGGTTTCTACTTCGCCAGTGAGGGCGCCCGGATATGGGTTCGAGGGCACGACCCTTGGTGCTTTGACGGGCATCCTTTGCTTCTTAGAGAGTTTTTAGCATTTGTTTTGGAGGTAATTTCACCTCAATACCCTATATCTTTTATATTTTATCTAGAGTGTCCTAAATCTTTTTTGCGTCTCCTCAATATCTTAAACTTTCATTAATTCGTCTAGAGTACCCTACATCTTTTTTGTATCACCTCATTACCCTAAACTTTCTTTTTTGTCTCACCTCAATACCTAGTATTGTCTAATTTATAAAATATGAATAAATTTAAAAAAAGTGTTTGGAAACTATTTTATGATTAACGAACAAACAAAAACGACATTACATGAACAAAAAATGGAACATAAATACATAAAACCAAAATGGCATACGCAACTCATGTTCCTTTTGGTGAGTCATCTCCCGTGCATAGCATGATCCTTGTCCGCCAGGTTAAAATCGTCATAATTAAGCGGATCCATGCAAACTCTGATAAATAAGATGGGAAAGAAATTATTGTTGGAACGAAGACACAAATCCGATTTAATTAATATTAGGGTTAAATACATTTTAATACCTTTATGTTCGGTCCATGGACATTAAGGTCCCACATGTTTGGGGACGACCATCTTGGTACCCTATTGTTCGGTCCATAAACCTTTTTTCGATTTGGGGTTAAGAAACTAAAATAATTATGTAAAATGACTATTTACCCTTATTTGATGGAGAGAGCAGCGGGAGCAGGCACAGGAAAGCAGGTCGTGGGAGGATACCTTTCTCCGGCTACAACCATCACCGGTGCTGGTTTGGAAACTCCGGTGAAAGAGCTAGGAGGCCCTTCAGGCTCTTCAGGGAACATCTATCTTGGAGCTTTGCTGGGCGCACTGACTGAAGGCTGGAAGAGGTTGTCGAAGGGGGGCAGAAAAAGTGTATGTTGCAGAGGAGAGAAAGGAGGACGAGACGGTCATCAGAACCAGATCTCAGGTGAAGAATACTAAGGTTTTCGTGTGCAACTTGCCGCAGAATACATTGGAAGCTTGGCTGAAAAGTATCTTCGGCAAATGGGGGCGAGTGGAGAGTGTAGAACCGGTTCGTAACCCAAATAAAAGAGGTCGGTATTTCGGTTTCCTGAATTTTTTCTCTAAGGAAGAAGCGTTAGGAGCTGTCAATGGACTCAATGGGTACAAAGTTAGAGGCTATACTTTTTTCGTGGCCTTGGCGTGGGGGGGAGGAGATCGACGGAAGCAATCCAGACCAAAGGCGTGGGTGAAGGTGGGACGTCCAATTTCAGGGCAGATTCAGGAAGCAACTAAAGGGTTGGTAGATAACAAACATCCGAGAGAGCCATTGAAATGCTTCGGAGAGGGAGTTCCAAAGCATAAACTTTTGGCTGAACTGGGAAAATTGGGGTAGCTTTGTCTGCGTGTAGTTTGGATGTTTTGGAAAATAAAATGGAGAGGGAAGGGATTTGGAGCTTGGAAGTGAGAATACTTGGGAGCACGATATGCCTGTTAAATTCGACTGAAGAAGGAGACTGGGATTGGATCAAACCTTGGATCAAAGTGTTTGAGTTTCTAGGAGTGGCTTGCTTACAGGGTGGAAGTTTTCAGTGGTTGTGTTTGGAAGGAATTCCGTTCCATGGTTGGAGCATATAAAAATGTGACAAACTTATTGTCGTCAGAAGGGAAGGTGGTCCTAATTCATGACATTTTTGAGCGACAGTTTGACAAAGTGTGGGTTCTGATTCATTCTCAGAACAAGTGCATTGGTAGAACTGTAGAACTTGTGATTGAGAACTCAATCTATTAGGTGTTGGTTTATCCAGTGGGGGAGTTTCAAGTACCGACTTTCCGGCCGGAGATCGGCGAGAGATCAGAATAGGGTGAGTTGGAGTCGGAAGGAAATTCAAATCCCGAGTTTTTAGGAAGCTGCATTAAGGAAAGTGTATCTCGTGAAGATTTTTCGGGAGGTGTAAGAACCGCCCCCGGTCAACACCGGTCGAACCGGTGGAAATCAGGAAGAGTTGACTTTTCGCCGGAAAAGTCAACTGACGACTCTGGGAGTCATTCGGGACCTATCCGAGACCCAAAAAGCTTAGACGTCGTTACAGTTAGCTTAGTTGGGTCATTTCCTTTCAAATAAGTATTTTTGCAAAAAAAGTCAATTTCGGGTCAAACGGGGTCAAATAAGAATTTTATCGGACCAATTAAATTGGGCTGAAAGGACACATGTCCCTATGTTCTTGGATGAGGAGAAATGGGTGAGAGAAGACCCATTTGACCCCACTTTTGGTCATAAAAGGGAAAGGGGCAAAAGGGCAAATTAGACATTTCCCTTTTAGGTTAAATGCCACTTGGAGCAAAAATCAGCTCACTTTTTCTCCCTTGGCCGAAATTCACTAGAGAGAGAGAGGGGGAGAGCTCCATTGTTGAAGAAGGAGAAGAAGAGAAGAAAAAGGGGACTTTTTGCTTGATTCCACCACCAAAATTCTTCATTTCCTCCATAGTTTCCATCCCCTTCTCTTTTCCTAAGGTAAGCATTCAATAAACCCCTCTTTTGATGAACTTTGGGTCATGTGTTTTGTAGGGAGTTCATGAACTAAGCTTGAGTAGTGTGAGATTGAAGTTTTCCTTGTTAAATTGATGTATTGTAGTGGAAATTGATTGAGTTTTGTTAATTTGATGAAACCCAGCCTTGGGTCTTGGAGTTTTGGGGTTTTTGAGGCTGAATTTTGAGGTTTTGGAGCTTAACAATGGAGTTTTTGAAGTTTGGATTCGTTGGGACGAAGTTGAGGGAAGAGGGAGGAAACTGTTCAGACCCGCCACGGAGACCATGACGACGCACGTCACGGCTCCGTGACGTCAACCGTGATGGTGCACGTCACGGCTCCGTGACCCAAACCGTGACGGAGCCCGTCATGGCTCCGTGACCCTCGCCGTGATGGAGCAGAAATGGACCTTTCCAAGTCCATTTTAATGTTATCGAGTAATTAGGAAGGTTATCTATAACCGTTCGTATTGGGGGTTAGGTTGGGTGTTTTCTCCTTAAATCACCCTTGGATTGTTATTAAATCTTGTGTTACTTTGTGATCTTAGACGTTGTTCCCGATCACGGTGGAGGAGGCTATTAGGCGGTTCATGGTTGTTCGAGTTGGATTGCGGATGAGGTAGGGAAAAGTAGCGAATACCGGTTAAAATGCGGAAAGTTACTAGAATTGCATATAGGATATGAGTAACCAGAATAATTGTAGAATCACATGTAGGGTGTGAATAACTAGTGCAGTCGTTTAAAATGTGGAATTACTTGCGGGCCATGTCGTGCCCGTAGGTTAGAGACTTGCTGTGCTGTAGAATTGCATGTGGGCCATGTCGTGCCCGTAGGATTGTGTGATGATTGTGCTTTACCTGTGTACACGTTACTGTTGAAGTATTACCTTGTGATATGTTTGAGGCCCTGTATGTGTGTGCCCCGGTATGATATCTAGACCGATGCTATGTGTTCTGGTAAGATATCTAGGCCGAGGCTGTGTGTTCCGGCGTACGTTGTACCCCGATTCTAGGTGTTCCGGTATGATATCCAGGTCGATGCTGTGTGTTCCGGTAAGATATCTAGGCCGAGGCTGTGTGTTCCGGCGTACGTTGTACCCGATGCTAGGTGTTCCGGTATGATATCCAGATCGATGTTGTGTGTTCTGATATACTTTGTACCCCGATGCTGAGTGTTCCGGTATGATATGTGTGGTATGATTTGTACCCCGTGCTACGGAAAGATATCAAGGCCGATGCTGTGTGTTCCGGTATGATATGTTTGGGATGATGTGTACCCCGATGCTGAGTGTTCCGGGATGATATCTAGGCCGATGTTGTGTGTTCCGGTACGATATGGTTAAGTCGTGCTGTGTGATCCGGCGTGTTATTGGATACTTACTGTGTGTGTGTTTACTAATGATTTACTCTGCGTGTTGATTTGTTTTGGTTCGTTGTGGTTACTTATGCCTGTTATGTGATCCTAGTGTGATTTGGGTGCTAAGGCTCCAGATTGAGCAGCAGGTATGTGGTCCTTTGTGATCTTGAATACATTTATATTTGGGTTCAGTGTATTGTTGTGTGCGTTCGCACGCGTGGTTAGTTGTGATATAACCGTGTTCGTGTTCTAGTGTGAATTGTTTGGGTGACGGGTGCTAAGTATATAGTTGAGAAGAAGTGTCTGAGTGATGGTTCAGTATCAAGTTTGATTGCGGATTGCTCCCGGGTGGGTTCAAGCGTTGTCATTGGGTTACTTCGTTTAAATTGTCTTGTTATTGCTTTACTAGTATGCCTTATTTGGACGGGTATTTGTGGTGGTGAGCGAATTACTCACTCCCTTTACTACTTTTTCCTACTGAGCAAAACGCTCATCCCTTTCACTACTGTTTCTACAGGTTTTGATCGTGATTTGATTTAGAGGACATCTCGGAGCTTGGGAGCTTAACGAGAGTCCTAGTTTTGGATGGTCTAGAGACGTATTTCCCTTTCGTACCAAACTTATTATTTGGGATTTCGAGCATTTGACTCTTGTTGTTGGAATTACTGGTTTGAACTATTTTTTTTTGAAGTTTTATTTCGCTTAAAATTGCCTTCTTTATTATTATTATTATTTCCGGTTCACGTCTTGAGTCCGGTCAAAGCCGGATTTGGGGCGTGACAAGACGTTTGATTGAAAAACACGATCCGACCGATACTAAGGAAGGAAACTCGAGTTTTCCAAGGGATGCGTCAAAGGAAGTTCATTCAAGGGGGGATTGTTTTCCTTGTTTAAACACTGAGGCAGAGGCAGATTTTCTTTTCCCAAAAGGGATCGTGGAAGTGACGGCGCCATTAGAGGAAGGAACGGAGAACCCCAATGGTAGTGCAATTCCTAAACGGAAAAGGAAACAAAAAGTGTGTCTAACCCAGTCGTATACCATACTCGGTTGAGAAGCAAAGAGAAAAAGAAACTTGCTGATCAAGAAAAGGGCGTGGGAAAGGAAGTATTGGGTCTAAAAACGGTTGAGAGCAGAGTTGGGCCCAGTTCCGAGGGCCAAGACTCGTGGGCCTATTTGAAGAGGGTTGGTTTTAAAGCCATTGAAAAAGACGACTCGGTGATTGATCAGTTACAGAACCTCCACGCTGAAGTTCACAAGAAGTTGGATTTTGAGGAAGAGGATGAGGACAACGAGTGGGAGGAGGAAGGGGTCGATAGTGACCCAGAAAAGGAGGAGCTTGAAAGAGTTGGTGGTGAAGGAGAGACCACAAGGGGTGTTGCTGCAGGAAACGAAGCTGTCTTTAATTAACGACAGATTGCTTAGGGAATGTGGGTTTGGTTTGGGTTGGAAGTGGGAGGCGTTGAAGGCTAATGGTGCGGCTGTAGGGGTTGTTTTCATTTGGCAGACAACCACGTTTCGTGCGGAAAAGACGAACAATTTAACTAATGTTATTGTGTGGACTGGTGAGCTTGTGCCTAAGGGTATTAGGTTGAATTCCATAGTGGTTTACGCCCCTTGTAATGATAGAGGAAGAGCTATTCTGTGGGAAGAGATGATAGGCTTACAAACTGGTTTGGAGGAAGTGGTGATAGTTGGGGATATTTTAACGCAATGTTGCATTAAAGAGAGAAGAAATTGTTCATCGTCTAAGAAAAGCTCCAAGGACTTTGTGGATTTTATCCAGAGAATGGATCTGATTGACTTACCATTGGTAGGAGGTTCTTACACGGGGTATGGTAATGGTTCAAAGGCCTCGCGTATTGATCGCTTCTTAGTCACTCTTGGGACTTTGTCGTTACTTGGTACTTTGACTCAAAGTGCAAGGAAGAGGTTATTTTCAGATCACAGGCCGCTAGTCTTGGAGCAGGAGATCGTGAATTGGGGTCCTAGACCAGGACTATTTGTTAATGCCTGAGCGGATCATAAATCATTTGTGCCAACAGTTAAAGAACTTTGGGGTGCTTTTAATATCGCAAGACCTCCTAGTTTCAAATTGTGGGCGAAGTTAAGAGCTATGAGGGGTGCTTTGAAAAACTGGGGGAATGAGGTGTTCGGGGATGTGGAAAGGGAGGTCGAGGAATTAAGCAACGAAGTGGAGTGGCTGGATGGAATTTTAGAAATTCGATGCCTTTCAAAATCAGAGTGCAGTGAGAGGTCTCTAGCTCAGGCGAAATTAATTCAAAAAACAAAAGTTCTGGCGCGTATTTGGTGCCAAAAGGCGAGAAGAAAATGGCATAAGGAGGGTGATAGGTGCTCCAGATATTACCACCGCCTCGCAAGTTATAAAGCCACATTGAACAGGATAAGTTAATTGAGGACGGGCGATGCACTATTGTTCGATCATGTTGATATTAAGGACCACGTCAAAAACCATTTTGAACAAAGGTTCGCTGAAACCGCAGTGTCTTTAGCTATGCCAACCTATCATTTCTAGAAGCTTTCGGCCATACAGAAGGAAAGACTTGAGGCGGTTTTTTCAGAGGAGGAAGTGAAGCGAGCAATGGACAGTTGTAGTGGGGACAAGGCCCCGGGGCCGTACGAGGTTTTTTCAAGTGGCATGGGACGTTGTTAAACCAGAAGTTTTGGAGTTCATGCTGGCGTTCCATGAGTACGGGGTGATTGAGAAGGGGCTTAACTCTATTTTTGTTGCACTAATCCCAAAGTGCCAGAGCCCGGAGGTGGTGGACAATTTTAGAACGATCAGTTTAGTTACCGCTCCTTACAAGATTCTAGCAAAAACGTTGTCTTACAGGTTGAAGGAAGTATTGCCTGATTTGGTATCTGACTATCAAAGTGGTTTTGTAGCTGGTAGGAAATTCGTGGACGGGGTCCTGATTGCTTCAGAGGTCATAAATATGGTTAAAAAAATCAAAGGAGGAGGTGGTGATTTTAAAGCTGGACTTCGAGAAAGCTTATGACAAGCTGAATTAGGGGTATGTTGATACGGTTATGCAGGCCATGAATTTTGGGGAGCGTTGGAGGAAGTGGATGCATTTATGTCTTCGTGCTCACCTGTCAGTTTTGGTGAGTGGGTCGCCCACAGCCGATTTTGCAATGAAGAGTGGCCTGAGACAGGGGTGCCCAATATCGCCTTTCTTGTTTTTGCTGGCAGTAGAGGGCTTACACCAAGCATTGGAGGCTGGGATTCGTGAAGGGGAGTTCAGAGGAGTTCAGGTGGAAGAGAGGGGTTGGTGGTATCTCATTTACAATTTGCAGATGACACCTTAATCTTGGTAAGAGCATGCAAAGAGGAGCTGCAATACTTGCAATTAACTTTGTTCGCCGTTCAGTTATGCTCAGGTTTGAAAATTAATTTCATTAAATAAAGGGTAGTATTGTTGAACAGAAATTCGATGACTCAAGATGAGGTTGTGCGCTGTTTGGGGTGTTCGGTGGGATCCTTACCAATGCCTTATATGGGATTCAACCTTGGAGCGAATCCGAGACTGAAGTCCACTTGGGAACCGATCGTTGCAAAGTTCAAATCCGCTCTGGCATTATGGCAGGCACGCTATCTATCTTTAGCAGGAAGGATTGTGTTGATTAAGTCGTCTCTAAGTTCACTCCCTATTTTCATTATGACTCTGTTAAAGGCTCCAAAAGGGGTGATTAAGGAGCTAGAAAAATGGCAGCGCAATGTTTTGTGGAGGAGTTCAGGTGAAGGAAGGGCCTTTTGGAAGATCAGATGGGAAATAGTGACGACTTCCAAGGAATTAGGTGGACTGGGGATAAGGAGACTAGAGGAAATGAATAGCAGCCTCTTAGCTAAATGGTGGTGACGGTTCTCGGTGGAAAAGGACACCCTTTGGAAGCAAGTTATTTGTGCTAGAATGGGATGGGAAATTAGTGATTGGGATCTCTCGAAGGTGGACATGAGAGGTAATTCTTTTTTTGTTCTCTCATATCTTGGCTTTATCGAGTGAGCCCAAGTTTGCTAGTATGTTTGGTGATCAAGGAATGGAACGGAGATTGGGTGTCGGTAATCAGATATCTTTTTGGCACGATGTTTGGGTGGGGGACGACACCTTAAGGTATCGGTTCCCCAGACTATTCTCTTTGTCTACTACTAAGACAGGGAAAGTTTGTGATTTCTGGGATGAGGATGGTTGGTTCATTGAATTCAGAAGAAGTCTGCTACCTTGGGAAGAAGATAAGTTATGGGATTTGGTGGAGGAGTTACTCTTAATTGAGGTGGATGAGTCGAGGGGTGACGAGGTGGTATGGGTTTCGGCTTAAGAGGGTTTCACAGTGGCTCGGGCGTATGAGAACTTGGCAGTCCCGGCAAGTGGCTTGTTCCCTTGGGCGAGATTCTTATGGCTATCCAAAGTACCCCCAAAATTATGTGTGATGGTTTGGTTGGCTGCCCATAATGCTCTGCCGACATCAAGTTTTTTTTAGGAGTGTGGAATGCTTATTTCTTTGGACAATATGCTTTGTAGTATGCGCAGATCGGATTTCGAATCTACTGATCATATATTGATGCACTATCCAGTCTCGTGGGAGGTATGGAGGAGGGTTATGGAGTGGTGGGGAGTTATGTTGATAATGCCTAGAAATGTGGGGGCTTTATTGTGTTGTTGGCAGGGTCTGGGCACTAAGCGATGGTGCACGGGCTGGTTGCAGACTAGTTACTCTACGCTTTAGAACATATGATTGTTGCGCAATTTTGCAGTTTTCAATAAGTGCTAGTCTACCTTAGACCTGTTAGTGGTGAAGTTACAACATTATACTTTTGGACTGGCGTGGGAGGCACGACTGTTGAAGAAAGGATCGGTCATAGAGAGTTGGCGTATTGATCCTGGTGGTTGCCTAAACATTTCGAAGAAACAGGGGGCATGGTAATCGGGTTTTGTAAGGGAGGGATTGGCTTTATTTTGGACTAGAGTGGTTGTTTGGGAGTTTGGCTACATGTTTTTCTGTTAGTCTTTTAAGTTGTGTTAATAGCTGTATTTGTTTTCAGGATTCATTTCGGATCCTTTCCCTCAGGTTTTGGCTTGAAACCTTGGGTGGAGTGATTAATAAAAATCTTTATCGCCTTTCAAAAAAAATATTTCAAACTAATAGACCTTATAAATTGAAAGATCATTTTACCCATGTTGAGCATTAATTCATTAATATTTTAGTTACCTCAGAATAATAATTAATAATTATAAACTTTTTTTATGTAATTTTCACTAATTCTTATTTACTTTTTTGTTAATTCTTTCTTTAATATTTTTTTATTCTGATTTTTATTTATATATTTTCTAAAATATTAATAAGTTTTTTTTTGTTTTTTAATAAAAATAAATCAAATTTCATTTATTTTTTTTGAATTCTTTTTTATAGACTTTTATTTAATATTTTTCGAATTTATAATTATTTATTTTCTGAAATAATTAATAATTGTTTTTACATTTTCTAAAAAAATCAGTTTTTTGATTTTTTCAGTAATTTCTCCGACAAAACGTCGTCTTCTCCAACAACAAGCTAATCCTTTTCGAATTCGATCAGATTTGATTCCCAACACAAATAATGAATGTATAGAAATGAAAATAAAACAATAGAACCGTGACACTAGAAAGTAAATGGAAACCCTGACAACAGAAAATCAATTCAAATAAAATAGATCTGACCTAACCCCTAACCCAACATAAACCGAATGCAAAAAAAACAAAGATCAATGAATTTAGTTCTACAATCTCAATCCCCTAACCTAACAATCTCAAATCGAACGCAAACTTCGAGAACGCCTCATCTTCTAACTTATAGGGCGAAGAGTTGAGTGAAGATGGTTTGGACACGAGGAAGGGAGGAGAAAATCTACATCAACCATTAGACATTAATTTTCGCGAGCTCGTAACCGATGGTTGGAGGAGAGCCAAATCTGAGGGGATGGAGAGCTCTCAGTCTAGATCTGGAGTTGAGGAGAATATAACGGATGTCGTAGATGTCGTCGCGAGAAGGACAGGCTCGAGCTCTAAAGGTCTAAGGAATGTTGTTGATAGATTATAGATTAGGTTAATTGATAGTTTAGGTTATATTAGGTTAGAATTCTGTAAATGTTGTTAATAGATTATGTTAGTTGTTTATTAATTTTAATTTAATTTTTAATTAAGTTTTATTAGTTTTGAAATTTACTTATTTTATTATTTTCCGAATTTTATTTCATTTTTATAATTATTTTAAATTTCATTATTATTTATAAAAAGCTAGAATTGTAATTGCCTGATTAAAATACCTAAGGTTCAAATGTCTAAGGGTAAAATCATCATTTCACAATCATCTTAACAGGCACATGTGTCACATGACTAACATAAGGGAATATTCCAATGTTTTTTTTAATCCACAATTGAAAAAAAGTTCGTGGACAAAAAATAGGGTACCAAATGATCGTTCTCAAACATATGGGACCTCAATGTCCGTGGACCGAACATAAGGGTACCACAACGTATTTAACCCTTAATATTATTTCAAATTATTAAAGCAAATTCGAAAACAAGTTGCGGATTATCATTGGTTGGTTAAAGTCTCTTACGCAGACTCAGGTTTATAGCAAAACAGATCAGCATCGACAGATTCCTTAACGATGTTTCCAGCCCATCTGATTCGACGATTCATTATATCAGATTCTCTACTTTAAACCCACATTTTCGGTTAATTCAGAGTCGTTTATGCATGCTCAGAAAGCATCTACACCGTGCGACTTATTCATGCGACACACGGTTTGCGACTCGTGGTTTAGTGAACCGCGAACCGCGAGTCACACGCTACGTGCAACTTGTGCGGTTGCGACTCACTAAAATGTGAGTCCTAACTGCGAGTCACGGTTCACAAACGTGAACCGTAAGTCTCCACTTGCAAGTCAACCGGTATCCAATGGAAGCGGGACACGTGGTGTTGGCGTGACAAGATTCGGTCGTTGGGCTCCAACGATCAAAACCAATTATATATCCCCCCAACCAATCATAAAATCCGAATTTTAACCTAAAAAAAATTCTCCATCTGAAAATACCCCACATCCTTTTCATCAGACGGTTTTTTTCGAGTCCTTACATGCAATTTGGTTTCAATTTAGGTACTTTCAACCCAAGTAACTTCAACTCCCATTTTTCATTTCATTTATTAAATTTATTTTATTTTTTTAGTTGAACTTTCAATTTATTTTATTATTAATTTCTCATTTTATTTATTAAATTTATTTTAATTTCTTAGTTTATGTTGCAATTTATTTTATTATTAATTTTATTACATTAATGTCAACCTAGGTAATTTCACCCCCCACCCCTCCCACCTTTCATGGACCCAAACTCGGTCCCAACTATTACGAGTACCCTGAACCCTAATATAACACCGACCAAAGTAGTGGCACATAGATATCGTCTTAGTCGTCCTCTACCGGCCCTTCCCAACAACCCAAAGGCTATAGAAGAAAATTTTCCAATGAAGACGACATACACCTCATGCATGTTTGGCTACGCACGACGAGATATGCATCGAAGGGGAACGAGGTAAGATGGTTCAACCTTTAAGGAGAAAAATATCAGACTGTACAACTCGGGGGATATTCACCGAGTTTTAGATTAGAAGAAAATAAAGAACCACTGGGACAAGCATTCTCCTCAGGTGCGGAGGTACCATAACATTTTGACGAAGTTTAGGAAAAGCTGTTCTAGCGGTTACAACGAGGCTGACTACATCAAGAATGCCAAGAAGACCTACTATGACATAGCGAAACCCGTTCGAACCGAAAGTGTTCGACCTTGACCATTGGTACGACATTCTGAAGTTCGAGGAGAAGTTCACGGCAAAGGAAGGCATGGCCGGTACACGGAGGCAATAGTTGGATGAATCTAGGGGTTATAGCTCAACCTCACTCATTTATCCTCCCACCAATAACGAAGATGCTACATGTCCCGATGGTGAGTCCCAAACAAATTGGGTATCCATTGATCCGACCGAGGGAGCTAGTAATTGAAGTGTCCCTCCATGTGAACAACGACCGTTAGGAAAGAAGTTCACCAAGAGGAAGGCGAAGGGTATCCAAGAGAAAGCCGAGGTAGTGACGAGCATGGATCGAGCAAAGGTAGAGGGAGCTCGAGCACAATCAAAGGTGGATCGAGCAAAGTGCGAGAAGGTGGACAAAGTCATCATGCTCACCACCAAATGACACAAACTCTTCAACCAATACAACGAAATGCATCTTTGGGACGTTTCAAATTTAATCGAACCAGAGATGGAACGACATGCAATAATGTTGTGCGAGTTGTGGAATTCATGTGCTGAGGTCAAAGCTCATATTCGTATGCTCAAGGACAATTGATGTATGCTTGAACTTTTATTGGGGGGGGGGGGGGGGGGGGGGTTATAATATTTCCGGGATGAATAAAAGTTCAAGTTTATTTTCATTTTATTTATTAAATTATTTTCAATTTTGATAGTATTTATTGTTTAATAAATTCAGTAAAACATTAATTTAACATCTAGTCAGCGTCCACACCCTAAAAAAAATATTTTTAGACCTAGGGTCTGCTCCTTCTTTACTTCCAACCTCCGTCCTGCTTCGTTGTTGCATGTTTCCTGCCTTCTAGGGACTCGACAATCCCTTTTCCAACCAATCTGCCGAAGTCTCCCTCGTGCCCCTTGAACCACACGTCAAGAGTCGTTTCTCGTCTTTCTACCATTATAAACACGATGTTGTCTCAAGACCACTCGCTCAAAACCCTTCCCCGCAACATGCCACCGGCTCTGTCCCGTGAATTCATCAAGCCAATCTGACCGAAGAAGACAAGATACCGTCCACCTTGCCCTGCGAACGTAACACGACCCCTACTAACCAGCCCTGAGCCTCAACCCGCCACGATGATGAAAGGGAATGATGATCTTGCCCTGTCTGCGCTGGAGGACTTGGAAGGGATCTCTATGATCCCTACTCCCATTGTTGTTGTGAAGAACTACTCTAGGGTTCACCTCTACTCCAACCCACCGGTAATCTACTCACCACCCTTGGCCATTACCCATCTCCTGAACCCCACAACCTGTTGTTGTGGGAGGGAGTGACGGAGCATCGTTCCTATCCCTCAGCATGTTGGTAATGACCCATCCCAAGGTAACTCAATCTAGCCTCCTTACATGATCCACCAGCTAACCTACCGACGAGGTCCCCCACGAAGGCTCTACTGAAATACTCTCGCAGGGTTTTTCATTTTCCAAGCCGGACCCAACCCGATAGAATGGACAACCAATTACCATAACCAGCATCGGTCTCCTGATCAGCTCGGATAACCGATCTCTAGCCCTCTAACCTACGAGGATGGACAACTGGGACCTCAGCCAACGACCTTCTACCTAAGCTGTTTGTGCGTCCTTGGGGATGGAAGCACACCTGCCCCTGCTCAATACCCTTGTTCCACATCCTGAGGGAGTCATGACCAAGCGAGTCTGGTGTAACCCGATACCTCCTACCTAATCGGGGGGGGGGGGGGGGGCATCTTGCGTATCCATAGTGCTTAAATGCGCCATGGAATAGGGCTTCGAACTACCTGGGCATTTCAAGGTCGAGGACTGCTCTGCAGCCTCATCTAGGAAAATGAACAGCCCACCGAGCATCGAAGCATGTATGGGGATGCACGCCTCAGTCTTCCATCATCAGTGTAAGTCTGATGACCCTGTCCCTCCTTTGTTTGGAGTTCTCCCTAGCTACCCATTACCCTCTCAACCACCCCGGATCCTTCGGTACAGGTAGCTTCAGGTCGAGTCAAATGAGCTACATCTAAGTAGAATTTGTATGGATGTAGTCCATACTTAGTTCATACCTGGAATAACCAAGTATATTGTTATAGCTATGGTCGGCGTCGAGTATCTATGGGTCATGACTCAAATCATTTCCTTTTACTTCGTCTCGTTAAATTGTATTTCAATTCATGGTACTACTTTATAGGAGTGGTGTCTGTAAGTTTTTTCAAGTTATCAATAAACTTCCCCGTATGTTAATAAAAGAAATCCACTCATAACCATAAACTTCACAATAAACTTTACTGTTGTGGGACACTGTTTATGTAATAGGTTCAAACTCACTATTATATCGAGTTAGCATTATAAACCTTATTCCTCAAACCTTCAAACCGGACATGCTCTTAGACGCTGAAATTGTAAAAACACATGAGTACGTGACTACTTAAATTTTGTCAAACTTTAAGACAGACAAAACTCCAGCTATCCATAGTGACGTCGAAACGACGTGTAATGACGTCGTCGAGCGTTACGGAGCGCAGATTCCTGGCGTCAAATGTGTGTTGTAGAGTTTCTTCCCTGTCGAATCTTCGAAACCCCCAAATCGACGTTGAGGAAATTATAGACTCAGAAGGCCGTTTAATCGATGGATTCGGGCCCAACAAAATAGGGCCCAGCGAATCTTCGCCAGACGCGTGGCTGCGATTCTGAACCCAAAATTTAATTTTGGGCCTTTATTATCCACAGACCGAAGCGTCTTCCTCACGAATCCTATGTTTCTCCGACCATTTTCTTCCCCAACCTCCTATTCAATCACCATTTTTTCTACCCTCATTTCTATGGCGTTTTTGGGTTATTTGTTGGCAACTCCGAAGTTTCTCCGAACTATTTCGTCGTACCCGTTTCTTCCCACCGCGTCTGTCACAGTGCTCTGATAATGGCCGGCTCGAAAAACCTCCGATACCCTCCTGGATTTCACTTGTTAGGGGATGTTTCGCCACCCCTAAATTGTAACGACGATAGTCATGAAGAGTACCAACGTAGAGGAAGTCAGAAGTGGGAATTTGTGCGTGATTCACAACATTATTGTGACGACAAGGAGGAGATGCATTGGGCCCAAGATCCGGAGGCATACGTCCCTTCCCCACCTGAGCAACATATATTATCGGCAACCCATGTCCCGAACCACAACCTTGACACCTTCGGTTCATCCTTGCCATTCCTCAGTGGAATGACGTACGAGGGCCCAACAACTTGGGAAACGGGAGCGGGGTCGGGAAATAATGAGCCACACACTGGCTATACCGGGATGGAAATCCATACACTAAATCGTCCTCGACCAATGTATTGGGTCCGCGTACCACCACTTCCTCTAGTTGAGATGAAGGCTGACACACCGGTTCCTTCCCGTCAGTACCAAAAATGGACATGAGCGGAGGAGACGACATTGGTTCAAGCATGACTGAACAACTCCAAAAACTCGGTGACTGGGTTTGATCAATCGTTGCAATCATTTTGGAACGCATCAACCGTGAGTTCTGCCAAGCGACGAGCCAAACACATGGATAGGATCAGACGGGGAAGAAATGCAAGCAACATTGGATCATAACTAACCGAAAGGTTAAGATGTTCTAAGGTTGTTGGTCTAAATTCAAGCTCATCTACCAATCTGTTAGATCCGATGACCTGATCACATCGGATGTGGAGCAGGACTACGTGGAGAGATACAACCACATCTTTGCTTGGAAGCACTGGTGGCAACTCGTGCGAGAGAAACCATGCTGCCAACATCGTTTTGAGAACGAGTTCTCGACGACAAACAATGACTTCATCGGGACTAGGGAAAGACACACACCAAAAACTCCCGGACTAAGCAACCCAATGTCTTAGATAGATATGCTAGCAGCCGTTGCTAAAGATGTCGATGGTCCTCGGCAAGTACCAGTACGCGGTCGTCGTTGTATTGGTCGGAGTGCCGCGAAGGCTAGGAGGAGAAGGGAAAGGAGACGACCGTTGAGCCAGACCACGTCGCATTGACCGATATCTTGAAGGCCATCGAGCATGAGCGGTCGGTGCAACTACTGGCCCATAAGTCTCTTATGCGGGAGTTTCGCTTACTTTAGGATAAGGACGCCTCCAACATGGACCCAGAGGATTTGGCTACCCATCGTCTTTTTCTCCATGGCATGACCAAAAGGATTTTAGGGCTGGTCTAAGATGTGTTTCAATTGTTTTTGATAATACCAAAGTGTGTTCTTTGTATCGGCCTTTAAATATTAATTTACGTTATTTATGTTTCAGGATGTTGGGTATGTTTATCATTGTATCGCACAATGCTAACAACATTCCACTAGAGCATTACACCAACACGTGCAACATTGCACCAGATTTGTACCACTAAATTAGGAAAGCGGAAGAGGACTTAACGAAGCTTTCAATAATTTTTCATACTTGTAATTTACATTTAAGTAGAACATTTGTAGTCGGCCATCTGTATTCAACATAGATACCGTTAATGTTTCAAGAAAAATTAAAAAAACGATATACGTCATCTATTCAAGGGTCAGTCACGGTCTAATTGTTATTGTAAAGATAAAAAGATTTTTTTTGAAACGGGTAACCGGCAATTTCATTAATGCCAACTGGCAATCAGACAAAGTGAGGCGTGACCGCCTCGGGTTCCAGATGTTTGTCCGGGCCGACCGTAGCAAGCCCGGCGCTCATGGACCCATAATATTATCCCACTTGAACTTGTGGGCAACAACTCAAGATAACCCCCTACCGCCGTTTCAACATAACGGAGGAAAATAAAGCAATGTCCAAAAACAACAGAAAAAACATAGTCCCAAAAAACATAACAGAAATAGCAGTAAAATAAAGTGACTAGTGCTGATAGTGCAGGCTGCCCGGGACCTCCCAGCATTTGCTGTCCCGGGTCTGTGGGTATAGGCTGATGACGACGCCTCCCACCCCTGCTGGGGCCGATCATTCCTCCATCGGAGGCCTCTGGACCTCCGCTCCATCTGCTTGGGCTTCCCCTCGAAATAGCAGCTCCCAAGGCTGCTGGTGGGTATCTAGGTCCCCCTTGCGCTTCTTGGTCTCCGGTGGGCGAGCATACTGCGATCCACTTCTGGTCTTCAGGATGGTCTTCTTCCCTTTGCCCCTGCTGGGGCCTCCTTTTCCTAGACTCCCCTGAAGATCCGCTGGGTAGCCCCGTGGCTCTGGCTCTTCTTCCTTCCTCATCATCGCATTGAATCCAGGAGGAGCTTCGGTCGCGGGGCCATCGGCAGAGTGGATGTTAGCCAAAAGGTCAAGCTTTGTGGACTTGGGAGGCGGGTAGGGTTCTCCACGGCCATCCTCCTGTAAGATAGTGGTCAACCCTTCCGGGTTAACCTTAGCCAGAAGGTCAGGCTTCAGACTGCCTGCATTGGACGACTCAGCCTCCATGGTTATCTCCCTAGAGCGGATCATAGGGTTCAGAGTGAGATCGCTCAGGAGGTAGGAGATCATCGGGTGTGAAGCTGGGAGAGGTGTCTCCCAAACCCTATGGATACGCTGGTCTACATCCAAGTCCCGGGGACCAGGATAGACCTACTGTCACGCCCCAATTTTAGTAAACCGAACTCAGGAAGTGAACCTTTAAAATAATAAAACATTTTGAAACCTTTTACAATAAACCACTTTAAAAACACCACTTGTTCAACAAAATAACATTTACAACTTAAAACACGTCCCAACAAGTGGACAAAAGTATGATATCCGTCGCTAGATTCAAATAAACCCAGAATCCCGCTAATAGCTCTTCAAGCTTCAGAAGCTCACCTAGTCCAACCTGCGACCGGTGCCTGTAGGAAAAGCAGCTAGGGGTGAGCATTCGCTCACCACCACGGATAACAGACTGACTATGGCATAATTAGCATACAATGCCGGTAACACCAACAACAAACTCAACACCGGGGAACACTATCCCCAAACTCGAGTAACCCGACCGACACCCACACACTGATACTTTCCTCAGCCGACTCAACACTCGGACACGTAAAGTAGACCCCACGCAACGATCGACGACCTCTTCTAAAGACACGACAGACAACCACGCAACACCCAAGATCACAAAGGATCGCACACCAAACAAGATCACAAAGGATCGCATACCAGCTGCTCAGTAACCATCTCTGTCTCTCGCCCTTTACCGATCCCAGTCAGGTCAGGCGGTCGACCTGTCGCGCAACTTCTCCCGATCCCAGTCGGGAGGCTAACCCACAACCTCTCCACTTCACCCGATCCCAGACGGGTGGTTAGCCACACCCACGCGTCCTTCCCCCGATCCCAGTCGGGGAGCTAGCCCACAACCTCTCCGCTTCTCCCGATCCCAATCGGGAGGCTCGCTACACCACACAACCTCCGCCAGTATCAAGTAACCAATCACAATCACAACCACAAACAAAGTTCAACAAACAACAACAACACAAGGTCAACACTCCACAGAGCCTCATGGCCACCCAAGACACCAACAGTAAAACACGGACTCAACAACCCCACGGGCACTCACGGTCTCCCAAGACACACCAACCATAACTCACGGGCTCAACAACCCCACGGGCACTCACGGCCTCCCAAGACACACCAACCATAACTCACGGGCTCAATAACCCCACGGGCACTCACGGCCTCCCAAGACACACCAACCATAACTCACGGGCTCAACAGCCCCACGGCACTCATGGCCACCCAAGACACACCAATAACACGGGCTCTCATGGCCACCCAAGACACAACAGTAAAACACGGGCTCTTATGGCCACCCAAGACACAACATACACAATCAACCTCCAGCATAACCAATGCCTCCAACAGTCCTAATATCAACCGTTTCACAAACAACCTCCGGGCATGGTCATATGCCTCCAGTACTCCTAATCTCGATAAGTTCGCAATCAACCTCCGGGCATGGTCATATGCCTCCAATAGTTCTAATAACGCTAAGTTCTCTGCTCCTAAGACACTACTAAGTGTCACATGCATTTCCAATATTCGCTACGTTCCCGTATCATGCCTTTCTAATATTCAAGTAAACGTACTTAACCCACGACACCCCGGTGTCACATGCAATTCTACTGTTAACTTTCCCTAGTCAGGGCCGAGATCCGGCAACTTTTCCCTACCTCAAGACGATACCACAGCAGCGTCTCCTAGCTGCTGACGACCAGGCCAACACTGTCTTATAAGGCGAAGTCCGCGTCTGGGCTCAACTCCGGTCTTTTCTTCGATCGAAGCCGGACTCTAATTTAACACGGAAGCCACAATTAAAACCGGTTTCACAGTTTAAATTGAAAGGTTACGACGGTTTGGTTTTAAGTTCAAAAGTTGCCTTTTTGACTCGAGCGGCTTAAAGCGGGATTACACGACAAATCTGGTTCGAGTACTCGAGCACCGAGCAAAGAACCCGGTGCACGGACCTGAGGCACGGGTTTCGTGGCACAATTCCCGAGGTAACCGATTTACCGTTCCACTTTTATCCCGTTCTAAATCCGTTTAACGTCTAGTTTAAACGTTCAGGTTCCCAAACTCAATCCAGTTTCGATCCAATAATCTCATAAAAACCTTTTTCTCTGGTTTCGTTTTCCTTTATGCTTAAAACCATTTTATTTCCAAAGCTGATTCTCGTTTCTTTTTAAACCCAATTTCTTTTTAACTCCGATAGATAAAATGATTTTGTTTTGGTTTGCTTCTGTTTCGGTCCAACACCACCAGACAGAACTCATGACCCTAACTGTTTTAAAACAACCTTCTTTCATTTTCCTTTTTACAACTCGAAGATTTGAGTCTAGATCAACAAGACTGTACAAAAAGAGACCAGATCCAAGCAGTTCGGAAAAAGGGAAATAAAGGTTCGGTTTTCGAACCGACCGGCCTCCGGCGAGGGTGGCGTCGGCCGTGGCCTAACCGTAGAGACAAGGAAGGTGGCGTCGGCGGAATACGGCGGGACACAGCGGCTTCACGCCCGTGTCAGATCTGGACGGACCCGAGGAGAAGGGAGGTCGGGTATGACGGCGGTGGGCTCGGACCTGGTTTCGGACGGCGCTGGAAGAGAAGGGGGTTCGGTGCGAGGCATAGCGGCGGCGATGGTCTGGTTCGAAGGAGAAGAAAGAGGGAGAGAGGTCCGGGACTCGGCGACAGGGAAGGGGCCGGCGACGGAGTGAACGAAGGAGAAGATGGAGCGGAGGTCGGAATCGAGAACAAGGGAGAGAGGAGGTCGGCGAGTGGGCGGCGGGGCTGGACGGGGAGGGTGAGAGGGAGACGAGAGAGTCGGACGTGAGAGGGAGGGGATAGTTCTCGGCTGCGTACAGAGAAGAAGATGAGCTGAAAACAAATGGTTGAAACCCTCAAAACGAAGCTTTTAAACCCCTGGCGTGGGCCGGGTCAGGAGCCTGGGGTCAGTAACTTGGGCCGGTTCTGCCCGGTCCAGCCCAAAACCCTTTTTTTTACACGACTAAAGAATTAAAACGAATTTCAGCCTCGCCTTTGCCAGAACCGATTTAGATTTCAACCTCGACGTTCCGAACGATTAAAATTTAATTAAAACTAACCTTTTTACCGAAGCGGTCTTCACAATCTCCCCCCCTTAAAAGAATTTCGTCCGCGAAATTTAAAACAGACGTACCTCAGGAGTCGAACAGATCGGGGTACTTCTCGCGAACCTCGTCCTCGCATTCCCAAGTCGACTCAGCCTCGTGGGGTCGCCATAACACCAGTTCTAAGTGGATAACCTTTCCGCGCCGGACCTGCTCTCCTGGATCCGTTTCCCAACCCGGTGTCTCCTCATACGAGACATCACCCGTTACCTCGACATCTGCCTACTCAATGACGTACTCAAAACCTCGAAAGGCCCGATACACCGCAGGGCTAACCCGCCTCCGCCGCGGTTGAAACGCATTAGTCCATCCTTCGGACTCACCTCCAGGAATACATGACCACTGATTGCTGACTCGAGAGGTCGGCGTCGTCTGTCAGCATAGCTCCTGCTGACTCTGTGCGGTCTCCAACCGCTCACGTTTCGGCACGACCGACTCAGTTGTCTCTCGGTCCAGTTCTAGACCCAGTGAACCCTCATTCCTCACTTCCGCCCAGCACACGGACGATCGACCCAGCCTACCATACAACGCTTCGAACGGTGCATCATGATACTGGCCTGGAAGTTGTTGTTGTAGGCGAACTCGGTTAACCGCTCACGACACCCATCGTGACGTGCCCCCATTTCCACTGTGCAACCGGCAGTGGCTGCAATAATCCAGCGGGATGCTGTTGTTCGGCTCTCACCTTTTGACAAGTGAGGCACCGCGATACTAACTCCGCAACTGCTCTCTGCATCCCGCTCCACTACAAACCTCCACGATACTGTAACTCCCAACTAGCACAACGATCCCAGACTCGGCGTCAGCACCGCCGGCAACTCTCTCCTAGATCCTTGTCGTCTACAAACACCACCACAAACGGGTTTAAGAACGGCCGGAATATACTGTTCGTCAGATCTATGAACGTTGCAGGTGCGTTCGGCAGTTCAAAGTCATCACCCCGAACTCGTAATGCTCATAGCATGTCCGGAATACAGTCCTTGCGATGTCACCCTCTCGGACTCGCAACTGGTAGTATCCGGATCGTAGGTCGATCTTCGAGAAATACGTCGACCCTCTCAACTGGTCGAACAAGTCGTCAATTTTTGGCATCGGGTATCGGTCATTCACCGTAACCCGGTTCAGTTTCCGGTAGTCCATGCACATCCGAAGCTCTCCACTCTTCTTCTTCACGAAGAGTACTGGCGCTCCCCACGGTGATGTGCTCGGACGAATAAACCCCTTCTCCCGAAGTTCCTCGAGCTGACTCTTCAGCACGGTCAACTCGGCTGGCGCGAACCTGTAAGGCACCATCGATATCGCTGTCGTTCCCGGCACCAGGTCAATCCTGAACTCCACCTCACGAACTGGTGGCAACCCGATCAACTCCTCAGGAAAGACCTCGGGGAACTCACACACCACTCGCGGTAACTCTCGGCTCTGCACGACCGATACTTCCTCCACTGCGGACAAAGCCGACAGGAGAACCCCGCTATTACTACCCAGCACACACGACACCTTCGTGTTGCCTGCTGACACTATCACTCGTCGCCTAAGGCAGTCGATATTGGCTCGGTACTTCGCCAACCAATCCATTCCCAAGTTTAAGTCAAAGGTTGTCATTTCGTAAGTATCCTTCCCACGGATACACGCACAAGATCAGTCGCTGCCGATCCCCACGGATCCTCGCAGTCTCTCTAAAACTTCGCTCCACTACCATCGTTGTGCCTACCAACTCCGAACATACCACACTCCTCGGGTTGAGGACTCGATCCAGCTTCAGGGTTCTTGAGTCCTCTCTCGAACCTCCGGTGTCATTTCGCTTCTCTGACTTCGCAGGCACGACAGACTCTAGTCAGTACCACACCACCACCAACCGGCGTGTCCAGACGCAGGGGTGGACTCAACGACTCTAAACTCAGCCCCAACCTCTCAGCACAACTCGACGACACAAACGAGTGTGGCGCCCCGGTATCCAACAGAAATGACGTTCAAAGCAGAGACCGAAAAAACACCCCATTAGTTACTCTGGTAAAGTCTAGCACAAACCCTCACCCGGTCCTCTATGCATTTACTTATAACTTTCCGCAACCGAACCAGTGTTCGATACTCGTCCTTTGCAGGAAAAGTAGTAAAGGGGATGAGCGTTATGCTCACCTCCACGGACACCCATTCGATTATGGCATACTAGTAACGCACCAAAGGCTTACCAATCTAGCCAGGGAAAACCACCATCCCAAAACCTACTACTAACACGTCACACTGCTCAAGTCATTAACACCTCAAATACTCTCTCATGTAAGGGAAACCTCGAAACGGGGATTATGTTCTCAATTCAGAAACTACTGTTGCTTACAAACTCTATACCCCAATTACCCGATCACGTAGGGAAACCTCAAACGAGGATTATATTCTCAACTAAGCAAACATTATTGCTCACACTATCAATACCCCAATAATCCGAACACATAAGGAAACCTCAAATAACCCACTCCCGTGAAGGAAACCTCAAATAACCCACTCACGTGAAGGAAGCCTCAACCCACCCGTTCACGCGAGGGAAACCTAGTTCGCATGGCGCCGCAGCGCATCAACCCTAACCCCTCTCCGCGGTGAGACTCTCACCTCGAGGCGATATATCACTACCGTAGGTTATCGATGAGTCTCGAACCCAAGACCTCATCCTTTAACCCCAAGATGACGACCTCTACAACCAACACAAACTTGGACACAGTCACGCGAAACCAACACTCAAACTGCACAAACAAGACGGTGGAACAGATAGGGATCACGGAGCCGTGACGAAGGCCTAAAATTCACCAAATCGCTCTGGTCCGTCACGGATCCGTTACAGGATCCGTGACGCTCGCGCAAACATGTGTTTCCAAATTTGCTTCAACTCGAACCTTACCCCGTTTTAACCCTAAAATAGCCTCAAACGACACATACTCTTGACCACCAATTCGACAACACACGCACCACGACTCACATATAAAATCAAATCACTCAACGTCAACCACCAGCCAACACGACCAACCAACAACAACACACGTCCACCGGGCCAACCAAAATCATACACACCCACAGGGCCAACCAAAGTCACACACGCCCACAGGGCCAACCAAAATCAAAACACGCCCACAGGGCCAACCAATTTTAAAACTTTTTCCACTTCATTAAAACCCTCATTTCTTGACATCAGGTAGTTACAACCCGGTCCAGGCGTCCCCGAACTACATTCTACCCACTTGACATCAACACCGTCACGCTCGACTACAGGGGCGCCCCTGAGTCGAGTCGCGACAGTTTAAAAATATTTCACGCAGCAACACACAAACAGCATGCCAGTAACCCCGTACTACACATACACACAAACACAAACAGGACTTAAAGCACAACGGGTCTACACACGGTTCCGACCTGCGTACCCAACGCACGAGGAGACTTTACCGACTCGACTCTCCCCACCTAATCGACGTACAGTCCGAGGTGTGAAACCCCGAGCTCTGATACCAATCTGTCACGCCCCAATTTTAGTAAACCGAACTCAGGAAGTGAACCTTTAAAATAATAAAACATTTTGAAACCTTTTACAATAAACCACTTTAAAAACACCACTTGTTCAACAAAATAACATTTACAACTTAAAACACGTCCCAACAAGTGGACAAAAGTATGGTATCCGTCGCTAGACTCAAATAAACCCAGAATCTCGTTCCTAGCTCTTCAAGCTTCAGAAGCTCACCTAGTCCAACCTGCGACCGGTACCTGTAGGAAAAGCAGCTAGGGGTGAGCGTTCGCTCACCACCACGGATAACAGACTGACTATGGCATAATTAGCAGACAATGCCGGTAACACCAACAACCAGCTCAACACCGGGGAACACTATCCCCAAACTCGAGTAACCCGACCGACACCCACACACTGATACTTTCCTCAGCCGACTCAACACTCGGACACGTAAAGTAGACCCCACGCAACGATCGACGACCTCTTCCAAAGACACGACAAACAACCACGCAACACCCAAGATCACAAAGGATCGCACACCAAACAAGATCACAAAGGATCGCATACCAGCTGCTCAGTAACCATCTCTGTCTCTCGCCCTTTACCGATCCCAGTCAGGTCAGGCGGTCGACCTGTCGCGCAACTTCTCCCGATCCCAGTCGGGAGGCTAACCCACAACCTCTCCGCTTCACCCGATCCCAGTCGGGTGGTTAGCCACACCCGCGCGTCCTTCCCCCGATCCCAGTCGAGGAGCTAGCCCACAACCTCTCCGCTTCTCCCGATCCCAGTCGGGAGGCTAGCTACACCACACAACTGTTAGTCTTAGTGCCCGTAGTTCAATCCTAAATGTCCAAATGTATAAATCATCGTTAGCAATAAAATTAAAGCGGCTTTATATTACTTATGTGTTGGAGTAATATATCGATGTGTGCTCTGATCTTCGCCCACCATGCGAATAGAACCATAGATCGAGATAGATCACACTCGATGGGTCCCTAGTCAACAAAGCTTCACTAGAAGCGACTAGTATGAAAGATGGCTCTTTATGGCTTACGTTCTGTTAGTCATTGGAATGGGATTCCGGAGTCTGATCATAGATATCATGTGGGACATGATATTGGACGACCCGCCCTGAATATGTGCCATAGATTAAGTCATGAACATATTCAGTGTCGTAGCTTGTCATGTATCCTTAGACCAAGGAGTCTTTGTGATCGCTATGTAGTCAACAACTGAGTTTGACCTGAGCCTAACGTTGTCCGTAACAGGGCTTCCATAACGGCCAGGATTGGCTTGGGGACGGGCTACATGAGTGACACGAAAGGCGGCTAAGGGATTTATCCCTCATACTGAGGTATGGGAAAGATATCGGTTCTCGGCCGCTTGATCGAGAGTGACTGAAAGAATAGCATGGCCATGCACATGATACTGGGTATCATATCTTCAGTCATCTCACATATCAAGGAACGGTGATTGAGAATAATAAGGATGACGGCTCTATGCCTTATCTCAATCAGGATATCGGAGATAAAAGGATAATGACAGGGATGACGGAAAGGTTAGAATCGACAAGGTCGATTCGTTATGTAGTGTCAGGCAATACTAAAGTCTCGTTAGTTGCCACTTAAATAGGATCAAGTAAAATGGGATTTTACGTTGATCTATTGACATGCATAAACCTAAGGGTCACACCGGAGGATGAAACTCATTGACACATTTATGGAGAATGGCCAAAAGGGAGTTGTCTCGGGACATGACCAAAACTGGGTTTTGGGTCATGTGCTCGTACGTGAATAGGACTTTACGGATCGAGACAAGGCTTGGAGTCTTGGGATTGATCGCGTCGGATAATGTTGGACATTTCCGGTATGGAAGGCTTGGAGGCGATGAGCGAATCACGGGACCTCGTTAGAAATGGCCACGGGCCATGTTCCAAGAGGCACATGAAAGGCCCATGCAACCAAGGCCCATGGAACTAATTAATCAAGTCTTGATTAATTAGTACTAAGTAAGCAAGACAAGGATTAAGGTGTTGGTGATTCACCACCTAACCCAATCTTGTCTTGCCATACTTGTCCTATTTACACCTTACTTGACACCATACTTGTCCCATGCCTTTAGTTGGACAAGTATGTGTTTTGTTATGTTTAAGTCATCTTTTTTCAACATAACAAACACAAGACAAGAATAGGAAACACATTTTCTCTCCCTCTTCCATGGCCATTTCGGGTTTGGCTAGTTTCCACCTCCATGTTTGTGTTCTTGAGTCCTCAAAGAGAAGAACTACGTGGCTTTGATTCCCATGTGGATACGTAGGCGTCTTGGAGACTCAAACCAATCATTCGTTAACCGGTGTTCTTGTTTTGGTAAGAACTAGTGCTGAATTTTTCTCTTGTGAATCCATTCTTTGTTAGTTGTTTCATGGTTTTAATCGTCTCTTGGTTTTCATTGATTTTCCGCTGCGAGTTGGTTCATCTCCAACCCTACCTCGAGACCCAACAGCCTCCGCCAGTATCAAGTAACCAATCACAATCACAACCACAAACAAAGTTCAACAAACAACAACAACACAAGGTCAACACTCCACAGACACTCATGGCCACCCAAGACACCAACAGTAAAACACGGACTCAACAACCCCACGGGCACTCACGGTCTCCCAAGACACACCAACCATAACTCACGGGCTCAACAACCCCACGGGCACTCACGGCCTCCCAAGACACACCAACCATAACTCACGGGCTCAATAACCCCACGGGCACTCACGACCTCCCAAGACACACCAACCATAACTCACGGGCTCAACAGCCCCACGACACTCATGGCCACCCAAGACACACCAATAACACGGGCTCTCATGGCCACCCAAGACACAACAGTAAAACACGAGCTCTCATGGCCACCCAAGACACAACATACACAATCAACCTCCGGCATAACCAATGCCTCCAACAGTCCTAATATCAACAGTTTCACAAACAACCTCCGGGCATGGTCATATGCCTCCAGTACTCCTAATCTCGATAAGTTCGCAATCAACCTCCGGGCATGGTCATATGCCTCCAATAGTTCTAATAACGCTAAGTTCTCTGCTCCTAAGACACTACTAAGTGTCACATGCATTTCCAATATTCGCTACGTTCCCGTATCATGCCTTTCTAATATTCAAGTAAACGTACTTAACCCACGACACCCCGGTGTCACATGCAATTCTACTGTTAACTTTCCCTAGTCAGGGTCGAGATCCGGCTACTTTTCCCTACCTCAAGACGATACCACATCAGCGTCTCCTAGCTGCTGACGACCGGGCCAACACCGTCTTATAGGGCGAAGTCCGCGTCTGGGCTCAACTCCGGTCTTCTCTTCGATCGAAGCCGGACTCTAATTTAACACAGAAGCCACAATTAAAACCGGTTTCACAGTTTAAATTGAAAGGTTAGGACGGTTTCGTTTTAAGTTAAAAAGTTGCCTTTTTGACTCGAGCGGGCTTAAAGCGGGATTACACGACAAATCTGGTTCGAGTACTCGAGCCCCGAGCATAGAACCCGGTGCACGGACCCGAGGCACGAGTTTCGTGGCACAATTCCCGAGGTAACCGATTTACCGTTCCACTTTTATCCCGTTCTAAATCCGTTTAATGTCTAGTTTAAACGTTTAGGTTCCCAAACTCAATCCAGTTTCGATCCAATAATCTCATAAAAACCTTTTTCTCTGGTTTCGTTTTCCTTTCTGATTAAAACCATTTTATTTCCAAAGCTGATTCTCGTTTCTTTTTAAACCCAATTTGTTTTAAACTCCGATAGATTAAATGATTTTGTTTTGGTTTGCTTCTGTTTCGGTCCAACACCACCAGACAGAACTCATGACCCTAACTGTTTCAAAACAACCTTCTTTCATTTTACCTTTTACAACTCGAAGATTTGAGTCTAGATCAACAAGAATTTACAAAAAGAGACCAGATCCAAGCAGTTCGGAAAAAGGGAAATAAAGGTTCGGTTTTCGAACCGACCGTCCGCCGGCGAGGGCGGCGTCGGCCGGGGCCTAACCGTAGAGACAAGGACGGTGGCGTCGGCGGAATACGATGGGACACAGCGGCTTCGCGCCCGTGTCAGATCTGGATGGACCCGAGGAGAAGGGAGGTCGGGTATGACGGCGGTGGGCTCGGACCTGGTTTCGGACGGCGCTGGAAGAGAAGGGGGTTCGGTGCGAGGCATAGCGGCGGCGATGGTCTGGTTCGAAGGAGAAGAAAGAGGGAGAGAGGTCCGGGACTCGGCGACGGGGAAGGGGCCGGCGACGGAGTGAACGAAGGAGAAGATGGAGCGGAGGTCGGAATCGAGAACAAGGGAGAGAGGAGGTCGGCGAGTGGGCGGCGGGGCTGGACGGGGAGGGTGAGAGGGAGACGAGAGAGTCGGACGTGAGAGGGAGGGGATAGTTCTCGGCTGCGTACAGAGAAGAAGATGAGCTGAAAACAAATGGTTGAAACCCTAAAAACGAAGCTTTTAAACCCCTGGCGTGGGCTGGGTCAGGAGCCTGGGGTCAGTAACTTGGGCCGGTTTTGCCCGGTCCAGCCCAAAACCCTTTACTTTTTTTTACACGACTAAAGAATTAAATCGAATTTCAGCCTCGCCTTTACCAGAACCGATTTAGATTTCAACCTCGACGTTCCGAACTATTAAAATTTAATTAAAATTAACCTTTTTACCGAAGCGGTCTTCACAATCTCCCCCCCTTAAAAGAATTTCGTCCGCGAAATTTAAAACAGACGTACCTCAGGAGTCGAACAGATCGGGGTACTTCTCGCGAACCTCGTCCTCGCGTTCCCAAGTCGATTCAGCCTCGTGGGGTCGCCATAACACCAGTTCTAGGCGGATAACCTTTCCGCGCCGGACCTGCTCTCGTGGATCCGTTTCCCAACACGGTTTCTCCTCATACAAGACATCACCCGTTACCTCGACATCTGCCCACTCAATGACGTACTCAAAACCTCGAAAGGACCGATACACCGCAGGGCTAACCCGCCTCCGCCGCGGTTGAAACGCATTAGTCCATCCTTCGGACTCACCTCCAGGAATACATGACCACTGATTGCTGACTCGAGAGGTCGGCGTCGTCTGTCAGCATAGCTCCTGCTGACTCTGTGCGGTCTCCAACCGCTCACGTTTCGGCACGACCGACTCAGTTGTCTCTCGGTCCAGTTCTAGACCCAGTGAACCCTCATTCCTCACTTCCGCCCAGCACACGGACGATCGACCCAGCCTACCATACAACGCTTCGAACGGTGCATCATGATACTGGCCTGGAAGTTGTTGTTGTAGGCGAACTCGGTTAACCGCTCACGACACCCATCGTGACGTGCCCCCATTTCCACTGTGCAACCGGCAGTGGCTGCAATAATCCAGCGGGATGCTGTTGTTCGGCTCTCACCTTTTGACAAGTGAGGCACCGCGATACTAACTCCGCAACTGCTCTCCGCATCCCGCTCCACTACAAACCTCCACGATACCGTAACTCCCAACTAGCACAATGATCCCAGCCCTCGGCGTCAGCACCGCCGGCAATTCTCTCATGGATCCTTGTCGTCTACAAACACCACCACAAACTGGTTTAAGAACGGCCGGAATATACTGTTCGTCAGATCCATGAACGTTGCAGGTGCGTTCGGCAGTTCAAAGTCATCACCCCGAACTCGTAATGCTCATAGCATGTCCGGAATACAGTCCTTGCGATGTCACCCTCTCGGACTCGCAACTGGTAGTATCCGGATCGTAGGTCGATCTTCGAGAAATACGTCGACCCTCTCAACTGGTCGAACAAAATTTAATTAAATCGAGTCGACGTATTTCTCGAAGATCGACCTACGATCCGGATACTACCAGTTGCGAGTCCGAGAGGGTGACATCACAAGGACTATATTCCGATAACCCATGGCGGTGTGGGTCAGGAATTTGATAACCCGTGACGGTGGGGGTCAGGAATTCAACACAGATCCCCGTAACCTTCCATTTCTTCAGCATCATCCCGCAGACGATGTGTTGATTGTGCGATCCGTCCCCTGCAACCCTTGCTGCCAAGGAGAATTCATATGATCCCGAGGTAAACAATGGGATCCCCTCGTCCGAGACCACCAGTTCCTCATCCTCGTCTTCCCAGTTCGGGATCAAGGAGATGCGAGGTGTCTGAGCCTCCAAAGCCGTCCCTGATGGCCGGCCAGCCCTCAGGATGATGGGGGTAGCAGTTCGTCCCCGCTCAGACGAGAGAGGGCGGTGGATAGTCGTCGGAGAGTGGACTGGCCGGGGGAGAATGATCATGTCCCGGTAGATCTCCCTCGGCGTTGATGACAGGCCGGGGTAGGACAGACAGATTCCCGCCAGGGCAGTCACACCGCCAGTGATCTAGGACGGCTCGGTGGGCGGGGTCAGGCCCGAGAGGGCCGTCAGATCTGGCGAGGATGAGCCCGGCTTGTCCTTCGGATCCGTCGTCTTGGGTGGGTGCTGACAAGGGGGTGGAGATGCCGGGGCAGACAGCGGCGGAAACTCGGCGGCGTTGCGATCCTGGTGCAATACGGAGGTCCCGAGGCCACGGGCGACCTCTGCATGCGATCGGATCTGGCCAGAGTTGGTCATTTCCGATTCAGCAGAACGAGGGGGAGGCTGATCCGTCATCGGGTGAGCGGAAATGGTCACGGAGGAGGTGAGGGAGATCTGGTGGGGGTGAAGGGTGTCCCGACACCGCAGTCGGAGACGATTCACGAAACTGTGGACGAGCGTGACTGGGCGCCGATGGTTGGAGAGAAGCCGATTGCAGTGGAGAGGTAGAGGAGACCGACAACAGTGGTCAGAGAGGGGAGATGAGGGCGGCGGCGGCTGGAACCCGTTAAGTTTCGGGAGTAACATCTGAGAGGTTTATTTTGGAGAGCTTTTTAATAAAGATAAAAAGATTAGACTCTATATTGAGTTTATTCAAGAGTCTGTTTAGGATTATTCAAGGTCTGATTTAGAGTAATAAAAAATGTTAAATTAAACCGAAATTAGACGGGTTCAATCTAATCTTAATGTGAAGGTCTTAGAGTGACTAAAGTTGAGTTTGTAGTGTTCAGCATTCAGATCCACTGATCGAATCTGCTTGAAAATAGGATAGAAGAACTCGGAACTCCCATGTCGACGGTGTCTTCCAATCTTTTGAAGCTTTTCCAAGCAAGCACTAAGATCGTCGCCGTCGGCAGAAACTATGCCGCCCACGCGAAAGAACTTGGCAACGCTGTCCCTAAGGTATCAGTTTTCCTTTCTCTTCTCTCTAGGTTGCTCGGAAACTAAGAGATTTGTATATTCCGAGTTTGCAACAAGAGTAAGCGAGATCTTGATCTGCTTTTGTGAATTTTAATTGAACTTTTCTGGAATTTAATGGATTTAGGAGCCGGTGTTGTTTATGAAGCCGACCTCGTCGTACTTGGAGAATGGCGGAACAATTGAAATCCCTCATTTATCGGAGTCGCTTCATCACGAAGTGGAGCTTGCTGTGGTTATTGGGAAGAAGGCTCGTGATGTTCCAGAAAAAAACGCAATGGATTATGTTGGAGGTATACGATTACCATTTCAAATCAAATGGGGATTTTTCAATTTTGTGATTTTTTTTAATCACAAGTGTTAGTTGTGATCTCTGTCTTACTAATCAATTCTTAAATATGCCAATCACATATTTTGTACCACTTGTTGAGATTCTTTGGAATGAGAAAAGGTGTCTGCAGTGATGAGAAAATAAGAAATGTGATAGAGTACATTAACAGTTAGCCAGGTTTCTCTCTAAATGAGTGCTGAGTTAAATGCAAATACCAACATTAGTTCTTCTCCATTTACATGGTCTAAGAATATTTAGGTTTAGAATGCTGGTTGATCAATTTGTGTTGTACATGGTTTCATAATATGTTCATAGTTGTTTTTACGTCTTGTTTGAGGTTCAATGTGAAAGGCTTATAGGAATATACAGAAATGAGAAACGTGGCATCCAAATATTTTTTGATTTACTGCAAATGAATGCTTATTTCTTAAAAGCAGTTTATACACAAACATTGTGGTCTCGTCTCTAACTGATTTATGAAAGTATTTTTCTACCAAAAAGCAAAGTACCCATTGGTGGTTAAGACAGAGAAATGACATTTTAACCACTTCATAGTTTAGGGATAATTTCATAAAAAAGTATTATGAGGTATTCACTTTTTGCAAGTTGTAGGGATAATTTCATGAAAAAGTATTATGAGGTATTCACTTTTGCAAGTCTTAGCCCTCTTATTTGATAATGGCAAAAAGTGCCCTGAACTTGCCTCCTTGTTGCATCAACTGTAAGTTTGTTTCAAAATGATGATTTTACCCTTAGAAGAATTGAAATTTTAAAAATACATAAAAAAGAAAATCCAGAATTTTCACTTCTCTTAATTTTCTTCCTCTTTGTATGGTACTAATATACGAAAAATTAAGGGAAATGAAAATTCTGGATATTTTGTTTTTTACTTATTACTTTTAAAATTTTAATTTTCAATGTAAAATCATCATTTGGAAACAAATTTATACAAAGTGCAACAAGAAGGCAAGTTCATGGCACTTTTTTCCCATTATCAATGAAGAGGGCTATGACTTGCAGAAAGTGAATACATCAATGTACTTTTTTGCAATTATCCATATAACTTGTTATGGTGTAATCTGTGTTTGTACTGGAAAGTAGATATATCATATGAAGTTTATATGTTGCATACACTACCTTTAGGTTGACTTTTTGCTTGATCTAGTGATGATTGCACAACTTTTTGATTTCTCTATGTGATTGCTTTCATGATTCATTGCGTACTCGTTTAAGTAGATTGGTTGTTGTGTGATGTGCTTTATAATTGTTAAAGGTTAATTTTCTTCCTTGCATCTATAATTTCTGTTTTTAGTAGATAACATGCTATTGCCATGAACTATAATGATATGCTAATATTGATGTTTTTAGGAGGAGAGACAGAGAGGCTAGGGTATTCATGGAATCAAAATAACATTGTCCTACATTTGCAGGTTACGCACTTGCCCTTGATATGACTGCTAGGGACCTTCAATCGGCTGCAAAGGTATTTGTTCTCTTCCTTAGGATTTTTATTGCGAAAGAATGTTGTCAGCTAATGCATGAGATAGTGAGATTTTGATGCCTTAAATCTATTTAAGATCGTCAATAGACATGCTTAACTCTCTCTAATCCCCTCCCCAGATACCTGTTGCAGCTGCTACTCTTTTACATTTATAAACTCCCTCCATTCTTAAGTTCTTCAGTAAACTTGGTTGTTCCAACATAAATGTCTCATTTCCTTGTTTGGATGTGGTCTCAAGGTTGTAGAAAACGCTAGGCGATAGTTGGCAGACAAGGTGTCCGAGGATTAATTGGATTTGTATTTTTCTATTTTTAATTCAATAAATTATTGTACATGTATAATCAAAATATGAATTATATCATATAAAAGCAAAAATAATAAATATTTAAGATATACCTATGATTATTAGTTTCAATGTTGACTTTAAAAATAATAATCACAAATATTCAAGATATATTTTATCATTTATTAATAATAAACATTATAATAAAAGGGTTAATTGCCAAAACCTACCCTAAAGTATTGTCCATTGTAAAAAAAAGACCTTATCTTTTGTCCACTCTTTTAAGGTGCACAAAGTATTGTCCACTGGCGTCTGTTAGAAAAATGTAATTGCCCACAAACTATGGAATGCATTATGAATTGCCCTCAAAACTATTGAATGCATTATGAGTAACCCACAAATCTACAGCAAAATAACGAGTGCTATCAGAAATGATAAGCCAAACCTGTAATCCATTGTTTTCCCACAAAAAGACGGTGGACAATACTTTGTGCACCTTAAAAGCGTGGACAAACGATTAGGTCTTTTTCTGGCCGTGGACAATACTATAGGGTAGGTTTTGGCAATTAACCCTGATAAAAATATAAATTGATTAGTAATAAAAAAATTCCTAAGAATTATTTGCGATAAAAGCATAAAAATTATAATATTTTTAAAGATTTAATAAACAACAATAATAAATACTATTTAAAAATATATGCAAAACAGCACTTGTGTGATTCGAACACAAGACCAAGCAGCTGCTAGACATAGAGTTTACCTCTGAGCTATGTGTAGGATAGGTTTTGGCAATTAACCCTAGTAAAAATATAAATTGATTAGTAATAAAAAAAATTCCTAAAAATTATTTGAGATAAAAGCATAAAAATTATAATATTTTTTAAATAATAAATATTTTTAAAGATTTAATAAACAAAAATAATAAATACTATTTAAAAATATATGCAAAACAGCACTTGTGTGATTCAAACACAAGACCAAGCGACTGCAAGACACAGAGTTTACCTCTGAGCTATGTGTGTTCCCTTTTGATTTCTGAATAAAATCATATAATAATACTTCAAACAGTCCGAATACGCCTGAAAAGGCTCAATTTGATAAAATCGGGCCAGTGTTGTAAAAATCAGCACCTAGGCGGCTGGACAGACTTTTACAACACTGGAATTACCAATAGTGGCAAATACAAAAATATTGCAGTGAGCAAACTTTTACTGATAAAAACTATGAAGAGAGTTAGTTTGGTGTACAAATGCTTATGTTCCACTGAGCGTCCACTTCCTTTTATTATAATTTAGTCCACTAATATCCCTAAGATACGTCAACCCTCTTTAGTTTGTCAAAGCACATAGGGGTATATGAGGGAAAGTCCATCACAGCATAAGTTGTCCTTGGTTTTTACAAAAAAATGAATGAAGAATGATTAAGTTATGGCACAGTTATATCTCCTTTCAGGATTACCTTCTATATCATGTATATTTCTCTACATATTCTTCACAGGAATTGCTTTCTATTTGATTGAAAGTGCTTTTCAGTTGTAATTTTAATTAGTGCCGTTTCATTGCTAGTCTGCGGGCCTTCCATGGACAGTGGCTAAAGGACAGGACACCTTCACTCCAATCAGCCCGATTGTAAGAACTGAAATATAATTTGTTTTTGTTTAGCTTGTTGTGCATTCCGTATCACACTTGCCTAATTACTTAATATATGTACTCGAATCTGATTTCGGAGTGAATTGAATATGTTATACAATCTAATTGTGACAGAAATAGATGTGTCGTCCATCACAACAAAAATAATGTCCTATGTTTTACTGTCATATTTTGTGTATATCTGTTAGAGATATGTGGGTATACTCAAAGAAGGTTGCCATCAACCTTACCAATATTAGCATACTTTTATTTTCCTAATTTATATTTGTAAATAGCTGATATTCTGTAATTTTCATATCTAGTATAGCTTCCCAGTGAGAGTAGTCTTACTCACAATATCACTAGTCCTGTTCACTTTCCTAACACTATTTTTTTTGTGCAGTTGTCCATGTCTATGTTGCCGGACCCTGATAATTTGGAACTATGGCTTAAGGTTGCAAACTGAACATGAACTATCTTCTTTTTCTGTACTTTATGAATTATCCGAAGTCTAATTAGGCTTTATGTTCAAAT
This sequence comes from Erodium maritimum, assembly GCA_963921825.1. NCBI lineage: Eukaryota > Viridiplantae > Streptophyta > Magnoliopsida > Geraniales > Geraniaceae > Erodium > Erodium maritimum. The sequence goes on along the minus strand of OY997593.1, from coordinate 34,699,428 downwards.
GTGATCACGTTCAATTGTTTTTGTTGTTGCAGGTAGATGGAGAAATACGACAGAAAGGGTCAACCAAGGATATGATCTTTAGGATTCCATATCTCATCAGCCACATTAGCTCTATCATGACACTTTTTGAAGGAGATGTTATACTAACAGGTATCGATGGGTCATCTCTTAGCACATCATTAGATGCATTATGTCTTTAGTTTACATGGCCTATAAATAGGTAATATTCATCAACTCAAGTTAAAACAATTGGGGCCATCTAAAGGGTATATGAGATCCCGCACTTTACTTTAGCCTTATCGTAAAGGTGGTGTCAGTATCCTGGGCCATTTGCCCACCCAAAGTTATGGCCGAGGTTGGTGGTATGCAAACCTCGGCATACTATGACCCTCCCTTCTCGGCTCTTCCCACAGCTGCTGTTGTTTCAGCAGTGGCCCTAGGATAGGACGCTTGTTTCCTGAGGAAGCAGGATGCGGCGATCCCTTGGTCGTAGTAGTCGATTAGCCGACCATAATCGGCAGTACCGTCTTCCTTTGGCTAGGCTCCACTACTTTGTCGTGTGCCATGTAGTTTGGGTGTATCGAGTGTGTGCAAGCTCATGGATAGCGGCAACCATGCCCTACACTTGGGCCCATGTTCATGAGGCCTAATGGAAACCAAGGTTCTAAACTCTGGATCGACTAGTCAGGGAGAAATCGCCAAAACTCATTTCGTAATAATTATATGTATATAATATATCCATTAAAGATAAAAATAATAACAATTTAGTAAAATACTATAGTTCCAAATAATTTAATAAGTAAAAAGCACAAACCATAGTTCAAACAAAAATTACATAATCAAACAACGATAAGCATAAAAACAAGTTCAACCTAGTTTGACTTCCAAGTGCTGTGCTGACTGTCCTTAGCATAAGGGGTTATTGTAATCTCTTACTGTGTCATTGATCCTGTTTGTGCAGGGACTCCAGAAGGTGTTGGCCCTGTAAAAGCAGGCCAGAAGATAACTGCTGGCATAACAGGCATTGTGGACGTCCATTTCAACGTTGAAAAGCGCAGAAGGCCAGTTACTTAACTATACCCTCTAATTGCATCATGTTGGAGGCTTTGTTTATCCTTAAACTCTCTTCCCAGCGTGAAAGTGGAGACTCATCCTTCAAACTCTGGTTTGGGATTACTGATCTTTTTTTCGTGTGAACAGCGATGGTAGTGGAATGAACATATAAAGAAATACTCAGTGTGAAGTGTTTTGGCTCTGGATGGGTGAAATCTGGACTGATAGGGTGTTCAATAAATCTGAAAAAACCTGTGACTATAAAACTTGGCATGTCAATGGACCGACGTTCACCAGCTATGAATAATCCATCTTTCCGTGAATTAACTGTCAGCAATCGAGATTTTGTGAAGAGTTTTAATTGTAGCTAATTTTACCCTTCACCTGCTTCCATCATGATCACCACTAAATTTTGTTTGATGTAGCTGTAACATCTTCATGGAGGAGGAATCTAATAAAAATCATGTCTTAACCTAAAAACCGTCAGAACTAATGTAAGCTATCTATTTTTAAAATGGAGGGAAGAGATACAATTGAGTAGTTGACTGCAAAAAAAAACCAGCACTTTTTAGTAAGCGGGAAGAGTTTTTTTAATAAAACTATCATATTTTTTTTTTTTTACCAATTCACTAATTTAATTTCTCCCGCTTCGTTTAAACTCCGATTGGCTTCAAACTTGCGCTATTAGTTTTGTTTTTTCGAGGGTTTTCTATCAAGATCACTCATGAATATATTTTGAAGCACGAAAAAAAATTATTTCGGGGCTGATTCCAAAATTAAATTATACAGGGGTAATTTTTAGGGATAATTTCACATCAGTACCCTAAAACTTTCATTTTCCATTTAGAGTACCCTAAATGTTTTTTGTGCCACCTCAGTACCCTAAAACTTCGTTTATTCCAGTTTAGTACCCGTCGTTAACTTTCCATCCATTTTTGGATGGAAAATCGGCTTGTGCCTAGCACATGACTCCATTTGTTTTTAAAATACCCAAATTACCCCTCTTTTGCTCCAAATCAATACCCACCTATCTTAATCTAAGAGCACCCACAGTCGCGGGCGAGGAGCAGCTGGCGAGATGATGTCGCCGGCGAGGAGGAGGCGGGGAGCAGGCGAGGTGGAGGCGAGGAGCTCCCTGGCGACTTGGATAGCCGTTAGCGAACTCGCCAGCAGATCTCGCTGGCGAGGAGGACTTTGACCGTCTCGGGTGGCGCGCCGGCCGTTGGCGACACGTGGCCTGGTTCGCTGGCAGCAACATTAAATTTTTTTTCACTTTCCCCCTATAAATAAACACCCCAAAACTCATTTTTAACACACACTCAATTTCTCTCTTCTACTACACTTCCAAAAGTCGTATTCCAATTTCTTTCGCTATGTCTTCTTTCGATCTCAACGAGTGGGTTCTCAACTATAGGTCGGTGACGGATGAAACTTTGTCCCAAGAGTTCTTGGAGCCTTGCTTTTCCCCCAACCCGACTGTCCAATCCTCTCAACCCATTTCCGAGCCCGCCGACGTCCGTCCGTCCGTCAAAGGCCAAAGCAAAGCGTGTCTTGTGGATCGACGAGGAGGACTGCAGGTTAGTTCGAGCTTGGATGCACCACTCGTACGACTCAGTGCACGGCAACCAGAAGCATAATTTGAAGTACTAGGGGGACCATCGCTGAGGAACTGGAATCTACTCGGGGCCCGGATGATTCGGTGAGGTCGGGGAAGCAGTGCAAAGACCACTGGCTGGGGACGAATCCCAAAGTGACGTTCTTCCAAGGGCTGTTTGTGAAGAACTACAGGGACCACAAGAGCGGCCGGAACGATGCGGGAATCATGAAGTTGACCGAGGAGCAATACATAAAGTCTTGTGGTCATCCATTCACATGGAAACACTGGTGGGATCTTGTGAAAGGAGAACACAAGTGGAATTCTCATTACTTTGCTGTTGACGAGCCCGTTGTACCGACACCGGTTACGGAGTTCGATGTCGAAGATTCTACCGACTTCGGCAAACGCCCTCGTGAAGACACGCCGGGCTGTGAGGACAGTCAGCAAACGACGGGTGCTAATACGGACGGTCAACCCCAGTACAAGAGGCCTATGGGCTACAAGGCTTCCAAGGTTGCAAGGCTCAGAGGTAAGGGCTCAGCATCATCGTCTAAGGAAGCGGTTGCCGATCGTGTCGAGAGGGCTCATATAGCGGCCAAAGAAGCAAGCCAAGCCAGGACCATTGAGAAGGCTGCGCAGCTGAAGCTGATGGCATACCAGCAGTGGGTCGAAGCTGAAAAAACCGACACTTCGGGCATGGACCCCGAGCAGCTAGAGGCCCACATGATGCAACTTAGGATTTTGCGCAATCTGATGGCCCAGTGACTTGTTTTTTTTAAGCTTACCGTACTTGTTTTTTTTGAAGTTGTAATTCTAGTTTCCTTTAATGAATGTTTTTTAAGTTTCATGTTTTGGTAATTGTTTACTTTAATGAATTGTTTTAATTTGGTCAAAGAAGTACTTTTTTTTACATTATGAATTGTCCATTTATTGGGATATGTGCCATTAATGTCACCACCACCACAAAAAGACCAAAATGCCCCCTTGTGGTCGGCGGTTTTGGCCTATAAATACCACCATTTCCTCCTTCATTCTTCACACCTCTTCTCCAATTCTCTTTATCTCCCAAACTTTTTTCTTCCATTTTTCCTCCCCTTCTTCGAAGCACCAATGGCCGGCGTAGGCTCATACCCGTGGACCAACGAGGAAGAGATGGTGCTGGTCCTATGTTGGCTGCAAGAGGCCCGGCCGGGCCCAAATCTTAGGTACTGGCCAGTAGTCTATGCCAATTTTGTCCACGGTGCTCCGGCCAATTCCCCGCCGAGAACCCAGAAACAGTGTCGAGACCACTGGCAGGATCTCGCCCGGAAAATCTACCGGTATGAACTGTGCTACCGTGTAGCAGTTCATAACGCCCCGCCGGGAAGTACCGAGACTTACCTTCGCTCTCAAGCAGCCGCTGCCCACCACAGGAACCATGGCACCCATTTCACGAAGATGTTTCTGTGGGAGATCGTTCGAGACCATCACAAACTCCTGCAGTACGTTCACGAGCTGTAGATCGTGATCGTGTAATAAAATTAGATATCGTTTAATTATGTATTAAATTACCATCTGCGTGCTAATTATAGGTATAATTATCGTTTAAGTATGTTTTAATTATCGTATGTGTGGTATATGTATAATTATAATAAATTTGTGGGTTTAAGTTGCAATTTTTTTTCCTTCTTTTTAATTGCTTTTTCGTCCATCTCGCCGGCGGCTCCTCGCCAACAACAATACCCACTGCAGACATCGCTGGCGGTGAGCTGGCGAGATACTTTAAAAATTATATTTTATATCATCTCGCTGGCGCCATCTCGCCGGCAGCCGGCGAGATGACTGTGGATGCTCTAACTAAGATTAAATATACATAAACCTAACCAAAAACAACAATCAATCTAAAAACACCATCTTCATCGTTCCTCCCCCCCAGTGGCAGAGCCAGCTTTTTCAGTGGGGGGGGGGGGGGGGGGCACCAATTTTTTTATTTTTTTATGTTAGTACACAACATTAAGATGATATGAACTAAGATTTAAAAATATTAATATCGTAAAAAAACCAATAAATAATAGTCTGAGACCCTAAAAATGACTTAAATATAAAAAAATGACTTACATACTGATAAGTTCGTAAACTAATTGAAGTTAAGAAACTTAAAACAATTAGAAAATTTTAAAAATAAGAAACATAAAACAGTTCGAAAATTGAACGATGAGGGACATAATTAGATTATTTAAAAAAATAAGGGATGCAATTATAAATTTAAAAGAAACAAGTGATAAAAATAAAAATTAAAGAATATTTGAGGGGGGGCATAACTTCAAAAAATAAAAAAGTTATGGGGCATAAACCAAAATTCTCTAAAATTTAGGTAACAAAAGCCAAAAAAAAAATTGAGGGGGGGCACGTGCCCCCCCGGGCCCTTAGTAGCTCCGCCCCTGCCTCCCACTCCCTTTCCCTCTCCTCCTCGAGTTCATCGTCTAGCAAATTTTGGCGAGCTGTGTACTCCTTGTGCTGTGCAACCTGGCGACAAGCATGGAGGTGCTTCGGGTGATGGAGGAGAAAGGGACCGAGAGGGCGAGACTTTGTTTTGTTGGAAGACCAGAATTTCAGGCGAAGCTCTCTTAGTCTCGGTTTCAACTGAAAAGGGTGTATCGCAAATGGCCCATTCGTGCGGCACGAGTCGTCAACCATGGCTTCTGGCGAATTTCAGCAACATGGTCGTCGAATTTCATGTCTGTTCGTCTTCCGGATAAGCTTGATTGTATTGAGTTTTGGAACTGGAAACAAAAATTGAGCTCGGGGGTGTGGTTTTAGTTGCATTAATTGTTGTTGTACATGTTTGGCTGCTGAGAAATTGTATAGTGAGCGTAGAAAATTTTGTAATTTTTGAATGGTAAGCATTTCAGAGTATTGGAACATGGAGTGAGATTCAAAATCTTCAAATTTTTTTATCTGAATGAATTTACTTTCTCAGTAATTAAGTTCTGGGAGTGGTTTTGACATTCTGCATTTGGTTTGGTTTGTGACAGAGATCTGCAAATTTGATGAGAGAGATGAAATTGATCGGATGATTTTTTTTTTCTTTTGCATAAAGAAAGGAAATTGAAAAAAGGAATAAAATATGATTTAAGAATTATTGAAATAGTAAAAAGTATTAAATGTGAAAAAATAATTAAGTTTATATAAATATAAGAAATTCATTTTAAAGAATAAAACAATTTTTAAAAAAACAAAATTGTTATTTTGAAAAAATAAAACTGATTTTTAAATAAAAATGATTTTTTGAAATAAAAATTAATTTTGAAATAAAAACTGAATTTTTAAAAAATAAATTGATTTTTTTAGAATTAAATATAACTTTTATTAAAAAATATGATTTTTATAAAATAAAAATACTTTTTAAAAATCAATGGCATGAGTTTGAAAATTTGATTGTTAGTGAGGGGTATTATGGTCATTTTACCTATGTTGGATGGAAAATTAGATGAAAAGTTAACGACGGGTACTAAAGTGGAATAAATGAAGTTTTAGGGTACTGAGGTGGCGCAAAAAACATTTAGGGTACTCTAAATGAAAAATGAAAGTTTTAGGGTACTGATGTGGAATTATCCCTAATTTTTATCAACACTTTGCTCTGTTTTTATCAACACTTTGATCTGGTTTTATCAACACTTTTACATTGGTTTTATCAACACTTTACACTGGGTTTATCACCCCATTTCCAAAATTAATCATGATTTTATCACATCATCACGTGCTTTTGATGAACACTAGTTTTATCAAGGGTAAACTACAAATGCATACCCTGAAGTTGTCACGTTTAGCCGATGATTACCCTGAAGTTTAAAGTTAACTGATGCATACCCTGAAGTTACAACTCGTAACTAAAAACCCCTTCTGTTAGCTAAAATGACGAAAATACCCTTAGTGATTTTTTAAAATAATTTTTTAAAATGAAAATGATGTGATTTTTTAAATAAATATGAAGTCATTTAATAAGTAAATATATACATATAACAAAAGTAATTTTTAAATAATTTTTTAAAACATAATTATTGAAGTGTAGTTGAGGGTATTTTCGTCATTTTAGCTGATGGAGGGGTTTTGAGTTACAACTCGTAACTTCAGGGTACGCATCAGTTAACTTTAAACTTCAGGGTAATCATCGGTTAAGCGTGATAACTTCAGGGTATGCATTTGTAGTTTACCCTTTTATCAACACCAAACACTAGGTTTATCATTAAATTACGTGTGTTTTATCAACCACATCACATGATTTTTTTGAAGCACGAAAAAAAGAATTATTTCAGGACTGATTTAAAAAAAAATATATCTGGGTAATTTTTATCAACACTTTACATTGGTTTTATCAACACTTTACACTGGTTTTATCAACACTGAACACTAGTTTTATCACCTCATTTTCCAAAAACCGAACATGATTTTTATCACCACATCACGTGTTTTTATGAACACTAGTTTTATCAACACTAAACACTATGTTTATCATTAAATTACATGTGTTTTTATCACCCCATCACATGTTTTTTTATCAACGCTAAACTCTAGTTTATCACACTTATTATCAAAATTGAACATGGTTTTTATCAACTCAGTACATGTTTTTATCAACATTTAGCACTAGTTTGATACCTCCGATATAAAACATTTATTAGTGAACATTGATCAACACTCAACATTATTTTTATCACCCCGATATACCTTTTTATTTTCGTGCTTCAAAATATATTCATGATTGATCTTGATTTAAAGCCCTTGAAAAAATTGGCGCAAGTTTGAAGCTAATCGAAGTTCAAACGAATCGGGAAATATTAAATTAGTGAATTAGTGAAGAAAAAAAATGGACACTTATCCACATGACACCATGCTATTACAATTATGCCCTTGCTTGTGTGAGAAAAGAGGAAAGTGGCGTGAATTTGAGTGGAATTGGGGTGATAATGTGGCATCACAGTGAGTGTTGGATCTTAGGTGTGTGTGGTTAGGATTTGTTCTCACGGTTTTTATGTTAAAAGTGGTTTGTAGCTGGTTTCACCTCCATTTTCATCTTCATGTGCTAATTATTTTTATCTAATTTTTGGAGACTAGTATTAGGTGATATAATTTCCTCCTTTTTGAGAAAATTGTTCATCGTGATAATTTTTTATTGAATGTCACTTGATTACACTGAACGATATTTTGTCATTTGATTATTTCAGACATCCATGTGTTTTCACACCATTTCCATTAGGATTCACAGTGGCCGTTCTTTTTTAAATGTCACCATTAATATTTGTTATAGACAAAATTAGTCGAAAATGCAGAAGAAAAACAACGAAGTTCTGCCACATGTCCCTGGTTCTCACAAATGACTAGGGACTGCAAAAAAACGCCGATCCAATTGGGCACTTGTTTCCGACCGATTTCGGTGAGTTTAGAGCAGATGTTTTCAAGTTCGCAACAGGTCTGTGGCAGTGGAAGAGCTATGGAGAACTTGTGGGGCGGGAGGACACGTGCCCCTCAATTTTTTTTTGACGAAAGTGCTGGATTTTATTAAATCAAATCCATTGCTAGTAACCTAGCAATAGGTTCTTGCAAATCATTGTAATCTCACACCCTACTAACCTAAACGCAGGCATTTATGTCTAGCTCATCAGCTACTCACATCATTTAAATAACGTAAAACCTGCTTACAATCATCAATGATAGCTCCTAGAGGAGTAATTAAAGATATGGTACTATTAATTGCCTAAACAACTCCCAAACAATCTGACTCAATCTCTCTGTGCTCCAATGTTCGGGTCCGGATCTCCTCCAACGTCTCCTTCACCGTCAAGGCCTCCAGGACTTCTGGATCTTGGATGTCCTTAAATTCCCAGCACCTGAGAAAAAATAGGTACACCCCTCCCATCCCGACATATCCTCCCTCCACCTCCCCGAACCCTGAGAACATAGCAGTATCGGTATTGACTTTCCACCTGTACACGGCCGGCTTCCTCCACCCATCCCTATGAACCTCCTCCCCCAATGAGCCTGCCACTCTCGGAATCTGCGCCTCCACCCATCCTGCCAATAAGTGTTGAGCCCCTCGATATATTCCCTCCATAGTGGGGCTCTTCCCTTCCCAAACCCATTGGTTTCGAGCTTTCCACAGCTCCCAGCAGGTCACCACAATCAACTTTTCCCGAGTCCCACCGTCCACCCCCCAACCTTTCTCCAACCATTCCCAGAATGTGACTGCCACCAACCCCTGCATCCCAGCAAATTTGCTCCAAACCGCCCTCGCCACCGGACACTCAAACATCACATGAACAACCGATTCCTCGACTCCGCAAACCACACACTCTGGTTCAACCTCCACCCTACGAATTCTCAGATTGTCATTGTAGGGATATAGCCTTGCACCCCCCCCCCCCCCCCCCCCCCATAGAAAGTGTGCGATCTGAGGTGGAACTTTCAATGACCATATGTGTTTCCAAAAGATGCCCCTATCCGCATCGTTCCACCTCCCTCCTGCAACCTGCAAGGCACATTATACTTCCTTTACACTATATTGTCCATTTCGGGCCCCTTTCCAGTACCAGCCATCCTCCGACAGACTCGAACTCAGAGGGACCCGTAAAATATTAACCGCGTCCATCGGATCAAAAAATTCTAGTGACCAGATCCGCATTCCACTTCCTCGTGCCCCCCACCATTAAATCACTAACTGACCAGCTTTCAATGCCATTCGGCTCTACCTGAACAAATCCTGAGTCAGAAGACAACCAAGCCGACCCAAGGGTCCTTGTGTCCTCCCCAGATCCAATTCTCCTTCTGATTCACTGGCCACGATCTCCTAGGCCGTGAATACACTGTTCCAGATAGGGCTGGCATTTGGACGTGTCTCTGCATGAATAAATTTAGACATCGGATAGTACTTGGCTTTCATAATACGGGCCACCAGACTTCCCGGGTTGCTCATTAATCTCCAACCCTGCTTGCCAAGCAGAGCTAAATTAAAATCATTCAGAACTTTAAAACTCATACCTCCTTTGAGTTTATGGTCACACAACCCATTCCAACTCCCCCACCTGATTCCTTTCCCTGTCCGCACATCATTTACCGACCAATACTTGTTCAACTCCACCTCTATCTCACTTATCAACGTCTCAGGCACTAAATACACACTCATGGTGTAGGTCGGCAACGCCTGTATCACCTATTTCAGAAGGACCTCCTTCCGTGCCTTGCTCAACAGTAACTCCTCCCAGCTACCAATTCTCTCAACTATCCTCTCCTTCACAAATTATATATGCTGCACCCTAGCACCAAGGGTAACCCGAGATAGGTATCCTCGGTCTCCGCAATAGGCATGCCCAAAATCCCACTAATTCGGATCCGTAAATCCTCCCTAGTGTTCCGACTAAACGATAATGAGGACTTAGAAGCATTTACCCGCTGACCCGATGCACTTTCATAAAGACCCAAAAGTTGCTTCCAGTTCCTAGCTTCCCCCTCTAAAACTCTGCCAAAAAAGAAACTATCGTCCGGAAAAAATAAATGGGTAACTGAAGGTGCCGCCCTCACTACCTTGGTCCCCTGTATCAGCCCCCTCGATTCATAATTATCAATAAGCCTGGATAGCCCTTCTGCACAGATTATGAATAAGAAGGGGGATAAAGGGTCACCCTGTCGGATGCCTCTCCCTGGGATTATCGGGCCCAACCTGCGCCCCTCCGATGAAACCCATAGTTTGGTCGTCTGCACACATACCATGATCAGTCGAACCCATTGTATATCAAACCCCATCCGATTGAGTACTCTCTCCAGATACCTCAAATCTACCCTGTCATAAGCTTTTTGCATATCAACTTTGACGGCCATACTACCCACTTTTCCCTGTCTCCTGTTTTTCTGAACATGTAATACTTCCCCTGAAATTATTAAATTATACGTTATAAGTCTGCCTTTCAAAAAGGCACTCTGCGATTCTGAGATGACTCCCTGTAAAATAACAGACATTCTTCTACTCATCACCTTAGTCACTTCTTTGTAAAGCACATTACAGAAGGCTATTGGCCTGAATTCCCCCATCCTTCTCGGTGTCCTCACCTCGGGGATCAGAACTAAATTGGTATCGTTCAGATCACTAGGTAAAACCCCCGTTACAAAAACGTCTTTGACTTGTTTACAAATATGCTTCCCAATCACCGGCCAAAATCTTTGATAGAAACCCGGGTTGAAATCGTCAGGCCCCGGAGCTTTTAGTGGTTTCATACTAAACACCGCATGTCTAACCTCCTCCTCCTCAACTGGTTTTAAAAACTCCTTATTCTGCTCGGCCGACACCAACCTTGGTATTAGCCCACTGACCTCATCCAGATTGCCTGCATTACCAGAAAATAATTTCTCAAAATACGACACCATTACCTCCTCCAAGCCTGCGCCCCAGCTACGAGTCACACTCGTGTCATCCACCAATGTGTGGATTCGGTTTCTCCTCCTCCGTCTCGTAGTCTTGCGACGAAAATACTTCGTGTTCATGTCCCCTCCTCTGTTCCAGTGTTGTTTAGCTCTCTGCCTCCATATATCGTCTTTCTGAGCTAATAATTTGTTGAGCTCAATCCACAGGTGCTGAACTCTAGGCCCACTTCTTGCATCCCATCTTCCTCGTAGTCGATTCATCTCCTCTCTACATTTTCTGGTACGTGATTGGAGTGAATCCGGTGAAGCCGCTGCCCATTTTGCAAATTCCTCGGCTGTCCTAGTCAACCGGTCCACCACACTGAACTCTCCCCCTTCTTCCCAAACCGCTCAGACCAAGCGTTCGCAATCTGGCTCCCTGTTCCAAGCTTCTTCGAACCTAAACACTCGCGCCCTCCTTTCCCTGCATGTTGCTTTAGCAAACATAATAATGGGAGCGTTATCCGACGTGGATAACCCCTCATGCCACACAGTGGTGTTAGGGTATAATGCATCCCAACCCCTGTTCACTGCTAGTCTATCCAACTGCACTTCCACTCTATTCGATCCCCTTCTACAATTCTCCCAGGAAATCTGTACCCCTTAATACTGACATCCCTAAGGCCACTCTCCACCAATGCCCTCCTGTACCCGTCCGGCAGTGCAATCGGGTAGTGCCCACCACCTCTTCTGTCCCCTATGGTTAATGTGTTGTTAAAATCTCTCATGACCGCACATGGCCCTATGCATGTCTCCCCCAAACTCTTCAACAAATTCCACGTCACATGTCTTCTATCCCACTTCGGTTCTCCATATAACCCGGTCAACCGAATTGTAACCCCTTCCTCATTCAACAGCTCCATATCCACATGACTAAGAGAATAGGATAGTAACGTCCCATTCTCCTTATGCCTCCATAACATGGCTATCCCTCCTCCACCATTAATGTTACTGTCAACCGAAAAAACCCCTTCCATCCCCAGAAAAACACAACATATGGTTTCTTTTGAGCTACCAGCTCAATTAGGAACTATTTTGCCCCGGAGTTCCCAAGCCCCCGGTAGTTCCAAGAAAGGAAAATCATTGTTCTTTGCGGGGTTGCTTAGCAACCCTCGCCATTACGTTCATTGACTCTGTAGATGTCGCAGGAATTACTTCTCCAAACTTCAGCACATCCTCAACTACAATGACATCACCACTCTTCCTCTTACCCAGTAAGCCATTCAATAAATTGGCTCCCTCGGAATCTGTACTTACCTGGGAGGACCTTGCCTTATGCTTCCACTTTTTCAACGACAACCCTTTACTCCCCGACCCACCAGTTATCGTCCCAGCCACAATCAACTGTTCTTGTGCTACATACCGTCTACTGAGCTCCCCCTCCTGTAACGAGACATTCTGATCCTCCAACCTTAGCACTTCATCGACCAACATACCATCTTCAACAACCTGAATATTTTTCACCGGCTCCCCTACCCTCCGTGTCACCAGGGGAAACAATGGCCTTCCTACATTCTTCGCTGACTCACTTATAGACCTCGAGTTAATAGGAGATTCGGACCTTCTAACCTGACCTCCAGTCTTCCTCACCTTCCCACTTCCATGAGGCCTACTGCTTAATTGTGTGTCCCATGATTCAGATGGCCGTTGGTAATATTCTTGCCCCCTTTCCCTTGGAGTCTCGGCCCTCATATGGGACCCGAATCTTTTCAATTTCGTGTTGGAATCCTTTGAATCGTCTTCACATTCCTTGTCTATATGCCCCATCCTACCAGAGCCATAACAAAAATCCGGTAGACGTTCGTATTGCAGCCGAACATAAACCGGTTTATCCTTCTCTCCAAACCAAAGTTTCAACGTATTCCGAAAAGGGTTTGTAATGCATCATCTCACCCTGATACGTAGATAATCTTCCCATGCACGACCCTCCTCATTGTAGTCTACCTCCAACACCCCCTAGCCTCCCTCTGATCAATTCTCCAACTGGTTTAGTTGGTGCATCAAACGGAAAATTTGATGCATGAACCCATAAAGCCATATGATCGAAGGTCAAATCATTCGTTTCCTCCCCTCGAATACTTTTCTAGGGCTACTAGTTCCTTGTTGAAAGTCCAAGGCTCCTTCTCTAGTACCCTCCGAAGAGCCTTCTCGTTTGCAAAGAAGAAGCCGGTGATGCCCGACGCTAGAGTCTGCGTGTGGATCCCCTTGGCATTACAAATATTCCTCATCACATAACGAAACACTACCACCCTTAAGGGTTTATCTGTCAGAACTTTTGCGGCCAAACCGAAACGATACTTGTCGCCCCCCTCGGCCAGAACGTCCTTCGGAACCATAGTTACTTCATCGTCCTCATCAATAACTATACCCTACATCTTCAACTGTAGTACATCCAATACCGAAACCATCTCCCTTGCAATACCACCACACACAGACCTCTGCAATTCAATCCCAGCCCCCTGCACAACTGTCCCTCTACGTCAATCCAATCAAAGGTCGTAGCACATACTATTACCCACGCCGAGCAATATCCAGACCTGCGCCACCACCCTACCACACCGAACACCGCCGCCTGCACAAACAAACGCCCCACACCGAGCAAAAATACACAAACCTGCGCAACACCCAATCAACACCCCACGCCGAAATAGTTACTGACCCACGCAAAACCAGTCCTGCCACGCCGAACACAACGTCGACACACCTCCACCCAAGTCGAACAGGCCGTCGACACAATCCGCACGCGACAAAGCGGCGGAACCCTAATCTCCACGTCCAACTATATCGCACAAGAGAACTTTTGAGTTTAAATTATTTATTTATTTAGCTTTATTACTTAAAAAAAAATATTCTAATTGTACCTTTAAAGTCTTTTAATTGTAAAAAAAACTATCCTAAAATATTGTGCACGACTAAAAATAATACATTTTCTTTTGTTCATATTTTTAAGGTCCATTATTCAAAAACAAGTAACTGAGGTGACTGATCTAATGGGCCTATCAACTAAACCTACCCCTTTATTCATCTCAAAGTCGTCAAAAAAGAAACAAAAGAAGAAAATTTCTATTCATGGGTATGAAACTCGCTCAAAACTGAGAGATTGTGAACTCAAATCTCAACCCTCCTCTACATCAACTCTTGATCGGAGCCAAAAGGCTTGCCTCTTTGCCAAACAGATAGGGATTGTCCCTACAGGCACTGAAGACTTGGTGATCGAATCCCTCAGAGCCCTTGAGAAGGACAAGAATATTAGTGTGAAGCTGGATGCTGGAAGTGAAGATGAATATCTTGATCTAGATAAGGACTCTGTTGAAGGTCTTGAAGAGCTAGGGAGCAAGCAATTTCCTTGAACCTCTCCCCATTAATTTCATCCATGAAGATCCTCACCTGGAATTTAAGAGGCCTTTCCTCCTCACAGAAGAAGAGAACTCTGGCTGACGTGATCCGCAAGCAATCTCATGACTTCATCCTAATTCAAGAGTCCAAGTTAGAAACAATCCCTATTACCTTTCTGAGGGCTTGTGGATTATCTAGAGGATGGGAAATGGAATTCATCCCATCCATTGAAACTTCTGGTGGACTAATCTCCATTTGAAAATCATCCTCCTTTCAAAAATTCTCAGTCACCCTATTAGATGGGGCTCTAATCTGGTCAGGAAAGATCAATGCTATTAATAAATAATGTCATATAGTAAATGTCTATGCACCATGTTCCAGGAGAGGCAGAAGAGAGATTTGGGGCTCCATCTCTACAGAATTACAACTATTGCCTCCATCTGATTTACTTCTCATTGCTGGTGATTTTAATGTTGTGCTATCCCCTGAGGAGAGATCATTTTCAAGAGCTTCAACCACAAATTCAGACATGACAGCATTCCAAAACTTCATTGATTCTTTAGCCCTCATAGACTTACCTCTCTCAGGTGGCAAATATACCTGGTATGGCCCTGGTTCTTCAGCCTCCAGATTGGACAGATTCCTAATCACCAGTGATTTTCTTGATGCTTATGGTGCATTAACCCAACTCAGTCTCCCAAGGTGTATATCTGATCATAAAGCACTATTGCTCTTTGATGTTGATATCAATTGGGGGCCTAGACCATTCAAGTCTCTCAATATCTGGATTGAGGACTTCAAATTTCTTCCAGCAGTACAAGCCTATTGGTCATCCTATCAAGTGCAAGGTCTGCCCCATATTGTTCTCTAGCAAAAATTAAAACTACTCAAAGAAGATCTGAAAATTTGGAACCTTGAGGTTTTTGGTTTGCTTGAGGCCACTATTTGCACTCTCAGAAAACATATAGATCAATTGGACTCAATCATTGATAGCAGATCACTCACTTCATTAGAATGTAATATCAGGGGGAAACTTAAGGCTGAGTTAATCTTGAAAACCAAGCAACTGTCCAAACTTTGGAGTTTAAAAGCTAGGAGGAAGTGGTTGAATGAGGGTGATAAGGGTTCCAAATTTTTTCATAGGCTGGCTAACTTCAATGGGGCTACAAAGCAGATCACACAAGTCTCTTTTCAAGGAGACATCTTGGTTGATCCCCAAAGCATTAAGGAGGCTGCAAAAATTCACTTCAGTGTTAGCTTTGGACCCTCAACTTTGATGTGCTTCTCTTGGATCAACTACATTTTAATGCTATATCTCCAGCTCAAGCTACTTGGTTAGAGAGAGCTTTTACTGAAGAGGAAGTATTATTATCAACAATGTCTTGCTTAGGAGACAAATCCCCTGGACCAGATGGTTAGACCCTCAAATTCTTTCAAGTGTGCTGGAATATAATCAAAGATGATATCATATCTTTCTTCAATCATTTCCATATGTCTGGGCAATTGGGGAAGGGCCTCAATTCTTCTTTTATGACTCTCATCCCCAAATGTTCCTCTCCTCATACCTTTGATGATTATAGACCAATAAGTCTAATGGGTGGAGTGTACAAAATTCTCTCCAAATTACTTGCTACAAGACTGAAAACAGTGCTTGATCAAATTGTTGGACATGAGCAGACATGCTTCATATCAGGAAGGCAGATCATAGATGCTATTTTGATAGCAAATGAAGTAGTGCAACATCTCAAATCCACAAAGTAAAGGGCTCTCATTTTTAAAGCTGATTTCACAAAAGCTTTTGACAATGTCAATTAGATCTATATTATGAAACTTCTCAATAGAATGGGTTTTGGAGGTCTATGGAGAATTTGGATGATCTCTTGTTTTAAAGCTCATGTTTCAGTGCTCATCAATGGCTCCCCCTCACCTGATTTCAAATTATCCAGAGGGATTAGGCAAGGTTGTGCACTCTCACCTCTCATCTTCACATTGGTTGCTAAGGGCCTCAATCAAATAATGAAGGCTGGGGTAGCTAATCAACATTTTAGTGGCATCTCTTTAGGTCTAAATGATCCTTCAATTACTCATCTGCAATTTGCAGATGATAGTATCTTTTTTATCCAAGCATCAGTGCAAGGTGCTGACAACTTAAAAAATGCTCTCTCAGTATTCCATCTTGCCTCAGGTTTGGAAGTCAATTACACAAAATCAGCCATCATCAAAATGAACCTCCCTACCCAAGAAGCTGAGCTTTACACTGATCTATTTGACTGTTAGATTCAAGATCTCCCATTATCTTATCTTGGATTCTCATTGGGAAACAACTACAGAAGACTAAAACCTTGAAAGGTGATTGTGGATAGATACAAGAAATCCTTGGGTTTATGGCAGGCCAAATTGTTATCTTTTGGGGGCAGGCTGACTTTGATCAAATCTACTCTTGGGTCTCTTCCACTCTATTTTTTCTCAATCCTAAAAGCACCCAAGGCCATTCTCAAAACACTACAAAGCTGGCAAAGGAAATTTCTTTGGCATGGATCCTCTGTAGATAGGGCCTTTTGCAAAGTTAACAGGAATACAATCTGCAATTCAAAGGAGTTTGGTGGTCTAGGAATTAAGAGCTTGGAATTAATGAATACTTGTCTTCTAGCTAAGTGGTGGTGGAGATTTGAAATTGAGGATAATTCTCCATGGAAACAAGCTATCTGTGCAAGCTTTGGTTGGGACATTCATCATTGGGATCTTTCCAACTTCAGTGAGCTCCCCAACTCCAGTTTTATGAATCACAGCATCGCATTAAAAGAGGATAACAGATTTTCAGACTTGGTTAGCCAAAATGGTTTTCTATGGACTCTTGGTGATGGCTGCAAGATACATTTTTGGAAGGACTTGTGGTGGGGGGATATCATTTTCAATGATCTCTTCCCTAGGATTTATCTATTGGCTAACTCCAAAAACTATATCATAGCTGTCACGCCCCAAATCCGCACTTGGTCGAACTCGGGGCGCGAACTAAGAAATAACAGATTAATGATTTAAAAGATGTAAAAGTTCAAAAGCTGTTCCAATAACCAACAGTAATAAAACCAAATCGAGTCAAATACAAGTCTTAAAATGAAAAGTACGTCTCTAATATCAAAACAAAACAACTCCCGGACTCTCGCTAGCCTCATGCTCCGCGATGTCCTCTAATCCAGATCATAGCTAATACCTGTAGAAAACATGGTAAAGGGTGAGCTTGATGCTCAGTAGGAAAAAATCCACGAAATCCACCTCATTACAGACTTACAAAGAAAGCCTTTACAAAATTTAAAGTTTAATAAAAAGGTTGATAAACTGATGCGACACGTAACCCGTTTTAAAGACAATACCCATTTTACCCTGACACTCACCTGACTAACGATCTCCAACTTTGACTCAACACTGATTGCTACACTAAGGGAAACAAACACAGCGACAAGCACAACAACCACTCATTCAAAATACAAGGCATTCTCAACACAAGCAATTCACACACTTGCAGGGTTTCGGGAGCAACCTGCTCAGCCCGGCGAAGCCACACACAACTTTCGCCAACACACAGTCGAGAGAGGCGGTCGACCTCATCGCGGAACACATCTTTTTACCGATACACGGAAGGCAGGGAAATCGCCTCTTCGCGGAATAACCTCATCGCGGACACAACATTTTATCGATACACGGAAGGCAGGGAAATCGCCTCTTCGCGGCAGAACCTCATCGCGGAACAACACATCGTTTTACCGAGTGCTAGTCGGAAGGTAGGGAAACCACCTTTCTCATGTAACCGAAGCACCCACAATCGCAATCACACTCACAATCATACACACACACAACTAAGGATCGAGGTCAAAGCCTGATTTTAACAAATAAGGACTGTAATCAGTCCCGGTCCAGTCCGTAACAGTCCTCTAAATTATCAGTTAAGTCCTTTAATTTTTCCACTATAAGTCCTTTAAATTCTCCCATTTAAATTAGTTAAATTAATAAAATAATTAAATAATCTTTCTGACCCGGCCCCGACCCGAGTCAGACCCGGATCCGAGTCCAGACACGAACCTGACCCGAGCCCGACCCAGACCCGACCCCAGACCCGACCCAAACCCGACCAGACCCGGACCCAGATCCGAACTCGGATTGGGCCTTAGCCCGGCCTGGCCCGAGGCCCAACTGGCATGGAGGCCCAAGGCCCGTGCCTGTCATGCCCGAGGCCCAACCCGTGCCTGGCCCAAGGCTCGGTCCTGGCCTGAGTTGGGAACGGAGGTGAGACGAGGCTAGGGTTCCGTTGACTGAGGACGGGGAAAAGGTGGAGCCAGGGTGGTTCTCGATGGCGTGGAGGCTTCAGGGGAGCTCGGAGGGATGAGTGATGGTCGCCGGTGCGAGCCCAGTGCTCCTCCGTTCCAGATCCGATGGAGTGGGAGGTTCGCCGGCGTGGGAGCAAAGGATCTGAAGCTCGGAGTTCCGGCCGTGTCTCTCCGGCCGAGCTCGGCCAAATCGAGCTCGCACGCTCGCGATTCTCAGGGAAGGGCTGACGGGGAAGGTGAATTTGGCCTCAATAAGGCTCACCTGTACTGGAATCCCCGTTGCCGGAGCTGTGTGGCTCGAAACAAGGACGGCGACATGGTTCGCTTTGACTGGGGGAGGAGGAAGGGAAGAAGGGGTTTCTGGTGCTTTCTGGTGGCGAGGGTGGGTCGAGGGTGGAGGAAAAGATGTCAGGAGAGGGGATCTGGGCTCCGGCAAAGGGCGAGAGAAGGAGAGGGATCGATCTGAGAGAGAGATCGAAGAAGAACGAGCGAGAGAGAAGACGAGTTCCTCGGGAGGCGTGCGCGAAAATGAGGAGACGATGCCTGAAGCTTGGGTTGGGGAGGCTGGGCTTGGGCTTTGGCGAGATGGGCCTGGCCGGTTAGGCCTGGTCCAGCTGACTGGGCCTAGTCTGGCTTGGCCCAATGTCCCGTTTTTTGTTTTTGTTTTCTTTTTTTTTGAATCCAGCCCGAAATTCAACCCGTTTTCCAACCTACGACGTTCCAAAATTATAATTTAAATATTAAATTCTTTTAACTAGGGTGGTCTTTACAGTCTACCCCCTTAAAGGAATTTCGCCCTCGAAATTTAAAACGGACGTACCTCAAGGATCGAACAAGCTGATGTACTTCGCACGGACCTCGTCCTCACGCTCCTAGGTTGACTCAGCTCCTTGGTGCTTCCACTGCACTCGTACTAGAGGGATCCGCGTTGTAGTACCTTCTCCCGCGTATGATCATCAGCTACCTCGATGTCCGTCCACTCAATAACGTGGGAGGGATCCGCGTTGTAGTTCCGCAGTTGGGATACTTGGAAGACATTGTGGACGTTTCCAATCTGCGGTGGTAACGCGAGTCGGTACGCCACTGCTCCTACTCTGCCTAGGATCTCGAAGGGTCCATTATACCGCGAGGCCAACTTGCCTTCGCCACGGTTGAACCGCACTAGCCCTTTCTTCGGGCTTACCTTCAAAAACACATGGTCACCCACGGTGAAATCCAGAGATCGGTGTCGCCTATCAGCGTAGCTCTTCTATCGGCTCTGTGCGGTCCTCAACCTCTCTCGTATCAGCGCGACCTTCTCGGTCGTCTCTCAGACCAACTCCGGTCCCAACAAGCTCCTATCTCCTACCTCGGCCCAACACACAGGCGATCGACACGGCCTACCATACAACGCCTCAAAAGGTGCCATCCCAATACTGGCCTGGAAGCTGTTGTTGTAGGCGAACTCGGCCAAAGGTAGGTGCTCCTCCCACGACCTGCCGAAGTCCAACACACACGATCGAAGCATGTCGTCCAAAATCTGATCGTGCGCTCCGATTTTCCATCGGTCTGTGGGTGATATGCCGTACTTAGTAGAACCTCGGTTCCTAACTCTCTCTGTAGGCTTTCCCAAAATCTCGAAGTGAAGCGGGGATCTATGTCGGACACCACCGACACCGGAACCCCGTGGAGCTGGATAATCTCACGGATATACAAGCGACTCAGCGCATCCACGGTATCTGTCATCCTTATGGCTAAGAAATGAGCTGAATTCGTTAACCGATCAACTACTACCCACACGGCATCGTGCCCCTTCTGTGATCTCGGTAATTCGCACACGAAGTCCATCGTGACATGCTCCCACTTCCACTCTGCCACTGACAATGGTTGTAACAATCCAGCGGGACGCTGATGCTCGGCCTTCACTTGCTGACAAGTGAGGCATCTCGACACAAACTCCACAACTAACCTCTTCATCCCGCTCCACCAAAACTGTCGCCTGATGTCCCGGTACATCTTAGTGCCACCCGGATGCACCGTGAGACGGGAATGATGCGACTCCCTCAACACGTCATCCCTACAACTACGCGGCACGAACAACACTCCGCGGTACCCCAATCCTCGGTTAGCACTGTACTCTCAGCCTCTACATCGACACCACTGATCACCCTCTCCCTAATCTCAACCGTCTCGACATCATCTGACTTTGCCTCTAGCACCCGTGCAATCAACGTGGGTTGAGCCACCAACGAACACGTAGCCACGCTACCAGTGATCTCCTCTAAATCGAGCCCAAACGCAGCCAACTCTCCCATCATGTCCCACTCTCGGACTGCTATGGTGGCTAGACAGAGAAACGACCTCCTACTCAGAGCATCCGCGACCACGTTCGCCTTGCCCGGGTGATAGTGTAGCTCAAAATCATACTCCTCAAGTAGCTACATCCACCGTCGCTGGCGCATGTTCAAATCCTTCTGGGAGAAAATGTACTTGAGACTTTTGTGGTCAGAGAACACATGAAACTTCTCGCCATATAGGTAATGCCTCCAGCTCTTCAGAGCAAACACAACGGCTGCCAACTCCAAATCATGGGTAGGGTAGTTACGCTCGTGAATCTTCAACTATCGTGAGCCATAGGCAACTACGTTTCCCGATTGCATCAACACGCAACCGACTCCTTCACCAGATGCATCACAATAGACATCGTACCCCACACCGTGCTCCGGCACTATCAAAATATGGGTGGTGGTCAGTCGAGCCTTCAACTCAGTGAAATCGCTTTCGCATTTGTCAGTCCACACGAAAGCGACTCCCTTGCGTGTCAAGGCAGTCATCGGCGCTGCCAAGCACGAGAAGTCCTTAACGATTCTCCGGTAGTAACCTGCCAACCCTAAAAAGCTACGGATCTCGAACACACTCGTGGGCCGCGCCCATGTCGACACTGCTTCGATCTTTGCCGGATCGACCAAAATACCTTCTCGGAATATGACATGTCCGAGGAACTTCACCTCCGTGAGCCAGAACTCACACTTCTCCAAGTTACCATATAGCCGATGAGTGCAGAGCAGAGTCAACACAATCCTCAAGTGCTCCTCGTGCGCCTCCTCATTCGACGAGTAGATCAGAATGTCGTCCACAAACACCACTACGAACTGATCTAAGTATGGTCGGAAGATACTAGTCATCAAGTCCATGAACACTGCAGGTGGGTTCGTCAACCCAAACGGCATCACCAAGAACTCATAATGGCCATACCGTGTGCGGAAGGCGGTCTTCGCCACATCCTCATCTCGAACCCTCAGTTGATAGTACCCGGATCGCAGGTCGATCTTCGAAAAGACCTTCGCCCCTCTTAACTGATCGAATAGGTCATCGATCCTCGGCATCGGATAGCGGTTCTTCACCGTAACCCGGTTCAACTTCCGGTAGTCGATACACATCCTCAGCGCTCCACTTTTCTTCTTCACGAAGAGTGCGGGTGCTCCCCACGGTGAGGTGCTCGGTCGGATGAACCCCTTCGCTAGAAGGTCCTCGAGCTGGCGCTTCAACTCTGTCAACTCTGCTGGTGCAAACCTGTACGGTGTCATCGAGATCGCCGCCATACCAGGCATCAGATCAATCCCGAACTGAACCTCGCGCATAGGCGGCAATCCTGATAACTCCTCCGGAAACACATCCGGGAACTCGTACACTATCCTCGGCAACTCTCGACTCTTCTCGGTCGCGACCTCCTCACCCATAGACAACGCTGAGAGTAGAACTCCACTCCTGCTACCCAATACAAATGTGACACTCGTGTCGCCCGAGCGCACCGTCACATGTCGCCGATAACAGTCAATGGTCGCCTCGTACCTTGACTATGAAGACCGCTTCAAAAAAAAACTATTAGGTCGGATCGGGTCGGACCGGACTCGACCAGCAACCCGGCCAGGCCAGACCCGGCCCGGACAGGCCGTTTCAGCCATCCACGTCTGGGCCGCGCGGCCCATTTCGGCGAAGCCTGTTAGTCAGGCCCGGTTGGAGGTGGCCCAAGCCCGTTGGGAATTCGGGTATAAAAGGAGCAAGTTAGGGTTGAAACCCTAACATTGCAGCCGTCCTCTCCCCTTCTCTTCTCTGATTCCCGAACCCTCCCCCCTCCTCACGCCATCGCCGGCCTTCCTTCGCCGTCGCCGGCCTCCCTTCCCCTTCGCCGCCATCATCCTTCTCCACCTCACTCACTCGGCGCCGAAATCCCTTCGTCCCCGTCTCTCTCTGCACCGCTCCCCCTCAAACCCCGACCACCCTCTCCCTTCCCTCTCCGTCCAGCCACAACGCCACCACCGAGCCGCCTCCTCTTCTCCGTCCAGATTCGATCACCCTCGTCCCAATCCCGAGATCTCTCTCGGTTCTAAACAACCGGCGGTTAAGCCGAGCTCGCCGACATCCTCACGCCCGAGCTTCCTTGAACCCTTCTGCCTCCCCTCGAGCCTCCTTCTCCAGCGTGTGGCCGGACGCTTCGCCATCGCCGTGCACGCTGACTCGCCGGCGAACTCGCTAGATCTGGGACGAGACCGCACCGTACAGATCTGTGGCGATGAAGAGTCACTGTGGTCCGTCGCACCACACCCGTCCCCGTCACCGTTATTTCCCCACGGTGAGAGTTTCGAGCCCTTGAGGCTTTGGGTCGTCGGCGGTGTCTCCGCCGGTGGCCGGCCGAACTAAATCCGAGTTTCTCTCTTTTTTTTTGGTTGTTCCCGAGTCGGTCTGGATCGGGTTTGGTTGAGACAGAAAAATCAAAGAAAGTTAGAACAAAAGAAAATAAAACGAGATTTGAAATAAAAGTTCGATCTTTGTATTTCGGACGTAAAATTGTTATTGATCTGGACTGATCTGAACGAAGTCTATTTTGGATCTGAACTGGTTGGAAGCAAAAATATTTGAAAATGAAAATGTTTTAAATCAAAAAGGAAAAAAAAGTCAGATCTGATTTAAAACGGTTTTAAGTGGACTTTGAACAAATCCGGACTTGATTCAAGAATTTTGGAATTTCAGAAAAGAGATTTGTTAATTTCGGATTTAAATCATTAAAGGGTTAAAAACAGTTTAGTTTTTAAACGGTTTTGAACGGTTGAACGTTGGAACCCTGGACGTTTAAACTGGACGGTTAATTCAGACCTAGAACGGAATAAAAGTGGAACCCTGAATCGGGTACCTCGGGAATCGTGTCTCGAAATCCATGCGTTGGGACCCGTGCTTCGAAATTCGTGCATTGGGTTCTGTGCTCGAGTACTCGAACTCGATTCCCCGTTAATCCCGCTTTTAGCCCGCTCGAGTTTAAAGGACAACTGTCGGATCTAAACTGGACTAATCGTAACCTTTAATTTAACGGTGGAACCGTTTTTAATTTGTGGCTTCGTGTTAAATTTAGAATCCGGCTTCGATCGAAGAGAAGACCGGAGGTAGCGAGCCAGGACGTCAGCAGCTAGGAGACATAGTGGTTGTTCTTCAGTTGAGGTAGGGAAAAGTAGCCGGATCTCGGCCCTGACTAAGGAAAGTTAACTCTAGAAATGCATGTGACACTGGGGTGTCGTGGGTTAAGTAGGTTTATCGAATATTAGAAAGGCATGATGCGGGAACGTAGCGAATATCGGAAATGCATGTGACACTTAGTAGTGTCGTAGGAGCAGAGAACTTATCGGTGTTAGAATTACTGGAGGCATATGACCATGCCCGGAGGTTGATTGCGAACTTATCGATATTAGGAGTACTAGAGGCATATGATCATGCCCGGAGGTTGAATGTGAAACTGGTAATATTAGAACTGTTGGAGGCATTGGTTATGCCGGAGGTTGTTGTGTTATTACTGTCGTGTCTTGGGTGGCCATGAGAGCCCGTGTTATCATTATTGAGTTTTGGGTGGCCATGAGAGCCCGTGTTATTATTATGGAGTTTTGGATGGCCATGAGAGCCATATTATTATTATCGAGTTTTGGGTGGCCACGAGAGCCCGTATTATTATTGTTGAGTCTTGGGTGGCCATGAGAGCCCGTGTTATTACTGTTGGTGTGTTTTGGGTGGCCATGAGTGCCTGTTGGGTTGTTGAACCCGGGTTACTTTATTGTTTGTGTCTTGGGTGGCCATGAGTGCCCGTGGGATTTTTGAACCCGTGTCTTTACTGTTGGTGTGTCTTGGGAGGCCGTGAGTGCCTGTGGGGTTGTTGAACCCGTGTCTTTACCGTTGGTGTGTTTTGGGTGGCCGTGAGTGCCTGTGGGGTTGTTGAGCCCGTGAGTTACTGTTGGTGTTTTGGGTGGCCGTGAGTGCCCGTGGGGTTGTTGAGCCCGTGAGTCTTGGGTGGCCGTGAGTGCCCGTGGGATTGTAGAGTCCGTGTTTTACTATTGGCGTCTTGGGTGGCCATGAGTGCCTGTGAAGTGTTGAACCTGTGTTGTTGCTGTTTGTGGAACTTGCTTGTGATTGTGTTTGGTTACTTGATCATGGTGGAGGTTGTGTGGTGTAGCTAGCCTTCCGACTGGTATCGGGAGAAGCGGAGAGGTTGTGGGCTAGCTCCCCGACTAGGATCGAGGGAAGGACGCGCGGGTGTGGCTAACCACCCGACTGGGATCGGGTGAAGTGGAGAGGTTGTGGGTTAGCCTCTCGACTGGGATCGGGAGAAGTTGCGCGACAGGTCGACCGCCTGGCCCGACTGAGATCGGAAAGGGCGAGGGACAGAGAGGTTACTGAGACAGGTCGACCGCCTGGCCCGACTGGGATCGGAAAGGGCGAGAGACAGAGATGGTTACTGAGCAGCTGGTATGCGATCCTTTGTGATCTTGTTTGGTGTGCGATCCTTTGTGATCTTGTTTGGTGTGCGATCCTTTGTGATCTTGTTTGGTGTGCGATCCTTTGTGATCTTGGGTGTTGCGTGGTTGTCTGTCGTGTCCTTGGAGGAGGTCGTCGATTGTTATGTCGGGTCTACTTTACGTGTCCAAGTGTTGAGTCAGTTGAGGAAAGTAACGGCGTGTGTGTGTCAGTCGGGTTACCTGAGTTTGGGGGATAGTGATCCCCGGTGTTGAGTTGGTTGTTAGTGTTACCAGCATTGTCTGCTAAGTATGTCGTAGTCAGTCTGTTATCTGTTGTTGGGTCTCGAGGTAAGGTTGGAGATGAACCAACTCGCAGCGGAAAATCAATGAAAACCAAGAGACGATTAAAACCATGAAACAACTAACAAAGAATGGATTCACAAGAGAAAATTTCAGCACTAGTTCTTACCAAAACAAGAACACCGGGTAACGAATGATTGGCTTGAGCCTCCAAGACGCCTACGTATCCACATGGGAATCAAAGCCACGTAGTTCTTCTCTTTGAGGACTCAAGAACACAAAAATGGAGGAGGAAACTAGCCAAACCCGAAATGGCCATGGAAGAGGGAGAGAATGTGTTTCCTATTCTTGTCTAGTGTTTGTTATGTTGAAAAAAGATGACTTAAACATAACAAAACCCATACTTGTCCAACTAAAGGCATGGGACAAGTATGGTGTCAAGTAAGGTGTAAATAGGACAAAGTATGGCAAGACAAGATTGGGTTAGGTGGTGTATCACCAACACCTTAATCCTTGTCTTGCTTACTTAGTACTAATTAATCAAGACTTGATTAATTAGTTCCATGGGCCTTGGTTGCATGGGCCTTTCATGGGCCTCTTGGAACATGGCACGTGGCCATTTCCAACGAGGTCCCGTGATTCGCTCATCGCCCCCATGCCTTCCATACCGGAAATGTCCAACATTATCCGACGCGATCAATCCCAAGACTCCAAGCCTTGTCTCGATCCGTAAAGTCCTATTCACTCACGGGCACATGACCCAAAACCCAGTTTTGGTCATGTCCCGAGACAACTCCCTTTTGGCCATTCTCCATAAATGTGTCAATGAGTTTCATCCTCCGGTGTGACCCTTAGGTTTATGCATGTCAATAGATCAACGTAAAATCCCATTTTACTTGATCCTATTTAAGTGGCAACTAACGAGACTTTAGTATTGCCTGACACTACATAACGAATCGACCCTGTCAATTCTAACCTTTCCGTCGTCCCTGTCATTATCCTTTTATCTCCGATATCCTGATTGAGATAAGGCATAGAGCCGTCATCCTTATTATTCTCAATCACCGTTCCTTGATATGTGAGATGACTGAAGATATGATACCCAGTATCATGTGCATGGCCATGCTATTCTTCCAGTCACTCTCGATCAAGCGGCCGAGAACCGATATCTTTCCCATACCTTAGTATGAGGGATAAATCCCTTAGCCGTCTTTCGTGTCACTCATGTAGCCCGTCCCCAAGCCAATCCTGGCCGTTATGGAAGCCCTGTTACGGACAACGTTAGGCTCAGGTCAAACTCAGTTGTTCACTACATAGCGATCACAAAGACTCCTTGGTCTAAGGATACATGACAAGCTACAACACTGAATATGTTCATGACTTAATCTATGGCACATATTCAGGGCGGGTCGTCCAATATCATGTCCCACATGATATCTATGATCAGACTCCGGAATCCCATTCCAATGACTAACAGAACGTAAGCCATAAAGAGCCATCTTTCATACTAGTCGCTTCTAGTGAAGCTTTGTTGACTAGGGACCCATCGAGTGTGATCTATCTCGATCTATGGTTCTATTCGCATGGTGGGCATAGATCAGAGCACATGTCGATATATTACTCCAACACATAAGTAATATAAAGTCGCTTTAATTTTATTGCTAACGATGATATGTACATTTGGACATTTAGGATTGAACTACGGGCACTAAGACTAACAATCTCCCACTTGCCCTAGTTCGAATCTAAACTCCAATATGTCCCCATCGACTTTACATGTCTAACATGTTCAGGCAGTGACACTGCCTTAGTCAAAGGGTTGGCTATGTTATCATCTGTTGCAATATCGGTTATCTTCACTTCACCTTAGTTCAGTATTTATCTGATGAGGTGGATACGCCGCAGTACATGTTTGGATTTGTTATACGATCTAGGCTTTTAGCTTGCGCAATGGCCCTTGTGTTGTCGCAAGATGGATTCACCGGGCTGGATGGGTTTTTAATTACACCCAGCCCTGCCATGAATTTCCAAATCCACATAGCCTCCTTAGCTGCCTCTGCAGCATCCATGTACTTGGCCTCTGTCGTAGATTCGGCAATGGTATCTTGCTTTACGTTTTCCCAGCTAAAGCTCTGCCATTCAGCGTAAACACATATCCTGATTGACTTCTAAAGTCATCTGGATTTGTCTTGGAAAACTAGCGTCTACTCATCCTTCGACGACTAGTTCAACATCATCTTTCCCCCGGGTTAGAATGATGTCTACTGGTACAACATAAGGCTTACGAGACGTCTGGTCTCATACATGTCATGGCATATATGATCGATCCTGCCCCCAGGCGCATAGGATTCTCATCATCCTTTTCAGCTCATCAGGTGTCTTAGGACACTGAGTCTTGCTGAGATGAATGCCATGACTAGTGGGTAAGAGTCCTTTCTTTGAATCGAGCATTAAGAACCTACTCAATGCCTTGTTCGCATAGGTTCCCTGACTTAAATCCAAGACCCTCTTGGTGCGATCTCTACATATCTTAATCCTTAAGATATGAGAAGCATCGCCTAAGTCCTTTATTGAAAAACAGTTCCTCAACCAAGCTTTAGTCTCATGCAAGGTTGGGATGTCGTTTTCAATGAGAACCAGAAAGGTAATATTGCTCCCACTAGCCTTCTTATAAACGCAAGATTCATCCTCGTTCTTGATTAAGCCAAATCCAATTACAGCTTCATCAAAACGAAGGATCCAACTCCGAGAAGTTCGTTTCAATCCATAAATGGATTTCAACAACTTATAAGTCTTTCCTTTATTCTTCGGATCGTCAAAACCTTTGGGCCGAGACATACAAACGTACTCAGTCAAATTTCCATTTAGGAAAGCGGTTTTGACATCCACTTGCCATATCTCGTAATTATGATACGCAGTTATGTCAAGAAGAATTTGGATCGATTTTGACCATAGCCACTAAGGAGAAGGTTTCCTCATAGTCAATCCATTGGATCTGCCTATAACCTTTCGCCACCAGTTGAGCTTTGCAGGTCAGAGGGTTGCCGTCCATGTCCATCTTCACCTTGAAGATCCATTTGCATCCTATGGTCCTCACACCATTGATGGGATCAACCGGTTCCCAGACTCGGTTGTCCGACATGGATTGCATTTCCTCCCTCATGGCTCCCAGCCATAACTCGGAGTTGGGCCCATCCACGACTTCCTGAAAGGTGGCTGGATCATCGTGATCCACCATGACTTCATTGTCACCTCCGGATACCATATCTTGGAGGTGGAAGATTGATCCTTTCAAATCGCCTTGGACCTTCCGGAATTGTAACAGGAATTGGTTCTTACTCTACGACAATCTCTGGCTCCTTTCTACTGGGTTGCCAATTGGTTTAGACAGATCTGTACCATCCTGAATTTCTTCGAGATGCACAGTCCTCCCAATGACGTCTTTGAAAACAAAACTTCTTTTCCATAAAGACCCCACCCCAAGCGACGAACACCATGTTCTCACTGGGATTGTAGAAATAGTATCCCCTTGTTGCTTTGGGATACCACACGAAGGTGCATATCTCAGATCTTGTTTCGAGCTTAGTCGAAACCAAATGTTTCACATAAGCCTCGCAACCACAAATCTTTAGGAAGGACAAAGCGGGCATCATCCCGTACCATTTTTAAAATGGTGTCCCTTCCACACCATTCGTCGAAGCCCGATTCACTATGAATGCGGTCGTCTCTAGAGCAAAACCCCTAAAAGAGATTGGGAGATCAGTCCAACTAATCATGGAACAGACCATTGTCTAACAACGTCCGATTTCTCCGTTTGGCTACACCTTTCAACTACAGTGACCTAGGAGGAGTCCATTCCAAAAGGATCCCATTCTCTTTTAGATGATCTAATAACTCTGTGGTCAAGTATTTTCCACCTCGATCCAATCGAAGTGCCTTAATACCTTTGTCGAGCTGGTTTTCTACTATAGTCTTAAACTCTTTGAATTTATCAAAAGCTTCAGACTTATGTCTCACCGAATAGACATAACCATATTTACTGTAATCATCAGTAAATGTGATAAAGTAGCTAAAACCCCTCCTGGCAAGTGAACTTATTGGTCTACACACATTCGAGTGTATCAGCCCCAATAATTCACCCGCCCTTTCATCGCGATCGATAAAGGGCACTTTAGTCATTTTGCCCATCAAACAAACCTTACACCTATCGATCGAATGGAATTCGAATGAACCTGAAAGCCCGCACTTCTGAAGTGCTGATAGGCGCTTCTTGTTTATGCGACCCAAATGACAGTACTATAACAGAGTTAGGTTTAAATCGTTGGATTTAGACCTCTTGGTATTAACGGAATATATAGAACTTGAGGCATTGTTACCCATATCTAATATGTACAATCCTCCAACCATGTCAGTACTGGTATAAAACATATCATTGCATAGAACATTGAAAACTCCATTTCCAATATTAACATTATATCCTTCCTTGTCAAACACGGATACAGATATAATATTCCTACTAAAAGTAGGTATGCAATATACATTATACAATACTAAGACAAGGCCTCTTGACAAAGCAAGACTCATGGATCCTACAGCAGTTGCCACAACTCTGAGGTCCATTTCGTGCTTTCCAAATCTCTCCTACTTTCAGCCACCATATATTAGTGCATGTGTGAGATTCAGTCATGGTATCTAATACCCATGAATCTTTGGAAGTAGAGAGATGTAGCTCTATAGAGTTAATACCGAATGAAGGCACGGTCCCACCGCCCTTCCTTAGATCATCCAGGTTTCCTGATGAAGGCGCAGTCCTACTGCCCTTCTTCAGATCATCCAGGCTATTTGATGAAGGCGCAGTCCCACTGCCCTTCTTCAGATCAGCCGTGAACTTCCTGTAATCCCGGTTCCAATGACCAGGCTGTTGGCCGTAGAAGCAGACATTCTCAGGTGTCTCATCTTTCCTGCCAAGTGCGCATGGGCCCAGCCCTTGCCACTTCCAATTCCCTTGTTGACCATCAGAATATCCTTGGATCCCAGATCCCTGAGATATTCTTCTCAGCAGCTGATGACACTTCATGTAACTCTGATATGGTCTTAGAGACAGCCTTGTCAAGGACATATTCTTTGCGTTCAGACTTGAGGACTATCCTCAAAATTCTGTACCAGTCCAAATAGTTTGTCCCATTTAGTTTGACCCTGTCAAGAATGGTTTTTAATGACAAACTATTAATGTTCGCTGAATTTGCCATTTGATCTACAATAGATAAAATTCAATCAGTAAACTGAATAAATTTTATGAAGATCAAGCTTAAACACCAACAATCAATTCTAAACCTTTAGAATCTGAAACCAAGATCCTTGATTCACTCGATTAAGCTGAACTAATGCTCACCACTTAATCGAGCTATGTAGGTAGGACTCCATCCAATCACATCCAACGTGACTCTTGGCTAGGGTATGTACTTATGTACACGACTTACCCTATCTGTTACCCTAGCTCAACCTCAGGCTGAGAATCGTAGTCGGGTCCACCAATTTTCAACTATGGCTCGTCACTATGTAGGTCCTCCGCTAATGCGCACGACACCCACATATGTCGTCCAAACCTACTACCCCGCTTTCTCATGGATGCTCCGCTAATGCGCACGACACCCATAGGACGGGGAGGTAGTAAGGTGTTGATAATTGGGAGGTATCGGACATGACCCGTTTTTACTTGTCCGGTTGTGTTTAAAACTTTGACACATCCTAGATGCGATGAGCACATCAACTACATTCCAAATGAAATGATGCCTCATATTACATCCAATGTAATTCTTCCTTCGAACCCGTCAACTACATCCAATGTAATGACGATTCTAAGGGCTCACACACAAGGATTAAAATTCCAATTTTATCTTTGCATGTGAGGTGATATGCTCGGTAAATAAAGTTAAGCATGCAATTCTAAAACACATAGAATTAATCATGCATAAACTAAACCAAGCATAAAGCGATAAATGTGCACATAATAGCCCCCTAAACTAACTCCCACTAGCTTCTTGAGCTCCACCGACTCCAAGCCGATGCCAACACCCGAAAAGCCACCAAATGACCTTTTCGCCCTTTCTTCGTCTTGAGTAAAATATTACAATTTAATACACGACTCGCAGGTCGGGAATAAATAAATATTACAAACAAGTGGTTCGACGACCACACCTTGAAAGAATAATTACACGCTAACACTAACGGCTCGCAGGCCGTGAAAAGCGATAAATAATTAAATTGAGCTCGGGGCTATTATGTACACCATGCCAACATCACATCACACATCATGTTATCAAACAAGCATGTTATCAAACATCATGTGATTTTCCGGTTTTAATTAATAGCCAAGTTTCGAAATTTTTTGATGCTCGGTTTATCGAAACCGTTCAAAAATGAAACTTTTGAACATTTGATCTTCGAGTTCGTCATGACGGTTCCAAACTCGTCATAACTAACAAAACGGTTTAGCCTTGGCATATCAACCATCCAATGGTCATGCTTGGCCTAGCTCCGTCCAACGGAGCCCCGTTCGGTCCCGGTTTCGGCTCCCCGAGAGTCCCGCTCCCGAGACCCGAAAAATCAAATTTTTTTCAAAATTTCCAGATTTGAAATAATTTTCAAAAATTCATTTTACATGCATTAAATCCATGAACAAGAATTTAAAACATGTTATCAAACAATTTAGCAAAACAACATGCCAAAAAAAACGAAACTTTCAAGCAAAACCGAAACTTTGAACACCGTCTTGTGAATCCCGAAGGTAGCACGGCTCTGATACCACTGTTGGGTCTCGAGGTAGGGTTGGAGATGAACCAACTCGCAGCGGAAAATCAATGAAAACCAAGAGACAATTAAAACCATGAAACAACTAACAAAGAATGGATTAACAAGAGAAAAATTCAGCACTAGTTCTTACCAAAACAAGAACACCGGTTAACGAATGATTGGCTTGAGTCTCCAAGACGCCTACGTATCCACATGGGAATCAAAGCCACGTAGTTCTTCTCTTTGAGGACTCAAGAACACAAACATGGAGGTGGAAACTAGCCAAACCCGAAATGGCCATGGAAGAGGGAGAGAAAATGTGTTTCCTATTCTTGTCTTGTCTTTGTTATGTTGAAAAAAGATGACTTAAACATAACAAAACGCATACTTGTCCAACTAAAGGCATGGGACAAGTATGGTGTCAAGTAAGGTGTAAATAGGACAAAGTATGGCAAGACAAGATTGGGTTAGGTGGTGAATCACCAACACCTTAATCCTTGTCTTGCTTACTTAGTACTAATTAATCAAGACTTGATTAATTAGTTCCATGGGCCTTGGTTGCATGGGCCTTTCATGGGCCTCTTGGAACATGGCACGTGGCCATTTCCAACGAGGTCCCGTGGTTCGCTCATCGCCCCCATGCCTTCCATACCGGAAATGTCCAACATTATCCGACGCGATCAATCCCAAGACTCCAAGCCTTGTCTCGATCCGTAAAGTCCTATTCACTTACGGGCACATGACCCAAAACCCAGTTTTGGTCATGTCCCGAGACAACTCCCTTTTGGCCATTCTCCATAAATGTGTCAATGAGTTTCATCCTCCGGTGTGACCCTTAGGTTTATGCATGTCAATAGATCAACGTAAAATCCCATTTTACTTGATCCTATTTAAGTGGCAACTAACGAGACTTTAGTATTGCCTGACACTACATAACGAATCGACCCTGTCAATTCTAACCTTTCCGTCGTCCCTGTCATTATCCTTTTATCTCCGATATCCTGATTGAGATAAGGCATAGAGCCGTCATCCTTATTATTCTCAATCACCGTTCCTTGATATGTGAGATGACTGAAGATATGATACCCAGTATCATGTGCATGGCCATGCTATTCTTCCAGTCACTCTCGATCAAGCGGCCGAGAACCGATATCTTTCCCATACCTTAGTATGAGGGATAAATCCCTTAGCCGTCTTTCGTGTCACTCATGTAGCCCGTCCCCAAGCCAATCCTGGCCGTTATGGAAGCCCTGTTACGGACAACGTTAGGCTCAGGTCAAACTCAGTTGTTCACTACATAGCGATCACAAAGACTCCTTGGTCTAAGGATACATGACAAGCTACAACACTGAATATGTTCATGACTTAATCTATGGCACATATTCAGGGCGGGTCGTCCAATATCATGTCCCACATGATATCTATGATCAGACTCCGGAATCCCATTCCAATGACTAACAGAACGTAAGCCATAAAGAGCCATCTTTCATACTAGTCGCTTCTAGTGAAGCTTTGTTGACTAGGGACCCATCGAGTGTGATCTATCTCGATCTATGGTTCTATTCGCATGGTGGGCATAGATCAGAGCACATGTCGATATATTACTCCAACACATAAGTAATATAAAGTCGCTTTAATTTTATTGCTAACGATGATATGTACATTTGGACATTTAGGATTGAACTACGGGCACTAAGACTAACAATCTGTGGTGGTGAGCGAACGCTCACCCCTAGCTGCTTTTCCTACAGGTACAGGTCGCAGGTTGGACTAGGTGAGCTTTTGAAGCTTGAAGAGCTAGGAGCGGGTTTCTGGGTTTATTTTGAGTCTAGCGACGGATACCATACTTTTGTCCACTTGTTGGGACGTATTTTAAGTTGTAATTATTATTTTGTTGAACAATGGTGTTTTTAAAGTGATTTAATGTAAAAGGTTCAAAAATGTTTTATTGTTTTAAAGGTTCACGTCTTGGGTTCGGTTTACTGAAATTGGGGCGTGACATTGACAGCCAGTCCATCCCCAAAATAATGTCGAACGCCGTCATGTTCAACACAAGCAATTCACCAACAAAAGGGTGGTCAGCCACTCTGACTCACATGAACAACACACACTACTCAAAACTACGTCTCCCGTAACAGGGGTGTCAAGGCATAAAGGTCTGTCTAAGGGCTCTACTCTTAGTCCTAATGACTCAACAAGGGAAGCAGAAATGAAGGAATGCGATGCGCCGGTAACAAACAGAAACGATGCCCATAAATGGTATAACAGGCACGTACCCTGAACCGTCTCCCGAACGGGATGGTGTCCCTCAGATCGACGATCGATGATGACATAAGCTCTGCCCTGTGAAGCCCGTGGTCCCTGCCTCAGTGGTGGTGGAGGAAGGTCCACCTGCTGAGCTGGTCTCTGCTGCTACCTAGGTGCTGGCACACTCGCAGCTGGTTGTGTGGGTCTTGACGGCTGCATCTGTCGCTGACGGAACTGGGGTGCCTGCCCAGGGTGCGATTGCTGCGGCCGCTACGCTGACATTTCTCCGCCTGACGAGGGGCACTGCATTACTATGTGTCCAAATTGTCCACAACCGACACACCGGCGCTCTGCGCTGCTCGGCCTCCCCACTGATCCGGTCTGGCTGCTGGCGGGGTGAGCTGTAGTGCTCGCGTCCCCCTGGCAATCCCTGCTCAGATGTCCCCGTCGATGGCAGCGGTAACATTCTGGTCCCACATTGGACGCTGCCGGTCCCACTGAAGTTATTGATCCCATCGATCTCGACCCACTAAACTGCTGCTGAGGTCGGAAATATCCAACAGTCCTCTGTCGCCTCAGGTCTCTCATCTTCGACGGTCTAAGAAAACCGCTCGGTCTCGGACGACTCTCCTTGGCTGTGGCGGTCTCGCTGAGGCGCCGTTCCACGGCTAGTGCCTGATCCACCAGCTCGGTGTACACCCGAATCCTCATGGCGGCAAGTCGATCCAGGATCGGAGCGCTGAGTCCATCCTCGAACCGTCTGCACCAGTTCTCCTCAGTCGCCACCATCTCTGGAGCGAACCGGGCCAGCGCTGTGAATCTAGACTCGTACTCCGATACGGTCCTCATGCCCTGTCGCAGTTCTTGGAACTGCCGATGTCGATCGTCTCGAGCGGACGCTAGGAAAAACTTCTCTAGTAATACACCTCTGAATCGGTCATAATCATCCCCGACTCGCTCCTCCACGCGCTCCCACCAATGGAAAGCGTCGCCTCTCAACTAATGAGCTGCAAAGGACACTCTCATGTGTCCATCTGTGATGCCGGAGGTGTTCAGGTTCCGGGTGACCTGCTGCAACCACATTTCAGCCACGTCGGGGTCGGGCTCCCCGGTGAAAGTAGGCGTACCCAGCTTGATGAAGTCCATCAGCGCATGGGCTGTGTAACCATTGGCCTGACTCGGCCTCACAGTTGCGGTAACTGCAGGTGCGGTCTCTCTTTGGGCAATGGCTGCCACAAATCCCTGTATGGTGCGGGTCAGCTCGTCTAGAGTAGTCGTCGTGGTCCTCCTCGCCACTGGCGGAACTCTGGACGAATGCCCCAATGATCCATCATCACTCCCCTCGGACTCCTCCGTGGTCAAACCCCGGGCACCCTTCGCCTCTACTGGCTCAGTCCGCTCTGTGACTGGCGGGACTCTGGACGGAAGTTCCGATGGTCCAGCGCCACTCCTCGCGGGTCCTTCCGTGTCCGCTGCTTGGACACTGTCTGCCCCTACCGCCTCAATGGCAGATGGTTGTCCTCGACCTCCAGCTGGTCGACTCCGGGTACCTCGTGGGACATAAACTCGTGCCATGCAGTCCATTCACTGTATGGTCACACACACGGGTTCTGTTCCTCAACAACTCTTAAAGGTGACTCACTCTAGACACTAACGTTCACACACGAACAACACGTCTCACAATTCAATCACATAATCACTCAAGTACAACAAGCAGCGTAACAAGCTTACA
Source organism: Erodium maritimum (assembly GCA_963921825.1). Taxonomy (NCBI): domain Eukaryota; kingdom Viridiplantae; phylum Streptophyta; class Magnoliopsida; order Geraniales; family Geraniaceae; genus Erodium; species Erodium maritimum. The sequence goes on along the minus strand of OY997593.1, from coordinate 34,662,864 downwards.
CACAACCAACCGGTCTAAAATTTCACAACGCAGATCAATTCCTCACAATCTCAGCCCTACTCATTATCACAGGTTGTAAAAATTTATTCATGTAGCAAAATAGTACATGTTGATATCATATCGTTACAACCCAATTCAGGCGTCTCCGAACTACGTTGCAACTACCTGACATCCCCACTATCATGATTTGCTGCAGTCAAATCATAATAAGACATACACTCCAATTTTACAGAAAATTTCAACATGTTTCGATTGGAAACTTGGTAAACCGTCCGCACACGCGGGACATCAAACACAAAACCAGAATTTGCATTCAACAAGCAGCATACCAAAAACAGTCATAGCATGCAATTACTGACCCAAACTACCCACCTAATGACGTACGCTCCGAGGTTTTGAAAAATCAAAATGGAACCAGGCTCTGATACTAAATTGTCACGCGCCACAACCGCACTTGGCTTAACTCGGGGCGCGAACTAAGAAATAACAGATTAATGATTTAAAAGATGTAAAAGTTCAAAAGCTGTTCCAATAACCAATAGTAATAAAACCAAATCGAGTCAAATACAAGTCTTAAAATGGAAAGTTCGTCTCTAATATCAAAACAAAACAACTCCCGGACTCTCGCTAGCCTCATGCTCCGCGATGTCCTATAATCCAGATCATAGCTAATACCCGTAGAAAACATGGTAAGGGGTGAGCTTGACGTTCAGTAGGAAAAAAGCCACGAAATCCACCTCATTACAGATTGACAAAGAAAGCCTTTCCAAAATTTAAAGTTTAATAAAAAGGGTGATAAACCGATGCGACACGTAACCCGTTTTAAAGACAATACCCATTTTACCCTGACACTCACTCGACTAACAATCTCCAACTTTGACTCAACACTGACTGCTACACTAAGGGAAACAGCCACAAGCACATCAACCACTCATTCAAAATACAAGGCATTCTCAACACAACCAATTCACACACTTGCACGGTTTTGGGAGTAACCCGCTCGTCCCAGCGAAGCCACACGCAACTTTCCCCAACACACAGTCGGGAGAGGCGGTCGACCTCATCGTGGAACACAACGTTTTACCGATACACGGAAGGCAGGGAAATCGACTCTTCGCGGAACAACCTCATCGCGGACACAACATTTTACCGATACACGGAAGGCAGGGAAATCGCCTTTTCGCGGCACAACCTCATCGCGGAAAACACAACGTTTTACCGAGTGCTAGTCGGAAGGTAGGGAAACCACCTCTTCGCGGGACACAACATTTTACCGACTCTAGGTCAGAAGGTAGGGAAACCACCTTTCTCATGTAACTGAAACACCCACAATCGCAATCACTCTCACAATCATACACACACACACACACACAACTATCACGTACTTACCATCACTTACCAACACCACACTCAACGTGGTAACCCCACCGGCTTAGCCGGTATCCATTCCCCAATGCCCACATTTCAACATGTCATATAAATAGAATCAAACCAATCAAGTCACTAATATGCATCACTAAGTTCACCTCTACTCGTTTTCATGCTCGTTATTTATTAACCGTTTGAACAACACAATTGACACCATCAACACAATCAACAAACAATCCTACATGCACGACATGGCCCGATTCTACCAGCACGACAATTCCCAAATCTACAGCACTACCAGGTTGGTAAATGTTCACAGTTTATATGTCTACGCTAGTTATTCACATCATACATGCATACTAGTTATTTAACCGGTTATTAACGTTTCCCTATATGCATTTTAGTTCATCTGTAATAAAGTGAGGTTCCGAGGTATTTCCATACCTCTCAATCTCTATCTGGATCTCCTAGCTGCTGAAGTCCGGGCCTACCTCCGGTCTTCTCCACATTTGAGGTCAAAGCCTGATTTTAACAAATAAGGACGGTAATCAGTCCCAGTCCAGTCCGTAACAGTCCTCTAAATTATCAGTTAAGTCCTTTAATTTTTCCACTTTAAGTCCTTTAAATTCTCCCATTTAAATTAGTTAAATTAATTAAATAATCTTTCTGACCCGGCCCCGAACCGAGTCCGACCCGAATTCGGAAACCGGATCCAAATCTGACCCGGATCCGAGTCCACACCCGAACCTGACCCGAGCCCGACCCAGACCGGCCCCAGACCCGACCCAGACCCAGGTCCAGACCCGACCAGACCCGGACCCAGATCCGAACTCGGATTGGGCCTTAGCCCGGCCTGGCCTAGCCTGGCCCGAGGCCCAATTGGGTTAGAGGCCCATCCCGTGCTTGGCCCAAGGCTCGGTCCTGGCCTGAGTTTGGAACGGAGGTGAGACGGGGCTAGGGTTCCGTTGACTGAGGACGGGGAAAAGGCGGAGCCAGGGTGGTTCTCGACGGCGTGGCGGCGTCAGGGGAGCTCGGAGGGACGAGTGATGGTCGCTGGTGCGAGCCTAGGGCTCATCCGTTCCAGATCCGATGGCGTAGGAGGTTCGCCAGAGTGGGAGCAACGGATCTGAAGCTCGGAGTTCCGGTCTTGTCTCTCCGGCCGAGCTCGGCCAAATCGAGCTCGCACGCTCGCGATTCTCAGGGAAGGGCTGAAGGGGAAGGTGAATCTGGCCTGAATAAGGCTCACCTGTACTGCAATCCCCGTTACCGGAGCTGCGTGGCTCGAAACGAGGACGGCGGCGTGGTTCGCTTTGACTCGGGGAGAAAAAAGGGAAGAAGGGGTTTCTGGTGCTTTCTGGTGGCGAGGGTGGGTCGAGGGTGGAGGAAAATATGTCAGGCGAGGGGATCTGGGCTCCGGCGAAGGGCGAGAGAAGGAGAGGGATCGATCTGAGAGAGAGATCGAAGAAGAACGAGCGAGAGAGAAGACGAGTTCCTCGGGAGGCGTGTGCGAAAATGAGGAGACGATGCCTGAAGCTAGGGTTGGGGAGGCTGGGCTCGGGCTTTGGCGAGATGGGCCTGGCAGGCTGGGCCTGGTCCAGCTGACCGGGCCTGGTCTGGCTTGGCCCAATGTCCTTTTTTTTTGTTTTCTTTTTTTTTGAATCCAGCCCAAATTCAACCCGTTTTCCACCAACGACGTTCCAAAATTATAATTTAAATATTAAATTCTTTTAACCGGGACGGTCTTTACAATAGCACAATTATGGGATGGTCTGTAGTGGGATCTTGATCTTAGAAGAGATCCAAGAGGCTGGGAATGTCAGGAATGGGGTGTTCTATGTGCTATTCTCCCCCTAATTCATCTCAGGGCAGGTATTTCTGATTCTATTAATTGGGCTGGACATAACAAAGGCTTTTCTGTTAAGAGGCTATGTTATTTACTTGCCTCTCAAGGACTCTCTACTCAGAAATGGGCTACAAATTTGTGGATCCCTGGGGTGCCTCCAAAGGTTTCAGCCTTCTGTTGGTTAGCCTGTCTAGAAGCTATACCATCAAAATGCTTCTTGGACTCAAGAGGAATGACACTTTCTCTTCAAGACCTGATTTGTCCTATCTGTAATTGGGACTTGGAAGATGGGGCACACATATTAATTCACTGCCAGAAATCATGGGAAGTTTGGGCTTTAATTCTAAACTGGTGGCAAATTTCAGCACCAATGCCTCATTCTGTCAAAGATTTGTTCATTACTTGGTACAGTCTGGTTCCTTACAAGTACAAGAAAATTTGGGGCAACATATTAAAAACCTCTATTTGGAAGCTTTGGATATCTAGGAACAATCACATTTTCAATGGCCTTGAGACCTCCTCTGTGTCATTGTTTAGGAAGATCCAATAGATGGTCTTTACTGGAGAATGGGCCTCTTTTAAACCTGGTTATCACTTTACTCTTCAGACTTGGATTGCAGACCCAAGATCATGCCTCTAAGATTGTTTCTTTATCCTCAAGCAAGCTTTTTTGAATTGTGGATCATCTTGGGCCTCAAGTTTTCTCTGTGTCTCTTGTTTTTTGGTTGTGGGGTTTGGGTTGGGTTGGGATTGGGTGGTTTTGGGGAGTGTGGTTAGGTCTGGTGAGGTCTCTTGGGGTAGTATAGGTTGGCTTTCTAGCCTTGAGTGCGGAACCTCTTCTCTTTTCTCGCTCCTGCTTTGTGTGAGGGTAGTTTTAGGTTTAGTGCTCCCCCTTTTTCTATTTGTTTTGCAGTTGCTGCTTCTTAGAAGTACTGCCCTTTGGTCTTGCCTTATCCATTCTGGCATTGTTCATCTTCTTTCTTCATCCATATTCCTCTGCCTTTCATCTCTCAACCTATTTTCATTAAAACTCTCCTTCAATCCTACAACATTCAGGTTGGACATCAGTTTTTTCTTTTGTAGGAATCATTTTCATCTGTTCTTCCTCTAAAGTGTTTCTCTGCAGCAAGCAATTACCACTGAAGTGCAATTCTGCAACAACTCTTTTGGTACTTTCATTTTCCCTGCAGCATTTCAACACTGGTACACACTTCTCCAAAGACAAAGACAACCTCAACATCATCTACAACAATCTCTACATCTACCTTGGATGTTTGTCACAATGCATCTTGCTCATCCATCTCATCCACTCATTGTTTGTCATCCTTGTTTATATATGTAGCTTGTTTATTATGGTTGATTCATGAACTATCAACTTGTATTTTTGTTCTTCCACTATAGTTTGGTGGTTGATGTTTCCCTTAAAATTTCAATATTTGAAATGGGGGCTTTATAAAATTTCTTGACTTATAAAAAAAAGGTCCATTATAGTTTTATCACTATTTTTTAAAGAAAAAAATGTAGTGTTAAAGGTAGAATCCTACCCTTTGATTTTGGTCACGAATAATAAACTACCCATTATTTAAAAGAGTTGCATACAATATATAAACTATTAGTCACATATTTTTGTTAGTAAAACCTAACCATAAAACATTAAATGTCCGGAATCTCGAAGTGTGTCGCATTCCTTCTTCCGCTGTGAATCGATCCCCCAAACCCAGTGGAGGTGTGATACCGGGCGAACCTTGACCGGGTTCGTACCAAAACCGGTGGCTGCGATGGAGATTGGATCAAAGCTGACGACTGTGAAAACTGGGTCGGTGGACGTTCAAGCGCCGGAGACTGGGGACGGGGATGGTCAATCGCCGGAGTTTGGATCAGGGACAGAGGAGAGCGTTACAGGTACTGCTCTGTTTCTCCATAATTTTCCATACGGAACGACTTCGGATTGGGTTCGAAACGCTCTGAGAGGCTTCAGAGAAATAGTTGCAGTGAACATCCGCAAGAGATTACCTCGTACTGGCTATGTGTTCGGATTTTTTGAGTTCAAATCAAAGGAAGCAGCTTTACAGGTAATCAAAACGTTTAATGGCTTCAAATTCAACTGCCACGTTCTATTCGTGGCTTTGGCTCGTCCCGACTCAGGTAGAATTGCTCAATCCGCTCAGAGCTCAGGGGAGGAGTGTGTTAAAGCTTCGTCATCGCAGCTGGTTCGGCGTCAGAGTGCGACCGGAAGCAAGGTCGCTGAGGTAAATCTGGCGCGATCTGTGAAGCTAGCCTCAATCCCAGATTCTTCGGTTCCATTTACGAACGCCAGTGATTTTCGCGATCTTGAGCGTGATTCCAGGGATTCGGATCATGATGGGCGCGTCGTGTGCGGCGAGGAAGCTATCACTACTGCGTGTGTTTCAGTTGGGAACGAAGGTGTGGGGGTCAAGTGTGGGCCGGTGCCGATTGGGCCTACGCTGGGCAAGGGTACAACTCAGCTGGGTTTGGGCTCTTTAGGCCAGGTTCAGGCCCACATTTCGGGCCACCAATTCATGGGTGTGTATCTCCAAACCGTGAAGAGCCAAGGTTGACCGACGTTTTTAAACGTCTTGAGACTGATTTGGGCCAGAACAATTCTCAGGGTGGTGTACTGATCACGGAAGTCGGGTTTAAAGGTAGTCCGTGGAAGGAAGCCTTGGTGAAGTCGTTGTCTGAGGTTGAACCAAAAAGACGTGGACGCCCAAAGAAGGGGAAATCGAAGTCACCTACCCAGCCACTTGTTGTTTATCAGACAAGAGCCAGGACTTCTGCTGATAAAGGAGACAAATTGGGACGTTTCACTGTAGACGTTGCCAAAAACGATGGATCGGGTAACTGGAGTTACAGTTCTAAAGTTGGTAAAAAGGCGGTTAATCTGTGTTCTTGGGCGCTCAACCAGTACAAGAAGGGGGGCAAGAAGGACAGGGATTACTTGGAACCGACTTCGGAACAAGCTCCAACCCCTGTTTCGGTTTATAACCGGTTCACTTGTTTGAATCTTATTAGGAATTAGCAAGTTTGTTTTTTAGTTCTGCTTTTAGCAGTTGTATTAGTCTGAGGAGAAGACCTTTTGGATCTTTTCTTGCTTTGTTCTATAGTCGTATGGAACATTGATCAATAAATTTTCGCTTATAAAAAAAAAACATTAAATGATCATTTTGTGTTTTTATATTTGAATTAACTTATCTATATAAGTTGAAACACAGCTTTACTCTTTATCATTAATTTTTTTTTACTTAATAAATAGTAATATCATTAATTATTTAGTTAATTTTAAATTATTATGTTATTTTATTTATTTTTATTATATTATATATTTTTTTTTATTTTCTAAAAAATTATTAATTTTTTAAAATTTTCATTATTTCTTTTTTTCCTTTAATCTTTTTTAATATAATTAATTTTTTTTAATTGTCAGAAATTTTATTTTATATATTTTAATAATTTTCAAAAATTATTTGTTTCTTTTGATATTTTTTTATTGATTTTCAGGACTTATTGTTTTTATAAAATTTTATAAAATTCCATAAAATATTATTAATTTCCTTATTTTTTTCATAAAATTTTCATTATTAACAATACTAAAAATAAAATTAATTTTATTAATTTTCACGAAAATAATATATTTTTTAATTGAAAAATAAATATTATTAACTTTTAGAAATTTAAGTTTTTAATTTTTTTCATTATTTTTTATATAAATTTTTATTTTATTTATTTTATTTTTATATTATTATTTAAGTTATCATATTATTATTAAATAAGAGAAAAAAGGTCATTTTCCCTTTATAATCCATACGGTTTAAATGAGTAAGGGCAAAATAGTTATTTTTCTCTTCACTCAAAGTCAAATAGGTCACATGACTAATATAATGAAATATTCCGTCAATTTTTACTAATATAAGTCAGTAACCAATACTTTAGTTATCATATTTAACACTTTTAAACAATGAGTAGTTTATTGTTCGTGATCAAAACAAAAAGGTATGTTTCTACCTTTTCCACAAAAATGTAGCCGGAGAAACTAAAATGATTATTTTACCTTTACGAGATTAAATTTAATTTTAGACTGATTAACTAAAAGATGATTTTATCCTTCTTCATCATTAGATCATTAATTCAATAATGCTTTAATTAATCCTTAATATTATTTTAACAATTTTCAAAAAAAAATTTTAATTGATTTTTTTTCTATTTTTTAATTTTCAGTAATTTAAATATATAGTTTTTTATATATAAATAATGATTTTATCCTTCATCATTAGATCATTAATATTTTTTTTAAAGTAATAATAATTTAATTTAAATAAAAAAAATTAGTTTTTTTTTTATAAAATTATATTATTCTTTGTGCAAGATATTTTTAAAATCTTTGTAAAAAAGTTATTATTATTTTATTATATAATTTTATTTTATTATATTTTATAACAAATAATTTCAGAATTTGTATAAAAATTCTTATTATTTTTTAGGGAAGTTTTCGTTATAATACCCCGCAAAAGTTATCCGCAGTCACTTTTCTGTTTATTTTTTAATAGAATATCGTCACGTACACCATACATGATTATCTTTTTTAAATGACAATATTACCCTTCCATCTATCAAAACCCTAAAATCTAATCTTTTATTTCTACTATCTATCTCATTTCTCTTTTTAACACCTAACCACCACACCATCTCCTCTTTTTACAAGACCCACAGTTTTAGTTTTGCAAAGTTTGTAATTATTAAGGCTTAAGTATAGAAACTTTGAATAATTACGATAAGGTGTTGTTGATATCATGTTTGATGAAGAAGTAAAATGGTGTAGACGTAAATGTTGGTGATGAAGATGAGTAATAAGAGAGATGATGAATATTTTGATCAAGGTTCTAAAAATAATTAGACACCAGTCGAACGGTTAGGGTCTTTAGGGATTAATCAGGGACTAAACGGTGTTAAGTACTTGTATATGTTGGATATTTGCTGTTTGGGTTGTGATAATACTGTATTAGCATGAGTGAGGGGCTGACTTGCGGGCCAAGGTACGCTGTTGGGTGGGGTTTGTATAGGTTTGGTGACTTGCGGGTCAAGTTACGTTGTTGGGTGGAGTTTTTTTATTTATAGATTTGGTTGTTTGTAATTGCACTTTGAGGCCCTTGGCTGATTCTTAATTTTCGAAGATTCGGTTTATAAAATTTCAAAAAATTGTTGATAAAAAAACGGAGATTAATCGGGTTGACCAACAAGGAAATGACACATATAATTAAGGTTAAGAAATTAATAATAATTCTTATTAATTAAAAATAAAAATTTAATGACATATTTTGAAAATCTGAAAGTTAATGAAGGGTGTTGTTGTCATTTCATTATTTTGTAAGTTCTGAAAACAAAAATAACTGAAAATTAACGGTGAGTACGAACCCAACCCGATATTACCGGTTTGACATATTTTGGAACCAACCTCAACCCATAAACCAACCTTTTACAGTAAAACCAACCAGTTCACTAACGGGTTGGTTAGTGGTTTTAACCAACCAACCACTTTACTACATGTAAGTACAAATTTAGATACCAATAACATACACATATTTCCATTTCAAGCCAAAACATAATACTATATTCTCTAAAACAAAAGAAAAATTACATATAAGTCATCGTGTTCTATGTTAGCAATCCGTGTGACACAAAAAAGTGCTCATGGGTCATTCACCTATATCAGATCAATGGTTATTATAAAGCCACATGTAAATGATGAACAGTACCGGTTTGGTTGGTTAACCGATGGTTTGGCGCTTCAAGAACCGACAACCAACCGTTAATTTTCCGGTTCGATCGTCAAGAACCCGTAACCAACCGTTAATTTTCCGGTTTCGGGTTTTTCGGTGCGGTTTGCGGTTGGTGGTGGTTGGTTTTACCGGTTTCGGTTTTTTTTGCCCACCCCTAGGTATTACAATGAAATTTTCTCTATTTTTTTATAAATAATATATTTTTTATTAATTAAAAATATTTTAATATATAAAAAAAATTATTTTTTACTTAAAAAAATTATTTATTTATTTATAAAAATTATTTGTACTTACAAAAATATTTTTTATGTAAAAAATATGTTATTTGTTTTTTTATAAATTTATTTATTAATAAACACAAATATGTTTGAATGCAAAACGTTACTTTTCATTGACGGTACGAAAAAATAATATTGTAGGGATATAAGTTGTAGGAGAAGAAATCTAATAGAAACCACATTTATCTTAAAAACTGTGTGAACCAATCCTAGTCATATACTCTTTAGATCCAACATTCATCCTAATGTCACATCATCACCCTAATTCCACCGAAAATTCATGCCACTTTCTTCCTTTCTCTCACACAAGCAATGACATAATTGTAATAGCATGGTGCCATGTGTACTAGTGTCCACTTTCTTCTTCAACAATTTACTAATTTAATCATTCCCGCTTCGTTTCAACTCCGATTAGCTTCAAAGTTGCTCAAATATTTTTATTTTTCCAAGGGCTTTAAATCAAGACCAGTCATGGATATATTTTGAAGCACAAAAAAAATATATAGGGGTGATAAAATAATGTTTAATGTTGATAAATTTTCACTAATAAATGTTTTATACCGGGGTATCTAACTAGTGCTAAATGTTGATAAAAAAAACATGTACTGAGGTGATAAAAAAGAATTAATGAGGTGATAAAAAATGTGTACAAATTTGATAATAAGTGTGATAAACTAGAGTTTAGTGTTGATAAAAAAACATGTGATGCGGTGATAAAACACATGTAATTTAGTGATAAACATAGTGTTTAGTGCTGATAAAACTAGTGCTTAGTGTTCATAAAAAAACATGTGATGAGGTGATAAAAATCATGTTCGGTTTTGGAAAATGAGGTGATAAAACTAGTGTTCAGTGTTGATAAAATCAGAGTAAAGTGTTGATAAAACCAGTACGTGTAAAGTGTTGATAAAAATGACCCCAGATATAATTTTTTTTAAATCATCCCCGAAATAATTTATTTTTTTCTTGCTTTAAAACATATCCACCATTGATCTTGATAGAAAGCCCTTGAAAAAACAAAAATATTGAAGCAAGTTTGAAGCCAATCGGAGTTCAAACGAAACACTAAAAATTAAATCATGTTTAGTTTTGAAAAATGAGGTGATAAACTTAGTGTCCAGTGTTGATAAAATCAGTATAAAGTGTCGATAAAACTAGTGTAAAGTGTTGATAAAAATTCCCCATATATATATTTTTTAAATCAGCACCAAATTAAAAAAAAAATTCGTGATTCAAAATATATTCATGACTGATCTTGATAGAAATCCATTGAAAAAAAATATTGGCGCAAGTTTGAAGCCAATCGGATTTCAAACGAAGCGGGAAAAATTAAATTTGTGAATTGGTAAAAAAAATAATATGATAGTTTTACCAAAAAAACCCCTACAACTTACCAAAAAGTGTTGTTTTTTCACTCAACAAGTCAACAACTCAATTGCATCTCATCCATCCATTCATAAATTGGATGGCTTGGATTAGTTCACACGGTTTTTACGTTAAGAGCATCCACAACCATCTCGCCGGCTGCCGGCGAGATGGCGTTGGCGAGATGGATTAAAATATTGTTATTTCCTCTCCCAGCCAGCTCACCGCCAACAAGCTCTGTAGTGGCGATTTCGTTTCCGGCGGGAAGCCGCCGGCGAGATGGGGAAAAAGCATATTTAAAACAAAAAAAAATTATAATCAAACCCCACAATTTTATTATAATTATACATACAATACTTAAAAACATAATTAGCACACAGACGATACTTAAAAACATAAACGATATATAATTTTATTACATGTTCACGATTTACAGCTCGTGAACGTACTGCAGGAATTTGAATTGGTCTTGAACGACCTCCCACAGATAGCACTTCGTGAAATGTTGGCCATGGCGCCTGTGGTAATTCTCGGTATTTCCCGATTGGGATACCTCAACTGCTACACGGTAGCACAGTTCATAACGGTAGATTTTCTTGGCGAGATCCTGCCAGTGGTCTCTACACTGCTTTTGGGTTCTCGGCGGGGAATTGGCCGGAGCACTGTGGACAAAATTGGCGAAGACTACCGGCCAGTACCTATTATTTGGGCCCGATCGGGCGTCCTGTAGCCAACATATGACCAGCACCACTGATCGAATGCATTCAGCTTAGCTGCTGGGCGATCTCAATGGTCCTGGCATTGCTTGCTTCTTTGGCCGCTACATGGGCCATCTGGACACGCTCGGCAATTGGAACCTTAGAGGGTGCAGAGTTTTTACCTTTGAGCCTCGCAGCCTTGGCAGCTTTCTGGCCCATATGCCTCTGGTACTGCGGTGGACCATCCGTATTAGCACCCGTCGTCTGCTGACTGACCTCAAACGCCGGCGTGTCTTCACGAGTGCGCTTCCCCGAGTCGGTAGAATCCTCAACATTGAACTGCGTAAGCGGTGTCCCTTCATCGGGCTCCTCAACGGCAAAATAACAGGAATTCCATTTGTTTTGGTCTTTCACAAGTTTCCACCAATGCTTCCATGTAAATGGATGTCCATGCGCCTGTTCGTATTTTTGCTCGGTCAAACTCATGATTTCCTCATCCGAACGGCCACTCCGGTGGTCCGTGCAGTTCTTCACAACAACCCTTGGAAGCTCGTGACTTTGGTATTTGTCTGCTTCCAGTGGTCTTTGCACTGCTTAGCCGACCTCAACGGATCATCCCGGCCTCGAGTAGCAGCAAGTTCATCAGCGATGGCCTCCCAGTACTTCAGATTATGCTTCTGGTTGCCGTGAATTGAGTCGTACGAGTGGTGCATCCAAGCTCGAACTAACCGTGCGTCTTCATCGGTGCTCCACAAGACACGCTTTTCTTTGCCCTTTGATGGACCCACGTCGGCGGGCTCGGCAAGAGTTGGAGAGGAATTGACCGTCGGGTTGGGGGAAAAGTTCGGGTCCAAGAACTCTTGCGACATCGCGTCGTCCGTCATCGCCCTATAAATGATTCCCCATTCGTTGAGATCGAAAGACATTCTAACGGAAATTTGGAAGTGGATTAGAAGGAGAAAAGAGAGAATAGATGATGAATGTGGGTGAAAAATGAATTGTGAAGAGTGTTATTTATAGGGGAAAGTGAAAAAAAAAATTAAATGTGGTGCCAGCGACCAGACACGTATTGCCAGCGAGGGACTCGCCAACGGCCGACGCGGCGACCGAGGCTGACTCAGTCAACCTCGCCAGCGAGATCTGCTAGCGGTGAGCATAACGTTTCTCTTCCTCGCCAGCGAGCTCCCCGCCTTCTCCTCGCCAGCTCCCAGCCTGCTCCTCGCCGACGTTTTCTCCTCGCCAACGACATCTCGTCCATGGTTGTGGATGTTCTAAGAGGTGATTTCTATTTGATTTTTTCTCTAAGTTATAGATATTTTTCTTTGTAGCACAAATTGTCAAAACCGTATACTAGAAGATCGTTTTTTGAAATATTCTCTAAAGCTTATAAGCCCCTTCAAAAAGTTTACCCTGTCGAATAAAAGGAAAATTAGTGGAGGCTGCAATTGTCCAAATGGGGTTGACATTTTTGTTGAGACCCCGAAGAGTCATAGGCATCCACGATTTTGCATCTTGTTATTAGTTAATGGTTAATGGTTTGGAAGAGTGGTTGGAGTTCCCTATGTGAGCAAATAAGAGATTTGGTTCCACTTTGAAGCCAAACCCTAATACATGTGTTCAGAGAGTGACAAGTACTAGTCTTGTTTCTTGTTGCCTAATACGATGGTAATTTGATAGAAATGAAGGTTTTATTCTTAAAGTTGTCCCTGAAACCATTTTAGTATTATGATAAGAGCATTGTTTTCAATGAACATTGTGTGCTTCACATCATGCCAATTTTCTCTCTCACCCACCACATGCCTGGCCTGGCCTCTCTTTATAATGGAGTTAAAGTTGTAGAGTTAGGAAACAAAGTAAGAAATCATGGAGTCAATGAGCAGGTCAGGTGGCGGTGCGGCCAATGGAGAGCACGTGAGAGATGGATTCCAGATGCCGGTGCACTATCCTCGCTACAGCCGGGCCGACTACGAGGCCATGGCGGAGTGGAAGCTTGACTATTTGCTCAAACAGTACGGCCTCCCTGTTGCTGGAGATGTTGAGCACAAGAGAAAATTTGCCATGGGAACTTTCCTCTGGCTCCACTAAAACATATTACTACTTTATTATATGTACTTTCAGGTATGCTTTCTGTAATTATAATCTTGGGAATAAAAGAAACACATAATTGAATGAGATCTACTTAGTAAAGATACTGCCTTTGTAACCAGCTGATGAACTTAATATATTACTCGTTTCTCTGACTACTACTCTTCCATCTCTATTTTCTTGTTTTAAAAGGTAACCTTGTCTCCATCAAAAACAAGGAGAAGCCGTTTCGGGATGGACAGAGTGAATTGTTTCCGTAGTAAAACGAGAATCCGACATTTTTTTGTCATATAAATGAAACCTTTTCTGAGGTGAAAGAGAAGTATAAGATGGTCTAACTACAGACCTCAAACACTTAAAGATGGACGCAACCAATTTTAAGGGTAAGAAGAAAATAACACCCAACACAAAATACAAATTCGGGCGCTGACAAGAAAGCCCAGCCTCTGAAAAAAGCCAATAAGAGGGAATACACTGAAGTAGGTCTCAGTACCCAGATTTGACAAACATTAAAAACGCAAAACAAGGTCTAAAACCTAAATATAACAACCATGAAGCTCTAAAAGTAAAAATGATCTATAAATATCCAGATTTGACCAAAATGAAGCACAAAGAGAAAAGGCTTCCAACAAACACTAGAGCTCGAACTCAGTCCTCTGAAACCCAATTCTGGCCAATACCAAGAAAAGCCCCTAAGGGGGAGGACCGGTATTTCTATCGAGTACGAACTCAAACCTCCAAGAAGGGAGCAACAAGTTAACTCTTCCGAGTATCCGAGGCTCAAACTCAAGCTGAGCGTTCCAAAACCGTGATCGGTAACCCGTCACCGGACAACACCTATCGAGGACCCAAGGGGGAAGGCCTATAATTATACCGAGCACGATCCAACCCGATTCCAGACAGAACTGACATCAATGCCAACCGAGAAGAGCAACGCCACACCGAAAGCCAAAACAACAACCCTTCAAAAATTGCACTACCTAACAGGCAGTCACTAAACCTCGCACTCATCCCTCCATAACTCAATTATGGCCAACACCGAGAAAAGGCCCAAAGGGGGAGGACCGGTATTTCTACCAATAGCGAGTTCAGACCTCTAAGTAGGCTGTAGGAAATCATGACTACCAGAGATCCGAAACTGGAACTCGAGCTGAGTGTTTCGAAACTGTAACCGATAACCCCTCCAGTCAACACCAAGCAAAGACCCGAAGGGTAAGGCCTGTGATTATACCAAGCACGAGTCAACCCGAACTCGTACAAATCTGATTCCAAAGCCAGTAGCAAAGCACAACGCAACACCAAGAGAGGTCACCTGATCAATGCAGCTACAACGCCCTGACACTCCAAAAAACTGACCCCGAAACTTCACCCCCAAAGACAATGGTGGCAACAACAACCACAACCACCAACAACCGAACAACACCAACAACCGAAAAAAGTTAGAAGCAGACCTCGTGGACGAATGATGAATGCCACCCAGACCCGGTTCAGACCCGACCAAGACCTGGCCCAAACCCGATCCCAGACCCATCTTGCCAACCCAGCCAAGCCCAAACCCATGCCCGACCCGACCCTCCGGACCAGTCCAAACCCGTGCTTGACCCGAAAAAATCATACCAACCTAACGAGAAAAACGGAGCAGCCACTCCGGCAAGACAAACACTAGGACCAGCGAGAAGCAACCCTAGCACCACCATCGGCAAAAAGCTGCGTCTGGGGCTCCAACGAGCCATGAATTCAGCCAAGCAACAACAGAGCGTGAGCTAACGACGAGCACAACCCAGCTAAGTAACATATCTGAAGGCTTACCAAGACAAAGAGAAAAGGAGAGGAAGGGAGGGAGGGGAAGCAGCGTTTCCCAGTCACCGGAACACGAACCAACCGAGACGATGAGGGAGGAGCAAAGATAGGGAAGAAGAGAAGAAGGAGGGTAAGGAGGACAAAAAGAGGGAGAGATGGAAGGAGGCCGTCACCGGCAACAGCCCAGGCTGGAGCCCGAGGCTGTCACCGACGAGGGGGCGAAGGTAAGGTGACGACGACCTTTTTGAAAGTAGAGTTTTAAAAACAAAGTTGGGAGCGTTTTCGACTATGCTCTTCCTGTTTTAGTTTTTTTTTTTAATTTCAGGGAGAGTTTTATTATGAGAATCCGACTTTGAACTCATACTTACCTTCTATGCATTTTTACTTTCTCTACTTCCTTTTATTTGGGGATGGGATTGCCACCATCATATTCTCGAATAATAGAATATATTAAAAGACATAGGTGAATATTACTTCATATATTGAATCAAAAAAAAAAATCACCCACATAAGTGAGTCAAGATTCGTTTCGCTCATACTAATCCAACTCACTTTATTGTAAGTCTCATCGAATTCATGAATCCTACTATCACCCATTTTAATGCCTTGTCCCAACACACAACAAAGAGAAGGAATAGATAGTCCCTCACAATCAGTTAAGGCAAGCCTCACAATCAATTACATAGATAGAGAAAGATACATCCCGAAACGAATTTACTTGGCCATTCTTGCATCACCTTCTATACACCTTTTACTGGATGGGTAATTGGTCTACAAGGGGATACACGTAGAGTTCGAGTCACGAAACTTTAGTAATATACAAATATAAGAAAACTCTAATAAAAGTGATTCGGATATTGTTACTGTTAATTTGGGAAGTGTAAATCAGAAATGGAACTTCTATTGATAGTTGTTGTGCTTGATACATGCTTACAATACGTGAGTATTTATACATATGAGAGAACTATATAGTCAAAGAAGGCGGAGAGGTTTGTGCGCTAAATTTGAGCTATAGGTCGGTGGTCTTTGGTGAGCTAAGGTTAGAGGAGGTGGAAAGTTATCAGTGTCATGGTGTAAAGTCAACAATATCATCTCCTTGTTTTCTAACACGCCCCCTCAAACTCAATATGGTGATAAACCAAAATTGAGTTTGAATCAATATGGAACTGGAAGTGGGTTTTGAAACCAGGCTTGGCTTTGAATTTCACTTGAGTCTTGATAAACGGATATAGAGCTCGCCCAAGTGTTGCGGTTGACGGAAGTGAAAAATGGACGAGTAATCTGATGCTTATGTGAGTTGAGGTCTTCTTGCTAAACACTGAAAATGTCTCGATGGCCTTAGGGACGGTTAGAAACTCTGCACGTACGGAGCATATGGAACTGCTCGAAGGACGAAACCTTCTAAAATGGTCACACATAGACTGACGAGACAGTATGTTGACGACGAATACCCTTCCGATCAGAGCGGAACGGGAATAACTTGTTGATCGACACACGAACACAACAAGAACAAATGGTACTGCAGAGATCACAACGGTTACCCAAGGCATGAGGATCGAACAATCATTTAGAAGAGACGACAACATTATGTAGGCTGAGCGGCATCTGAGGACTGAAGGATTGCAACGGAAAGGGTGGACTACGGAGACTCCCCGGTCTAAACGGAGCAGTAATACAAAATTGGAACACGGTCTGAACTGCGGGAATGCTCTCTAGTCGGAACAGAGTTGCAACACATGATCAGCTGGTCGGAAGGGTTCGGATCTCCGATCGAATCGGAGCAGTAACAAGAACTTAAAAATGGCCGGTCAGAACGGCTCAAATAGCTCTCTGTTCGGAACAGAGCGGCAACACAAGAATAGCCGGTTGAAACGGCTCGAATCTTTGGTCGAAACGACGACAAATAGCTCTCCGATCGGAACGGTTCAAGTAGATCCCCAATCAGAACGAAGTAGCAACACAAGAATAGCTGGTCGGGACGGCTCAAATAGATCTCGGTTGGACGGAGCAACAACACGAAAATAGCCGGTCGGAACGGCTCAAATAGCTCTCTGGTCGAAATAGAGCAGCAACACGATCTTGGAACGTCGATCGGAACGACGATAATGGCTCTCCGGTCGGGACGGAGCAGAAACACAAACTTTGAACCGCCGGTCAGAACTGCGGGAAGGCTATCTGGTCGGAACAGAGTAGCAACACATGAACAACCGGTCGGAACGACTTGGATCTCTGGTCGGAACAGAGCAGCTACACGACTTGGAACGCCGGTCGGAACGGCGACAATGGCTCTCCGGTTGGAATGGAGCAGCTACACGACTTGGAACGCCGGTCGGAACAGCGACAATGACTCTCCGGTCGGGACGGAGCAGCAATACGACTTTGGAACGCCGGTCGGAACGGCGGCAATGGCTCTCCGGTCGGGACGGAGCAGCTACAAGACTTTGGAATGCCGGTCAGAACGGCGACAATGGCTCTCCGGCCGGGATGAAACAGCTACACGAACTTAAAACGCCGGTCGGAACGGCTCCCAATAAACTTTGATCGAAAACCTCTTTCTTCTGTTTTTTTTTTGCCTGCGTGGCAAACTAAAGGGACTGACGAGCCGTTTATACACATGTGGGGCTGGACAGCACATGTCTCCACGTGCGCAAGTGAGACTGGAACAAATTTACGTGCTGAACATTTCCTCTGTACAATGGCTTTGACTTGTCCTTTCTACCATTGCTTTTCTCTGCAACAAGTCAATTATTGCACTTCTTTTTACTTCCTTTCACCTCCCAGCAAAGCAATCTTTTGTACAGACCACAATTGCTTATCTTTTCTTCAACAACAGACCTTTGCTTATCTTCTCTATGAGAAACAACACGAAGAGTGGCATCAGAAGCAGGACAGAGTAGAAAATAGCAGCTGAGTAACGGGAGCAGCTTGGTGGTCGACGAGAGCTCCAAACTGGTTGGTGTTGAGCGTCCGACAAGATGGGGCGATGAGAGGAACTTCGGTGGTGGCTGTCTTCTTGCGTGTTTCCAGTCCCCTTAACTTTTCCAAAAGACTTATCTTTTGTGAGAAGCAAATTTGTTGCATTCTTGGAGCCACAGAGATTTGGCTTGTTTCTCTTTAACAGAAATGGAGCTACAACTGAGGCTATGAAAAGAGAAAAAGACTGAGGACCAAAAACGAGTACAGGAACTAAAGACAGCAGCGGAGGAGGAAGATTGGAACGCTGGAACAAAT
This sequence comes from Erodium maritimum, assembly GCA_963921825.1. NCBI lineage: Eukaryota > Viridiplantae > Streptophyta > Magnoliopsida > Geraniales > Geraniaceae > Erodium > Erodium maritimum. Next base: position 34,644,401 of record OY997593.1, on the reverse strand, counting down.
GGAATTCTGGTGTGGTTCAATTACCACGATGCTGAAGCAGGTAAATTGAAAACGGTTTCTATCTTTTGGATGCCTTGCCCACCTGCTATTAAATTAACGAGTGGGCAAAGCCACATAAATTTTCAGAAGCTTACCGAAACTCTGATACCATGTTAATTTGGGAAGTGTAAATCAGAAATAGAACTTCTATTGATAGTTGTTGTGCTTGATACATGCTTACAATACATAAGTATTTATACATATGAGAGAACTATATAGTCAAAGAATGCGGAGAGGTTTGTAGGCTAAGTTTGAGCTATAGGTCAGTGGTCTTTGGTAAGCTAAAGTTAGGGGAGGTGGAAAGTTATCAGTGTCATGGTGTAAAGTCAACAATATCATCTCCTTGTTTTCTAACAGTTACAAGGTTCAAGATGCGTAAATAGATCATACGTCAATCCTAGATATGTACAACTAACAATTAAGGTAATTAAACATAAATAATCAATTAAGCTTGAAACACACAAGAGAATTTAGAAAAACATCTCTCGTCAATAAGAAATCAAAACATATGAATTTAGGATTTTTTAGATTAATTTCACTAAATGGATAAAAGTGGCAACTAGACCAAGTCTAGCCTAGAGCTTTAAATGCAGCCCTAGTACATGAAATTGGATTGAATAACATGATAATTCAAACATAAAGTACAACAATCATGCATAAACATCGAGTAGCTCAAGTATAGATAAAAATTCAAACAAGCAATTAGATGCTAATAGCTCAAAGAACCTTATTCATAAAAATTCAAACAAGCAATTAGATGCTAATTAGCTCAAAGAACCTTATTCATTTAATATATCATCGTTCATCAAATTCACGAAAAAGTTATACATGAACTTGGAGGGAATCAATGTATGCAAGATAATCATGACCAAATATTCAGTTCCAAGGTCATGGAATAAAAATCCTACATAAATATTTCATGAAACCTAACTGCACAACAAAACTAAAGAGGGGAGAAGTGAAAAATCAAGATTGGGTCGAGAAATCCAATCAAAATTTAACCCTACCCTCTAAACCCATCATGTACAATTCTCTCAAACTTTCAGCACGTGAGAATGTAGAATAAGGAAATAGTGGAAAATTTCATGGATGCTTGAATATACAAATCTCTGCTTCTTGACGATACTCTTTGCTCCAAGCTTTAATAAAAGATCTAAGGGTGCTCAAAATTATGAGAGAAGCCCATAGAATCATTTCAAATCTCCCCTTTAATCAACTCACAGACTTTGTCTATGTTTATATCGAAGCGCGTGCAACATGTTTGTTCCTCACAGGAAGGATTGTGGGTGAGTGAAGAAAAATAAAGGATGAAGGCATGAAGGTCATAAACGAGTTGAAAGTTGTAGATAAGAGCGTAGACGACTGATGTAAAACCTAAAAAATGGATAAGGAGTGATGTTTGTAATTTTGATGTCGTGTATATTGATTGAATCTGCTATTTGTACAAGTAAGAGAGTGTCCTAGATATACATGGACACTCATATTTGAAATACAAATATGAAAATCAAATACACAAATATGAAAATCAAATACACAATATTATCTCTAACTATAATATCTAACACTCCCTCGCAGTCGGAACGGGAGCCTGACGAACGTTCAGGCTGGACCGAAAATCGTCGAAGAGAACTTTAGGCCGACCTTTAGTGAAGATGTCAGCCAACTGAGAACGAGAGGGAACATGAAGGACTCGAATCTGGCCTTTTGCAACCTTCTCACGAACAAAGTGAATGTCCATTTCAATATGTTTCGTACGCTGGTGATTAACTGGATTCCCGGCAAGATAAATGGCGCTAACATTGTCGCAGTAAACAATAGTCGCACGAGAAACCGGACAATGGAGTTCAAGAAGCAAGTTGCGGAGCCAACAAGACTCAGACACTACGTTGGCCACTCCACGATATTCAGCTTCAGTACTCGAACGGGACAGTGTGGTCTGGCGCTTTGACGACCAAGAAAGAATATTGTCTCCCAGAAACACACAATAACCGGAAGTGGACCGGCGGGTGTCTGGACAACCACCCCAATCAGCATCGGTGAAAGCAGACAAAGAGTCAGTCGTCGACCAATATATATGAAGTCCCAAGCATAGCGTACCCTGAACATAACGGATCACTCGTTTAAGAGCACGAAAATGAGCATCCCGAGGATCGTGCGTATGAAGACAGAGCTGCTGAAAAGCATAAGAGAGATCTGGACGAGTGAACGTCAAATATTGTAAGGCACCAGCAAGGCTTCTATATAGAGAAGGATCTGTAACCGGCTCGCCATCCGATGCACTAAGTTTGGACTTGGTGTCAACAAGAGTCGCAGCAGGAGAGCAAGAGGACATGCCAACACGAGAGACAATAGATTGAGCATAAGTCCGCTGGGAAAGAAACAAGCCAGAGGGGAGATGAGACACCGCAATACCCAAAAAAGAGCTAAGGCGCCCCAAATCCGTCATAGCAAACTCCTGGTTGAGAAGAGACATCACAGACAAGTGAAGCTCCTCGGTGGAGGTGGTAAGTATAATATCATCCACATATAAAAGAAGGTAAGCGAGATCCGTACCCCGTTTATAAATGAACAAAGAATGATCAGAGGTACTGTGTCGAAACCCAATCTTTTCAGCATAATCTGTGAATCGCTGATACCACGCCCGAGGTGCCTGTTTTAGACCATAAATAGATTTCTTCAAAAGACAAACGTGGTCAGGAAGAGAGGTATCACGAAATCCCAACGGCTGATGCATATAGATTGTCTCAGATAAATGACCATGGAGAAACGCGTTCTTGACGTCCAGTTGGTGAATGGGCCAAGAACGTGAAACCGCAATGCTGAGAACAGTACGAATGGTCGAAGGCTTGACCACCGGACTAAATGTCTCATCACAATCAATTCCCACCTGCTGAGACCTGCCATCACCAACAAGACGAGCCTTATAACACTCAAAAGAACCGTCAGCACGCTTTTTATGACGAAAAATCCAAATACACCGAATAACATTGGTATTAGGAGGACGAGGGACCAAAGCCCACGTCCCATTACTAATAAGAGTTGAATACTTGTCATGCATGGCAGCTTTCCAATTAGGGTCAAGGAGGGCGGCTCGGGGGTTGGATGGCAAAGGGGAAAGGGTGGAAGAAACAGATAAGTTAAAAAGTTGTTTAGGGCGAAGGATACCGCGCTTACCACGAGTGGTCATGGAGTGGACATTCCGAGGATCCACACGGGGAGGCAACGGGGCAGGGACAACTGTGGGAGCATGGGTATGTCGAGGAGGAGGCGGGTTGGAGGCCAATTCCAAAGCGGGTTGCGATCTGGGTGATATCGGTATGGAAGCTGCGTCGGGTTCACTAAACAAGACTGGAGCATGGGTAAGCAACGGGGAAACAGGTGAGTCAAAAACAACTGGGTCTGGGCCAGAGGTAGGAATCACAGAAAATGGGAAATTAGACTCATCAAAAATAACATGCCGTGATATAATAATCTTACCCGTCGAGATGTCAAAACACTTGTACCCTCTGTGGTTGGAAGGGAACCCCAAGAAAACACAAGGAGTAGACCGTCGAGCGAGTTTATGAATAGTTCCTGGAGGAAACAAAGGATAACACAAACACCCGAAGACACGAAGATGATCATAGGTGGGATCCCGATTATAAAGCACTTTAGTCGGAGTTACAAAATTTATAGTGCGACTTGGAGTAATATTAAGAAGGTATGTGGCCATAGAAAGAGAATGATGCCAAAAATATGTAGGAACCGAGGAATGACTAAGAATGGTTCGCATAATATTATTGATGGAACGAATCTTCCGTTCGGCCCTACCATTTTGAGCGGATGTGTGAGGACATGAAAACCTGAAAACCATTCCGTTAGTAGAACAAAACTCGTGAAACAAACGTTTATCAAATTCCTTTCCATTGTCACATTGAAAAGACTTAATTTTGCATCCGAATTGAGTGGAAACAAAGGCACGAAAAGTAAGAAAAACCGAGAACACTTGTGATTTAGCACCCAACGGAAAAGTCCACAGAAAATTCGAATAATCATCCAAAACAGCACATAATACTTATGACCAGAAGAGCTTAAAACGGGAGACGTCCACAAATCACAATGAATAATGTCAAACGGGGATAATGTAGATGAAATAGAATCCATGAAAGGCAACCGGACTTGTTTACCATAAACACAAGCCGAACAAACAAAGTCCATTGTTTTATTACATAAAATAGAGTTTTGTGAACAAATAGATCTAAACACGGTAGGGCAAGGATGTCCCAACCGATTATGCCAAATGGAAGACGAAACAGCAGCTAAAGCAACAGGAGGCGACGAGGGAGACAACGAGGAAAGGGGGTACAGATCCCCCGAGCTATTGCATCGCATGATTGGGGTTCCCGTCCGTAAATCCTTCACAGAAAATCCACAAGGGTCAAATTCAATTGATACATGATTATCACAGACAAATCGACGAACATATATAAGATTCTTTACTATCTTTGGGGCATGAAGTACATTTTTTAAAACTAAGGGTGGATTCGAGTAGGGTAATATTGCACGACCTTGATCATGAATTGGAATTACGGAACCATTGCCAACGATAATATTATGAGAATTGCTCGAATTAGAATAGGACGTGAGCTTACCCGAGTTAGAGGTCATGTGATTGGTTGCCCCCGAGTCCATATGCCAAGTATCATCCGGTGTTTGCATGGATAAATTCGCCATAACTTGGTTGATATCTGTTGGAACTAGAGATGGGCTTGTTGTTGCTGTGTAGGCTGGATTCTGTTGTTGGGCCGGCTGCTGCTGTGGAGAGGCCCGAGAGCCTGAGGCCCAAGACATGGGCTGTGCGGGCTGGCCCATTGGATGGCCTGAAGCCCACGGCGCAAAACCGGTTGCAGGGTGCGCGGGAAAAGGGCAAGGTGGTGTTGACCAACCACCTTGCGTTGACCACGGAAGAAACGGAGGCTGGCTGGTCCAACCTTGCTGGTGGCGCTGTGGTACGGTTGCTGAAGACCACGGGCGGTGCTGCCTGGTGGTCCGACCACCATTCCGGCCACCACTCCGATTGGACCTGGTGTTGTTGCCTCGGCCACGAGATGAACCGCCAAGAGGTCCTCGCTGATGGTGGCGTTGATGACGGTCCGTGGGCACGCTGGAACGGTAGTCCCGAGTATCATCAACAGATGCTTGGAGGGCAGCACCAGCAGCGGCTGAAGCCGAGTAAGCTTGTCGGGCTTTTTGGGTCTCCTCGAGAATGAGTTTGGACCGAGCCTCATGGAACGGTGGAAGCGGGTACATATGTTGGATGATAGTGGCGCACCATCATAGTTTTCTGAAAGACCCGTCACAAGTTGGCTCACCAGTCGTTCGTTGGAGACAGGAGCACCAACATTTGCTAGCTGATCTGCAAGCATTTTCAATTCCTGACAATAAGAGGAAACATTAGAAAAATCGTCCAACCGAACTAACGAGAACTGATTTTCCAGATAGACAACACGCGAGTTTTTGTTGTCTTGGAAAATATTCCGAAGTGCTTCCCAAGCTTGGAGAGCAGTGGCACCCGGAGTGATAATTGTTTGGAGGAGATCACCCGAAATCGTGCCGTATATCCACTGAAGGACGGCTGCATCAAGCCTTTTCCATAAAGCATCCTGAGCAGATGTAGCAGTGGCTGCAGCGGTGCCGGTTTCAGATGTCGGGGTTGCATCAGGCGGATCGATATGATCCAGGACATCATAAAGCTGACAATGAACACGAAAAAGTTCCGCCCATGACACATATTGGCCCTTCTCGAGCTCAAGAATCATAGGAACATGAACCTTGATATTGGAAACCGTCAAGGCAGCGTGGAACTTGGTGGAATCAGCCATCAAAAAAAATAAAGCACAAATAAATTGTAGTATCAAATACTGCAGCACTCAAAAAAAATAGCAAAGTAATGAAATATGCGCAGAGTAGAAACTAGAAAAAGGAAGAAGTAGAATTGAACTAGGAGTGCTCTGATACCATGATGTTTGTAATTTTGATGTCGTGTATATTGATTGAATCTGCTATTTGTACAAGTAAGAGAGTGTCCTAGATATACATGGACACTCATATTTGAAATACAAATATGAAAATCAAATACACAATATTATCTCTAACTATAATATCTAACAAGAAGAAGTGACCTACAATTTATATTAAAAAAAAATAAAAAAAGTAGTGATGTCAAGAATATAGTCATATTGGGAACTTCCCAACATGACTGTATATTGGACCAATGAAAGTTACTTCCATTATCTAAACAACAAAATGAATAATACAAAGTTTACAGATTTATATACTCTCCAAATAACCTTTTGGGATTTGTATGAATTTGTAGAAGAAATAATGGATAATGATTTTGCATTTTACAAGAAGCATAAAACCTTTTTAAAATATAAATTACAAAAAATGGAACACATGCAAAGTTTATTACTCAAAAAACTTACAAAAGAATTAGAAGGGATAAATAGGTCTCCCAATAGTAGATTACGAGAGGCGAACATATCTCCTAATTATCTATGTTGCGCCTACATGGTATAATGACAGACTATAATAATAATCATATATGGATAGAAGTGTATCCCAATATGATCGTTTATCATAACAACGAAACTTATATGACATACCTAATAAAACAACTAAATAGCTTGGTATTCACTGACCATATGAGTATCCAACGCTTTGTTTGGGATATGAATGAATTTACAGGAGAAGTTATGGTAAACTATCCCCAATTTTATGTGAAACATTTTAACACCATCATGAGATGCCTAGAAAAGGCGGATCACATACATAACCTATTCAAGCGAAGAATTAAAAAAGGATTAGAATATAGATATCCTAACAATATATGTTGTAACTTCATTGTATAATGGAAAGCTTAATTGACACCGTAGTAAAGACGCTAGTAGACCTAGCAAGAGAAACCCAAGACACTTGGTATGAAACAGGCTTTAAAAGAATATTGATCAAAGGAATAAAAGATCAAGATGAAAACTTTATATTTTGTGGAATAAGTTTACTAATAAGTAAGTCCCGTTATACATCAGAACCGTTAACTTTGCAGATCAAAGAGGTAATAACAATGTTAAAAGGATTCATAACAAATGAAGAAAGGTTAGTAGCTATAAAATTTCTTGAAAAATTATACGTTAGAGAAACCTTAAATATAGAAAATGGAGAAGGCACCAGTACAATAAGATTTTATGAAGAATAATTAAGTGATGATAGCATGAAAGAAGAAGGATATGAAAATATAATAGAAGAAATAATAAGAAGGTATAACATAAAACTAGAACCCAAAACTCTTGGGTTCTAGTTGCTGCTGGTGCAACTATTACCTTAAATAAGAAGGTATAACCTTAAATATTCTCTCCATTCTAAGCTGCTGGTGCTCCTGACCCAAGAGTTTTGGGTTCTAGTTTTATGTTATACCTTCTTATTATTTCTTCTATTATATTTTCATATCCTTCTTCTTCCATGCTATCATCACTTAATTCTTCTTCATAAAATCTTATTGTACTGGTGCCTTCTCCATTTTCTATATTTAAGGTTTCTCTAACGTATAATTTTTCAAGAAATTTTATAGCTACTAACCTTTCTTCATTTGTTATGAATCCTTTTAACATTGTTATTACCTCTTTGATCTGCAAAGTTAACGGTTCTGATGTATAATGGGACTTACTTATTAGTAAACTTATTCCACAAAATATAAAGTTTTCATCTTGATCTTTTATTCCTTTGATCAATATTCTTTTAAAGCCTGTTTCATACCAAGTGTCTTGGGTTTCTCTTGCTAGGTCTACTAGCGTCTTTACTACGGTGTCAATTAAGCTTTCCATTATACAATGAAGTTACAACATATATTGTTAGGAGATCTATATTCTAATCCTTTTTTAATTCTTCGCTTGAATAGGTTATGTATGTGATCCGCCTTTTCTAGGCATCTCATGATGGTGTTAAAATGTTTCACATAAAATTGGGGATAGTTTACCATAACTTCTCCTGTAAATTCATTCATATCCCAAACAAAGCATTGGATACTCATATGGTCAGTGAATACCAAGCTATTTAGTTGTTTTATTAGGTATGTCAAATAAGTTTCGTTGTTGTGATACACGATCATATTGGGATACACTTCTATCCATATATGATAATTATTATAGTCTGTCATTATACCATGTAGGCGCAACATAGATAATTAGGAGATATGTTCGCCTCTCGTAATCTACTATTAGGATACCTATTTATCCCTTCTAATTCTTTTGTAAGTTTTTTGAGTAATAAACTTTGCATGTGTTCCATTTTTTGTAATTTATATTTTAAAAAGGTTTTATGCTTCTTGTAAAATGCAAAATCATTATCCATTATTTCTTCTACAAATTCATACAAATCCCAAAGGGTTATTTGGAGAGTATATAAATCTGTAAACTTTGTATTATTCATTTTGTTGTTTAGATAATGGAAGTAACTTTCATTGGTCCAATATACAGTCATATTGGGAAGTTCCCATACATCACTAGTGTTACACATATTTTATCTATTTTTCTTTTTTGTAGGCTCTGATACCAATTTTAGGCTTAGGTACTATGCTATGATTATAAGTTATGGATCCCATTGTTTAGCACCCTAAAGAGGGAAAGAAAACAACTTTGATCATAATGGTTGTTATAATTTTTATAAGGGTTGTAATAATATAAAACATAATACAAGAAATATCAAGAACACAAGCACAACATTGAAAATTCATTGTTTAAAATTAACATCTATAATCTCTACCTTTCCTTATATCATAACCATAGTTCCAATCTTCATAACACATAAATAGTAAAATTCATCCAACATATCTTAATAGAACTTCAAAGTTTCGGAGTACACACTCAACTAGTTTAGTCTCCCTCCTTCCACACCCTTAACCTTGACCAACATTACAAGTGGAAATAGTTGTTATTGATCTTTAGCAACTTATCCATCCTTACGACTTGTAGAGATACGACGATGCTCTCAAAATGTAAATTCTATAAGTTCTTAATGAAGGAATATAGAGGATTTTAAAGCACCAAGAACACAAAGTTGGGTTTGGGAAATAATCTTTTAATTGCATGCATAACATACTCTTATTTCGTTTCTCATATTTATGTATTATATTTAAGTATACGGGAAACATAATTGATATCATTATTATGAGGCTGCTGTTTTGATCTGTATGCATGTGCTTGAATCATTAATTCGTGGATGTCTCTTGAAAAGCCTATCGTACTTTCACATAATTTTTATTTTCTCCATGTCGTCTAACATGACAACAACTGGCTACCCTCATGGTAAAAAATGTAGCTAAGTAGATTCGTCAGATGATGTAACTATCTCTACGTATTGTAATTCGTGTTGGAAAAATGTGGTTAAAATATGATTTTGTTGTTACAAATATGATTTATGGTACTAAATAATATTTATGATTTTAAATGTGATTTATGTACTTGGTTGGCCATGACCTCTTAATGGAGGCTTTTATGGGATTAGCTACCCCATAAAATTATCTCCTATCCCTATTAGAAAGCCTATAAATACCAAACTACATAAGTCATCTTATACACACTTCAACCTATTCACATATCAAAAATCATAGATCGAAAATCACTCTCTCCCAACTACGTTTTCATTCTTCCTTAGTCCTGGTGATTTCTCTACACGGAGTTGAGTTCGCTGACGTTAGTCGTTGTATCCTGCGAGACCGCTGCCCATACGGGGCAGTCATGTGCCTTAAGGAGACAGGAGTACCTGGACTCGACTAAACCCGAATTTCCTAATCCGTAATCAGTAAGCTAGCTGATTCGGTGAAGGTTATTTCTTATTTTAATTTATTATTGTGTTTATTTGAATTTGTTTATCGTCAATATATTAACCTATATTCCCTACAATCTTAAGACACTTGATTACATGGTGTATTGGAAGATGAACAGGTTCTACGAATACAAATTCTAAATCCTAGCTTGGCTGGTTCTTCGGCTTCTGAAATTGAAGTACCTTAGAGGAAATTGTAAACAACAATTTAAAATCATGTTTGATTATATTTTTCTAACCATCTATTTTGAAAGTTTGTTGTGCAGGAAACAAAAAAAAATACTTTGGTTCGAATCTGGTTTTCCCAAAAAACGAAAAAAAAATCAAACCTGATCAAAAGGGTTTTTGTTTTTCGAAATGGAGACTACCTGGGTCTGAATTTGGAAATTTTATATTGGTTTTTCCGAAAATGGGTTTTGAAAACAGAAAAAAAAAATATGTAATTTCGAAACCCTTTCAAAAACAATTTCAGAGAATCAAAAGGAAAAATTACTTTGATTTTTCAGAACTGAAATTTTGAGAATCAAAAGAAAAAAAATTGAACTTCGGTTTTAGAAATCATACCTTGAACTGTGATTTCTGAGGCAAAGAACGTCGTGTTACCCTTGTTCGAGTTCGAAATTCCGTTTCGTTGCTGGTGTTCTCTCTATGTTGCAGGTTGAATTCGAAAAAAAAAACTTCGCTAGAGGTTGAAGAAACGGAGAAAAAAAAACAAACTGAAGCGACGGTTTCGCTAGAGGTTGAAGAAACGGAAGAAAAAAAAAACGGAAATGAAAGGTTGGAATCCTACCGTTTTTTGAGTTTGAAAGTCGGAACGTTTTTTTTCCAGGTCAAACACTCTGAAGCTTGATCGTGTCTTCACTGCTTTGGTTTCGTCAAGAGGTTGAAGAAGACTCCAAATTACTCTGTTTGCGGCTGAACAAATCAAAAATTGTTTTGCTTTTGTTATTTTTTTTGTCTGGGCCGCAGGTACTGTTCAAGCCCAAGAAAAAGGAAAAAAAAACCCAAAGCCCATTTCTTTTTAAAACCAGCCCAAGGCCTTGTAGGAAGGAGGACCAGCCACCCTGGGTGCTGGACCGGGTTGGATCGCGGGTCAGGATCTGGGTCAGCCACGCGGGTCGCTAGCTGGAGCAGGTCGAGTCTGGGTAGGTTCATGGGTATTCCGACCCGGTTGGACAAATATTTAAAAAAAAATGAATTTTCTTTTATAGAAAATCAACGTTGCTTCAAGAATTTTTTCTTTCCAAACGGGAAATTAAAAATTATTGTACGAGTTTGAATTCGTACGGAATTCATGATCGAGGGATGTAAACTTGGAATTTTTATTTCTAAACGTTTTCCAAAAAAGAAACAAATTGGAACTAGTTCCTAAACAGTTTCTTGTTGATCGATCTTGTTTCTTAGAAACACGTGGAGATGATCAACTATTGTGGTTCAGTTCTAAACGTAGAACACGTATGAACACATTTTGAATTCATACAGAATTCATGGTTAAGGGAAATAAAATTGGAATTTTAATTCCTAAACGTTTTTCCCAAAAGAAACAAACTTGGAATTCAATTCCTAAACGTGTTTCTCAATTTTTCAAAAAGAAAACAAATTGGAAATAATTTTCCTAAACGGTTTTCTAATTTGAAAAAAAAATTCTTTACTTCAAGAATAATTTCTGAGGAAATTATATTCTCGAACAAATTTTGAATTCAAACGGAATTCATGATCGAGGGAAATAAACTTGGAATTTTAAATCCTAAACATTTTCCCAAAAGAAACAAACTTGGAATTCGATTCCTAAACGTGTTTCTTAATTTTTCAAGAAGAAAACAAATTGGAAATATTTTCCTAAACGGTTTTCTATTTTGAAAAATAATAATAATAATATATATATATATATATATATATATATATTTTTCCACAACGAAAGGTGGAAAATAAAAAGAAAATATTAATTTCTATTTGAGGGAAATTAACATTTGTTTCAAGATTAATTTCCAAGGAAATTACATATTCTTGAACAAAGTTTGAATTCATACAGAATTCAAAAAGGAGAGAAATGAATTTGGAATAAAATTCCTAAACGGTTTTCTCTAAATTCAAAAAGGAAACAAAGTGGAATATTTCCTAAACGGTTTCTTACTTTCCCGAAATTATAAGAAGGATACAAGTTGGAATTAATTCCAAAACGATTTCCTACTTTCCAAAAACGTATTTTTCACAACGGATCGTGAAATAAAAAAGAAGGGGAAAGGTACATTTTCTAGAAGCGATCAATCGTTTTCTTGGAAAACATGTCAAGACGGTAAAATCCGTAAAGTACATCTGATTCGGTTCTAAAACGTAGAACACGCACGAATAGATGAAAATCAAACGTGTTTTCAACAACTGGAAGTTATCCGATTAAAGAATGACAAATTGAATATGCTCAATTTAGTCTTAATTGGAATAAAACTATACGAACTTGAAAAGAGAAAAATGAATATTTTCGACTTTCTACGTACAAACGATTAAACTTGACTAATCGATTCGAATTCCGTGATACAAGTTAAATCGAACGTATCGATTTGTTATTGACAAGATTAGTTTGATCGGTGACCAATTAATCGGTTTCTGTTTTCATTGCGAAACACGTTAGAACGATTAAATTTGGATTCCCACATCAAACTAATTTGTACTTTGACCAAGTTGAATGATTTCAATTTTGGATAATTATGAAAAGGGACTGACCTTTTGTATAATTACATGTAAATGTGGGGGTCGGTCCCACTACACGGAATATTTCCGATCAACTAAGTAACTAAATGCTACATTGAGATCTAGTTGAGAAAAAGACATCCAAGGGAATGTGACTGAAGCCCATTTAAAGGCATTATGTGAAGGAAAACCCAACCTAGTTGACTGGAGATCCCAAGATCTAGGTTCAATGGGACAACCTAATTGCATAACCCGTGTACGGTCACTGTGGGGGTCCAACCCCGAGTCCATTCCTATGATGCAAACAAGTGACGTGTGAAGGATAAGCATTGCTTTTAATGATTCCTTGCATCAAGAGTATTGAGCAAAGTGAATCACCTATGTAAGAGGAAGTGGGGTTGCTTCAAGGGTGACTAATGGGGCTAGTCATCTTAAACTCTTGCAGAACCAGGCAGTGTCCATGACCATAACGGGCACACCAATGAGAACCAAACCGTGTTTGTTGGTATCTGTGTGGGGTATATCATCATCTGCACAAACGACAGAATAGTTCAAGGACATCGCGTCTACTAGTCAGTCAGCAGAGTAAATATACTTTCACAAGGGAAGGTTCAAGGATGAACATCTACCTATCCTATGCAGATATCGACTTTGAGAAGTCATCGCTCCCTCGTTCCTTTTCCGTTCCCATCACATTTTTGTGGGGGATTGTTGGAAAAATGTGGTTAAAATGTGATTTTGTTGTTACAAATATGATTTATGGTACTAAATAATATTTATGATTTTAAATGTGATTTATGTACTTGGTTGGCCATGACCTCTTAATGGAGGCTTTTATGGGATTAGCTACCCCATAAAATTACCTTCCTATCCCTATTAGAGAGCCTATAAATACCAAACTACATAAGTCATCTTATACACACTTCAACCTATTCACATATCAAAAACCATAGATCGAAAATTACTCTCTCCCAACTACGTTTTCATTCTTCCTTAGTCCTGGTGATTTCTCTACACGGATTGAGTTCACTGACGTTAGTCGTTGTATCCTGGGAGACTGCTGCCCATACGGGGCAGTCAAGTGTCTTAAGGAGACAGGAGTACCTGGACTCGACTAAACCCGAATTTTCTAATCCGTAATCAGTAAGCTAGCTGATTCGGTGAAGGTTATTTCTTATTTGTTATTTTAATTTATTATTGTGTTTATTTGAATTTGTTTATCGTCAATATACTAACCTATATTCCCTACAATTCGTACACAAAATGACTTGAAGAGAGTGCGAGAGTATATCTTCTTTTCTCTCCTTGGATAGCGATAGAGACAAGAACTATGATATTTGGAAAATAGCCTTTACCCCTACTGTTCTTGGTGTAGGGTTGTTCTTGAGACGGTCAGTAGTGGATTCTTTACTAGTCTTGAACTATCTCATATGGTGATTTTTCCTTATTTTGACTTGATCATCGAATGCCACTATTCATATATTGTTGATTGTTATTTCTTGTTTGATGATATAGTGAGCTTGCTGAAGATTATAGAACTGCATCCCATTATTATTTCATTTTTGATGATTGGTGGTGTGCATATTAATTGGGCAATGGTCTTGTGCCTTCTCCCCGTGACTATTATGTGGTTGACTGCATGATACGCCATACATAGGAATTGAAGTGTTCTAAGACTATAAGGAATTCATTTGATGACTTTACTCATTGTTAATAAATTCTTTACATTAATTGGGAATCATGTATACTTGTACCTATTACCGACTCTTTGTGTGAGTTGGAATCTATATATCTTAGGTGATAGTGTGTACATATTGCTCCTTTCATTTCAAACATATTCCGTTTATTTTAATGTTTTGAGTCATTTTCCCTTTTACGGATGGGGTACTAATAGTCCACATCTCTAGGTTATAGCAAAGGTACCGATGGTGTCACTATTCTCTATACTGGGCCGGTAAATCTATATTGGTTGATCGAATGTGTCATGAAACATGTATAAAGAAGAGTAACAAAAATTTCTTTTTTGTAATCGTTGTCTTGGTGTTTGACCTTTCGATGCTTCCCTCTCCGGAAGTGTCTCCATTTTAATAAAAACACCAAGCTGATAAAAAAAAAATTAGTTTTGATAGTCTAAGAATATTTTTTTGTTACTCTATTATGGGTATGGTCAAGCATAAGAATTGAGAGGACATGAAAAAACACGATATGAAGAAAAGAAAGTAGGAGTATTTTGATCGTTTTAAATAATATTCCTTGAAATATGATTGTGCTGGAATAATATGTAATTTAAACTTAATATAGATTTGTCATTGTAGAACGTTTTTTGGCCGATGAACATAAACTATCGGCTTTACAGTCAATTTCATCGACTTTGAGCATTATCTACATTCAAATCATCGGCCAAGTTCTGCCAGCCTTAAAACGTCTAATTTTTTTATGGCTGAAAAATTGTAACATGTTCCACACACCGTCAACAAAATGTTTTTCATTACCGATGGTTCAAAAAGTGTCAGTAATGAAAAAATATACGAACTTTTTTGAAAGGTAGATATAAATTTTCATTCCCGAAAATTTGAAGAGGTCGACATAGTCTTTCATTAACGGTGTTCCTAAATCTTCGAGAATGATATCATTACCGATGACCGTCGATATATATCTTCAATACCATGTTCCAGGTAATGAAAAGAGACGACCAAAGCCCTTCAAAATCATTGCCCGATCAAGTCAGTATTTTTTGCGTGTCTCAATATTCCTTCCCTAGCACTATGTGAAATGGTGGCGAATAAGGTCCGAATCCTATACTCTAGTGATTGTAACTACTCCTTGAGAACAATCGGTCAAAGCTTGATGGTAAGGAAGACCTAATTTTTTATCATGCTCTGGGACTCCATTAAAGTCCCCACAAGGATCCATCTATCCTTGTCTGAGCCTCTCATTTTCCTTAATTGGTCTCATAAAATATGTCATCGATCACATATTGGCTCATTGTACACCCTGGTAACACAAAACGGTTCCCCCACTTTTGGTGTAACATAATCGTCTATTTAATACATGAACTCTGAGGTGAGATTGAAGTTCGGGTTCTTATTCCAGAAAATCATGAATCCTCCATTCGACCAATTGGGTCCACAACCTGTCCTTCCGAGAAACCGAATTCCTCCTACAGATCTTCATCACCTTCTTTGAACAATAAGTTTCGCTGAGAACAATTGTGCTCGGTTTATGTTGAGAGAGGATGTCTTTGAGATATGTGTGTGTCGTAGTAGTACCTAAACCTCGATAGGTGCAAGACATTGTCTCCATAACCGCCTCTGTTTTCTAAGAATACCTAGCTGTTGGTAACCCTAGATCCAAACTTAGGAAAGAGCACATATACGTAGACATAAGTATACTCAATTGTAATAGCCGCACTACTTCTTATTTTTTGAAAACTAATAAGCATACAATTAAGTATATATACATATATACAGGGACACTATTAAGTACAAACCATCGTTATCGTGCAAACTATGAACCATTGATGGCTGTTAGATCTAAACAATGGACGGAGGAGATTAAAAGGTGATTTTTGACTTTTTCGCGCCATTATAGCACACTTATACAAGGGGTTGAACCCCCTATCTTACAAGAGTGTTGGTACCTTACATGAAAATGTGGTGGTACTTTCCATGCAAGGGTATTCGTACATCGCATACAGAAGTGTTGGTACATTACATCCTTACATACAAAAAAGGTGATGGTACCTTACATACAAGGGTTGTTATACTTTTTGGGTGTTACATGGATAGTAAATATGTGTCACAGTGCGGTTAAATGGAAAGAAAGTTCATGTTGTTTACAAAATTGCAACCGCGCTTGCAGCATATGGACCATCAGATTTCATGAATCCAAATGCTCTTGTTGGTTTAATAGTTGTCCTATACATAGCTATCTCTATAATGATATTGAACGAGAAATACATGCAAATACAAAAATACTCAAAACCCATTAATTGAATCGAGAAATATCACAACCACAAATTCAAATCGATCCTTAAGATACAATGATATTGCAAATTGCAAAGGCCTTTACGAATCGTATTGCCTACGATGACGACTTTGATCTTTTACTATAATGGGCGGCTAGAAATGAGGCAATACCATCAATTGACTCGAGCACGTTTGGGCCTTTTTCCATGGCTTCATTAATTCTTATGATGAGTTTATTTAAAATTGTTCGTCTATCACCTACGTTCACTATATAAACATCTTCACCCTTCATTGGCATTATAGGAATGCTAGAACCCGTCGAAGCTAGTTTTGTATTTTAAGCTTGCCTTCCTCAAGGTTACATAAAGATATTTAAACACACCATTCAAATGGTGGTGTCCTGGTCACCTCGAAAGGGTTTTTTATAACTAGATGACTGGTTAACGGGGAATGATCAAAAGAACGTTCCTAGATAACCGCACCATCTTGTCTAGGGGTAAGTTCTTCTTAAAGAGAAGAATATGTATTTATAAGGTCCATACATGAAGACACCATCAATTCAACAAGAAACATAATGGTAAGAACCGGTCGATCCCACAAGGAAGCGTTGGGTACCCGAAATCTAGAAACAATCTACCCTAAACTTGTCACTACCCTATGTCAGCTTTTCTTTCTTCCTTTTATTACACTATACATATTCACTCACATAAGTTGTCCGATAAATGAAGTTGGGGGTGGAGAAACCATGACCCTTAGAGGGAACTAAAATGAGGAGGTAGAGAGGATTGTCACTAGGTTGGAGGAGCATGCATTAAGTATATGAAACAAGAGATGAAATAATATAAGGTGAATCATACATGTGAGACAAGTAAACAAGTGTGCCTGAGTTTGGTGAGATTTAACTTCCATGATGGTATGATAAGTCAAGTTGATAAGTAAGAATATGAGTAGAAAAATGTACCAACCACCTCAAGAGATTTCAAATTACGAACTTACTTACAACTAATAGTCGGGTCATCACACTCGGACCACGATGGATACCCCAATACTTTCATTGGCCCTGACAGTTGGTTATTTATTGAATGCTAACCATCCCCAATATTACCATGAAAGTGGAATGAAGGATGCAGCCGTAAGTTAGGGACTTGTCCCATACTTGGTTTATGGCGTCTGTAAAACCCGCTTCGGAAACAAAAAAGAAAA
The DNA here is from genome assembly GCA_963921825.1 of Erodium maritimum. Classification (NCBI taxonomy): domain Eukaryota; kingdom Viridiplantae; phylum Streptophyta; class Magnoliopsida; order Geraniales; family Geraniaceae; genus Erodium; species Erodium maritimum. The sequence continues at coordinate 34,626,645 of OY997593.1, read as the reverse complement.
AAAAACTTTTGGGTCGAACCGGGTCGGACCGGACCCGATCAGAACCCGGCCAGACCAGCAACCCGCCCAGCAGGCCCGGTCAGACCCGGCCTCTTGCTCTTGTTGGGTCGTGGAAGCTCAGGCCCACCTTGGCCAGGCCCGTGTGCCAGGCCCGTTTGAGGGTTCGGGTATAAAAGACCATATTAGGGTCTGAAACCCTAATCTGTCTTCGTCTTCTTCGCGCAGCCCCCTCCTGTTACCCTTCTCCTTCGTCGACCTCCTCCCGACCCTTCCTCCCTCTCGGTTCTTCGATCCCGTCCAGCCACCACGCCACTGCCCTCTCCCGACGCCACCGTCGCCGGCCACCTCACCTCCCACGTCCGACCACCATCTCCCTCACCGAGTTCCGGCCGCCACACCTCCTAACCCCGACCTCCTCTCCCGTCCCTCGACCCTCTCCCTCCTCTGGTTCGAAACCCCCTCCCCACGGCCACGCCACCGTCCGATCCACGGCCACGCCACCGTCCGATTCACGACCACACCACCGCCCCGAGCCCCTCTTCTCCGGCCAGCATCGACCATCACCGTCCCTCTCGACTCCACGCCGTCCTCACCGCGCCACCACCGAGCCGCCGCCCTACTCCGCCCCTCACGCTCGCCTCCGTCCAGATCCGGCCACCACCCGACCTCCCTCTCCAGATCTCCGGCGAGACAATCTCGCCTGGGACACGACCGAGCCCGAGCTCGTCCCGCCTTCGTCCCGAGCCAGCTGCCGTGCACCGCCGCCGTGCCCGCCGCCGCCCTTGCCGTCCCTTCTCTACGGTTAGGCCCGGGCCGACGTCGCCCTCGCCGGCGGCCGACCGGTTCGAAACCGAACCTCTATTATTTCCCGTCTTCGAACTACTGTAAATCGGGTTTGTTGTAACAAACAAAGAAAATGAAATAAAACCTTTTTCGATTTAGTTTGGATCTGTTTAGGGTTAAAATTGTTAATGAGATCGTTTAATATTTGGTTAAATCGTTAATGAAATCGATTAATATTTGATTAAACCTGCTAATGGAATTGATTAATATTTGGAACGGTTTTTGAATCGAAAAGGGAAACAATTAAATCATATTGGAGTAAAAGATGGATTTTGGATTTGCTTCGGTTGAAATCGAAATCACAGTTTTGGAAAGAAAAGGTTGTAAAACGGAAAATCAAACTTAAGGAAGAAGGTTTTAAAATGAAAAGGAATTTAAAAGCGTTTCGGTTTTAAAAACGGTTTAAATCGAGGAGTTGTGAATCTAAGTCGTAAACGGGATTTAGGGACGGTTGTTCAAAAACCAAACCTAATTCATTTTGGGCTCAAAGATCGGAATAGAATCAGATTTGAAATAAAAAGGGAATTCGTTTTAAAATAAAAACCGTTCTGTTGTGAAAAAGGGTTATTAATCGGTTTTGGGAACGACTCTGGAACTCTGGGTAAAATGGACTGCTTTTCGGGTTTAAAAAGGAACAAGAGCGGACCGTTGAATCGGACCTCGGGATTCGTGCGTTGGGACCGTGCCTCGCATGCACCAGTTTCGATGCTCGGGTACTCAAACCTGATTCGCTGTGACCCCGTTTTTATCCCGCTCGAGTTTAAGGGACAACTGTCGGTTCTAAACTAGACTAATCGTAACCTTTAGTTTAACGGTGTAACCGTTATTAATCTATGGCTTTCGTGTTCTCTTTAGAGTCCGGCTTCGATCGAAGTGAAGCTCGGTGGTAGCGAGCCAGAACGTCAGCAGCTAGGAAGCATAGCGGTTGCTCTTCAGTTGAGGTAGGGAAAAGTAGCCGGATCTCGGCCCTGACTAGGGAAAGTTAACAGTAGAATTGCATGTGACACCGGGGTGTCGTGGGTTGAGTAGGTTTATTTTAAATACTAGAAAAGCATGATGCGGGGTTGTAGCGTTTATCAGAAAAGCATGATACGGGAACGTAGTGATTACTGGAAATGCATGTGACACTTAGTAGTGTCGTTGGAGCAGAGAACTTAGCGTTATCTGATTTACTGGAGGCATATGACCATGCCCGGAGGTTGTTGTGAACTTGTTGATATTAGGAGTACTGGAGGCATATGACCATGCCCGGAGGTTGTTTGTGGAACTAGTGATCTTAGGACTGTTGGAGGCATCGTTTATGCCGGAGGTTGTTGTGTGTTATTTACGGTTGAGTAGGGTGGCCTTGAGAGCCCGTGTTTTTTATTATCGAGTTTGAGTGGCCTTGAGAGCCCGTATTATTATTGTCGAGTCTTGGGTGGCCATGAGATCCCGTGTTATTATTCGTGTTTGGGTGGCCATGAGAGCCCGTACTTTACTGTTGGTGTTTTAGCTGGCTTACGAGTTAGAGTCTCGGTAAGTTGCAAGCGTGTTTTATGGTTGGTGTCTTGGGAGGCCGTGAGTGCCCGTTGGGCTGTTGAGTCCGAGTTTTACTGTTAGTGTCTTGGTGGCCATGAGTGCCTATGAGTGTTGAACCTGTGTTGTTACTGGTTGTGAACTTGCTTGTGATTGTGATTGTGTTTGTGGTTACCGGAGGTTGGGGGCCCGCTTCCTGAAACGGGGGTCCACGAGCACACGCGTCTGCATGTTCAGACGGGGTAGGGGGCCCGCCCGCCAATAAAGGGGTCCTGGCCGCGCGTGTGTGGTTTGGGTTTGTGAGCGTACCTTGGCTGGCTTATGGGTTAGAGTCCCAGTAAGTTGCAGCATTTTCCGGCTGGCTTATGGGTTAGAGTCCCAGTAAGTTGCAGTATTTTCCGGCTGGCTTATGGGTTAGAGTCCCGGTAAGTTGCAGCATTCTTGGGTTGGCCTGACCGGGTTAGAGTCCCGGGAGGGCGTTCTTGGCAGCTGGTTTGCGATCCTTTGCGATCTTGTTTGGTATTGCGTGGTTGTCAGTCGTGTCTTTGGAGGAGGTCGTCAATCGTAGTGTGAGGTCTACATCACGTGTCCGAATGTTGAGTCAGTTGAGGAAGGTACTGGTCGTGTGTGTGTCTTTTGGGTCGTGGTTGGTGTCACCGGCTTTGTCTGCTAAGTATGCCGTAGTCAGTCTGTTATTCGTGGTGGTGAGCGAACGCTCACCCCTAGCTGCTTTTCCTACAGGTACCGTTCGTGGGACGGACTAGGTGAGCTCTCGAAGCTTGTGGAGCTAGGAGCGGAGTCCGGGTTTTGTCTTTTTAGTCTAGCGACGGATACCTCGCCTTTTTGTCCGCTTGTGGGACGTTTATGTTGATTTGTAATTATCCTTTGTTGAACTAAATTGTTATTGTAAATTGTTTTAATGGAAATGTTTGCAAGGTGTTTTCTTATTCTAAACGTTCGCGTCCCGAGTTCGGTTTACTGAAATTGGGGCGTGACAGCGTCACCCAGACTGCACCTTGCCTTCCTGTAGTGACTACTCAAGGAAGCCTATTGAACAACATTAACAACCTTAGGGGACATGATGGTTCGGTTTGTGGAGCGTGTCCGGAATCAGTCTCGGATCAACTTAGAGATTTAAATGAGATTTCCAATTCTCAGTCGACCCGGGAGGCCAAGATCAAAGTCTTCCAATAAGATCTCCCTTTCCAAGATTTAAATAATAGTAAAAAATTAGTTTCCGCTTTAGATAGGTCCTCAGATCAACCAATATCTCTAAAGTTGGCTTCTTCCCTTATTCCATGCTACCAAATAGGGACTAAACCACCCAAACGACAGTCCAACCCCAAACTAACCCGAACCATGAATTCGTCCTAGCCAAGATTGAAACGAAAAAATGTGAAAGGAAGAAGACTTGAATCATCACCAAAGATCACATCAAAAAACATATAAACAAATCTCACATAAATCCATATATCTGAACATCACAAAACATGAGAATATAATGTTACTATAATAAAATTAAAGATGTCTCGATACAACCAAGCAAAACGATACAATAATCATGAAGAGAGGAAGATTAGACTTAGAGAGTACTCTAGTTGTATGCTCCGATGTCTAGTCACTCTGGTTCTGTGACCGTTGTGTTGGTCTCTCTCACTCCGAACAACATCCGAATGCCAAAGAACGCTCGCTTCAAGGCTAGGAGGACTTCTCCCGACCTCATACCAACCCTAACGCAGAAAAACTTTTTAGGTGCCTCAAGGATGTGTGGAAGCTCCCAAAATCTCGAGCTTAATGTCCCTATTTATAGGCCTAGTTGGACCCTTACATGATGTGTAAGTTAAGCCTTCGCGTAGTGTAAAATGTGAGAATCTACACGATGTAAGGATGATAACTACACAACATGAAGATCTTCATGGCGTGGATGAAAATGTCGCTACGACGAGAAGGGAAAACACAGGGCTTCACGCGCATGATGGTTGGGGTGCATGGTGTGTAACACTCGTCCCTAGTGCATCCATCGCTATGATGCTGCCACGTTTCAGCTCCTACATGTCATCGAGGTGGAGACTCCATGGCGTGTAACTTGAAGGAAAATTGTCTTCCACAACTACTTTCTTTGATGTTGGCTTAGCTCGACTTCTAGAGGTCCTAGATCAACTTCCTCCCCTCGGGTTCCTCGACCTATCTGTGAAGGAAGAATGCACATAATAGAAAAAATATAAAATGACGACGTGTAATCTATACTGAATAAGGACCAAAATGATTAAAAAGGGAAAAAAAATACCACTAAATAACACGTACAAATGGGCCCATCAACACAATTATGATTAGTCAGTACAGACTCATCTTCTCACAACCCATAAATCACAACATACATACGAGGGTTGTAGAAAGAGAACAAAAGAGTGTTTATGGATATAAAGAAGAAAACGAAGGTTAAGAAGAAAAGAATTAGGGTTTAGGTGACTCGAGGATAGTTTTGTTATTTTTTAAAAATTGGGTCATGTATTTCTCATATGATTATTTTCCGTCTAAAGATTAACGAAAATAAATAATATGACGATAAAAAAATCAAGATACCATCTAGACGTTTTTTAATAAGTTGTAGTTTGAGTGTAAACATGTAAAATTATATACATTTAAATATAATTAACCCATTTTTTGTGAAAGATCTAGAGACATATGATGGTCGGACTTGAATCGGTATTCATTGAGGACTGGTGACTAAGAAATTAACCATCACAACAAATAGCCTTTTTCATGTCAACAATGTTGATGCGGATCTAACTTCAACTAATAAATATCGACAAAAATGAACAGTTTTTAAATAGTTTGAAAGCTGATCCGATTTTTTTTTTTGCAAAAAATTATTGAGCTCTCCAATGCTCAAGACGGGTCATGGAGGAAAGAACCTGTTTGAACAACATGATCAAAATTACAACAAGACAACAAAACCCAAACCAAAAAGACTGATAGTCCAAGACCCAAACACAAAACAAACTGAGAAGATACAAGCAACATAACCGATTCATCTTCATTGTACTCCTCTACCTCCAACTTTAGAAGCTTTGATCAATCTAAATGAGTATGATTTTACTCTAACCGCAATCTCCTCCACCTCCGACCGGACATTATGAAAAATACAACGGTTGCGTGCTATCCATACCTCCTAAACCACCAAGGCACCAACCAAACTCCAATTTGTTTTGCCTCCCCGCTTGACATACGATCTCCAACCTTCAAGCAACAACCGATCTCCAACCTTCAAGCAACAATCGGACATTACATGAGCAACCAAACTAATTGTCACGCCCCAAATCCGGTTTTAACCGAACTCGAGACGTGAACTAAAATAATAATAAAAGTAAACTTAAATAACATAAATCTCTGAATAGTTCATAATCAAAAATCTTATGCCACGAGTCAAACGCTCAAAAACAAATAATGAAGGACACTATTTAGTACATAAAGAGAAAGTACGTCTCCACGAAAAGATAAATCCCCGGACTCTCGATGAGCTCCCGAGCTCCGAGACGTCCTCTAAACCGACTCACCATCGAAACCTGTAAAACAGATGGGTTGAGCTTTCGCTCAGTAGGAAAAATTAGTAAAGGGAATGGACTTCCGCTCCGTTACCATAAATACTCGATCAATAACACTTACTAATAACTGACAACACAACCCGAAACCAACAGGAACACAACAATATCGGTAATAGAACAAAGCTAAAGAAACATACAAACAACATAACATTATGCTGCTAAGACCACTACGAACGTCACTCAAACCCGCTATCATTCAGATATAAGACACGTACACCATGATACTCCGATCACCACGCACCAATCAACAAATACATCATACCGGAATACACCATCGGTCCAGATGTCTTCCCGGACACACAGCATCGGGGTGAAGCAAATAAATCATACCGGAATACACCATCGGTCCAGATGTCTTCCCAGACACACAACATCGGGGTGAAGAAAATACATCATATCGGAATACACCGTTGGTCTAGATGTCTTCCCGGACACACAACATCAGGGTGAAACAACACATCATGCCAGAATACCCATCGGTCTAGATGTCTTCTCGGAAAAACAACATCGGGGTGAAACACATACATCATACCGGAATACCCATCGGTCTAGATGTCTTCCCGGAAACGCAGCGTCGGGGTAAAGCAAACAATACAGCATACCAGAATGCACCATCGGTCTAGATGTCTTCCCAGAGACGCAGCATCGGGTAAATCTCATAACAAACATACCGGACCGGCACACACCTCGGTCGGGTATCTTCCCGTAGCACGGGGTACAAGTCACACCCCATAATGCCATACCAAACATGTTACATCGAACTTATCATACCATCAAGCTTATCGACACAACTTACAAAGCACACCACATCGGTCTATCATTCACCCGATCATATTACAAGACAACAATTCATAACACATTCATCACATTCATTCAACCAACCATATCACGAGACAACCATTCATATCACATCCATCACAACTCATATAACATACAATGATTCTTAAAGTAACCAAAGACTATACTATACATCAACACTTAAGGACTATTAACCACAACCAAATACAACCAACACACAATCCTAAGGCACGACATGGCCACATGTGATTCTACAGCACGACAATTCCCATAATTTAAAGCGATTACTCTAGTTATTCACATCCTATATGCAATCTAAGACTTTACCGGTTATTAACGTCCTATATGCATTCTATTAACATTCCGTAATTAAAACGGTAATTACTACTCTTCCCTACCTCAAATGCTATCCAAACGCTTAATCAACGAGAGCCGCCTAGAAGTCTCCTCCGCCGTGCTCGGGAACAAAGTCTAAGATCACAAGTAATACTAGAATTAATGACAAATCAAGGGTGGTTTAAGAGGTAAATACCCAAGTTAAAACCCCCAAACGTTCGGTTAAAGATAGCCTTTCTAATTACTCGAAAAACTCCCAAAATGGACCCAAAAGGCCCAAATCTGATCTACCACGGTTTGGGTCACGGAGCCTTGACGGACTACGTGACGATTCGGTTTACGAAACCGTGAGGTTCCCCGTCACAGGTGACGTCACGGAACCGTGACGTGTGCCGTCACGGCCTCCATCATGGAGCCGTAACGCACTCCGTCACGGATCCATGACGGGTCCGAACATGCTCGTCCTTCTTCTTCCTCCAGCTTCTTCTCCACGAAATCAAACCCCTAAAACTCCATTTTTATCAACCAAAAACATCCAAATTAGTCTCATAAACCTCAATACTCCACTACCCATAATGGGTTTCATCAAAACAACAAATACTCAAACGATTTCTACATAAATCATCCACTTTCTTCTCATAAATCAAGCTTTTAATCATCACAACTCAAACCCATAAAACCTAGCACTACTTCATGAAACTTCTATGAAACCCATAACCCCTAAACTCAATAGAAAGTAAGTTTGAGAGGTTACTTACCTTAGGAATGAAGAGATGATGAAGATTTGGGAAGAAAAACCACTAAAGGAGCTCCCTTTCTCCTTGCTTCTTCTTCAAGCTTCAATGGAAGGTCTCTCTCTCCCTCTCCGTTGTAGATTTCGGCCACCACAAGAAAATGGGCTGAAAAGTGACCCAAAAGGGATCTTAAACCTAAGGTAGAAATGATAAAAGGCCCCCTTCCTCCCTTTCTTCTATTTTGGCACATATGAGGGTAAATGGGTCATTCTAGACCCATTTATTCTCCTCCAAGCCACCATGGACAAGTTTCCATGTGGGGGGCCACCTTGCCCTTACTAAAAACCAGCACAATTAAATTTAAATCGGTTTAACCTCTAATTTGGCCTAGTTTGACCCAAAGTTGACTTTTTCACAAAAGGAGTCATTTGAAAGGAAACGACCCAACTAAGCTAACCGTAACGACGGCTAAGCTTTTTGGGTCCCGGAAAGGTCCTGAATGACTCCCGGAGTCATCGGTTGACTTTTCCGGCGGAAAGTCAACTTTCGCAAAAAAACACCAGTTCGACTGGAATCGACCGGAGGCGGTTCTTATAATCTACACCCTTAAAAGAATTTCGTCCTCAAAATTAAAAATGAACGTACCTCAAGGGTCGAACAGGCTGGGGTACTTCGCGCGAACCTCATCCTGGCGCTCCTAGGTCGACTCGGCTCCGTGGTGCCGCCACTGCACCGTACTATTTGGATAGTCTTGCCATGCAAGTGTTAGTCTTAGTGCCCGTAGTTCAATCATAAATGTCCAAATGTATATATCATCATTAGCAATAAAATTAAAGTGACTTTATATTACTTATGTGTTGGAGTAATATATCGTTGTGTGCTCTGATCTATGCCCACCATGCGAATATAACCATAGATCAAGATAGATCACACTCGATGGGTCCCTAGTCAACAAAGCTTCACTAGAAGCGACTAGTATGAAATATGGCTCTTTTTGGCTTACGTTCTGTTAGTCATTGGAATGGGATTCCGGAGTCTGATCATAGATATCATGTGGGACATGATATTGGACGACCCGACATGAATATGTGCCATAGATCAAGTCATGAACATATTCATTGTCGTAGCTTGTCATGTATCCTTAGACCAAGGAGTCTTTGTGATCGCTATGTAGTCAACAATTGAGTTTGACCTGAGCCTAACGTTGTCCGTAATAGGGCTTCCATAACGGCCAGGATTGTCTTGGGGACGGGCTACATGAGTGACACGAAAGATGGCTAAGGGATTTATCCCTCATACTGAGGTATGAGAAAGATATCGGTTCTCGGCCGCTTGATCGAGAGTGACTGAAAGAATAGCATGGCCATGCACATGATATTGGGTATCATATATTAAGTCATCTCACATATCAAGGAACAATGATTGAGAATAATAAGGATGACGGCTCTATGCCTTATCTCAATCAGGATATCGGAGATAAAAGGATAATGGCAGGGACGATGGAAAGGTTAGAATCGACAGGGTCGATTCGTTATGCAGTGTTAGGCAATACTAAAGTCTCGTTAGTTGCCACTTAAATAGGATCAAGTAAAATGGGATTTTACGTTGATCTATTGACATGCATAAACCTAAGGGTCACATCGGAGGATGAAACTCATTGACACATTTATGGAGAATGACCAAAAGGGAGTTGTCTCGGGACATGACCAAAACTGGGTTTTGGGTCATGTGCCCGTAAGTGAATAGGACTTTACGGATCGAGACAAGGCTTGGAGTCTTGGGATTGATTGCGTCGGATAATGTTGGACATTTCCGGTATGGAAGGCTTAGAGGCGATGAGCAAATCACGGGACCTCGTTGGAAATGGCCACGGGCCATGTTCCAAGAGGCCCATGAAAGGCCCATGCAACCAAGGCCCATGGAACTTATTAATCAAGTCTTAATTAATTAATATTAAGTAAGCAAGACAAGGATTAAGGTGTTGCTGATTCACCACCTAACCCAATCTTATCTTGCCATACTTTGTCCTATTTACACCTTACTTGTCACCATGCTTGTCCCATGCCTTTAGTTGGACAAGTATGGGGTTTGTTATGTTTAAGTCATCTTTTTTCAACATAACAAACACAAGACACAAATGGGAATCAACTTTTTTCTCTCCATCCTCCTACCATTTCGGGTTTGGCTAGTTTCCACCTCCATTTTTGTGTTCTTGAGTCCTCAAAGAGAAGAACTACGTGGCTTTGATTCCCATGTGGATACGTAGGCGTCTTGGAGACTCAACCCAATCATTCGTTAACCGGTGTTCTTGTTTTGGCAAGAAACAGTGCTGAATTTTTCTCTTGTGAATCCATTCTTTGTTAGTTGTTTCATGGTTTTAATCGTCTCTTGGTTTTCCTTGATTTTCCGCTGCGAGTTGGTTCATCTCCAACCCTATCTCGAGACCCAACAGTGGTATCAGAGCCGTGCTACCTTCGGGATTCACAAGACGGTGTTCAAAGTTTCGGTTTTGCTTGAAAGTTTCGTTTTTGGCATGTTGTTTTGCTAAATTGTTTGATAACATGTTTTAAATTCTTGTTTATGGATTTAATGCATGTAAAATGAAATTTTGAAAATAATTTCAAATCTGGAAATTTTGAAATATTTTTTGATTTTTCGGGTCTCGGGAGCGGGACTCTCGGGGAGCCGAAACCGGGACCGAACGGGGCTCCGTTGGACGGAGCTAGGCCAAGCATGACCATTGGATGGTTGATATTCCAAGGCTAAACCTTTTTGTTAGTTATGACGAGTTTGGAACCGTCATGACGAACTCGAAGATCAAATGTACAAAAGTTTCTTTTTTGAACGGTTTCGATAAACAGAGCATCAAAATTTTTTGAAACTTGGCTATTAATTAAAACCGGAAAATCACATGATGTTTGATAACATGCTTGTTTGATAACACGATGTGTGATGTGATGTTGGCATGGTGTACATAATAGCCCCGAGCTCGATTTAATTATGTATCTCTTTTCACGGCCTGCGAGCCGTTAGAGTTAGCGTGTAACTATTCTTTCAAGGTGTGGTCGTCGAACCACTTGTTTGTAATATTTATTTATTCCCGACCTGCGAGTCGTGTATTAAATTATAATATTTTACTCAAGACGAAGAAAGGGCGAAAAAGTCATTTGGTGGCTTTTCGGGTGTTGGCATCGGCTTGGAGTCGGTGGAGCTCAAGAAGCTAGTGGGAGTTAGTTTAGGGGGCTATTATGTGCACATTTATCGCTTTATGCTTGGTTTTGTTTATGCATGACTAATTCCATGTGTTTTAGAATTGCATGCTTTACTTTATTTACCGAGCATATCACCTCACATGCAAAGATAAAATTGAATATTTAATCCTTGTGTGTTAGCCCTTAGAATCGTCATTACATTGGATGTAGTTGACAAGTTCAAAAGAAGAATTACATTGGATGTAATTTGAGGCATCATTGCATTTGGAATGTAGTTGATGTGCTCATCGCATTTAGGATGTGTCAAAGTTTTAAACACAACCGGACAAGTAAAAACGGGTCATGTCCGATACCTCCCAATTATCAACACCTTACTACCTCCTCGTCTTATGGGTGTCGTGCGCATTAGCGGAGCATCCATGGGAAAGCGGGGTAGTAGGTTTGGACGACATATATGGGTGTCGTGTGCATTAGCGGAGCACCTACATAGTGACGGGCCATAGTTGAAAATTGGTGGACCCGACTAAGATTCTCAGCCTGAGGTTGAGCTAGGTTAACAGATAGGGTAAGTCGTGTACATAAGTACATACCCTAGCCAAGAGTCACATTTGATGTGATTGGATGGAGTCCTACCTACATTGCTTGATTAAGTGGTGAGCATTAGTTCAGCTGAATCAAGTGAATAAATGATCTTGCTTTAAGATTCTAAAGGTTTAGAATCGATTGTTGGTGTTTAAGCTTGATCTTCATAAAATTTATTCAGTTTACTGATTGAATTTTATTTGTTGTAGATCAAAAGGCAAATTCAGCGAATATTAATAGTTTGTCATTAAAAACCATTCTTGACAAGGTCAAACTAAATGGGACAAAGTATTTGGACTGGTACAAAATTTTGGGGATAGTCCTCAAGTCTGAACGCAAAGAATATGTGTAATAACCACTCCCGGTCAACGCCAGTCAAACCTGCAAAAAACAGGATAATTTAAAAATTTTGAGCAGACACTGAATCGAACCGGAATTGGACCACAAGGGTCATACCGGACTTAAGTTGACCCCGATATTGACCAAAGTGAGTTCCGGGGGATCAGGGCAACTTTATGATCAATTTGGGAAATGTTGACTTTTCGCTGGAAAAGTCAACCGAGCGACGTTTTGGTCCATTCGAGGACCGTTTTGGATCCAAAAAGCTTAGCCGTCATCGCAACGGTCTTAGTTGATCCGTTTCCTTGTAGCCCGTGAAGTTTCGTAATTTCTTGGAAAAAGTGCCCGTTCGGGGCCCGAAACGTCCGAATTTCGCGAATCTGATTGGAAAATATCTAGGAGATATTCTTCAAAAAAGGTGTGGGACCCACCTTGCCACTTGTCAATTATGTGGTGGTGTTAGGTTTCTTGAACAAAACAAAAAGAAGAATGAGTGGTAGTTTGTAAATAAGAGTTTGGTGTGTTTTTTAAAAAACAAAATAAAAGGAAGGAAGATAAAAAGTGTCGGCCACACTTTGAAAAAAAAAGGATAATTAGAGAGAGAAAGTGGAGAGAGGAAAGAGAAGGAGAAAATGGAGAAAAAGAGAAGAAAGTGTTGGAGTTTTGTGATTTCCCGACGATCCGACCGACGGATCGTCCCAACGATCGAAGAACCGAGTTCCTGTCATCATTCCCTACGGTGAGCACCTAATCGATTTTCGTTTTGATACGTTTGAATTTTAGGGTTTGAGTTTAAACGGTTTGATTAAGGTTGGGTTTTGATTAAGATGGGTTTAAAGATGAATGGTTGAGTTTTGGGGCGAAAAGGAAATTTTCCCATTATGGCCGTGTGGGGCCCACATGCCTGGGTATCGGGTTTTCGTGTTCGGGTGGTTTAGGACGTTCCCCAAGTAGTTAATCCACACCCGGATCGAAATTTGGAATTAAATTGTAAAAGTTGTAATTGACGGGTTTAGAAACTTTAAACGCGAATTAAATTTCTCGGAAGTCGGAAATCGATTCCGTCGATTGCGTTGGAACCCTTGATTTATTCTAAGCCCGTAGAAACCAAAACGAGAATTTTCGGAGCCCCGGAAGGACGTTTTCCAATCCCGGGCAGATTCGCCGGGTCGGGCGAAACGGGCTTTTCCGGGCCCGTTATTGACAATGTCGAGTAATTGGGAAGTTTGGGAGTGATCGACATTGTCAGGGTTGAGTTTGGGCGTCAAATTCATTAAAATTCAGCTTTGTCTGCAAACTTAAAAAGTGTTTTAATTGTGATTTTGTTAGATCGTACCGCGGACCGCGAAAAGGGAAAGCTAGGCGAGTGATCGTGCGCACGCTGGAGCTTGGTTGTGAACTTGTGGGAACGCATTACGAGGTAGGGAAAAGTAGCCGGATATCGGTCCTGACTAGGGAAAGTTAACATTAGAATTGCATGTGACACCGGGGTGTCGTGGGTTAATTAGGTTATCGAATATTAGAAAGGCATGATACGGGAACGTAGCGAATATTAGAAAAGCATGTGACACTTAGTAGTGTCGTAGGAGCAGAGAACTTATCGATGTTAGAATTACTGGAGGCATATGACCATGCCCAGAGGTTGATTGTGAACTTATCGATATTAGGAGTACTGGAGGCATATGACCATGCCCGGAGGTTGATTGAGGAACTGTTGATATTAGGACTGTTGGAGGCATTGGTTATGCCGGATGTTGATTGTGTATTGTTGATGTTTTTGGTGGCCTTGAGAGCCTGTGCTATTATTGTTGAGTTTTGGGTGGCCATGAGTGCCTGTGGGGTTGTTGAACCCGTGTCTGTACCTTTGGTGTTTTGGGAGGCCATGAGTGCCCGTGGGGTTGTTGAACCCGTGTCTTTACCTTTGGTGTTTTGGGAGGCCGTGAGTGCCCGTGGGGTTGTTGAACCCGTGTCTGTACCTTTGGTGTTTTGGGAGGCCATGAGTGCCCGTGGGGTTGTTGAACTCGTGTCCTGATTGGCGGTGTGTCTTGGGAGGCCGTGAGTGCCTGTGGGGCTGTTGAGTCCGAGTTTTACTGTTGGTGTCTTGGTGGCCATGAGTGCCTGTGAGTGTTGAACCTGTGTTGTTACTGGTTGTTGAACTTTGTTTGTGATTGTGTTTGGTTACTTGATCGTGGTGGAGGTTGTGTGGTGTAGCTAGCCTCCCGACTGGGATCGGGAGAAGCGGAGAGGTTGTGGGCTAGCTCCCCGACTGGGATCGGGGGAAGGACGCGCGGGTGTGGCTAACCACCCGACTGGGATCGGGTGAAGCGGAGAGGTTGTGGGTTAGCTTCCCGACTGGGATCGGGAGAAGTAGCGCGACAGGTCGACCGCCTGACCCGATTGGGATCGGAAAGGGCGAGAGACAGAGATGGTTACTGAGCAGCTGGTATGCGATCCTTTGTGACCTTGTTTGGTATGCGATCCTTTGTGATCTTGTTTGGTGTGTGATCCTTTGTGATGTTGGGGTGTTGCGTGGTTGTCTGCCGTGTCCCTGGAGGAGGTCGTCGATTGTTGTGTCGGGTCTACTTTACGTTCCGAGTATTGAGTTGGTCAAGGAAAGTAATAGCGTGTGTGTGTCAGTCGGGTTACCTGAGTTTGGGGGGGGGGGGTAGTGATCCCCGGTGTTGAGTTTGTTGTTGGTGTTACCGGCATTGTCTGCTAATTATGCCGTAGTCAGTTTGTTATCTGTGGTGGTGAGCGAACGCTCACCCCTAGCTTCTTTTCCTACAGGTACCGGTCGCAGGTTGGACTAGGTGAGCTTCTGAAGCTTGAAGAGCTAGGAGCGGGATTCTGGGTTTATTTTGAGTCTAGCGACGGATTCCTTACTTTTGTCCATTTGTTGGGACGTATTTTAATTTGTAAATATTATTTTGTTCAACAAATGGTGATTTTAAAGTGTTTATTCAAAAAAGGTTTCAAACGGTTTTATTATTTTAAATGTTCGCGTCCCTAGTTCGGTTTTACTGAAATTGGGGCGTGACAATATGTCCTTGACAAGGCTGTCTCTAAGACCATATCAGAGTTACATGAAGTGTCATTAACTGCTTAGAAGAATATATCAGGGATCTGGGATCCATGGAGATTTTGATGGTCAACAAGGGAATTGGAAGTGGCAAGGGCGGATCTCATGCGCACTTGATAAGAAGATGAGACACCTGAGAATGTATGCTTCTACTACCAACAACCTGATCATTGGAACCGGGATTACAGGAAGTTCACGGCTGATCTGAAGAAGGGCAGTGGGACTGCGCCTTCATCAAATAGCTTGGATGATCTGAAGAAGGGCGGTAGGACTACGCCTTCATCAGGAAACCTGGATGATCTAAGGAAGGGCGGTGGGACCGTGCCTTCATCTGGTATTACCTCTATAGAGCTACATCTCTCTACTTCCAAAGATTCATGGGTGTTAGATACCGGGACTGAATCTCACACATGCACTAATATATGGTGGCTGAAAGTAGGAGAGGTTTGGAAAGCATGAAGTGGACCTTAGAGTTGTGGCAACTGATGTAGGATCCATGAGTCTTGCTTTGCCAAATGGCCTTGTCTTAAGTATTTTATAATGTATATTGCATACCTACTTTTAGTAGGAATATTATATTTGTATCCATGTTTAACAAGGAAGGATATAATGTTAATATTGGAAATGGAGCTTCCAATGTTCTATGCAATGATATGTTTTATACCAGTACTGACTTTGTTGGAGGATTGTGCATATTAGATATGGGTAACAATGCCTCAAGTTCTATATATTACGTTAATACCAAGAGGTCTAAATCCAACGATTTAAACCTAACTCTGTTATGGCACTTCATTTGGGCCGCATAAACAAGAAGCGCCTATCATTTTTGTGTTCTTGAGTCCTCAAAGAGAAGAACTACGTGGCTTTGATTCCCATGTGGATACGTAGGCATCTTGGAGACTCAAGCCAATCATTCGTTACCCGGTGTTCTTGTTTTGGTAAGAACTAGTGCTGAATTTTTCTCATGTGAATCCATTCTTTGTTAGTTGTTTTTCCGCTGCGAGTTGGTTCATCTCCAACTCTACCTCGAGACCCAACAATGGTATCAGAGCCGTGCTACCTTCGGGATTCACAAGACGGTGTTCAAAGTTTTGGTTTTGCTTGAAAGTTTCGTTTTTGGCATGTTGTTTTGCTAAATTGTTTGATAACATGTTTTAAATTCTTGTTTATGGACTGAATGCATGTGAAATGAATTTTTGAAAATTATTTCAAATCTGGAAATTTTTAATTTTTTTTTTATTTTTCGGGTCTCGGGAGCGGAACTCTCGGGGAGCCGAAACCGAGACCGAACGGGGTTCCGTTGGACGGAGCTAGGCCAAGCATGACCATTGGATGGTTGATATTCCAAGGCTAAACCGTTTTTTTAGTTATGACGAGTTTGGAACCGTCATGACTAACACGAAGATCAAATGTTCAAAAGTTTCATTTTTGAACGGTTTCGATAAACCGAGCATCAAAAAAATTCGAAACTTGGCTATTAAATAAAACCGGAAAATCACATGATGTTTGATAACATGATTGTTTGATAACACGATGTGTGATGGGATGTTGGCATGGTGCACATTATAGCCCCAAGCTCGGTTTAATTATTTATCTCTTTTCACAGCCTGCGAGCCGTTAGACTTAGCGTGTAATTATTCTTTCAAGGTGTGATCGTCGAACCACTTGTTTGTAATATTTATTTATTCCCGACTTGCGAGTCGTGTATTAAATTGTAATATTTTACTCAAGACGAAGAAAGGGCGAAAAGGTCATTTTGTGGCTTTTCGGGTGTTGGCATCGGCTTGGAGTCGGTGGAGCTCAAGAGGCTAGTGGGAGTTAGTTTAGGGGGCTATTATGTGCACATTTATCGCTTTATGCTTGGTTTTGTTTATGCATGATTAATTCTATGTGTTTTAGAATTGCATGCTTAACTTTATTTACCGAGCATATCACCTCACATGCAAAGATAAAATTGGAATTTTAATCCTTGTGTGTGAGCCCTTAGAATAGTCATTACATTGGATGTAGTTGACGGGTTCGAAGTAAGAATTACATTGGATGTAATTTGAGGCATCATTGCATTTGGAATGTAGTTGATGTGCTCATCGCATCTAGGATGTGTCAAAGTTTTAAACACAACCGGACAATTAAAACGGGTCATGTCCGATACCTCCCAATTATCAACACCTTACTACCTCCCCGTCCTATGGGTGTCGTGCGCATTAGCGGAGCATCCATGGGAAAGCGGGGTAGTAGGTTTGGACGACATATGTGCGTGTCGTGCGCATTAGCGGAGCACCTACATAGTGACGAGCCATAGTTGAGAATTGGTGGACCCGACTACGATCTCAGCCTGAGGTTGAGCTAGAGTAACAGATAGGGTAAGCCGTGTACATAAGTACATACCCTAGCCAAGAGTCACATTGGATGTGAATGGATGGAGTCCTACCTACATAGCTCGATTAAGTGATGAGCAGTAGTTCAGCTTAATCAAGTGAATCAAGGATCTTGGTTTCAGATTCTAAAGGTTTAGAATCGATTGTTGGTGTTTAAGCTTGATCTTCATAAAATTTATTCAGTTTACTGATTGAATTTTATCTCTTGTAGATCAAATGGCAAATTCAGCGAACATTAATAGTTTGTCATTAAAAACCATTCTTGACAGGGTTAAGCTAAATGGGAAAACTATTTGGACTGGTACAGAATTTTGAGGATAGTTCTCAAGTCTGAACGCAAAGAATATGTCCTTGACAAGGCTGTCTCTAAGACCATATCAGAGTTACATGAAGTGTCATTAACTGCTGAGAAGAATATATCAGGGATCTGGGATCCAAGGATATTTTGATGGTCAACAAGGGAATTGGAAGTGGCAAGGGCAGGGCCCATGCGCACTTGGCGGGAAAGATAAGACACCTGAGAATGTCTGCTTCTACTGCCAACAGCCTGGTCATTGGAACCGGGATTACATGAAGGTCACGACTAATCTGAAGAAGGGCAGTGGGACTGCGCCTTCATCAAATAGCCTGGATGATCTGAAGAAGGGTAGTAGGACTGCGCCTTCATCAGGAAACCTGGATGATCTAAGGAAGGGCGGTGGGACCGTGCCTTCATCCGGTATTAACTCTATAGAGCTACATCTCTCTACTTCCAAATATTCATGGGTATTAGATACCAGGATTGAATATTACACATGCACTAATATATGGTGGGTGAAAGTAGGAGAGGTTTGGAAAGCATGAAGTGGACCTTAGAGTTGTGGCAACTGATGTAGGATCCATGAGTCTTGCTTTGCCAAATGGCCTTGTCTTAAGTATTTTATAATGTATATTGCATACCTACTTTTAGTAGGAATATTATATTTGTATCCATGTTTAACAAGGAAGGATATAATGTTAATATTGGAAATGGAGCTTCCAATGTTCTATGCAATGATATGTTTTATACCAGTACTGACTTGGTTGGAGGATTGTGCATATTAGATATGGGTAACAATGCCTCAAGTTCTATATATTACGTTAATACCAAGAGGTCTAAATCCAACGATTTAAACCTAACTCTGTTATGGCACTTCATTTGGGCCGCATAAACAAGAAGCGCCTATCAGCACTTCAGAAGTGCGGGCTTTCAGGTTCATTCGAATTCCATTCGATCGATAGGTGCAAGGTTTGTTTGATTGGAAAAATGACTAAAGTGCCCTTTATCGATCGCGATGAAAGGGCGGGTGAATTATTCGGACTGATACACTCGAATGTGTGTAGACCAATAAGCTCACTTGACAGGAAGGGTTTTAGCTACTTTATCACATTTACTGATGATTACAGTAAATATGGTTATGTCTATTCGGTGAGACATAAGTCTGAAGCTTTTTTATAAATTCAAAGAGTTTAAGACTAAAGTAGAAAACCAGCTCGACAAAGGTATTAAGGCACTTCGATTGGATCGAGGTGGAAAATACTTGACCACTTTGTTATTAGATCATCTAAAAGAGAATGGGATCCTTTTGGAATGGACTCCTCCTAGGACACTATAGTTGAAAGGTGTAGCCAAACGGAGATATTTGACATTGTTAGGCAATGGTCCATACCATAATTAGTTGGACTGTCTCTCAATCTCTTTCAGGGGTTATGCTCTAGATACGACCGCATTCATAGTGAATCGGGCGTTGATGAAGGGTGTGGAAGGGACACCATTTTAAAAAATGGTACGGGATGATGCCCGCTTTGTCCTTCCTAAAGATTTGTGGTTGCGAGGCTTATGTGAAACATTTGGTTTCGATTAAGCTCGAACCAAGATCTGATATATGCACATTCGTGTGGTATCCCAAAGCAACAAGGGGATACTACTTCTACAATCCCAGTGAGGACATGGTGTTCGTCGCTTTGGGTGGGGTCTTTATGGAAAAGGAGTTTTGTTTCCAAAGACTTCATTGGGAGGACTGTGCATCTCGAAGAAATTCAAGATGGTACAGATCTTTGTAAACCAATTGACAACCCAGTAGAAAGGAGCCAGAGATTGTCGTAGAGTAAGAACCAATTCTTGTTACAATTCCGGAAGGTCCAAGGCGATTTGAAAGGATCAATCTTCCACATCCAAGATATGGTATCTAGAGGTGACAATGAAGTCATGGTGGATCATGATGATCCAGCCACCTTTCAAGAAGTCGTGGATGGGCCCGACTCCGAGTTATGGCTGGGAGCCATGAGGGAGGAAATGCAATCCATGTCGGACAACCGAGTCAGGGAACCGGTTGATCCCATCAATGGTGTGAGGACCATCAGATGCAAATGGATCTACAAGGTGAAGATGGGCATGGACGGCAACCCTCTGACCTACAAAGCTCAACTGGTGGCGAAAGGTTAAAGGCAGATCCAATGGATTGACTATGAGGAAACCTTCTCCCTAGTGGCTATGGTCAAAATCGATCCAAATTCTTCTTGACATAAATGCGTATCATAATTACGAGATATGGCAAGTGGATGTCAAAACCTCTTTCCTAAATGGAAATTTGACTGAGTACGTTTGTATGCCTCGGCCCAAAGGTTTTGATGATCCGAAGAATAAGGGAAAGATTTATAAGTTGTTGAAATCCATTTATGGATTGAAACGAACTTCTCGGAATTGGATCCTTCGTTCTGATGAAGCTGTAATTGGATTTGGCTTAATCAAGAACGAGGATGAATCTTGCGTTTATAAGAAGGCTAGTGGGAGCAAGATTACCTTTCTGGTTCTCATTGAAAACGACATCCCAACCTTGCACGAGACTAAAGCTTGGTTGAGGAAGTGTTTTTCAATAAAGGACTTAGGCGATGCGTCTTATATCTTAAGGATTAAGATATGTAGAGATCGCACCAAGATGGTCTTGGATTTAAGTCAGGGAACCTATGTGAACAAGGCATTGAGTAGGTTCTTAATGCTCAATTCAAAGAAATGACTCTTACCCACTAGTCATGGAATTCATCTCATCAAGACTCAGTGTCCTAAAACACCTGATGAGCTGAAAAGGATGATGAGAATCCTATGCGCCTGGGGGTAGGATCAATCATATATGCCATGACATGTATGAGACCGGACGTCTCGTAAGTCTTATGTTGTACCAGTAGACATCAGTCTAACCCGGGGGAAAGATGATGCTGAACTAGTTATCGAAGGATGAGTAGACGCTAGTTTTCCAAGAAAAATCCAGATGACTTTAGAAGTCAGTCAGGATATGTGTTTATGCTGAATGACAGAGCTTTAGCTGGGAGAGCGTAAAGCAAGATACCATTGTCGAATCTAAGACAGAGGCCAAGTACATGGATGCTACAGAGGAAGCTAAGGAGGCTATGTGGATTTGGAAATTCACGGCAGGGTTGGGTGTAATTAAAAACCCATCCAGCCTGGTGAATCCATTTTGCGACAACACAAGGGCCATTGTGCAAGCTAAAAGCCTAGATCGCATAACAAATACAAACATGTACTACGGCGTATCCACCTAATCAGAGAAACACTGAACTGAGGTGAAGTGAAGATAACCTATATTGCAACAGATGATAACATAGCCAACCATTTGACTAAGGCAGTGTCACTGCCTAAACATGTTAGACATGTAAAGTCGATGGGGACATATTGGAGTTCAGATTGGAACTAGGGCAAGTGGGAGATTGTTAGTCTTAGTGCCCATAATGTTAGTCTTAGTGCCCGTAGTTCAATCCTAAATGTCCAAATGTATATATCATCGTTAGCAATAAAATTAAAGCGGATTTATATTACTTATGTGTTGGATTAATATATCGATGTGTGCTCTGATCTATGCCCACCATGCGAATAGAACCATAGATCGAGATAGATCACACTCGATGGGTCCCTAGTCAACAAAGCTTCACTAGAAGCGACTAGTATGAAAGATGGCTCTTTATGGCTTACGTTCTGTTAGTCATTGGAATGGGATTCTAGAATCTGATCATAGATATCATGTGGGACATGATATTAGACGACCCGACATGAATATGTGTCATAGATCAAGTCATGAACTATCACGCCCCAAATCCGGTTTTGGCTGGATTCGAGACGTGATCGGGATTAAAAGTAGAAAAGCCATAATTAAGTACCAAAACCTTTATAATAACAAGCTAAACTGTCTCAAATCAACAACTATAAATAGTTCCAAAACTTCCAATGAGTCACAGCTCAACATAAAGAGTCAAATAAATAATGTTTAAAACACAAGACCGACATAGCTCTAAGATAAACCCCAAGATGTCCAAAAGCTCCCGAGCCTCGAACTCACTAGACATCAGCTACGCCTGTAAAACAGTAAGAAAGCCAAAGGGGGGTGAGCTTACGCTCAGTAGGAAAAACCTTAACATCTCAACCCTTAGGTCAATACTGTATCGGGTAAGCAGATAACTCAAATAACAACAAAATATGATTAACAATGAAATAATATGCAACAAGATAGAATAAGATAAGTACGATGAAATAATATATATAAACAAGATAGAATAAGATAAGCGCCGTCCTCTTAAATATAACCTTAACTTGAAAAGTTCCATAAAAGAATTATTACAAGTATTATAACGATTAAATGGGAGTAATTGATATCACGCCAACCACTTGCTTTCTCAAACCTCCGATCCATGAATAGATTCTAGTATCACCTCGGTTCCCATATTCCGATCCACTAGAGTATTCATATCACATCAGATTTTCCCTCGGTCCAGAGGAGGCACATACATCGGAGCACCGGAAACCATCCCATAGGGATGTTCATCGTCGGAATTCTCAAAAATGTCTCCAAAGGACCATAGTCATAGGGAACCGAGATAGTGCTCCTGTAGGACGCACACCCTTGGGTGAAACCTCAGAAACCATCTATCATGAAGTAATCCAACCACTATCCCGCACGATTTTCCGAGCACTCAGGCTCCTATAATCTATCAATATCCCGCAGGATCTGCCGAGCTCTCAGGCTCCAATAATCAATCAATATCCCGCAGGATCTGCCGAGCCCTCAGGCTCCTATAATCTATCAATATCCCGCAGGATCTGCCGCGCTCTCAGGCTCCAATAATCAATATCCCGCAGGATCTGACGAGCCCTCAGGCTCCCATAATCAATCAATATCCCGCAGGATCTTCCGGGCTCTCAGGCTCCAATAATAAATCAATATCCCGCAGGATCTGCCGAGCCCTCAGGCTCCTATAATCTATCAATATCCCGCAGGATCTGCCGAGCTCTCATGCTCCAGTACTCAACCAACATCTCACTGTATCTATCAAACTCCAACCACCACAACGGCACCAGATTACCCCCCCCCCCCCCCCCCCCCCGGTGTAGTACCGAACCAAACAAACAAACATTTCAAGAATAAGAATAGACAACCAAGCACTAAATTCATCCAACACTGAACACTTCTCAAATCACACTTTCATCACAACAAGACACCCAATAATATTCCACACTTACCGTATACTTACCTGTCACGAACCAGCGGTACATCGATCACCTGATTGTACCCCTTGGCACAACCAGTCATACGCGATCATCCGTTCAATTAACAATTATATCAACACAATCACTCAATCAACCAAGTACGCATTCAACCAAATGAACCATCATGTGAACGATCAATTAAGCATTCAATTATATAAGCTAACTAGTTTCATTAGACTCTTAGTTGTCCTAATAACGAGCAACCAAGCAGTTGAACCTAGCACACAACTAATCCAAGAGCTCTTCACAGCCTCTCTACCAGTAAATCAATTCCCAAGTTTTGAAAGCGAGTTACACTAGTCATCTTCATCCTAAACATGCATTCTAGACAATTCCGGTTATTAATAATTGAAATACAATTATTCTAGTTATTCGCATCCTATAGGCAATTCTAGGACCTTTCCGATTTTATTATCCTAACATGCATATTAAGCGTTTAAATAAGAAGTTTAGACTTTCCCTACCTCTCGGTAAACCTCTAAACTCGGTTGACAACTCGATGGTCACAACTCCGTCCTTCACACGGGTTTCGGCGTGATTCTTCGTTCTTCAACCTCTAGTCCAAGTTCTTCCTTCCTTCCGTGCTCGGTACCACGGTCTTAGACCACCAAAGACCAAAATTAATAACTCAACGATGTTCTTTTCCCTAAAGTATAGAACAACACTCAAATAATGGAAATAAGGTTTAAGGAAATGATTCAAGAATCTAAAAAGGGCTAAAAGGAAGGGTTTTGGGTTCTGGGGTCTGATCCGGAACGCCATACGGACCGTGTGGCTAGCCGTGCCGGAACCTGGCACGGACCGTATCACAGTCCGGCCCGGTAGCCAGCACGGACCGCGTCACAGACCGGCCCGGAGTGCGACACGGACCGTGTGAGGTACCGTGCCGGACTCTCGTCCGTTCCGTGCCGGTACCAGGCCCGTTCCGTGCGGCCTGCCGTGCCGGCACCTGGTCCTTTGGAGACATTTCTTCCCCAGCTCGAGTTTCACGAAAATCACCATTAAAACTTCATTTCCAAGTCCTCTCAACTCCAAAATGTTCATCCAAGGTTACCCAACATCAACACTCTCAATGGGTTCATCAAACTTCAATCAAAACACAATCCAAACATCCTACTTCACTACTTCTTCTCCAAGCAACAACCACAAAACTAGTTCTTCAACTTTGAACCAAAAACTCACAAAACCCAAAGATTGAAAGTAGATGAAATGGAGAGTTAAGAGCATCCATACCTCTAGGATTGGGAGATGAAGAAGATGGAAGGAAAATGGAGGCAAAAGGACTAGAAACAAGCTCCAAAATCCAAGCTTTCTTCACTTTCTTCTTCCTAAAGAAATGAGCTCTCCCCTCTCTCTCTCCTTGTGATTTTCGGCTGCAACTATAGTGAGTGAGCTGATTTTAGTGCTCATGTTGCTTTAAATGACCTATTTTGTCCAAATACCGAAAAGCCCTTAAGGTTCTATCCCTTTAAAGGTAAGTTGGGAGGGTATAAGAGTCATTTGAAGCTCATTTTTCATCCTCCAAGCCAAAAATAACAAGTGTCATGTGGAGTCACTTCCACTTAAATAATTTCCAGCTTTCCAAGATTTTATCGGAAATTAACCGATATAATGTCCAAGTTTGACCGAAATTTGACCTAACCAATATTACAGTCAAACTGAAGGAAATGGCCCAACTAAGCTAACCGTGATGACGGCTAAGCTTTTTGGGCCCCAGAAAGGTCCCGAATGACTTCTTGAGTCATCGGTTGACTTTTCCGGATGAAAGTCAAACTTGTCTCGGATTCACCGGTTCGACCGGGAACGACCGGGGGTGGTTCTTACAATCTACCCCCTTAAAAGAATTTCGTCCTCGAAATTAAAAGGAAAGTACCTCAAAGATCAAACAGGTGGGGGTACTTCTCCCGGGTCTCATCCTCGCTCTCCCACGTTGACCCAGCTCCTTGACTTCCCCACTGCACCAGCACTAGTGGAATCGTCTTGTTCCATAGAACCTTCTCCTTTGTTCCCAAGATCTTGACAGGCTACTCCTCAAATGAGACATCATCATCTACCTCGATGTATGTCCACTCAATAATGTGAGCAGGATCCGCCATGTACTTCCGCAATTGGGACACGTGGAAAACGTTATGCACGTTCCCAAGATGCGGTGGCAACGCTAACCGATAAGCCACGGCTCCAACTCGATCAAAGATCTCGAACGGTCCAATGAAACGTGGAGACAACTTTCCTCCACCGCGGTTAAACCGCAATAGACCCTTCTTCGGGCTCATCCTTAGAAATACATGATCTCCCACCGAGAATTCAAGTGGTCTGCGACGTCTGTCTGCATAACTCTACTGCCGACTCTGTGCGATCTTCAACCGCTCTTTAATCAACACGACCTTCTTGGTCGTCTCTCTGACCATGTTTGGACCAAGTAAGTTACGTTCCCCTACCTCTGCCCAACAAACTGGCGACCTACACGGTCTGTTGTACAAGGCCTCGAATGGTGCCATCCCAATACTAGACTGATAACTGTTGTTGTAGGCGAACTCTGCTAGAGGTAGGTGATCCTCCCATGATCCCTGAAAGTCTAGTACACAAGCTCGAAGCATTTCCTCCAAAGTCTGAATGGTACGCTCGGACTGTCCATCTGTCTCAGGATGGTAAGTTGTACTCAGCAGCACCTCTGTCCCCAATGCCTTCTGTAGGCTCTTCCAGAATATGGATGTGAAACGCGGATCCCTATCAGATACTACTGATACCGGTACTCCATGAAGACGGATAGTCTCCCTAATGTACAACCGACTCAACATGTCCACCATGTCAGTCATCCGCATGGCCAGAAAATGTGCCGACTTGGTCAGTCGATCAACCACAACCCAAATAGTATCATACCCCTTAGACGACCTTGGTAACCCACAAACAAAATCCATAGTAACATGTTCCCACTTCCACTCGGAGACCGGTAAAAGCTGTAGTAAGCCAGCGGGTCGCTGATGCTCCGCCTTCACCTGCTGACAGGTAAGATACCTCGACACAAAGTCTGCTACTGCCCTGCGCATCCCACGCCACCAGAACTGTCGTCGGATGTCTCTATACATCTTGGTGCCACCGAGATGCACAGCAAACCGGGAGTGATGACACTCTCTCAATACAGTGCCCCTACATCCTCGGGGTACAAACAACCGTCCTCTAAAACGAAGACTCTGATCTGCACTCAACTCCCAACCATCGATCTCATCACCGTCCATCAGTCTCTCACGAATCCTTGTCGCCTCGGCATCCTCGGCTTGTGCTTCTAGCACCCGAGTGATCAATGTGGGCTGAGCCACCAATGCGCATAAAGACATACCATATGTGATCTCCTCAAGCTCAAGTCTGAAAGAGCTCAACTCCTCCAACATGTTCCATTCTTGGGATGCCATGCTAGCCACGCAATGAGTCGACTTCCTGCTCAGAGCATCCGCGACGACGTTATCCTTGCCCGGATGATAGAGCAGCTCGAAGTCGTACTCCTCAAGTAACTCCATCCATCGCCTCTGGCGCATGTTCAAGTCGCGCTGAGAGAAAATATACTTAAGGCTCTTGTGGTCTGAGAATACTCTAAACTGCTCTCCGTACGGATAATGTATCCAACTGTTTAATGCAAAGACCACAGCTGCCAGTGCTAGATCATGGGTCGGGTTGTTGCGCTCGTGTACCTTCAATTGCCTTGAGCCGTAAGCAACCACCTTCCCGGACTGCATCAAAACACAACCGAGTCCCTCGCCTGAAGCATCACAGTACACATCGTAGCCCACTCCCCCGCTCCGGAACAATCAACACTGGAGCGGTAGTCAGACGAGCCTTTAGCTCTGAGAAAGAGTGTTCGCACTCACTAGTCCAAAGGAACTACGCTCCTTTGTGGGTCAACGCTGTCATAGGTGCAGCCAAACGGGAGAAGTCCTGAACGAAGCGTCTATAATAACCCGCCAAACCCAGGAAACTACGGATCTCAAAAACATTCTTGGGCCTCGCCCACTTCGAAACTGCATCGACCTTCGCTGGGTCGACTAGGATACCATCACGGGACACTACATGTCCGAGGAATTTCACCTCTGCGAGCCAAAAGTCTCACTTCTCCAGGTTCCCATACAACTGGTGAGTACGTAATAAGGTCAAAACTATCCTCAAGTGCTCATCATGTGCATCTTCACTAGGCGAGTAAATCAAAATGTCATCAACGAAGACTACGACAAACTGTTCCAGGTAAGGCCTGAAAATGCCGTTCATCAAATCCATGAAGGTTGCTGGCGCGTTCGTCAACCCGAACGGCATCACTAGAAACTCAAAGTGTTCATACCGCGTTTGGAACGCGGTCTTCTCCACATCCTCTTTTCGGACCCTCAACTGATAGTAGCCCGATCTTAGATCAATCTTGGAGAAGCAGGTTGCTCCTCTCAGTTGATCGAACAAGTCATCGATTCTCGGCATCGGGTAACGGTTCTTTACCATGACCCGGTTCAACTTCCAGTAATCGATGCACATCCTTAGGGCACCACCCTTCTTCTTTATGAACAGGGCGGGAGCTCCCCACGGTGAAACACTAGGGCGGGTGAAACCCTTCTCCTGCAACTCTTCGAGTTGTCGCTTCAACTCGACTAACTTAGCTGGCGCGAATCGGTAATGCGTCATCGATATTGGCGCGGTGGTTGGGATCAAGTCGATCCAGAACTCTAACTCGCGCGCCGGCGGTAAACGTGATATCTCTTCCGGGAACACGTCTAGAAATTCACGCACTACTCTCGGTAGGTCTCTGCCACCCTGCACAACCTTGGCCTCCGCTCCTGAAGTCAAAGCGGAAAGAAGGACTCCGTTCTTGCTACCCAAAACACAAGTAATCACTCTGTCACCTGATCGTACGGTCACCTGATGTCGAAAGCAATCGATCGTCGCTCGATACCTCGCAAGCTAGTCCATCCCTAAGATCACGTCGAAGGCAGTCATCTCCAGAATGAGTAAGTCACCAACGAAGGGGCAGTCTGCCACTCGAACCTCACAATATCGACAGAAAGTATCCAGCACTACCTCCCTCGTAACTGGGGTCTCAAGACATAAAGGGCTACTAAGGGGCTCCACCCTCAAACCTAGAGAGCGAGCAACAGAAGCAGAAATAAACGAATGGGAAGCACTAGTTTCGAACAGAAACGACGCCCACGAATTAAAAAGTAAACACGTACCCTGTGTAGCCTCATGGTCGGCGTACTGTCCATCAGCTCTAGCATCTGTGACTGCATAAACTCGGCCCTGTCGTGTTGGTGGTCCTCCTCTCGGTGGTGGTGGTAGTGCCACCTGCTGCTGAGGCCTAGCCTGGTGTCTCGGGGCTACCGCTCCTGCCGCCTAACGCGGAGCTCTCTACTGCAGTGCCGGTCGTGGTCGGCCGGGAGGTGCCTGACGTGGCTGTGCCTACTGGGGCCTCGGTGGAGGTGTAGCTCCCACCCGATCGGGACAAGCGAAAGAAATGTTCCCCTGACGGCCGCACTGGTAACAAATCCGATCCTCAACACGCTGCCTCTCCCCAAACCTCTGTGGACGATCCATCTGTCGCTCTGCTGGTCCTCTGCTCCTCGGGCAGTCTCAGGCCAAGTGTCCCTGTTGTCTGCATATAGGGAAGAACTGTGTCAGTGGGGCAGGTCCAACTGATGCCACTGCTGCTCCTCAGCGCATACCACCTCGCTGAAACTACGGCTGGAAGTGGCCAGAAGTCCTCTGTCGTCTAGCATCACGCATCTCTGATGGCCTAAGGAAACCACTCGTTGTCGGCCTGATATCTCGCTCTCTGGCAGTCTCTCGAAAATGCCTCTCCACTGCCAAGGCCTGGTCTACCAGAGTAGAGTACACCTCTGTCCTCAGAACAATAATACGATCTGCGATAGCAGGGAGGAGCCCACGCTCGAACCGTCAGCAGCGAGCGTCCTCAGTCTGCACCATCTCGGGTGCGAAGCGGGACAAGGATAAGAACCTCGCCGCATACTCAGATACTGTCATCCCCCTCTGCTGCAGGTCCATGAACTGTTGGCGTCTATCATCTCGAACTGACCAGGGAAAGTACTACTCCAGGAACAGTCAACTGAAAAGCTCAAAATCCTCGCCAACTCTGGTCTGCACAGACTGCCACCAGTAAAAAGCCTCACCCTCAAGCTGGAAGGTGGAGAAGGAGACTCTCAGACGTCCCTCAGAAATGCCAGACGTGTCAAGGTTGCGAGTGATCCGCTCCAACCATAAAACTGCTGCCTCGGAGTCAGCACTCCCAGAAAAAGTCGGTGTACCCAAACGACGGAAATCACGAAGCGCTTGGGCCGTGTAGCTATCCATCTGTCCTGGCCTCTCGACGGAGACTGCCTCAGTGGTAGGCACGGGCTCTGACGCCGGCGCTGCGGCCTCCTGCTGAGCACTGAGTGCTGCCAATACCGCGTGTACTACCTCATCAATCTTAACAAACTTAAACCGGCCAACACGGAAGTAACACCTTTAACAGAAAATTTATTCAATAATTAACACACAACGGTTTGATCATTGCTCGTTAATCCAATACCGATCTCAACCGTTCGGTTTCACCGATCACTGTACTTGACAGTTCAAAGGGTAAGAACACCACTTAAGCGATGTAACCGTTGAAATAAAAAGGTTCAAATTTAAACAACCATTGAAAACAGTAAGACTCGAGTCGTTCTCACTCTATGCATCAAAGTCTTTAGCTTGCATCACCGAGTACACGACTTAGAGTCCCTAACTCTACCCACCTAATTGACGTTGGTCCGAGGTTTTGAAAACAAGTTCAAAATTTACAACCTATTTCAAATGAAACCAGGCTCTGATACCAAATTGTCACGCCCCAAATCCGGTTTTGGCCGGATTCGAGATGTGACCGGGATTAAAAGTAGAAAAGACATAATTAAGTACCAAAACCTTTATAATAACAAGATAAATTCTCTCAAATCAACAACTACAAATAGTTCCAAAACTTCCAATGAGTCACAGCTCAACATAAAGAGTCAAATAAATAATGTTTAAAACACAAGACCAACATAACTCTAAGATAAACCCCAAGATGTCCAAAAGCTCCTGAGCCTCGAACTCACTAGACATCAGTTACGCCTGTAAAACAGTAAGAAAACCAAAGGAGGGGTGAGCTTACGCTCAGTAGGAAAAACCTTAACATCTCAACCCTTAGGTCAATACTGTACTGGGTAAGCAGATAACTCAAATAACAACAAAATATGATTTACAATGAAATAATATGCAACAAGATAGAATAAGATAAGTACGATGAAATAATATATATAAACAAGATAGAATAAGATAAACGACGTCCTCTTAAAGATAACCTTAACTTGAAAAGTTCCATAAAAGAATTATTACAAGTATTATAACGATTAAATGGGAGTAATTGATATCACGCCAACTACTTGCTTTCTCAAGCCTCCGATCCATGAATAGATTCTAGTATCACCTCGGTTCCCATATTCCGATCCACTAGAGTATTCATATCACATCAGATTTTCCCTCGGTCCAGAGGAGGCACATACATCGGAGCACCGGAAACCATCCCATAGAGATGTTCATCGTCGGAATTCTCGAAAATGTCTCCAAAGGACCATAGTCATAGGGAACCGAGATAGTGCTCCTGTAGGATGCACACCCTTGGGTGAAACCTCAGAAACCATCTCTCATGAAGTAATCCAACCACTATCCCGCAGGATCTGCCGAGCACTCAGGCTCCTATAATCTATCAATATCCCACAGGATCTGCCGAGCTCTCAGGCTCCAATAATCTATCAATATCCCGCAGGATCTGCAGAGCCCCCAGGGTCCAATAATAAATCAATATCCCGCGGGATCTGCCGAGCCCTCAGGCTCCTATAATCTATCAATATCCCGCAGGATCTGCCGAGCTCTCAGGCTCCGGTACTCAACCAACATCTCACTGTATCTGTCAAACTCCAACCACCACAACGGCACCGGATTACCCCCCCCCCCCCCCCCCCCCCCGGTGTAGTACCGAACCAAACAACCAAACATTTCAAGAATAAGAATAGACAACCAAGCACTAAATTCATCCAACACTGAACACTTCTCAAATCACACTTTTATCACAGCAAGACACCCAATAACATTCCACACTTACCGTATACTTACCTGTCACTAACCAGCGGTACATCGATCACCTGATTGTACCCCTTGGCACAACCAGTCATACTCGATCATCCGTTCAATCAACAATTATATCAACACAATCACTCAATCAACCAAGTATGCATTCAACCAATCAACCATCATGTGAACGATCAATTAAGCATTCAATTATATACGCTAACTAGTTTCATTAGACTCTTAGTTGTCCTAATAACGAGCAACCAAGCACTTGAACCTAGCACACAACTAATCCGAGAGCTCTTCACAGCCTCTCTACCAATAATCAATATCCCGCAGGATCTACCGAGCCCTCAGGCTCCTATAATCTATCAATATCCCGCATGATCTGCCGAGCTCTCAGGCTCCAATAATAAATCAATATCCCCGAGCTCTCAGGCTCCAGTACTCAACCAACATCTCACTGTATCTGTCAAACTCCAACCACAACAACGGCACCGGATTACCCCCCCCCCCCCCGGTGTAGTACCGAACCAAACAACCAAACATTTCAAGAATAAGAATAGACAACCAAGCACTAAATTCATCCAACACTGAACACTTCTCAAATCACACTTTCATCACAGCAAGACACCTAATAACATTCCACACTTACCGTATACTTACCTGTCACGAACCAGCGGTACATCGATCAGATGATTGTACCCTTTGGCACAACCAGTCATACTCGATCATCCGTTCAATCAACAATTATATCAACACAATCACTCAATCAACCAAGTATGTATTCAACCAATCAACCATCATGTGAACGATCAATTAAGCATTCAATTATATATGCTAACTAGTTTCATTGCACTCTTAGTTGTCCTAATAACGAGCAACCAAGCACTTGAACCTAGCACACAACTAAGCCAAGAGCTCTTCACAGCCTCTCTACCAGTAAATCAATTCCCAAGTATTGAAAGCGAGTTACACTAGTCATCTTCATCCTAAACATGCATTCTAGACATTTCCGGTTTTATTATCCTAACATGCATACTAAGCATTTAAATAAGAAATTAAGACTTTCTCTACCTCTCGGTAAACCTCTAAACGATGTTGACAACTCGATGGTCACAACTCCGTCATTCACACGAGTTCCGGCGTGATTCTTCGTTCTTCAAGCTCTAGTCCAAGTTCTTCCTTCCTTCCGTGCTCGGTACCACGGTCTTAGACCACCAAAGACCAAAATTAATAACTCAACGATGTTCTTTTCCCCAAAGTATAGAACAACACTCAAATAATGGAAATAAGGTTTAAGGAAATGATTCAAGAATCGAAAAAGGGCTAAAAGGAAGGGTTTTGGGTTCTGAGGTCTAATCCGGAACGCCATACGGACTGTGTGGCTAGCCGTGCCGGAACCTGGCACGGACCATATCACAGTCCGACCCGGTAGCCAGCACAGACCGCGTCACAGACCGGCCCGGAGTGCGACACGGACCGTGTGAGGTACCGTGCCGCACTCCCGTCCGTTCCATTCCGCATGCCGTGCCGGTACCAGGCCCGTTCCATGCGGCCTGCCGTGCCGGCACCTGGCCCGGACCGGGTCACGTTCCGCGCTAAACCTGACCAGTTCCTTCCCCTTTCTTCCCCAACTCGAGTTTCACGAAAATCACCATTAAAACTCCATTTCCAAGTCCTCTCAACTCCAAAATGTTCATCCAAGGTTACCCAACATCAACACCCTCAATGGATTCATCAAACTTCAACCAAAACACAATCCAAACATCCTACTTCACTACTTCTTCTCCAAGCAACAACCACAAAGCTAGTTCTTCAACTTTGAACCAAAAACTCACAAAACCCAAAGATTGAAAGTAGATGAAATGGAGAGTTAAGAGCATCCATACCTCTAGGATTGGGAGATGAAGAAGATGGAAGGAAAATGGAGGCAAAAGGACTAGAAACAAGCTCCAAAATCCAAGCTTTCTTCACTTTCTTCTTCCTAAAGAAATGAGCTCTCCCCTCTCTCTCTCCTTGTGATTTTCGGCTGCAACTATAGTGAGTGAGCTGATTTTAGTGCTCATGTTGCTTTAAATGACCTATTTTGTCCAAATACCGAAAAGCCCTTAAGGTCCTATCCCTTTAAAGGTAAGTTGGGAGGGTATAAGAGTCATTTGAAGCTCCTTTTTCATCCTCTAAGCCAAAAATGACAAGTGTCATGTGGGGTCACTTCCACTTAAATAATTTCCAGCTTTCCAAGATTTTATCGGAAATTAACCGATATAAAGTCCAAGTTTGACCGAAATTTGACCTAACCAATATTACAGTCAAACTAAAGGAAATGGCCCAACTAAGCTAACCGTGATGACGGCTAAGCTTTTTGGGCCCCAGAAAGGTCCCGAATGACTTCCTGAGTCATCAGTTGACTTTTCCGGCCGAAAGTCAAACTTGTCTAAGATTCACCGGTTCGACCGGGAATGACCGGGGGCGGTTCTTACAATGAACATATTCATTGTCGTAGCTTGTCATGTATCCTTAGACGAAGGAGTCTTTGTGATCACTATGTAGTCAACAACAGAGTTTGACCTGAGCCTAACGTTGTCCGTAACAGGGCTTCCATAACGGTCAGGATTGGCTTGGGTACGGGCTACATGAGTGACACAAAAGACGGCTAAGGATTTTATCCCTCATACTGAGGTATGAGAAAGATATCGGTTCTCGACGCTTGATCGAGAGTGACTGAAAGAATAGCATGGCCA
Source organism: Erodium maritimum (assembly GCA_963921825.1). Taxonomy (NCBI): domain Eukaryota; kingdom Viridiplantae; phylum Streptophyta; class Magnoliopsida; order Geraniales; family Geraniaceae; genus Erodium; species Erodium maritimum. The sequence continues at coordinate 34,592,787 of OY997593.1, read as the reverse complement.
TGCACATGATATTGGGTATCATATATTCAGTCATCTCACATATCAAGGAACAGTGATTGAGAATAATAAGGATGACGGCTCTATGCCTTATCTCAATCAGTATATCGGATATAAAAAGATAATGACATGGAAGACGGAAATGTTCGAATCGATAGGGTCGATTCGTTATGCAGTGTCAGGCAATACTAAAGTCTCGTTAGTTGCCACTTAAATAGGATCAAGTAAAATGGGATTTTACGTTGATCTATTGACATGCATAAACCTAAGGGTCACATCGGAGGATGAAACTCATTGAAACATTTATGAAGAATGGCCAAAAGGGTGTTGTCTCGGGACATGACCAAAACTGGATTTTGGGTCATGTGCCCGTAAGTGAATAAGACTTTACAGATCGAGACAAGGCTTGTAGTCTTGGGATTGATCGCGTCGGATAATGTTGGACATTTCCGGTATGGAAGGCTTGGAGGCGATGAGCGAATCACGGGATCTCGTTGGAAATGGCCACGGGCCATGTTCCAAGAGGCCTATGAAAGGCACATGCAACCAAGGCCCATGGAACTAATTAATCAAGTCTTGATTAATTAGTACTAAGTAAGCAAGACAAGGATTAAGATGTTGGTGATTCACCACCTAACCCAATCTTGTCTTGCCATACTTTGTCCTATTTACACCTTACTTGTCACCATGCTTGTCCCATGCCTTTAGAGCATCCACAATCATCTCGCCCGCAGCCGGCGAGATGGCGCCGGCAAGATGGTTTAAAGTATTGTTTTTTAATCATCTCACCAGCTCACCGCCAGCGAGCTCTACAGTGGGCTGGCGGGGAGGCGCCGGCGAGATGTAAGAAATTTAATTTTTTAATGTATTTTTTATGTAAAAATAGATTTTAAAAGGAAAAACAACAAATATTAAGGTCGATAACACAACTTTGCCTTGACTGAGAAGACGATTAAGATGGTGAGAAACAGAAGTTCCAGAGTGGTCATCACACCAAACGGTATAAAAAAAATGGAACGCCCGACAAAATCAAAGGATATCAATACTCATTAAAACAACACAGATGAAAAAAACTAACACCAAGGAAACTAATGCTGAATAAAGGAAACTAACACCTAATAAAGGAAACTAACAGCTAGGCGTCTCCAAATTTAATCCAGAGATGTTCGACAAGATCGTCCTTCAAACGGTAATACATACGTTCATTTTGCATCCTCTCAGTGTTTCCAAGTATGAAATTGGTCGGGACGAAGCCTCCTCGTGCAATATGTGGTTGACTTGGACTATCTTCTTCTGTTTGTTCACGATACTCGTCGTACGTATGACGTTCAGCCTCAACTATCATATTGTGCATTATAATGCACGCATTCATGACCAAACCGATTGACTTGGGAACCCACAAGCGGCTCAGTTGTTTGATAATGTGAAACCGAGCTTGTAGTACGCCGAAAGCTCGTTCCACATCCTTCCTGCACGCTTCTTGGACTTCAGCATACTTCTTCTGCTTCGGCGTTAACGGTAATGGAATTGTTTTTACGAACACTGGCCACGAAGGGTAAATACCGTCAGCAAGATAATAAGGAAGTGTGTAATTATTACCATTTATCGTGTAAGAAACCGGTGATTGCCAACCATTGACAACGTCCGCGAACAGCTTCGAATGGTTCAGGACCGTCAAATCGTTGTTCGACCCCGCCATGCCGAAGAAAGAGTGCCAAATCCTTAAGTCACGAGTTGCAACCACCTCAAGGACAACGGTTGGTCGATTACCGTGGTCCCTTCGGGAATGTGATCCTCGAAGGGCCTTTGGGCAGTTCTTCCACTCCCAGTGCATGCAGTCAAGACTTCCAAGCATGACCGGGAATCCGCGCGCTTCATTAACCGCCAAAATGTGATCCATATCAGCTTTTGTAGGTTGCCGCCGGTATGTAGCACCAAAGACTTTATTCAGTGCACTGCAAAATGTTCGCAAACATTCCAAAGACGTTTTTTCCCCTATCTTCAAATACTCGTCCAACGCATCAGCTACAATTCCGTAACATAACTGCCTAATGGCGACAGTACATTCTGATAAGGAGAGAATGAAACTTGACCCAATGCATCTAACCTTTCCTTTAAGTAATCGTAGTGCTGCTCCAATGCATGAACGATACGGAGGAACACAGCCTTTGGCATTCTAAACCGACGCCGAAACTGCACCTCGGTGTACACAGGGTTGGTGTTGAAGTAGTACTCAATTAACCGTTCATTTGCGGCTACCCGGTCACGTCGAATGTATTTGACATCTCCTTAGTTGACAGACAGTCTTCGAGCATGTCATTCAAAATAGAATCGAATTCCATATCCTCAAGATCGAATTCCATGATGACGGACAAAGAAGGATGAGGGTCGGGACAATACTTTATGAGAAGGATGAATAGTAGAGAGTTCGTGAATTTTTAGTTTGTGAGGGTGGGTTTATATAAGTTTTTAGGGTAGGTTTAACATAAATTTTGTAGTTATGGTGAGCGTTTTTTAACATAAAAAACGACGATCAAGGTTATTCGATTGGACGTACAGATATTTTTTGGATAATATAGGTGGGTTTTATTTTTCAAAACAAATAGCATTGACACCAAGCATTTTTATTGGACAAAAAAGATTTTTTGGAGATCACCCTCTCATCTCGCCGGCATAAGCTGCCAGCGAGAAGTACATAGCCAGCGCTCCTCGCCATCGAGCTCCTTGCCTCCTCCTCGCCAGCTCCCCGCCCCCTCATCGCCGGCGATTTCTCCTCGCCAGCTGCTTCTCGCCCACGACTGTGGGTGCTCTTAGTTGGACAAGTATGGGGTTTGTTATATTTAAGTCATCTTTTTTCAACATAACAAACACAAGACACAAATGGGACCATTTCGGGTTTGGCTAGTTTCCACCTCCATTTTTGTGTTCTTGAGTTCCAAAGAGAAGAACTACGTGGCTTTGATTCTCATGTGGATATGTAGGCGTCTTGGAGACTCAAGCCAATCATTCGTTAACCGGTGTTCTTGTTTTGGTAAGAAATAGTGCTGAATTTTTCTCTTGTGAATCCATTCGTTGTAAGTTGTTTCATGGTTTTAATCGTCTCTTGGTTTTCCTTGATTTTCCGCTGCGAGTTGGTTCATCTCCAACCATATCTCGAGACCCAACAGCAAGACCTACTCCCGCATATCCAGAATCCTGACTATCTGCTCCTCATACGAAACATCCTCGGCTACCTCGATGTCCGTCCACTCAATAACGTGGGAGGAGTCCGCATTGTACTTCCATAGTTGGGAAACGTGGAAGACGTTATGAACGCTCCCAAGCTGCGGTGGCAATGCAAGACGGTAAGCAACGGCTCCCACTCTGTCCAAAACCTCAAAAACCCGATAAAACCACGGGGCCAACTTGCCTCCGCCGCGGTTGAACCGCACTAGCCCCTTCAGGCTCACCCTCAGGAACACATGATAGCCAACTGTAAACTCGAGAGGTCGGCGTCGTCTATCCGCATAACTCTTCTGTCGTCTCTGCGCGGTCCTCAACCGGTCCCGAATCAGCGTGATTTTCTCGGTCGTCTCCCGAACAAGATCCGGACCAAGTAAACTCCTGTCTCCCAGCTCTGCCCAACACACGGGCGAACGACGCGGCCTACCATACAACGCCTCAAATGGTGCCATCCCAATACTGGTCTGGAAACTGTTGTTGTGGGCAAACTCGGCTAATGGTAAGTGGTCCTCCCATGAACCTCGGAAGTCCAACACACATGCCCGCAGCATATCCTCTAAGATCTGAATTGTGCGCTCTGGCTGACCATCTGTCTCGGGTGGTACGATGTACTAAGTAGGACCTCAGTCCCTAGCGCTCTCTACAAGCTCTCCCAAAACTTGGAGGTGAATCGAGGATCTCTATCGGACACGACCGACACTGGAACCCCATGAAGACGGATAATCTCCCGAACGTACAGACGGCTCATAGTGTCAACCGTATCGGTCATCCTCATGGCTAAGAAATGTGCCGACTTTGTCAGTCGGTCATCCACTACCCAAATTGCGTCGTGCCCTCTCGGCGACACACGAAGTCCATCGTGACGTGCTCCCACTTCAACTGCGTGATCGGTAGTGGCTGTAATAAACCAGCGGAACGCTGATGCTCGGCCTTCACTTGTTGACAAGTAAGGCATCTCGAGACGAACTCCGCAACTGCTCTCCGCATCCCGCTCCACCGAAACTGCCGTCTGACATCCCGATACATCTTGGTGCCACCCGGGTGTACAGCAAGACGGGAGTGATGAGATTCTCTCAACACATCGTCTCTACAGCTGCGCAGCACAAACAACCCTCCTCGGTAACGTAGACCCAGATCAGTACCCTGCTCCCAGCCCTCAGCGTCAACACCGTTGGTAATCCTCTCTCGGATCTCTACCGCCTTGGCATCCTCGGTCTGCGCCTCCAACACTCGTGCAACTAGTGTGGGCTGAGCCACCAGCGAACACATGGCCATGCCATCGGTGATCTCATCTAGCTCAAGTCTGAACGAGCTCAACTCCTCCATCATGTCCCACTCTCGGACTGATATACCGGCCAGGCAGTGGACCGACTTCCTACTCAGGGCATCGGCGACAACGTTCGCCTTGCCCGGATGGTAGAGTAACTCGAAGTCGTACTCCTCAAGTAACTCCATCCATCGCCTCTGGCGCATGTTCAAGTCTCGCTGGGAGAAGATGTACTTGAGACTCTTGTGATCCGAGAACACCCGGAATCGCTCTTCATACAAGTAGTGTCGTCATCTCTTCAGCCTAAAGACGACTGTTGCCAACTCTAAGTCATGGGGAGGGTAGTTGCGCTCATGTGTCTTCAACTATCTGGAGCCATAAGCAACTACCTTCTCGGACGCATCACAATACACATCATATCCGATCCCGCGCTCCGGCACTATCAACACGAGTGGGGTAGTCAGACGAGCCTTCACCTCGGAAAAGGAGCGCTCACAATCATCATTCCACACAAACTCAGCTCCCTTGCGTGTCAAGGCAGTCATCGGCACGGCCAGGCGTGAGAAGTCCTGGACGAACCGTCGATAGTATCCTGCCAAGCCTAAGAAGTTGCGGATCTCAAAGACACTCGTTGGCCGTGCCCACTTCAAAACCGCATCGATCTTCGCCGGATCGACCAATATACACTCTCGGGACGCAACATGCCCAAGGAACTTCACCTCGGCGAGCCAAAACTCGCACTTCTCCAGGTTTCCGTACAACTGGTGAGTGCGCAACAATGTCAAAAATGTCCTAAGATGCTCCACGTGCGCATCCTCACTCGGCGAATAGATCAGAATATCGTCTACGAATACCACGACAAACTGGCCCAGGTACGGTCGGAAGATACCGTTCATTAGATCCATGAACGCTGCAGGCGCGTTTGTCAATCCGAACCGCATCACCAGGAACTCGTAGTGTCCATACCGAGTCCGAAATGCGGTCTTCGCCACATCCTCCTCCCAAACTCTCAAGTGATGATATCTGGATCGCAGATCAATCTTCGAGAAGCACTTCGCTCCTCTCAGTTGATCGAACAAGCCATCGATCCTCGGCATCGGGTAGCGGTTCTTCACCGTGACCCGGTTCAACTTCCGGTAATCGATGCACATCCTCAGTACTCCACCCTTCTTCTTCTTCACGAAGAGGGCGGGTGCTCCCCACGGTGAAGCCCTTGGACGGATAAATCCCTTATCTCGAAGCTCCTCGAGTTGTCGCTTCAGCTCGACCTACTCGGCTGGTGCAAACCGGTACGGGGCCATGGATATCGGCGCCGTCCCCGGTATCAAGTTGATCCTAAACTCAACCTCGCGCGCCGGCGGTAATCCTGACAGCTCCTCCGGAAATACATACGGGAACTCGCACACTACCTGCGGCAGCTCTCTGCTCTGAACGGTCGTCACCTCATCTCCCACGGTCAATGCTGACAGGAGAACTCCGCTCCTACTGCCCAAGACACAAGTGACGATCGTGTCGCCCGATACCACTGTCACATGCCGTCGATAGCAATCGATCGACGCTCGGTACCTCGCAAGCTAGTCCATCCCCAAGATCACGTCAAATGTCGTCATGTCCAACACAAGAAAATAACCAAGTAAAGGGCAATCAACCACTCTAATCTCACACGCACGACATACGCTACTCAGGACCACATCTCCCGTAACCAGGGTGTCAAGACATAAAAGTCGACTCAAAGGCTCTACCCTTAATCCCAACATACCAGCGAAAGTAGAAGAGATGAAAGAATGTGATGCCCCCGTATTAAATAAAAAAGACGCCCAGGAATTGTAAAGCAAGCACGTACCCTGAGTGGTCTCATTACCGGAGTGACATCCCTCAGATCGAGAGTCGGTGACCGCGTACACCCTACCCTGCGGTGCCTGAGGTCCGCCTCTCGGGGGTGGTGGAAGGGTCATCTGTTGTGCAGCTCTCTACTGATGTCTCAGTACTGGTGCGCTCGCTGCCTGTCGTGGGGCCCTCGGCGCTTGAGACTGACGCGACCGGAATGCAGGTGACTGTCTCGGCTGTGCCAGCTGTGGTTGCGGCGCTGACACTACTCTAACCCGGTCGGGACACACAGTAAAGATGTGTCCTAGTCGGCAGCATTGGTAGCATGTCCTCTCATCGGCAAGCGGCCTCTCCTCGAACCTCGTCAGACGACCCGCTAGGCGACCTGCAGGTCCACTATTCCTCGGACAATCTCTGGCCAGATGACCCAGCTGTCTGCACAGGGGGCACAACCGCTCTAGCGGGGCAGGTCCAACAGACTCCACTTCTCCGACCTGACGCATCCTGCCAGACTGGGTCTGTGGCCGGAAGGAACCCGAGGTCCTCTGCCTCCTCGGATCGCGGCCCTCAGACGGTCTCATGAAGCCACTCGGTTTCGACCTACTCTCCCGAGCCCTGGCGGTCTCTCGGAAGTGTCGCTCCACTGCCAGTGCCTGATCCACTAGCTCAGTGTACACCTCGGTCCTCAAGGTAGTGACTCGGTCCACGATCGACGTGCAGAGCCCTCCCTCGGATCGTCTACATCGAAGTGCCTCAGTCGGCACCATCTCCGACGCGAAGCAAGACATGGAGGTGAACCTCGCCTCATACTCCGACACAGTCATCCCCCTCTGACGCAGCTCCAGGAACTGCCGGTGTCGATCCTCACGGGTGGATCTCGGGAAATACTGCTCCAGGAACAGCCTTCCGAACAACTGAAAGTCGTCTCCAACCCTGATCTGCTCACGCTGCCACCAATGGTATGCATCATCCTTCTATTGGAACGATGCAAAGGATACTCTCAAGTGGCCATCCACGATAACCGACGTATCCAAGTTGCGGGTGATCTGCTCCAGCCACCTCTCGGCTACCTCGGGGTCTGGCTCCCCGGAAAAGACAGGTGTACCCAGCGTGAGAAAGTCTCTCAGCGCCTGGGCTGCGTAGTTATCGGCCTGACTCGGCCCCACAGCAACAGCTGCAGTGGCAGCAGGCACAGTCTCTGGTGCCGGGGTCGTAGCCTCCCTCTGGGCGATGATCACCGCAAAACTCTGAACTGTGCGAACCAGTTCCTCTAGAGTGGTCATTTGGGTCGGCTCTGCGATCGGTGGGAGTCTGGGCGAAAACCCTGATGGTCCGGTATCATCTCTCCTGTGCTCCTCAGTGGAAGCACCATGGGCACTCGTTGCCCCTACCGACTCAACGTCAGGTGGCTTCCCTCGGCCTCCAACTAGCCGGCTCCTAGTGCCTCATGGGACATAGGTAGGTGTCATGTCGTATATCTGCTGCACGGATAGCGCGCATGTTCAGTTTCTTAATTTCGTACAAAGCGACGCGTTTAAAACACTAGTGTTCACTCATGTTTCACAGAGGTCATACTCGGACCAACAACAAGTCTGCTTTTAGCATAGTCACAACTAGTTTCACACAACAGGGAAAACCCGTACACTTGTACGTCACACAAATCAGCCACACAGTTCAACAATCTCACACAGGAGTCACACATTCCACAATTCACGTCATAGTAATTCAACAGAATTCTCAACGTCACTTAACTCCACAAGTACAAACCTCAACTCGGTTTCAGGGTTCTTAACACTTTCTCTTTCTAACATAACATTCATGTCGATATCGTGTCGTTACAACCCGGTTCAGGCGTCCCCGAATTACGTTGTAACCACTTGACATCCCCCTATCACGTTCGACTACAGTGGTGCCCCTGAGTCAACCCGTGATAGTACAAACACTTCAGTTTTGCAGAAATTTGGGCATGACCCGTTGGAAAATTCTACTAACCATCCGCTTACGCGGGACATTCAATTCATCTCCTGCATAAAGCACTCAACACAACCACAGCACACAGCAATCATCGCAGTTATCCACCTCGGGTCTCGGTAATTACACGAGCACCACCCGAACAAGTCATCACTTCAACTTAGCCGTTCGATCAACGGCCGAAAGGGTAGCAAACTTACTAAAACGATCAATCAATCACCCAAGACAAACAAGTCATAAAACAGCTCGAGCATCACTCCCTAAGTCAACCTCGATCTCAATCAATCGGCAAACCAATTCAACCAAGGCACACAGCACAACAATAAGTCAACCTCGATCTCAATTGAGCGGCACAACAGTTCAACCGAAGCACACAACACAACAAAGGACCAGGCGAAACACAAACAAGTAGTTCAATACCCGAGACTCTCGTCGTCTCGGATCTACACGTAGGACATTTCCGATTTGCATAACCGAACACTAGAACCCTAACGACTTAACTCTACCCACCTAATTGACGTACGGTCCGAAGTTTTGAAAAATCGAGGCTCTGATACCAAATTGTCACGCCCCAAATCCGATTTTAACCAAACTTGAGACGTGAACTAAAATAATAATAAAATAATAATAAAATAATAATAAAAGTAAATTGTTTAGTACATAAAGAGAAAGTACGTCTCCACTAAAAGATAAATCCTCGGACTCTCGATGAGCTCCCAAGCTCCGAGACGTCTTCTAAACCGACTCACCATCGAAACCTGTAAAACAGTAAAACAGAGGGGGTGAGTATTCGCTCAGTAGGAAAAAGTAGTAAAGGGAATGGACTTCCGCTCTGTTACCATAAATACTCGATCAATAACACTTACTAATAACTGATAACACAACCCGAAACCAACAGGAATACAACAATATTGGTAATAGAACCAAGCTAAAGAAACATACAAACAACAGAACATTATGTTGCTAAGACCACTACGAACATCACTTAAACCCGCTATCATTCAGACATAACACACGTACACCATGATACTCCGATCACCACGCACCACTCAACAAATACATCATACCGGAATACACCATCGGTCCAGATGTCTTCCCGGACACACAGCATCGGGGTGAAGCAAATACATCATACCGAAATACACCATCGGTCCAGATGTCTTCCCGGACACACAGCATCGGGGTGAAGCAAATACATCATACCGGAATACACCATCGGTCTAGATGTCTTCCTGGACACACAACATCGGGGTGAAACAACACATCATACCGGAATACCCATCGTTCTAGATGTCTTCCCGGACACACAGCATCGGAGTGAAACACATACATCATACCGGAATGCCTATCGGTCTAGATGTCTTCCAAAAAACGCAGCATCGGGGTAAAGCAAACAATACATCATACCGGAAAGCACAATCGGTCTAGATGTCTTCTCGGAAACGCAGCATCGGGGTAAATCTCATAACAAACATACCGGACCGGCACACACCTCGGTCGGTTTCTTCCCGTAGCACGGGGTACAAGTCACACCACATAATACCATACCAAACATGTTACAGCGAACTTATCATACCATCAAGCTTACCGACACAACTTACCAAGCACACCACATCGGTATATCATTCACCCGATCATATTACAAGACAACAATTTATATCACATTCATCACAACTCATATAGCATACCATGATTCTTAAAGTAACCAAAGACTATACTATACATCAACACTTAAGGACTATTAACCACAACCAAATACAACCAACACACAATCCTAAGGCACGACATGCCCACATGTGATTCTATAGCACGACAATTCCCATAATTTAAAGCGATTACTCTAGTTATTCACATCCTATATGCAATCTAAGAATTTACCGGTTATTAACGTCCTATATGCATTCTATTAACATTCCTTAATTAAAACGGTAATTACTACTCTTCCCTACCTCAAAAGCTATCCAAACGCTTAGTCAACGAGAGCCGCCTAGAAGTCTCCTCCGCCGTGCTCGGGAACAAAGTCTAAGATCACAAGTAATACGAGAATTAATGACGAATCAAGGGTGGTTTAAGAGGTAAACACCCAAGTTAAAACCCCCAAACGTTCGGTTAAAGATATCCTTTCTAATTGCTCGAAAAACGCCCAAAATGGACCCAAACGGCCCAAATCTGATCTACCACGATTCAGGTCACGGAGCCTTGACGGACTCCGTGACGGTTCGGTTCACGGAACCGTGAGGCTCCCCGTCACGGGTGACGTCACGGAACCGTGACGTGTGCCGTCACGGCCTCCGTCACGGAGCCGTGACGCACTCCGTCACGGTACCCGTCACGGATCTGTGACGGGTCCGAACATGCTCGTCCTTCTTCTTCCTCCAGCTTCTTCTCCACGAAATCAAACCCCTAATACTCCATTTTTATCAACCAAAAACCTACAAATCAGTCTCATAAACCTCAATACTCCACTACCCATAATGGGTTTCATCAAAACAACAAATACCCAAAAGATTTCTACATAAATCATCCACTTTCTTCTCATAAATCAAGCTTTTAATCATCACAACTCAAACCCATAAAACCTAGCACTATTTAATGCAACTTCTACGAAACCCATAACCCCAAACTCAATAGAAAGTAAGTTTGAGAGGTTACTTACCTTCGGAATGAAGAGATGATGAAGATTTGGGAAGAAAAACCACTAAATGAGCTCCCTTTCTCCTTGCTTCTTCTTCAAACTTCAATGGGAGGTCTCTCTCTCCCTCTCCCTTGTATATTTCGGCCACCACAAGAAAATGGGCTGAAAAGTGACCCGAAAGGGGTCTTAAACCTAAGGTAGAAATGACTAAAAGGCCCCCCTTGCTCCCTTTCTTCTATTTTGGCACATATGAGGGTAAATAGGTCATTCTAGACCCATTTCTTCTCGTCCAAGCCACCATGGAAAAGTGTCCATATGGGGGCCACCTTGCCCTTACTAAAAACCAGCACACTTAAATTTAAATCTGTTTAACCTCTAATTTTGCCTAGTTTGACCCAAAGTTGACTTTTTCACAAAAGAAGTCATTTGAAAGGAAACGACCCAACTAAGCTAACCGTAATGAAGGATAAAAATTTTGGGTCCCGGAAAGGTCTTGAATGACTCCCGGAGTCATCGGTTGACTTTTCCGGCAGAAAGTCAACTTTCGCCAAAAAAACACTGGTTCGACCGGGATCGACCGGAGGCGGTTCTTACACTAATGCCCCACCACATCATCACCCCTAACCAGACCTTTCAAGAGAAATCACAACCAAGAACTAAGTGGTTGCAGTCCTCAAAAAAGTCTCACATAAAGCACAAGGGTACTGGCCAATGGGAATTCGTACTCCCCTTCCTTCTAAAAATATTTTTGTGGGAACAGCATCATGACATCATAACTAGACAAAAGCTGAAAACTTTGATGGTATCAAAGGGGCTCACAAAATTAAGGACCAAAACTTACTTGAACCATTCACCTCGGTAAGCTCAAACAACTCACCCACCGATAATCCCTTAGGATTCGATATCAAAAATTGATCCACCAAAGGAAAGAAACTCCCATCTTCAAACATTAAATTTAAAATTTTGAATGGACGAGGGCCCCAATCAACTTTATCCTTATAAAGCATAATTATGGGCTGGTGATCCAAAAAAACGCTCTAAATTTTTCTGAACCAAAGTTCCTAGACATCGCAATGCCCCTGCATTTACTAGAAAACTGCCCAGTTGAGACACTCTCTAACTAGGGTCGTATCAGGTAAACAGTGCCCCATCATTGACAAATCAAAGACGCCCAGCTGGGAAACAAAATAATTGAAAAGTCTTGAATCTCTTGCCAAAGATACACCTTCTCTTATCACCAATCTCTAATACAACATAAAAACAACCTCCAACGATAAGGACCTAAGTATTTAGAAACCTCGATTTCCAACTGAAATTCTACCTATGTGAAATAGGAAGATTTCGTCCAAAATGTTACTTGACGTCAAACACTTAGATGTCTTACAAGATGTTAACACATGTGGACAGAAATCTTGCTTTCAAACAGTACGAAGATATGAATGATAGAAACAAGCAAGCACATAGAGACACAAGTGTTGGTTACCCAGTTCGGTTCATCATCACCTACGTCTAGGGGCACTCTGCCAGTATAATGGTTTTCATTATCAAGTAATTAGTCAAGATACAAGTTATCAGATCATCCATGGTACTTATTACAAATTGACAAACCTATCTCAGTGCTCCCCTGAATCCGAGCTCCTCACTCGATTCCACTCTTCATGCTCTTCAGTCTTGGATTGTTCTTCGTCTTTAATGAAAAGTCGTGATACTTTAATCACGAGAACACAAATCCATTACTTGTTCAGTTACGAAACACAATATGAGCACAACGACATTCACTTTGCGTCACTTCATTCAGTTTTTCAACACGCTAATTCAACACGCTTAAGAACCCTGAAATCATGAATACAAGCACAATGCACACAATAATATTTTTTTAGACAACAATGATCGACATATTAGCAGTATAGTGATCAACCCGAGCTTTGGAGAGTCTCACGAATTATATAGCTTCCCTCTTTGTAAGCCTACACCTCCTAGGGTTTTTGCAAATTTCAGAGTCACGATTACGTTGAACTATAGTTCCCTTGTTCAACAGATGTTCCAAAAACAGTCCATACGGATCTTTATAAATATCTTCTATTTTTTGGGAAGTACACGATCTTGTTTCCTAAAAAAATAGAACTCTTTCATGAGTATCTATAACTATATGAAATAAATATTCAGCACCGCATAAGGACGTACATGCACAAGATAGACACGGTAAGCCACACGCTCGCATTGTTAGAAGCCGTCACATTGATGACATATGTGCTAACAACTTCTCTAGCTTTGCAGCGGTTGCACACAGATGATGTCATACGACATCTTAGTTAACATCTTTCTTGACTCAAATATGGCCAACCTAGATGTAACAATACCAACAAATCCCACAGTTCCAATTTTCCCTCCAAATTGCAAGGAGAATAAAGTTTAACAATGCACAATGATAAGTTCATCGGATAGAAAACCCCATCCGGAGCATAAAATTAGGAGACTTAACTATCGAAACAACTTTAAAAGTTCTCGATTTCCATATCGTTACTAAACCTCCGGACCGGCCAACCACCTCAAATTCCAAATTAGTCTTCAACCCACAAGAGTGCAAGAAATCTGAAGGCCTAGTCACAAACTTTGTTGGCTTTTTTAGAGCGATCATATTCTGAATCATCCATCTAATCTGGACGGAATTATCTCCTCTCACATTCCATTAGAGAAGTGAGAAATCCATTAGGAAGAATTATTATCGGCACCTACTTAATTAGATTCGTCGTCCTCTTCCCCTAACAGAGTTCAATCGTCGTCACTACTCTAAAGCTGCAAGTATGCGTCCAACACTTCTAAATTTTGCTACAGATCGTTCCCTTCCAACTTGGACCAGAAGCCTGCTTCCTTGTCGTCTTCTTATTCTTCTGCCCCAAGCCAGGCCCAATAGCTTCCTCTACCAAAGCCATATCACTTATGCACAATGGTGTTGGGTCTCGATGGAGGGTATGAACACATACTTGCAGCGGAATTAACTCGAGACCATGCCATAGAACAATACCAAATATTAGATACACAAGAGAATAAACAATATGGATTTCTCCTTACCCATTCGTTCAAGAACACCAAAGACACGATGATCGGCTTGAGTCTCCAAGACGCCTACGTATCCAATTGGAATCAAAGCCACGTAGTTCTTCTTTAGATGACTCAAGAACACAACAAGTTGGAGAAAAAAATGCCAAACCCGAAATTGTAGGGAGAGAGGGAGAGAAGTTGTGTTTCTATTCTTGTCTTGTGTTTTATTGTAGGAAAAAAGATGACTTAAACCATCAAGGACAAGTAAGGTGTGAAGCATGGTGTGAATTTAGACAAGTATGGTGCTAAGTATGGCAAGACAAGATGGGTTAGGTGGTGAATCACCAACACCTTAATCCTTGTCTTGCTTACTTAGTACTAATTAATCAAGACTTGATTAATTAGTTCCATGGGCCATTCATGGGCCTCTTGGAACATGGCCCATGACCATTCCCAACGAGGTCCCGTGACGTGCTCATCGCCTCCAAGCCCTCCATACCAAAAATGTCCAACATTATCCGACTTGATCAATCCAAGACTCCAAGCCTTGTCTCGATCCGCAAAGTCCTATTCACTTACGGGAAGATGACCCAAAATCCAATTTTGGTCATGTCCCGAGACAACTCTCTTTTGGCCATTCTCCATAAATATGTCAATGAGTTTCATCCTTCGGTGTGACACTTAGGTTTATGCATGTCGATATATCAACGCAAAATCCCATTTTACTTGATCCTATACAAGTGGCAACTAACGAGACTTTAGTATTGCTTGACACTACATATCGAATCGACCCAATCGATTCTAACCTTTCCGTCGTCCCTTTCATTATCCTTTTATCACTGATATCCTGATTGAGATAAGGCATAGAGCCGTCATCCTTATTATTCTCAATCATTGTTCCTTGATATGTGAGATGATTGAATATATGATACCTAGTATCATGTGCATGGTCATGCTATTCTTTCAGTCACTCTCGATCAAGCGGCCGAGAACCGATATCTTTCTCATATCCTAGTATGAGGGATAAATCCCTTAGCCTTCTTTCGTGTCACTCATGCAATCCATCCCCAAGCCAATCCTGGCCGTTATGGAAGCCCTGTTACGAGCAACATTAGGCTCATGTCAAACTTAGTTGTTTACTGCATAGCGATCACAAAGACTCCTTGGTCTAAAGATACATGACAAGCTACGACAATGAATATGCTCATGACTTGATCTATGGAACATATTCATGTCGGGTCGTCCAATATCATGTCCCACATGATATCTAGGATCAGACTCCGGAATCCCATTCCAATGACTAACAAAACGTAAGCCATGAAGAGCCATCTTTCACACTAGTAGCTTCTAGTGAAGCTTTGTTGACTAGGGACCCGTCGAGTGTGATCCATCTCGATCTATGGTTTTATTCGCATGGTGGGCATAGATCAAAACACACATCGATATATTACTCCAACACAAAAGTAATATAAAGCCGCTTTAATCTTATTGCTAATGATGATATATACATTTAGACATTTATGATTGAACTACGGGCACTAAGACTAACAAATGGGATCTATTCTTTTCCCTTCTACTTACGACCTAACTACTTTCTACCATTTTTCTTATTCCTCGTTGCAACTACTGAGCCAAACAACGTCTTTTCTGAATCCTCCACTTCAACCTCAATCCTTTTTTGAGTCTGAGACGCCAACGAAGTCCCCGAAGAAGTATCTTAAAATGACCTTGGTCTTTCGACCAAATCCTGTGTGTACCAACACTTTCATCTCCAATATACGAAACTCTGCCAACTCCTTTCTCCCCCGTTCTTGATGAGCTCACGGATTCCGACCCGCTCAAGATCCCACAACCTCATGCCCAACTACCGAAACAGATCTTGCATCAAACAATGAGAGATCTCCACCGTGAACCTCTCCCCTCTATTTACTACTGTCACAAGCCGAGTACGGGGCGAGTTCACAACAAATGTAACCAAACAATAACATTCATATATAGAAAAACTCAAGCAAGAACTCGGGTGAACCCTCACCAGAACTCCGACAAGCTGAACCATTCTCGCTCCAACAATAGATTGAGAGCCCTTGTCAACCGCACCAGCAAAACACCCCTTCCTCCTACAATAATTCCATTTTGTCGAGACCCACCACCAGCCAAGACGATATCCAACTCCATCTTTACTGTAACAAACTATTCTATATCTCATTATCATCAATAGTTACCACCACTACCTTATTACCAATGTGTCTAACCACCACATCTCTAACTCTAACCCTACTAATTTCCTCTTGTATCAACTCCACTATACCATGGCTTCCAACGACACCCACTCAACCTTTTAATCAAACCTTTTCCATGGCCAAATCACTCTCTAAGGAAACTACAATCACAATCATAGGGGGATGTCAACTTACTCTTGCTTCCTACTTCATGTCTGGCAAAGATCGAAGGCCTCAAAATTTTTCCTCCTCCTCTCCTAAGCCTTCCTTACACAGAGAGTATGCCCCCCTTAAATTTCGACCCATGGAACAAGAGGATGCCCCCCTTATTATCCTCTGCAAATGTATCCTTATTTTGAATCTCATGAACCCGAAAAGGTGGCCTCGTACATTCGGGTTTGCCAGTAACTTCACATCCTCAATCTGCCCTCCAATTTTGAAGAGAGTGTGAATCCCCTTTTCATTAGCCCCTTTCGATAAACTGAGGATAAAAACATTCTAAGGGATGAAGTTGTTGATCTAGCCTAGTCCTTAGCCAAAACATTTCTTCGAAGATCGACCTTCATCTCCCTTCTCTTCCCCCATGATCCTTTTGTTGGGTCTCGAGGTAGGGTTGGAGATGAACCAACTCGCAGCGGAAAATCAATGAAAACCAAGAGACGATTAAAACCATGAAACAACTAACAAAGAATGGATTCACAAGAGAAAAATTCAGCACTAGTTCTTACCAAAACAAGAACACCGGGTAACGAATGATTGGCTTGAGTCTCCAAGACGCCTACGTATCCACATGGGAATCAAAGCCACGTAGTTCTTCTCTTTGAGGACTCAAGAACACAAAATTGGAGGTGGGAGCTTGCCAAACCCGAAATTGCAAGGGAAGGGGGAGAGAAGTTGTGTTTCCTATTCTTGTCTTGTGTTTGTTATGTTGAAAAAAGATGACTTAAACATAACAAACCTCATACTTGTCCAACTAAAGGCATGGGACAAGCATGGTGACAAGTAAGGTGTAAATAGGACAAAGTATGGCAAGACAAGATTGGGTTAGGTGGTGAATCACCAACATCTTAATCCTTGTCTTGCTTACTTAGTACTAATTAATCAAGACTTGATTAATTAGTTCCATGGGCCTTGGTTGCATGTGCCTTTCATAGGCCTCTTGGAACATGGCCCGTGGCCATTTCCAACGAGATCCCGTGATTCGCTCATCGCCTCCAAGCCTTCCATACCGGAAATGTCCAACATTATTCGACGCGATCAATCCCAAGACTCCAAGCCTTGTCTCGATCCGTAAAGTCCTATTCACTTACGGGCACATGACCCAAAACCCAGTTTTGGTCATGTACCGAGACAACTCCCTTTTGGCCATTCTCCATAAATGTGTCAATGAGTTTCATCCTCCGGTGTGACCCTTAGGTTTATGCATGTCAATAGATCAACACAAAATCCCATTTTACTTTATCGTATTTAAGTGGCAACTAACGAGACTTTAGTATTGCCTGACACTGCATAACGAATCGACCCTGTCGATTCTAACCTTTTCGTCGTCCCTGTCATTATCCTTTTATCTCCGATATCCTGATTGAGATAAGGCATAGAGTCGTCATCCTTATTATTCTCAATCACTGTTCCTTGATATGTGAGATGACTGAATATATGATACCCAGTATCATGTGCATGGCCATGCTGTTCTTTCAGTCACACTCGATCAAGCGGCCGAGAACCGATATCTTTTCCATACCTCAGTATGAGGGATAAATCCCTTAGCCGTCTTTCGTGTCACTCATGTAGCCCGTCCCCAAGCCAATCTTGGCCGTTATGGAAGCCCTGTTACGGACAACGTTAGGCTCAGGTCAAACTCAGTTGTTGACTACATAGCGATCACAAAGACTCCTTAATCTAAGGATACATGACAAGCTACGACACTTACTATGTTCATGACTTAATCTATGGCACATATTCAGGGCGGGTCGTCCAATATCATGTCCCACATGATATCTATGATCAGACTCCGGAATCCCATTCCAATGACTAACAGAACGTAAGCCATAAAGAGCCATCTTTCATACTAGTCGTTTCTAGTGAAGCTTTGTTGACTAGTGACCCATCGAGTGTGATCTATCTCGATCTATGGTTCTATTCGCATTGTGGGCATAGATCAGAGCACACATCGATATATTACTCCAACACATAAGTAATATAAAGCCGCTTTAATTTTATTGCTAACGATGATATATACATTTGGACATTTAGGATTGAACTACGGGCACTAAGACTAACACCTTTTTCCTTTGTCCAAACTCTGAATCCCAACCTGACCTGAACGCCTCCATATCCTTGCACCCTAGCTCCTGCCCCAATTTCATTTTGCTAGTCCGACGGCTTTCCTCCGCCACTTGTTGCGATGTAAACCATTGATCTGCTTTGGTGACCTATTGCAGCTCCCCCTCTATGAAAACCCTCTCGATCCTTCATAAGATATTTGGTCGTCATCGTGATCGACGATCACCAGAAGGAATCGAAAGAGGTCGCGGACAACGAAACCTTGCGAGCGCGTGGCGCGTGTTCTATTTTGTTCCCACGTATAAATATAGTAATTACTCAAAGAACTAACCGCTTATCGCCCTTTTGATAAATTTGAATCCGATATTAAAAATAATAATTTTGAAACATAACCATTGAAGAAGAGAAAACAAGGGTTTTGGAAGGAAGTATGTGCATATGATTTGGTGAGATGGAAGGATGCGGAAGGGATGGGTACCACCTGAGCTGTTTCACTAAAAGCCATAGTAACAATAATACATCCTAAAATAAGGGTGGAAGCTCTTTCTTTCTGGTTCACAGATCCATAGAAGAAGAAACTTCCTTTTTTTACATTTGTTGAGGAATATCATTCTCTTGAAACTAGCGATAATGCATTTTGACATAAGGTTAAAAGCCCTTTCTCTTTTCCCTATCAAACGGGCAACATAGTTTTTGTTTTATTGTTCCTTTGAATTGACAAACATGTGCTCTAATACACACACACTACACTTGTTGAGGTCAACCATCCACACTAGCATCTTTTTCTGCCTTTGGGGCTTCTGTGTTCTTCTCTCTTGCTTATATATAAGCACTAAAAACCAGAACAAGGCATAGAGATAGGTAGCCAGATGGGTGTATGGTTGAATCAATGTGGTTCTGTGAACACAGTCCGATATGCAATGAAGCTGGTAGCAACAGTGGTGCTTCTTGGGCACATTATGTTGTGGATTATGATGCCAACCAAGCCTTCTTGCGAGGCTGGCTCACCTCCATCCATGCTCGAATCAGCCCTACCTACTTTGGGAAACTGGGTTCGTCTTCGAATCAATCCTCTACATTGAATTGCTTCTTTAAAGTAGTTGCTTAATGACTTCACCTTATCCACAGGCGCCAACACTCTTATCTACACATTTCCGGTCATGTTCATTGCCACTCTAGGCTGCTTATACTTGCATCTCGGGTCCAAAACGCACGAGCACATCGCTTGCAACGATGGGTAAGTAAGTAAATGATCTTGATTAGTTCATGTGTAAGGAATGAAGCGCACTTGTTGAAACCTGCAGTGAGCGCAAGAAGTCGTTTCTTGATTCTTGGAAAAGGCCGGTGCTGGTGAAAGGCCCTCTTGGGATTGTTTCGTGGATTGAAGTGTCCTTTCTGGCCATGTTTATGGCGTTGCTGGTCTGGGTTTTCTACTCTTTTCAACACTTGTTCTCTGTCGATTTGGCCACAAGAGCAGCACAGAGGAGTCAGCCAATGTAAGAGATATATAGAGAGATATTTATTTTCATTTTACTTCATTACGATTGATTTGAATGAATTAAGGGAAACCATGGTTCTTAACCTGTTTTCGCGATTCTAACCTGAGTTTACTTTTATTTGCATTTTCCAACTATGACCTTTACATTTTTTATACGGATTATCGTTTGTCGATAAAATCAACAGGGACGTTAGTTTTGAATGAGAAAAGACAGAAATACCCTCAGCAAAAAAAATGTTATTTCGTGCAGGTGGCAAGCTAGAGCTATGAGCATCGGTTTCGTGTTGGGGCTTGTTGGAAACGTGTGTCTCGCTTTTCTCTTCTTTCCGGTGAGCAGAGGATCTTCGATTCTACAGCTCTTGGGGCTCACCTCGGAGTCAAGCATAAAGTACCACATCTGGATTGGTCACGTGACCATGCTTCTTTTCGCCGCTCATGGCTTCTTATTCATACTAGGCTGGGCATGCAGCAATAGATTGTCCAAGGTATCACTCACCAACTCCATTTCTTATTGGGAATTTCGATTCAAAACTCTTTTGGCCTTTGAATGAAATGCAGATGCTGGAGTGGAACACAAGTCGCATTTCGAATGTAGCGGGAGAAATCTCTTTGCTCGCCGGACTAGCCATGTGGGTCACATGCCTCCCTCAGATCAGGAGAAAGTTGTTCGAGCTCTTCTTCTACACTCACTATCTCTACATCGTCTTTATGGTCTTTTACATCTTCCACGTGGGTTTCCCCTACGCTTGCATCTCCATAGCAGGATTCTACCTCTTCCTTATCGACCGCTGTCTGCGCTTCTTGCAATCCCAACAAAAGATCCAACTCCTCTCAGCTCGGATCCTACCTTGCCAGGTCCTGGAGCTCACCTTCTCCAAGAGCCCTGCCCTTAGATACAATCCCACAAGCGTATTGTTCATCAACGTCCCCGTTATCTCTAGCCTCCAGTGGCATCCTTTCACTGTCAGCTCCAGCAACAACTTAGACCCTGAGAGGCTAAGCATTGTCATCAAAGCTGAGGGCACTTGGTCTACGAATTTATACCAGATCCTATCTGCAGCTTCTCCTATGGATCGCCTTGAGATTTCCCTTGAAGGACCCTATGGCCCTCCTTCAATTGATTTTCTCAGGTAAGGTCAGTTAGTTAAAGGCAGTTTAATAGCAGTGAGTGGGTCCATTCAACCAAAAACTTAGATTAATAATTGAAATTTTAAATAACACACTTCTTTCTAGACAAGCCCGTTACATCTGCGTCTATTAAATTACCATGTCCTTATACTATATTAGAAGAGGTGACCAACTCAACTAAATGTTGAAGTCAGATAGTTGAAGGTTGAATTATACTTTTATATTCTAATTCATCATTTGAACGACTATGTAAATATGCAGGCACGAGGTGCTGGTCATGGTGAGCGGAGGAAGTGGCATAACTCCTTACATGTCAATCGTGCGCGAGCTTCTTTTCATCGCCAGCAAAAGCAATGCCAGGACTACGGGTTCTCCTTGTGTGTGCGTTCAAGAAGTGTCAAGACCTGGCAATCCTAGATCTCATCCTTCCACCTCAAGGGGCAGCTTCTTCCTTAGACATCTCTCGCCTCCAAATACAAATCAACGCCTATGTGACAAGAGAGACGCAACCTATCTCACAAGACCAAAAAGTTTTTCAAACTAAATGTTTCAAACCAAGTGCACTGGATTCACCTGTGGGTGCAGGTTTAGGCCCCAACACATGGTTGTGGCTTTGCGCCATTATTGCCTCTTCTTTCGTTCTGTTCCTGGTGCTTGTCGGTGTCCTAACGCAATACTACATATACCCAACTGACCATAACACTGACATGATCTACTCCAGCACCCAGAGATCTGCATTTTACATGTTGTTCGTGTGTGTGTCGATAGCGTTGACCTCGAGTGCAGCTTTTCTGTGGAACAAGAAACAGAATGCAGAGGAAAGGAGACGGCTGACTCAGAGCATACAAGCATGTACTAGTACAAGTGAAGATGGGGGAGAGTTAGAAAGCTTTCCACACCAATCTCTTAAAGAAGCCACCAATGTGTCTTATGGTGGAAGGCCTAATCTCAAACGTAAACCGTCTTATTATTTTCTTGACTCCTAATTCTTTTATCCTCGATACACATTGGTGAAATTGATTATGGTACTTGTGTGACTGCAGAAATATTGTTGTCGATTGAAGAATCAAGAGTTGGGGTTTTTGCAAGTGGTCCAAGAACGTTGAGGCAAGATGTAGCCAAAATCTGTGCATCTGGATTGGCAGATAACTTGCATTTCCAGTCAATCAGCTTCACTTGGTGACCTCAAGGACTTACATACATGAAATGCTCTGCATTTGTTATGCATAAAATCAGTTAATTATGTTATACAGAAGAAATAAACTACAAGTAATATAGGCTACTCATGATAGGAGAGATTGTCTAAATCTATTAATTCTGTTAATTTGTTGAATCTGTTGGATTAATAAATTAGTATAACTAGTAGTGAGATTATATAGTAGTTGATTAATTTGTATAGTAGTTGATTAAAATATATGTCAAGGCCGTTTTCTGGAGGCCTTCCTCGCCTCCATTCGCTTCCTCTTCATATTCCCTCATGAAGATATTTGGAGACACAGTTGAGGCTACAAAATCACTTGAGAAAGACTTGCTCTGTGCGGGTGTTACTGATTTTTCCTACGATGTTTTCATCCATGGGTGTTCCCTATCACCTCTGATCAGGTTACAACCTAGGTTCAACATTGTTCATAATGGTGATCTGGTGAATCGAGAGGGATTTTTCTAGTGGTTTAAAGTCTCGGGGATTCCATTTCATGGGTGGTCCGGTCACAATTTCACATGCATAGGAAAGTCCTTAGGCACTTTGTTAAAGGTGCATTCTTTGCCTTAAGAATTTGGTTCGGTTTATGTCTTGGTTCGCAGTTCAACTTGCCTCAAGTCGAATTTTGTTGATCTCATGTTCGGAAATTTTAGTTATCTTTTATTGACCGAGTTTATGTCTCGTTTGGATCTCTCAATGTTGCCCCCTCTTTGTTTCCAATCGGAATCATTCAAGTGTTAGTCTTAGTGCCCGTAGTTCAATCCTAAATGTCCAAATGTATATATCATCGTTAGCAATAAAATTAAAGCGGCTTTATATTACTTATGTGTTGGAGTAATATATCGATGTGTGCTCTGATCTATGCCCACCATGCGAATAGAACCATAGATCGAGATAGATCACACTCGATGGGTCCCTAGTCAACAAAGCTTCACTAGAAGCGACTAGTATGAAAGATGGCTCTTTATGGCTTACGTTCTGTTAGTCATTGGAATGGGATTCCGGAGTCTGATCATAGATATCATGTGGGACATGATATTGGACGACCCGCCCTGAATATGTGCCATAGATTAAGTCATGAACATATTCAGTGTTGTAGCTTGTCATGTATCCTTAGACCAAGGAGTCTTTGTGATCGCTATGTAGTCAACAACTGAGTTTGACCTGAGCCTAACGTTGTCCGTAACAGGGCTTCCATAACGGCCAGGATTGGCTTGGGGACGGGCTACATGAGTGACACGAAAGACGGCTAAGGGATTTATCCCTCATACTAAGGTATGGGAAAGATATCGGTTCTCGGCCACTTGATCGAGAGTGACTGGAAGAATAGCATGGCCATGCACATGATACTGGGTATCATATCTTCAGTCATCTCACATATCAAGGAACGGTGATTGAGAATAATAAGGATGACGGCTCTATGCCTTATCTCAATCAGGATATCGGAGATAAAAGGATAATGACAGGGACGATGGAAAGGTTAGAATCGACAGGGTCGATTCGTTATGTAGTGTCAGGCAATACTAAAGTCTCGTTAGTTGCCACTTAAATAGGATCAAGTAAAATGGGATTTTACGTTGATCTATTGACATGCATAAACCTAAGGGTCACACCGGAGGATGAAACTCATTGACACATTTATGGAGAATGGCCAAAAGGGAGTTGTCTCGGGACATGACCAAAACTGGGTTTTGGGTCATGTGCCCGTAAGTGAATAGGGCTTTACGGATCGAGACAAGGCTTGGAGTCTTGGGATTGATCGCGTCGGATAATGTTGGACATTTCCGGTATGGAAGGCATGGAGGCGATGAGCGAATCACGGGACCTCGTTGGAAATGGCCACGGGCCATGTTTCAAGAGGCCCATGAAAGGCCCATGCAACCAAGGCCCATGGAACTAATTAATCAAGTCTTGATTAATTAGTACTAAGTAAGCAAGACAAGGATTAAGGTGTTGGTGATTCACCACCTAACCCAATCTTGTCTTGCCATACTTTGTCCTATTTACACCTTACTTGACACCATACTTGTCCCATGCCTTTAGTTGGACAAGTATGGGTTTTGTTATGTTTAAGTCATCTTTTTTCAACATAACAAAAACAAGACAAGAATAGGAAACACATTTTCTCTCCCTCTTCCATGGCCATTTCGGGTTTGGCTAGTTTCCTCCTCCATTTTTGTGTTCTTGAGTCCTCAAAGAGAAGAACTACGTGGCTTTGATTCCCATGTGGATACGTAGGCGTCTTGGAGACTCAAGCCAATCATTCGTTAACCGGTGTTCTTGTTTTGGTAAGAACTAGTGCTGAATTTTTCTCATGTGAATCCATTCTTTGTTAGTTGTTTTTCCGCTGCGAGTTGGTTCATCTCCAACCCTACCTCGAGACCCAACAATGGTATCAGAGCCGTGCTACCTTCGGGATTCACAAGACGGTGTTCAAAGTTTTGGTTTTGCTTGAAAGTTTCGTTTTTGGCATGTTGTTTTGCTAAATTGTTTGATAACATGTTTTAAATTCTTGTTTATGGACTGAATGCATGTGAAATGAATTTTTGAAAATTATTTCAAATCTGGAAATTTTTAATTTTTTTTTTATTTTTCGGGTCTCGGGAGCGGAACTCTCGGGGAGCCGAAACCGAGACCGAACGGGGTTCCGTTGGACGGAGCTAGACAAGCATGACCATTGGATGGTTGATATGCCAAGGCTAAACCGTTTTGTTAGTTATGACGAGTTTGGAACCGTCATGATGAACTCGAAGATCAAATGTTCAAAAGTTTCATTTTTGAACGGTTTCGATAAACCGAGCATCAAAAAATTTCGAAACTTGGCTATTAATTAAAACCGGAAAATCACATGATGTTTGATAACATGCTTGTTTGATAACACGATGTGTGATGTGATGTTGGCATGGTGTACATAATAGCCCCGAGCTCGATTTAATTATTTATCGCTTTTCACGGCCTGCGAGCCGTTAGTGTTAGCGTGTAATTATTCTTTCAAGGTGTGGTCGTCGAACCACTTGTTTGTAATATTTATTTATTCCCGACCTGCGAGTCGTGTATTAAATTGTATTTTTTTACTCAACACGAAGAAAGGGCGAAAAGGTCATTTGGTGGCTTTTCGGGTGTTGGCATCGGCTTGGAGATGGTGGAGCTCAAGAAGCTAGTGGGAGTTAGTTTAGGGGGCTATTATGTGCACATTTATCGCTTTATGCTTGGTTTAGTTTATGCATGATTAATTCTATGTGTTTTAGAATTGCATGCTTAACTTTATTTACCGAGCATATCACCTCACATGCAAAGATAAAATTGGAATTTTAATCCTTGTGTGTGAGCCCTTAGAATCGTCATTACATTGGATGTAGTTGACGGGTTCGAAGGAAGAATTACATTGGATGTAATTTGAGGCATCATTGCATTTGGAATGTAGTTGATGTGCTCATCGCATCTAGGATGTGTCAAAGTTTTAAACACAACCGGACAAGTAAAAGCGGGTCATGTCCGATACCTCCCAATTATCAACACCTTACTACCTCCCCGTCCTATGGGTGTCGTGCGCATTAGCGGAGCATCCATGGGAAAGCGGGGTAGTAGGTTTGGACGACATATGTGGGTGTCGTGCGCATTAGCGGAGCACCTACATAGTGACGAGCCATAGTTGAAAATTGGTGGACCCGACTACGATTCTCAGCCTGAGGTTGAGCTAGGGTAACAGATAGGGTAAGTCGTGTACATAAGTACATACCCTAGCCAGGAGTCACATTGGATGTGATTGGATGGAGTCCTACCTACATAGCTCGATTAAGTGGTGAGCATTAGTTCAGCTTAATCGAGGGAATCAAGGATCTTGGTTTCATATTCTAAAGGTTTAGAATTGATTGTTGGTGTTTAAGCTTGATCTTCATAAAATTTATTCAGTTTACTGATTGAATTTTATCTGTTGTAGATCAAATGGCAAATTCAGCGAACATTAATAGTTTGTCATTAAAAACCATTCTTGACAGGGTCAAGCTAAATGGGACAAACTATTTGGACTGGTACAGAATTTTGAGGATAGTCCTCAAGTCTGAACGCAAAGAATATGTCCTTGACAAGGCTGTCTCTAAGACCATATCAGAGTTACATGAAGTGTCATTAACTGCTGAGAAGAATATCTCAGGGATCTGGGATCCAAGGATATTCTGATGGTCAACAAGGGAATTGGAAGTGGCAAGGGCTGGGCCCATGCGCACTTGGCAGGAAAGATGAGACACCTGAGAATGTCTGCTTCTACTGCCAATAGCCTGGTCATTGGAACCAGGATTACAGGAAGTTCACGGCTGATCTGAAGAAGGGCAGTGGGACTGCGCCTTCATCAAATAGCCTGGATGATCTGAAGAAGGGCAGTAGGACTGCGCCTTCATCAGGAAACCTGGATGATCTAAGGAAGGGCGGTGGGACCGTGCCTTCATTCGGTATTAACTCTATAGAGCTACATCTCTCTACTTCCAAAGATTCATGGGTATTAGATACCATGACTGAATCTCACACATGCACTAATATATGGTGGCTGAAAGTAGGAGAGATTTGGAAAGCACGAAATGGACCTCAGAGTTGTGGCAACTGCTGTAGGATCCATGAGTCTTGCTTTGCCAAGAGGCCTTGTCTTAGTATTGTATAATGTATATTGCATACCTACTCTTAGTAGGAATATTATATCTGTATCCGTGTTTGACAAGGAAGGATATAATGTTAATATTGGAAATGGAGTTTTCAATGTTCTATGCAATGATATGTTTTATACCAGTACTGACATGGTTGGAGGATTGTACATATTAGATATGGGTAACAATGCCTCAAGTTCTATATATTCCGTTAATACCAAGAGGTCTAAATCCAACGATTTAAACCTAACTCTGTTATGGTACTGTCATTTGGGTCGCATAAACAAGAAGCGCCTATCAGCACTTCAGAAGTGCGGGCTTTCAGGTTCATTCGAATTCCATTCGATCGATAGGTGCAAGGTTTGTATGATGGGCAAAATGACTAAAGTGCCCTTTATCGATCGCGATGAAAGGGCGGGTGAATTATTGGGGCTGATACACTCGAATGTGTGTAGACCAATAAGTTCACTTGCCAGGAGGGGTTTTAGCTACTTTATCACATTTACTGATGATTACAGTAAATATGGTTATGTCTATTCGGTGAGACATAAGTCTGAAGCTTTTGATAAATTCAAAGAGTTTAAGACTATAGTAGAAAACCAGCTCGACAAAGGTATTAAGGCACTTCGATTGGATCGAGGTGGAAAATACTTGACCACAGAGTTATTAGATCATCTAAAAGAGAATGGGATCCTTTTGAAATGGACTCCTCCTAGGTCACTGTAGTTGAAAGGTGTAGCCAAACGGAGAAATCGGACATTGTTAGACAATGGTCTGTTCCATGATTAGTTGGACTGATCTCCCAATCTCTTTTAGGGGTTTTGCTCTAGAGACGACCGCATTCATAGTGAATCGGGCTTCGACGAATGGTGTGGAAGGGACACCATTTTAAAAATGGTACGGGATGATGCCCGCTTTGTCCTTCCTAAAGATTTGTGGTTGCGAGGCTTATGTGAAACATTTGGTTTCGACTAAGCTCGAACCAAGATCTGAGATATGCACCTTCGTGTGGTATCCCAAAGCAACAAGGGGATACTATTTCTACAATCCCAGTGAGAACATGGTGTTCGTCGCTTGGGGTGGGGTCTTTATGGAAAAGAAGTTTTGTTTCCAAAGACGTCATTGGGAGGACTGTGCATCTCGAAGAAATTCAGGATGGTACAGATCTGTCTAAACCAATTGGCAACCCAGTAGAAAGGAGCCAGAGATTGTTGTAGAGTGAGAACCAATTCCTGTTACAATTCCGGAAGGTCCAAGTCGATTTGAAAAGGTCAATCTTCCACCTCCAAGATATGGTATCCGGAGGTGACAATGAAGTCATGGTGGATCACGATGATCTAGCCACCTTTCAAGAAGTCGTGGATGGGCCCGACTCCGAGTTATGGCTGGGAGCCATGAGGGAGGAAATGCAATCCATGTCGGACAACCGAGTCTGGGAACCGGTTGATCCCATCAATGGTGTGAGGACCATCGGATGCAAATGGATCTTCAAGGTGAAGATGGACATGGACGGCAACCCTCTGACCTACAAAGCTCAACTGGTGGCGAAAGGTTATAGGCAGATCCAATGGATTGACTATGAGGAAACCTTCTCCTTAGTGGCTATGGTCAAAATCGATCCAAATTCTTCTTGACATAACTGCGTATCATAATTACGAGATATGGCAAGTGGATGTCAAAACCGCTTTCCTAAATGGAAATTTGACTGAGTACGTTTGTATGTCTCGGCCCAAAGGTTTTGACGATCCGAAGAATAAAGGAAAGATTTATAAGTTGTTGAAATCCATTTCTGGATTGAAACGAACTTCTCGGAGTTGGATCCTTCGTTTTGATGAAGCTGTAATTGGATTTGGCTTAATCAAGAACGAGGATGAATCTTGCGTTTATAAGAAGGCTAGTGGGAGCAATATTACCTTTCTGGTTCTCATTGAAAACGACATCCCAACCTTGCACGAGATTAAAGCTTGGTTGAGGAAGTGTTTTTCAATAAAGGACTTAGGTGATGCTTCTCATATCTTAAGGATTAAGATATGTAGAGATCGCACCAAGAGGGTCTTGGATTTAAGTCAGGGAACCTATGTGAACAAGGCATTGAGTAGGTTCTTAATGCTCGATTCAAAGAAAGGACTCTTACCCACTAGTCATGGCATTCATCTCAGCAAGACTCAGTGTCCTAAGACACCTGATGAGCTGAAAAGGATGATGAGAATCCTATGCGCCTGGGGGCAGGATCGATCATATATGCCATGACATGTATGAGACCAGACGTCTCGTAAGCCTTATGTTGTACCAGTAGACATCATTCTAACCCGGGGGAAAGATGATGCTGAACTAGTCGTCGAAGGATGAGTAGACGCTAGTTTTCCAATACAAATCCAGATGACTTTAGAAGTCAATCAGCATATGTGTTTACGCTGAATGGCAGAGCTTTAGCTGGGAAAGCGTAAAGCAAGATACCATTGCCGAATCTACGACAGAGGCCAAGTACATGGATGCTGCAGAGGCAGCTAAGGAGGCTATGTGGATTTGGAAATTCATGGCAGGACTGGGTGTAATTAAAAACCCATCCAGTCCGGTGAATCCATTTTGCGACAACACAAGGGCCATTGCGCAAGCTAAAAGCCTAGATCTCATAACAAATCCAAACATGTACTGCGGCGTATCCACCTCATCAGATAAATACTGAACTGAGGTGAAGTGAAGATAACCGATATTGCAACAGATGATAACATAGCCAACCCTTTGACTAAGGCAGTGTCACTGCCTGAACATGTTAGACATGTAAAGTCGATGGGGACATATTGGAGTTTAGATTGGAACTAGGGCAAGTAGGAGATTGTTAGTCTTAGTGCCCGTAGTTCAATCCTAAATGTCCAAATGTATATATCATCGTTAGCAATAAAATTAAAGCGGCTTTATATTACTTATGTGTTGGAGTAATATATCGATGTGTGCTCTGATCTATGCCCACCATGCGAATAGAACCATAGATCGAGATAGATCACACTCGATGGGTCCCTAGTCAACAAAGCTTCACTAGAAGCGACTAGTATGAAAGATGGCTCTTTATGGCTTACGTTCTGTTAGTCATTGGAATGGGATTCCGGAGTCTGATCATAGATATCATGTGGGACATGATATTGGACGACCCGCCCTGAATATGTGCCATAGATTAAGTCATGAACATATTCAGTGTTGTAGCTTGTCATGTATCCTTAGACCAAGGAGTCTTTGTGATCGCTATGTAGTCAACAACTGAGTTTGACCTGAGCCTAACGTTGTCCGTAACAGGGCTTCCATAACGGCCAGGATTGGCTTGGGGACGGGCTACATGAGTGACACGAAAGACGGCTAAGGGATTTATCCCTCATACTAAGGTATGGGAAAGATATCGGTTCTCGGCCACTTGATCGAGAGTGACTGGAAGAATAGCATGGCCATGCACATGATACTGGGTATCATATCTTCAGTCATCTCACATATCAAGGAACGGTGATTGAGAATAATAAGGATGACGGCTCTATGCCTTATCTCAATCAGGATATCGGAGATAAAAGGATAATGACAGGGACGATGGAAAGGTTAGAATCGACAGGGTCGATTCGTTATGTAGTGTCAGGCAATACTAAAGTCTCGTTAGTTGCCACTTAAATAGGATCAAGTAAAATGGGATTTTACGTTGATCTATTGACATGCATAAACCTAAGGGTCACACCGGAGGATGAAACTCATTGACACATTTATGGAGAATGGCCAAAAGGGAGTTGTCTCGGGACATGACCAAAACTGGGTTTTGGGTCATGTGCCCGTAAGTGAATAGGGCTTTACGGATCGAGACAAGGCTTGGAGTCTTGGGATTGATCGCGTCGGATAATGTTGGACATTTCCGGTATGGAAGGCATGGAGGCGATGAGCGAATCACGGGACCTCGTTGGAAATGGCCACGGGCCATGTTTCAAGAGGCCCATGAAAGGCCCATGCAACCAAGGCCCATGGAACTAATTAATCAAGTCTTGATTAATTAGTACTAAGTAAGCAAGACAAGGATTAAGGTGTTGGTGATTCACCACCTAACCCAATCTTGTCTTGCCATACTTTGTCCTATTTACACCTTACTTGACACCATACTTGTCCCATGCCTTTAGTTGGACAAGTATGGGTTTTGTTATGTTTAAGTCATCTTTTTTCAACATAACAAAAACAAGACAAGAATAGGAAACACATTTTCTCTCCCTCTTCCATGGCCATTTCGGGTTTGGCTAGTTTCCTCCTCCATTTTTGTGTTCTTGAGTCCTCAAAGAGAAGAACTACGTGGCTTTGATTCCCATGTGGATACGTAGGCGTCTTGGAGACTCAAGCCAATCATTCGTTAACCGGTGTTCTTGTTTTGGTAAGAACTAGTGCTGAATTTTTCTCTTGTGAATCCATTCTTTGTTAGTTGTTTCATGGTTTTAATCGTCTCTTGGTTTTCATTGATTTTCCGCTGCGAGTTGGTTCATCTCCAACCCTACCTCGAGACCCAACATCAAGCTGGTACATCAGGAACATATTACGCCCAAATCTGTTTCAAAAGAATTCGTTGAACAAGAGACTTCTGCTTCTGCCTCATTGTCTAGGGAATAGGATTAGGTCTCTCCTTTTCGAACTCCTTCGAATGCTAAGTCTGTTGAGCATGATCATTCTCCTTGCCAGCTCAAGGTTTTGTGTTGTTTGAGGATGCTATCCTCTATTCGGTTGGAGGTTCTAGTTGTGGCACGAATCTCTTACGTGAGACATAAGATCTCATTACGAATAGAACTCCGATTTCGAATCAAGAGTACGAGGACTATGAGGATGCCTTCTTAGGTTCCATAGTCCCTGATTCTCTCAAATTGGGTTCTTTTGAGGCTTAAGTCCTTGTTGATCTCGAGGCTTACCTTTTCTGTGATCCACAAGTAACGGTAGCTTCCTCTTCTTAGTCTCGGGAAGGCCGCATCAAAAAGAAAACTTTCAATGTTCAGGTGCACCCGGATTCGAGATCTCACAGCCATATTCGAGAATCCCATAAATATAAATGGGCTTTTATTAAAGCAACGGGAAAAAAGTTTTTTTTTCTTCTACACATGCATTGATGGATAACAAGGGATGGGGGAGTCCAACTCCTCTCCCCTAGTTTCGGTTTGTTTTTTTAAGAAGTTGGGTTTGTTTTCGGGAGGATCGTGAAGCGTAGTGTGGTTCCTGTCTTAGCTCTCTAGCGGTTATTTCCAGTCATCGTTGTGGGTATTGTTTGGAAGGATTTGTGTTTTGTGGCATATTGTGGGGTTTTTTGGGTTTATTTGTTTTGTGGCCTGTCTTTTCGTTACAGATGGTTCTTTTTGTAGGTTGCTGTAAATTAGGGCGTTCTTTTTGGGTTCCCTTTTCTGAACTTTTGTATTCTCTCTTTACAAAAGTTTTTGATAAAAACATCATTTATAAAAAAAAAAAAACGCTCCTTGAATTGTTCCTAGGTGCTCTGAAATCACTACTCTATGTTTGTAGGATTATGGTATTCTCTATGGACGGATTTTTGAAAATCGTCTTCATTCTTTGTGTTTCGCTGGTATGAACCCACTGAGTGATAGAGCTAATAAGAAACTAGTCGGAAGTCTTTCATTCTACGCACCTTTTCTCTGGAACACTTGAAGTTTGGATTTATTGTCCTAGTTGTCTTGTCGATGGTTGTTGGACTTTAACATCAGCTAGTGTTGTTGGGTAGCACCGGGAAAATCAAACTATGATGAGTAGGATGACATGTTGTGTTACATTTCTTTGACATGACCACTCTTTCGCCGATGGAAAACCATATTAAGGAAAATCCTTCTTGGGTTGTAGTGAATCTAGCCTTGGACATATTCGTGTGATATTTCTAAATCACCATGGAATGGATATTCAGGGCGGATGAGCAACTAAGCGAACAAACCATTGATACAGTTTTTTTTAGGCATGACTAAGGGAGAACTTGTAAAAAACATGTAGTGTGGATTGTATTTCCAAAAGAACTAAAAGGGTATGTTGAGCATGTAGTAGTTATACTTAACTATCATGGATTTTCACATAGCTATACCTTACTCTCTTTTTTGTCTGTGAGATACCCTAATTTTGTAAAATGTTCACTTCTGTCCATTTTTAAACTAGAAAATAGTCATGTGTGAAGCGCATGACCCTATATTTTTTAAATGATCAAAATAGCCTCTTTTATATACTACACACATCTTAGTTTTCAAAACCCCTTTGTTTTCATTTACTCTCTTCAAACCCTCTCATCTTCTCATAGATTTTATGGACTTTGTAAATTTATGGTCGGAGATGAGCGGTTGTGGGCAGTTGTTGACGGATATGAGCGACTGTGGGCGGTTGTGGACGACGCGAGCACGACGACAGAGCTGCTCTCCTTCCCTATCGTTGGAGCTCGTCTTCCCTTCGTCTTTCAAGATGAGCACGACACAAATAGTATCAATTTGAATATGACCTAGCGATGACTTTGGGGTAGGGAGAGAGTAAGGGATTTAATGTTGTTTGGGTTTAGGGATTTGGATACCTATGACCAATGCATCATGTTGAATCCATGAATAAAAAAAATAAAAATAAAAACTAAAACTAAGCACCACCCTAGATCTCGCAACTAATCATCAAATGTGAATCCATGACGAAAAGACCCAGAAATCAAACATACACCAAAAGTATGTTGCTTAATTTTAGACACCACACTATCCACTGTCTCCATCACCTGGTTAGTGGCAACTTCATTCCACACAAACCAAATATGCCACATAACCACCACGAACCCAACCATACCACCATTTCCCGGTCCATAAATCTTTCCACCATAGAAGGACCCCACCTACAGCCTTCGGTAAATGACCGACAATCCTCCCCCACATAAACAACTTACTCCAAACCTCACACGAAAAAGAACAATGTAACAACAAATGATCAATTGTCTCAAAATTGGACTTACAAAATAAGCACACCATACGGTTCAAGGAGATAGAAACACCCCTACTCTCCAAGAAATCCATAGTCAGGATATCTCTACGAACTGTTTACCAGAGAAACACACTGAACTTAGGAGGAAGCCTTTGCACCCACAAAATACTAGCCCAAGCCAAGTCATGACTCTGTTCTTCCGAACCTTCCAACTATCCATACATTGTTGACACTGAGAAGCCCCTAGTGTTCTTAACCCACACTAGGGAATCTTTCCGGTCTGACCACACTTGTATGTCCTCCAAAATTCCCATCAACTCCATAGCAACCAAATCCTCTCAAGGTTCAAGGTCTTGCACAAAACCTATCCTCCACCAACCTGAGACCCAAAAACGAGCCACCTTATCAAACTTAACCAGAGACACTACAAACAACTAAGGATAACGTAAACGCGAAGGAGACGGAACACACCACATATTAACCTTAAAATAAATCTGATCACCCCTCCCCAGCTTCTAGTGAACACTTTGATTCCCGAAAAGCTTCTTTAAAACAGGATTGGCAGCCAAAGCAACTATATGGCCGACCAGAAAGGACGAACCCAGTTTTTACACTTTGGACAAGTACCAATCCTCCACCTCCTACTCTCTACCATGCCTCATGAAGTGTAATGACCTTCTTCGGGGCCTTTAACAAAGACATGAAAAAAGTGGAAAGGCTGAAAGAGTCGACTTCACAAAAACAATACAACCAGCCATGTTCAAGTTCTTTAGTTTCCAAAGACCTAAAGAGCGTTTGAACTTCTCTATTATCGGATCCCAAGAAGCCACCCTCCTCGAATTAGCCCCCAATCAAAATCAAGATACCTCATCGGCATAAAGCCCACCTGACAACTCAAAACTCGAGCCACCTCCGCTTCTGAGCAAATAGCCTCATTGAACACCACGTCGGTGGACTTACATAATTTAATCCTAAGTCCAGACACCTTTTGGAAATTTTCCAAGAAGTCCTTAACAAAGGCTAGCCCCTCCAGATCACCCTTAATGAATAACAGGGTATCATCAGCAAATTGGAGATGAGACAGAGACAATCCTACCGACCTTATCTCCACCCCACTAAATGACTTGCACCGTTTACCATCCTCCAACAATTGGTGTAACCCCTCTGCCACAATAAGAAACAAGAAAGATGACAACGGGCATCCCTATCGAATTGTTAGTCTTAGTGCCCGTAGTTAAATCCTATATGTCCAAATGTATATGTCATCGTTAGCAATAAAATTAAAGCGGCTTTATATTACTTATGTGTTGGAGTAATATATCGATGTGTGCTCTGATCTATGCCCACCATGCGAATAGAACCATAGATCGAGATAGATCACACTCGATGGGTCCCTAGTCAACAAAGCTTCACTATAAGCGACTAGTATGAAAGATGGCTCTTTATGGCTTACGTTCTGTTAGTCATTGGAATGGGATTCCGGAGTCTGATCATAGATATCATGTGGGACATGATATTGGACGACCCGCCCTGAATATGTGCCATAGATTAAGTCATGAACATATTCAGTGTTGTAGCTTGTCATGTATCCTTAGACCAAGGAGTCTTTGTGATCGCTATGTAGTCAACAACTGAGTTTGACCTGAGCCTAACGTTGTCCGTAACAGGGCTTCCATAACGGCCAGGATTGGCTTGGGGACGGGCTACATGAGTGACACGAAAGACGGCTAAGGGATTTATCCCTCATACTAAGGTATGGGAAAGATATCGGTTCTCGGCCACTTGATCGAGAGTGACTGGAAGAATAGCATGGCCATGCACATGATACTGGGTATCATATCTTCAGTCATCTCACATATCAAGGAACGGTGATTGAGAATAATAAGGATGACGGCTCTATGCCTTATCTCAATCAGGATATCGGAGATAAAAGGATAATGACAGGGACGACGGAAAGGTTAGAATCGACAGGGTCGATTCGTTATGTAGTGTCAGGCAATACTAAAGTCTCGTTAGTTGCCACTTAAATAGGATCAAGTAAAATGGGATTTTACGTTGATCTATTGACATGCATAAACCTAAGGGTCACACCGGAGGATGAAACTCATTAACACATTTATGGAGAATGGCCAAAAGGGAGTTGTCTCGGGACATGACCAAAACTGGGTTTTGGGTCATGTGCCCGTAAGTGAATAGGACTTCACAGATCGAGACAAGGCTTGGAGTCTTGGGATTGATCGCGTCGGATAATGTTGGACATTTCCGGTATGGAAGGCATGGAGGCGATGAGCGAATCACGGGACCTCGTTGGAAATGGCCACGGGCCATGTTCCAAGAGGCCCATGAAAGGCCCATGCAACCAAGGCCCATGGAACTAATTAATCAAGTCTTGATTAATTAGTACTAAGTAAGCAAGACAAGGATTAAGGTGTTGGTGATTCACCACCTAACCCAATCTTGTCTTGCCATACTTTGTCCTATTTACACCTTACTTGACACCATACTTGTCCCATGCCTTTAGTTGGACAAGTATGGGTTTTGTTATGTTTAAGTCATCTTTTTTCAACATAACAAACACAAGACAAGAATAGGAAACACATTTTCTCTCCCTCTTCCATGGCCATTTCGGGTTTGGCTAGTTTCCTCCTCCATTTTTGTGTTCTTGAGTCCTCAAAGAGAAGAACTACGTGGCTTTGATTCCCATGTGGATACGTAGGCGTCTTGGAGACTCAAGCCAATCATTCGTTAACCGGTGTTCTTGTTTTGGTAAGAACTAGTGCTGAATTTTTCTCTTGTTAATCCATTCTTTGTTAGTTGTTTCATGGTTTTAATTGTCTCTTGGTTTTCATTGATTTTCCGCTGCGAGTTGGTTCATCTCCAACCCTACCTCGAGACCCAACAGTGGTATCAGAGCCGTGCTACCTTCGGGATTCACAAGACGGTGTTCAGAGTTTCGGTTTTGCTTGAAAGTTTCGTTTTTTGGCATGTTGTTTTGCTAAATTGTTTGATAACATGTTTTAAATTCTTGTTCATGGATTTAATGCATGTAAAATGAATTTTTGAAAATTATTTCAAATCTGGAAATTTTGAAAATTTTTTGATTTTTTGGGTCTCGGGAGCGGGACTCTCGGGGAGCCGAAACCGGGACCGAACGGGGCTCCGTTGGACGGAGCTAGGCCAAGCATGACCATTGGATGGTTGATATGCCAAGGCTAAACCGTTTTGTTAGTTATGACGAGTTTGGAACCGTCATGATGAACTCGAAGATCAAATGTTCAAAAGTTTCATTTTTGAACGGTTTCGATAAACCGAGCATCAAAAAATTTCGAAACTTGGCTATTAATTAAAACCGGAAAATCACATGATGTTTGATAACATGCTTGTTTGATAACACGATGTGTGATGTGATGTTGGCATGGTGTACATAATAGCCCCGAGCTCATTTTAATTATTTATCGCTTTTCACGGCCTGCGAGCCGTTAGAGTTAACGTGTAATTATTCTTTCAAGGTGTGGTCGTCGAACCACTTGTTTGTAATATTTATTTATTCCCGACCTGCGAGTCGTGTATTAAATTGTAATATTTTACTCAAGACGAAGAAAGGGCGAAAAGGTCATTTGGTGGCTTTTCGGGTGTTGGCATCGGCTTGGAGTCGGTGGAGCTCAAGAAGCTAGTGGGAGTTAGTTTAGGGGGCTATTATGTGCACATTTATCGCTTTATGCTTGGTTTAGTTTATGCATGATTAATTCTATGTGTTTTAGAATTGCATGCTTAACTTTATTTACCGAGCATATCACCTCACATGCAAAGATAAAATTGGAATTTTAATCCTTGTGTGTGAACCCTTAGAACCGTCATTGCATTGGATGTAGACGACGGGTTCAAAGGAAGAATTACATTGGATGTAATTTGAGGCATCATTGCATTTGGAATGTAGTTGATGTGCTCATCGCATCTAGGATGTGCCAAAGTTTTGAACACAACTGGACAAGTAAAAGCGGGTCATGTCCGATACCTCCCAATCATCAACACCTTACTACCTCCCCGTCCTATGGTTGTCGTGCGCATTAGCGGAGCATCCATGGGGAAGCGGGGTAGTAGGTTTGGACGACATATGTGGGTGTCGTGCGCATTAGCGGAGCACCTACATAGTGACGAGCCATAGTTGAAAATTGGTGGACCCGACTACGATTCTCAGCCTGAGGTTGAGCTAGGGTAACAGATAGGGTAAGTCGTGTACATAAGTACATACCCTAGCCAGGAGTCACATTGGATGTGATTGGATGGAGTCCTACCTACATAGCTCGATTAAGTGGTGAGCATTAGTTCAGCTTAATCGAGTGAATCAAGGATCTTGGTTTCAGATTCTAAAGGTTTAGAATCGATTGTTGGTGTTTAAGCTTGATCTTCATAAAATTTATTCAGTTTACTGATTGAATTTTATCTGTTGTAGATCAAATGGCAAATTCAGCGAACATTAATAGTTTGTCATTAAAAACCATTCTTGACAGGGTCAAGCTAAATGGGACAAACTATTTGGACTGGTACAGAATTTTGAGGATAGTCCTCAAGTCTGAACGCAAAGAATATGTCCTTGACAAGGCTGTCTCTAAGACCATATCAGAGTTACATGAAGTGTCATCAGCTGCTGAGAAGAATATCTCAGGGATCTGGGATCCAAGGATATTCTGATGGTCAACAAGGGAATTGGAAGTGGCAAGGGCTGGGCCCATGCGCACTTGGCAGGAAAGATGAGACACCTGAGAATGTCTGCTTCTACTGCCAACAGCCTGGTCATTGGAACCGGGATTACAGGAAGTTCACGGCTGATCTGAAGAAGGGCAGTGGGACTGCGCCTTCATCAAATAGCCTGGATGATCTGAAGAAGGGCAGTAGGACTGCGCCTTCATCAGGAAACCTGGATGATCTAAGGAAGGGCGGTGGGATCGTGCCTTCATTCGGTATTAACTCTATAGAGCTACATCTCTCTACTTCCAAAGATTCATGGGTATTAGATACCATGACTGAATCTCACACATGCACTAATATATGGTGGCTGAAAGTAGGAGAGATTTGGAAAGCATGAAATGGACCTCAGAGTTGTGGCAACTGATGTAGCATCCATGAGTCTTGCTTTGCCAAGAGGCCTTGTCTTAGTATTGTATAATGTATATTGCATACCTACTTTTAGTAGGAATATTATATCTGTATCCGTGTTTGACAAGGAAGGATATAATGTTAATATTGGAAATGGAGTTTTCAATGTTCTATGCAATGATATGTTTTATACCAGTACTGACATGGTTGGAGGATTGTACATATTAGATATGGGTAACAATACCTCAAGTTCTATATATTCCGTTAATACCAAGAGGTCTAAATCCAACGATTTAAACCTAACTCTGTTATGGTACTGTCATTTGGGTCACATAAACAAGAAGCGCCTATCAGCACTTCAGAAGTGCGGTCTTTCAGGTTCATTCGAATTCCATTCGATCGATAGGTGCAAGGTTTGTTTGATGGGCAAAATGACTAAAGTGCCCTTTATCGATCGCGATGAAAGGGCGGGTGAATTATTGGGGCTGATACACTCGAATGTGTGTAGACCAATAAGTTCACTTGCCAGGAGGGGTTTTAGCTACTTTATCACATTTACTGATGATTACAGTAAATATGGTTATGTCTATTCGGTGAGACATAAGTCTGAAGCTTTTGATAAATTCAAAGAGTTTAAGACTATAGTAGAAAACCAGCTCGACAAAGGTATTAAGGCACTTCGATTGGATCGAGGTGGAAAATACTTGACCACAGAGTTATTAGATCATCTAAAAGAGAATGGGATCCTTTTGGAATGGACTCCTCCTAGGTCACTGTAGTTGAAAGGTGTAGCCAAACGGAGAAATCGGACATTGTTAGACAATGGTCTGTTCCATGATTAGTTGGACTGATCTCCCAATCTCTTTTAGGGGTTTTGCTCTAGAGACGACCGCATTCATAGTGAATCGGGCTTCGACGAATGGTGTGGAAGGGACACCATTTTAAAAATGGTACGGGATGATGCCCGCTTTGTCCTTCCTAAAGATTTGTGGTTGCGAGGCTTATGTGAAACATTTGGTTTCGACTAAGCTCGAACCAAGATCTGAGATATGCACCTTCGTGTGGTATCCCAAAGCAACAAGGGGATACTATTTCTACAATCCCAGTGAGAACATGGTGTTCGTCGCTTGGGGTGGGGTCTTTATGGAAAAGAAGTTTTTTTTCC
The DNA here is from genome assembly GCA_963921825.1 of Erodium maritimum. Lineage (NCBI taxonomy): Eukaryota > Viridiplantae > Streptophyta > Magnoliopsida > Geraniales > Geraniaceae > Erodium > Erodium maritimum. Next base: position 34,552,653 of record OY997593.1, on the reverse strand, counting down.
AAAGACGTCATTGGGAGGACTGTGCATCTCGAAGAAATTCAGGATGGTACATATCTGTCTAAACCAATTGGCAACCCAGTAGAAAGGAGCCAGAGATTGTCGTAGAGTAAGAACCAATTCCTGTTACAATTCCGGAAGGTCCAAGGCGATTTGAAAGGATCAATCTTCCACCTCCAAGATATGGTATCCGGAGGTGACAATGAAGTCATGGTGGATCACGATGATCCAGCCACCTTTCAGGAAGTCGTGGATGGGCCCAACTCCGAGTTATGGCTGGGAGCCATGAGGGAGGAAATGCAATCCATGTCGGACAACCGAGTCTGGGAACCGGTTGATCCCATCAATGGTGTGAGGACCATCGGATGCAAATGGATCTTCAAGGTGAAGATGGACATGGACGGCAAACCTCTGACCTACAAAGCTCAACTGGTGGCGAAAGGTTATAGGCATGGATTGACTATGAGGAAACCTTCTCCTTAGTGGCTATGGTCAAAATCGATCCAAATTCTTCTTGACATAACTGCGTACCATAATTACGAGATATGGCAAGTGGATGTCAAAACCGCTTTCCTAAATGGAAATTTGACTGAGTACGTTTGTATGTCTCGGCCCAAAGGTTTTGACGATCCGAAGAATAAAAGAAAGATTTATAAGTTGTTGAAATCCATTTATGGATTGAAACGAACTTCTCGGAGTTGGATCCTTCGTTTTGATGAAGCTGTAATTGGATTTGGCTTAATCAAGAGCGAGGATGAATCTTGCGTTTATAAGAAGGCTAGTGGGAACAAGATTACCTTTCTGGTTCTCATTGAAAACGACATCCCAACCTTGCACGAGACTAAAGCTTGGTTGAGGAAGTGTTTTTCAATAAAGGACTTAGGCGATGCTTCTTATATCTTAAGGATTAAGATATGTAGAGATCGCACCAAGAGGGTCTTGGATTTAAGTCAGGGAACCTATGTGAACAAGGCATTGAGTAGGTTCTTAATGCTCGATTCAAAGAAAGGACTCTTACCCACTAGTCATGGCATTCATCTCAGAAAGACTCAGTGTCCTAAGACACCTGATGAGCTGAAAAGGATGATGAGAATCCTATGCGCCTGGGGGCAGGATCGATCATATATGCCATGACATGTATGAGACCAGACGTCTCGTAAGCCTTATGTTGTACCAGTAGACATCATTCTAACCCGGGGGAAAGATGATGCTGAACTAGTCGTCGAAGGATGAGTAGAAGCTAGTTTTCCAAGACAAATCCAGATGACTTTAGAAGTCAATCAGGATATGTGTTTACGCTGAATGGCAGAGCTTTAGCTGGGAAAGCGTAAAGCAAGATACCATTGCCGAATCTATGACAGAGGCCAAGTACATGGATGCTGCAGAGGCAGCTTAGGAGGCTATGTGGATTTGGAAATTCATGGCAGGGCTGGGTGTAATTAAAAACCCATCCAGTCCGGTGAATCCATTTTGTGACAACACAAGGGCCATTGCGCAAGCTAAAAGCCTAGATCGCATAACAAATCCAAACATGTACTGCGGCGTATCCACCTCATCAGATAAATACTGAACTGAGGTGAAGTGAAGATAACCGATATTGCAACAGATGATAACATAGCCAACCCTTTGACTAAGGCAGTGTCACTGCCTGAACATGTTAGACATGTAAAGTCGATGGGGACATATTGGAGTTTAGATTGGAACTAGGGCAAGTGGGAGATTGTTAGTCTTAGTGCCCGTAGTTAAATCCTATATGTCCAAATGTATATGTCATCGTTAGCAATAAAATTAAAGCGGCTTTATATTACTTATGTGTTGGAGTAATATATCGATGTGTGCTCTGATCTATGCCCACCATGCGAATAGAACCATAGATCGAGATAGATCACACTCGATGGGTCCCTAGTCAACAAAGCTTCACTATAAGCGACTAGTATGAAAGATGGCTCTTTATGGCTTACGTTCTGTTAGTCATTGGAATGGGATTCCGGAGTCTGATCATAGATATCATGTGGGACATGATATTGGACGACCCGCCCTGAATATGTGCCATAGATTAAGTCATGAACATATTCAGTGTTGTAGCTTGTCATGTATCCTTAGACCAAGGAGTCTTTGTGATCGCTATGTAGTCAACAACTGAGTTTGACCTGAGCCTAACGTTGTCCGTAACAGGGCTTCCATAACGGCCAGGATTGGCTTGGGGACGGGCTACATGAGTGACACGAAAGACGGCTAAGGGATTTATCCCTCATACTAAGGTATGGGAAAGATATCGGTTCTCGGCCACTTGATCGAGAGTGACTGGAAGAATAGCATGGCCATGCACATGATACTGGGTATCATATCTTCAGTCATCTCACATATCAAGGAACGGTGATTGAGAATAATAAGGATGACGGCTCTATGCCTTATCTCAATCAGGATATCGGAGATAAAAGGATAATGACAGGGACGACGGAAAGGTTAGAATCGACAGGGTCGATTCGTTATGTAGTGTCAGGCAATACTAAAGTCTCGTTAGTTGCCACTTAAATAGGATCAAGTAAAATGGGATTTTACGTTGATCTATTGACATGCATAAACCTAAGGGTCACACCGGAGGATGAAACTCATTAACACATTTATGGAGAATGGCCAAAAGGGAGTTGTCTCGGGACATGACCAAAACTGGGTTTTGGGTCATGTGCCCGTAAGTGAATAGGACTTCACAGATCGAGACAAGGCTTGGAGTCTTGGGATTGATCGCGTCGGATAATGTTGGACATTTCCGGTATGGAAGGCATGGAGGCGATGAGCGAATCACGGGACCTCGTTGGAAATGGCCACGGGCCATGTTCCAAGAGGCCCATGAAAGGCCCATGCAACCAAGGCCCATGGAACTAATTAATCAAGTCTTGATTAATTAGTACTAAGTAAGCAAGACAAGGATTAAGGTGTTGGTGATTCACCACCTAACCCAATCTTGTCTTGCCATACTTTGTCCTATTTACACCTTACTTGACACCATACTTGTCCCATGCCTTTAGTTGGACAAGTATGGGTTTTGTTATGTTTAAGTCATCTTTTTTCAACATAACAAACACAAGACAAGAATAGGAAACACATTTTCTCTCCCTCTTCCATGGCCATTTCGGGTTTGGCTAGTTTCCTCCTCCATTTTTGTGTTCTTGAGTCCTCAAAGAGAAGAACTACGTGGCTTTGATTCCCATGTGGATACGTAGGCGTCTTGGAGACTCAAGCCAATCATTCGTTAACCGGTGTTCTTGTTTTGGTAAGAACTAGTGCTGAATTTTTCTCTTGTTAATCCATTCTTTGTTAGTTGTTTCATGGTTTTAATTGTCTCTTGGTTTTCATTGATTTTCCGCTGCGAGTTGGTTCATCTCCAACCCTACCTCGAGACCCAACACGAATACCATTAGAAACTGGGAAATCGCCACTCGGGGAGTCGTTAACCAAAACATACAAATACGATATGAAACAGTTATGCATCCAATCCCTCCATTTCAACCCTAAACCCATATTAGACAACACACTATCAATAAAGCCTAGTGAACTTTTATCACAAGCTTTTTCGAAGTCCATCTTCAAAAGAACCACTTCTTGATTTGACCGCTTCAATCTTTGTATGAGTTCATAAGCTATCAACACGCCATCCACCAGTTTCCTTCCCGCCACAAACCCTCTCTTATCATCACTGATCAACCCAAGAGAACCTTCTTAAGACGATTCGCCAAAATCTTTGCGAGAATTTTATACGGAGCAGAAATAAGACTAATGGGGCGAAAATAATCAAAACAATCAGTAGAGTTCGTCTTAGTGATTATAGTAAAAAGGATGAATTAATATATTTGTCGATATTCCCCGAAACCTGAAACTCAGCCATAAAATTACAAACATCTACACCAACCACATCCCAGCAGACCTAGAAGAAACTCATGAAAAAACATCCAAGCCAAGACCCTTTTCCCCACCACACCCCTTAAGTGTTCGCAAAATCTCCTCCTCAACAAATTCAGCTTCCAACCCTTCCGCCTGCACAAACGACAAGCATCTAAAGGGTAAACCGGGTAAATCAACCCTAACATTCAGATCCATTCCAAAACGAGCTGTAAAATAAATGATTGTTTCCCTCTTAACTACCAAGGGGGTTGAAAGAGTATATTGGCCCAAACACAACCGTACAATTATATTCCTGGAAGCCCTATGATTTGCAACTCGATGGAAAAAACGATAGCATTTGTCACCCCACCCCCCTTAAACCATTACACCATATCCTTCTCACTCTAAATTTTCTCCAGCCAATGACTCTTCTGAATCAACAAATCCTGGCGAAGAGCTATTCGTTCACATTTTACACCCGAGAGATCCCCCTCATCCAACAGAATATCCCAACTATCCAATTCCGCTAAAAGTTTTGCAACATCAGTCTCCAATCTCCCAATACTTCCTTATTCCATACCTGCAAATACCTCCTCAAGCATTTTATCTTGGACCACAAAACAAAACCAGCATCACTAGAGAAATTCATAAAGAGTTCCATAACATCTTGACACTGGGTAGAAAAGACATGTGTTCCAGCCAAGCTGAGACAAATCGAATTGGCTTAGGACCCCTATCCACAACCTCCATACCCAAGGCCACATGACGATGATCAGAAACTCCCCTTGGTAGACCTTGTTGCACTAAAACCCCAAAAGTAGAGCCGATTTCCGGCTATACAAGAAATCTATTAAGACGAGAGGCTTTGGATCCCAACACATACCAAATGAATTTGGATCCAACCATACTCAAATAAACCAAACCCATATAATTAATAAAATTTATAAAGGCCACACCATCCGGTCGTGAAAAACTACTACATCGCCTTTCCTCTAGGAAACCAAATAATTAAAATCCCCACCAATAAAAGGATGTCCTGCAACTGACAATAAAGCACAAATAATGTAGACCAGAGAGCACAATGCTCTCAAAAAACATTGGGAGCATACATATTAACAAAGGTGATTGGCAATTATGAACCAACGTGAGTCCCACTCCAATAAATCACATTAATATAAATAAAAACACTAGTCCTAACAAAGACCGAGAGTCTCTAGGAAAATAACACACCTCTGATCGTGCTATTAGTTGGCACCCAAACACAGTCCCAATCCATACCAAAACCACAACTCCTTAGCACAATAGAATTAATAATACTCAACCTAGTTTCTTGCAGCAAAACCAACTCAGCACCACACGAACTAACTACCTTCTTTATGCAATTCCTCTAACATCGCAATGCATACCCCTCGTGTGGAACGTGAGGCACCTCATCCCCAAAAGCTAATTAACAAAAAACGAAGCAAGAGTTAAAATGTTACCTGAGTTCGATTCCAAATCAGCTTCTTCTTCATTGAGCTCTGTCTCTTCTTCAAAAAGAGCGCACTGCGGGACTTCGATATCCAAATTATTATATTGTTCAAGTACAAAAGGACCAAGGTCGATAGCCTTCTTCCCAATATTCTTGCAATACGCCCAATCACCCGAGCCTTACTTCAGCTTCTTTGAAATGTCAACGATAAAATTACTTAAACTGTTGTCCTTTCCATCTGAGCGAGTTCGACCTCTGGTCTAATAATAAACTGTTGGGGATTCTGCCTCCTTCGACTTTTCTTTCTTAGTGCCACGACCTCTTTTCTTCTTTGGTGTAACAAAGGTTGTTACAATACCTCCGGCAACAATGGTTTCTAAGATGTGCGTATCACCACCACCAGTAGCACTGATAAAGCTTTGCGACTTAGAAACGGGATGAGCTATGTGTTGTACTGAGTCTGTCTCCTTCTACACAACTTATTCACCAGCTCTGTGCGTTTCAACACCAGCAGCAACATTGTTGGGTCTTGGCGACTGAGAAACATGATCATCTTTGATTTCCTTCTGCAAAACTTGTTTGCTACCCCCGCGAGAAAGGAGTAATTTCGGGCCCATTACCACCCAAATGGAATGGGTTCAGCGTTCAAAATGGCATGTTTCCTCTTTTCTTATCCGAAGTAACCACATCCTGGTGATCCACAAAACTCGCAGTGGAGCAAACCTTTCAAGAGGAACCAAAAACTAACTCAATCGAGCTACTTACAATAGCAAAGCGAAACAGAACCATAGACGAAGCTACCAATTTCATGAGAATAGGGAACATTTCTGTTCCTAAGACAAAAGAAACCTTTGAGACATTATACAAAACTTGAGGCCTATAAATCAAAACAAAATCCCTCCCGAGCTAATCACCAAAGTCTATAATATCAACAGTGCTCACCATAACTCCAAGAGAGCCTGCAACCAAGCTAATGTTTCCTGCCAACCAAGTGTGAAAAGATAAACCCAGAACCTCAAACCAACAAAAATAGCCCGGCTAAAGCAATAAATTTTCCGAGGAACCAACAATGTTGAACCAACTCCTTGATGAGCGTAAATATGTCCTAGTTATTTGGACCATTTCCCCTATATTTTTACCTTGTTTGTGCCTTTTTATATTTTTATCTTTATTTAATAATTGTGCTAAACCTTGTTCATAGTCTATATTATTAAAGTGTTCCAAATATATTCATCATCAGTCTTATTTTGTAGGCCTCGAAGAGAGAAAAATATCCACGCTAAAACGAGGTCGATTGGAGCACTAGTGGAGCGAGAAGCAGCAATTGAAGCCATAAATTAAAAATTGGGGAATGGTGATCTAGAGGAGATCCGTTGAAGCGGCGACACAAGATAACACTGTGCGTCAGCGCGTCCATATTTTTAGATGCGCTGACTAGAGATCTGTCCGCCCGTTTACAACATATCAAGGTCGTGTGATTGCTGGCCAGATTGTGCTGACTAGGTCAGCGGTTCATGATGCCGGTTACACGCGTCCAGCTTCCACTCGCCCGCACCAGATAACCCCTGCCAGCTTGCACAGATTCAGCTCTCCTCAAACTTCCAAGTCGTGTGAGATTAAGGATCATACCACGTTTTTTTGTTTTTTTACGTATATATAGAACAGTAGCATAGTTGTTTGAGGGGAGATTCACAACAGTTTTTGCACGAAAAATTAAATTTAGCCAGTGTTCTTCATTTTCTCTCCTTTGTTCTTGTATGTTCTTCATTTTTGGGAGCAAGTTCTATCATCTAAGGCCATAGTGTTGATGATCAAAGGAGGTTTCAAGCATCCATGAGCCTCCCACCATCTCCAACTCCTCCATTTTCATGTGTTGAAGCTTTGGAGAGTTGGAGATGGTGGGTTTGCAAGCTAGAGGAGTACTTGATTGGGTTTTTAAATCTAATCCCGGTTCTAATCTCTACTCTTCGTTAGTCTTGTTGTAAAGCTAGGATTTTTGGATAGTTTGAGTAGGATTTGGACTCCATGACCTTGAATTTGAATCCTTGGTCACGGCTATTGTGTAAATGTTGATTTCCTTGAAGCTTTTTTTTATAAGCTCGAAAATTTTATTAAGAAAAAACTCAGTTTCAAGAAGGAGAAAATGGAAGTAAAACAACCATTACAAAGGAAATCTGAAAAGAGCTGAGGGTCCTAAACCCACCAAAAAAGATCAATGAAAAGATAAAGGCCAATGAACAATTCCTCCAAAGACCTCGAACAAGCATAACTCCCAGACCCACGAACAGTAACTCAAGGTGACCTAGGTGAATCCCCTGGTCTCAAAGAGACTAAGTAATTCGTGACCCACCATTAAAGTCCCAGACATGAACAGATCACCGCTATATGGCCCCCCGGATGAGTACTTGCAGGACCTAAGAGGGAATAGGCGAAGCCTGAACGAGACTAACGAACAGGAACTCATTAGACCTACAAAAGCCAACCACAAAAGACTCATACCCGGGGATGCTTCTGCTGAGGTCGAAGGCCCCACCCAGTCGTCCTACACTATCCAGGAAAAGTGGAACTCGACCTCAAGGAACCCGCTTTCCACAAGACACTAAATGAATGACTTAGATTCTTGCCAAACACCACATCTTAGTTGTCCATGGCCCTGTTTGAGACAATTGAATTCCTCAACATCGACAAAACATATGCGCAATAGAAAAAATACGCCCACAAGTCTCTAAAAAACAGCAGTGGGTAAGGAATTCTGAGCGATCAACCAAACCAAAACCGATAGCTTATGAGGCTTACCTGCAACCCATAAAATATTCGTCCAAGTCTCAACCACTACCTCATTCTCTTCCATCAAGAGCTAGTAAGAAGAAGCAACAGAGAACCCCGAAGGATTCTTCCTTCATAACAAGGTATCCTCCAAATATCTATCATTACTATTGAGAACCGAGTTAAAACTCCACCCCATAGCGCAATCTCCTCAATAAAATCTTTCAGAATTAATGAATGCCTAAAAGCATGTCTAGAACTCATTTCACTCGGGGCATAAACATTAATAATAGATAGGGAAACGGATTTAGCAATAAAAACTCCATACCAAATAATAGCAGTATCGACCACCGCGGTCGAAACTACATGAAATACTGAATCAAGCCACAGACTGAGAACACCGCCTGTAGTTCCAACCGGTGGAATGTAACAGTAACTCCATCCACCCTACAACCCAAAACTACGAAGAGTGATATAATCAACCAAACACAATTTGACTTCCTACAGCATAATAATAATGGGCTTCTACTTAACAATAACATCCCTCAGAAAACAACGTTTTTGAGTGGAATGAAGTTCTCTCATAGAACATGAGAGGACACGCATTATTCAGGAGTTGAGGTTGGCATCCGAAACGACACCCTTACTACGAAAATCAATTACACCTCCTGGAATATCAATACAAGAAGCCACATAATGATTTAATTCAGTTGAATGTGTCCATGCCTACGAGGTACTTTGTGGTTTTCTTTTAGTTCTCAATTCTCTTATATAATGTCATGCATATGGTTGTTTAGGATTAGGATCAAACACATGAAAATAAGACTTTGTTACCCCTTTTGCTCGTTCACGGTCCAAAGATCTGGTCCGTGAACGAGTTTGATTAGTATACGTTGAAGAGGCCGCCTGAGAAGAAGGTTTAGGGGTACGTTGTTGGTTTCTTGATCTACACGGTTTCTGGTATAATGGTGAAGCAATGCTATTGACTTCCAATGGTGGATATGCGACAATGTCTAAAATTTTGTCAGAAAGAGCGAATGGTTCCAGGATAAAAGTCTCTAGATCCACAACTACTAAATCACCAGTTTGAGTTTCAAAAGAGTCTTTTTTCGCAGCAACTTCTGTATGTAACGACCCTGACTGTGTTTCAAATGCAACCCCTAAACAAGCGGGATCCTCTTTTGAATAGAGATTATCCTCTCTATCACCTTCAGAACACGTTGGATGTGTACTGAACGTCAAGGTAGGGATCTGAAAGTCGTCCAATCCCTTAATATGCACTGGGGACATTCCTTTTCCAATAGATACCTCTTGTGAACTTAGGATTGAATAAACACGAGTCTGTAACAAAACATATGTTCTACCCAGAAACTCAAGCGGATTGAAAGAGTGATGAATAAATATAACGTTGCCATAATTCATGAAAACATTCTGAATAATGGTTTGAACACAACCAAAAAACAGAATGTTTAAAACTTGATACCAACACCACCGATCACCAAACAAAGTCGATGAACCAGCCAATGAGATAATTGAAAACCAAGAGTTAAACCATTTCCACTTTGTCTGTCTAAGCATCGATACTATACGAAAAAGTGAGAAAAAAAATATTATCGTTCAAATGTCGGACTTCAATGGTGCCTTATCCTTGCCATGTTGCACTAGTTTGCTTGGAGCAACACCAGATAGGATGGATTACAGCGCCTGAGCCGATGAGCACCCACCCACTTCGAACCCCGTTTATTTGATATGGATGAAACATTTCCTGTATTTCCTTTAAGTTTATGCATGGTTTTATGGTTAATTTGATGTTGGTGATATTATTAGTATGATTTGGGTTTTTTGAGCTTAATTAGCATCCACTTTCTTGTATGGGTACTTAATCTATATTTAGTCTACTCGATGTTCAAGCATGATTATCTTACCTTGTGTTCGAACTTTCATGATTTTAAACCCGATTTCATGTGCTAGGTAATTCATCTCTTAGGTGTATATCAAGTTCTAGGTTAAAGTTGGTAAAAATACAAACTTTATCCATTTAGTGAACCAATCTAGGATTTCTAACATTCGCATGTCTGGATTTCCTATTGACGAGATAGAAATATGGTAGGATGTGTTTTATCGGTTCTCTTGTGTGTTTCAAGTCGATGGAACAATTATGAGATTTTCCATAATTGTTGTGTGCGCTATGTAGATTGATGTTTGGGACGATCCATGATTCGATCTAGTGTGGGATGCAACTCACTTTTACAGAATTTACGTACGCTTTTGTATTACCATAGTATCTTGATTCGATGTTCTATTTAGTTCTCCTTAATTATCGGTGACTATGTTATCGATGGCATTCGGTAATTATGATGATTGAAGCAAGCATAACTGAGTAGATTCGTTGAGTGCTTTAGAGTCTACTTACGCTTGCGTATTACCAAAGTTTCGTGATTCGTTACTCTATGTAGTTTTACTTGTTTTCAAGAAGTGAACTAGGCATAGCTAAATATATTTGTTGATGATTTAGAGTCTTACTTATGCTTGTGTATTACCAGAGCTTCGTGATTCGTTGCTCTATTTAATTTTCCTTGATGATCGATGCATTTCGGTCGTTTTGTTGATTGAACCAGGCGTAGCTAAGTAGATTTGATGAGTGGTGTAGCTATCACTACTTATGGTAGTTGATAGCAAGAATGGCATTCATTCATTGTTGTCATTTCTTGTTCGATGATTGATCAAGCTTTGCTCAAGATCATAGAGCTACACTCTACTATTATTGTTTTTCCGATGATTGGTGGTTCGCATATTGGTCCGTGCAATGGTCTTGTGCCATTTCCCTGTGACTAGTATGTGGTTGATTTCATGATACTACATACATAGGAACTTAAGTTTTCTAAGACCATAAGGAAAGCATTGGTTTATTTCACCCTCGTTAACCAAGCCATAAGTTAATTGAAAGTCATGTTTACTTGTATCCATGACCGACTCTTTGCCTGAATCAAGAGTCATGTGCCTTAGGTGGTAGCATATACATAATTTCTTTTTTGCTTATACTTTAAACAACCCTTTTACATTTCTTCCCCTTATTTTCCCTTTCGGGGATGTGGAAGAAACAGCCCACATCCATTGGTTTTAACGAAATACTAATTGTTGCTAAATCTGTATTGGATACATTTGAAGCCAATATGTTATTAAGGATGTCAGCAGACATCATTGTGGAACTGGTGTAGAGAAAATCGAAGATGACAACACAAAATGTCATTGACATTACAATGGATGACAGTACACACGCGGGGAATTCATTGAAGATATCTATTGTGCGTCCCTTTTTATCTAGTGAAGGTACATTTCCTTTACTTGTACATACTCTGTAATATAGTTCTACTTGTATTAGGAAACAAGATGATTTACCTTCCAAAATCAGTAGATATATAAGTAGATTCTTATGGATCGATTTAAAAAGAGTTGCTGACCAAGGAAACTAGAGATTCAACTAAATCGTGACTCTGAAGTCACCTAACCCTAGGAGGCGCACGTTCTACAGAGGAAGAGAATCTATATATATATTCAAAAGACCTCGCCAACTAGAGTTGATCGCAATTGTCAATATATGTCGATCATCTGTGTCTAGTAAGACTGTTGTCGTGCATTCTCTTGTGTTCATGAGTTCAGTAGTCTTGAGCGTATTGGACTAGCGTATCAAGAGACTAATTAAATTGAAGCGAAGTGAATGCGTCTAAATATCACTCCTTATCTCATAACAAAACTAAAAATAGAGTGATCCACTTGTGATTGAAGAGTCACAATTTCACAACCACAAAGAAGACAAATCCAAGACTGAGGTGCTTGAAAAGTGGGATTGAGCGAAGAGCTTAGATTCAGGGGGGCCTGCAATAGGTTCGTCTCTTTGTAATAATAACATAGTTTGATCTGGATGATCTGAGAAACTTGTATGTTGATTATTACATTATAGTAAAAACCATTACACTGGAAAAGTGCCCACAGATGCTAGTAGGTTGTACCGAACTGGGTAACCAATGTTTGTGTCTTCATGTGCTTGATAGTTTTTTGTTTATTGATGCTTTCTAGTTTTTGAAATCTCAAGATGTCAGTCAATAAGTCATAACATCATAACTAACATATTATCTACAAGTTGCACTTGATCATAATTACACTAATGATACCTCAACTCCTTACGGGTTCGACCGGTACTTAATGGTTTATATATTGCTTGATGACCATGTCCTGATGCATGTTAAAAGAGGGTTTTGACCCATAGTCATTCCCATTCACCACTCATTATCCAATATCCCCCCACTCTCTGAAAGAAGCTGCAAACTCAGGGTCAGGACAAGAGATCAAGAATACTCTATTCCCGAACCCACAAATTTTAACATCACGGACACCTTTACGTCAAATCAGTTGCTGAATATCTTGGACAGAGCTTTCATTCCGATCCACACCCAAAATCCCTTCCTCAGCCAAAACCATGTTTGGTTTCAAAACCTTCCCAACAATGTTGGTTCGGGGTGAACCTGAATCAGTTGTTGTGGATGGCGAACCACCCTTAAAAGTAGAGGGACTGAAGAACGAGCTAGCATGGCCCTTCAAATCATGAGCAACCAATAAACGATAGCCTTTGGCAATTGATCCGTGACACTTCTCGATAATCCAGTCAGCATTGTCCGTAAATTTGGTGTATACGGAGCCAAATATATACCACTCACATTTGGTCGATGAACTACAATTTCTCTGTCAACCTCCCCAAAACAACCACAATAATCCCTCAAACAAGCATCATTTACCCAATAAGGCAAATTGAAAACGAACCGTTTATAAAAACATAATTATTTTCTTAATGGAGTTGGTGATCATCTAAAAGAGAGCGGTTTCACAAGTTCTCCTCCATAATAATAACTCCCAAAACCTATTTCCCATTCTCCCGATCCAACAGAGAAATTTGATCACCCAACTCGACAGACGTAGAAGCTCAATCACTCGATGTCTGCTTTCTTTGGTTCCCGGATTTCAGGAAATGTGGCTTGCCAAAAACCCTAAATAAATCAACAACACGTGAAAAGGAGACATGTCTTCCTTCGACCAGGACCTCACTATAGGTGGGGGTTCTGGTTGTGCAACCAGTAATTGTGGTGGTCGGCGACACCTCTCCTCCCTCACTCTCCTCCCTCATTTTTTGTTAACATAATATTTTAAACTCCATTTATTATCAAATGAGTGCAAAATAATAATTTCCCAAGTAAACTCCATAAGGGTCAAATGAGTGAGAACAAAATCATCATTTCACTCTCTATTAACTGGCACATGGTGTCACATGACTAATGGAATGAAATATTTCGTTAATTTTTTAATAGATTTATAAAAAAAAATGTTTCTGACTAAAAGATAAGGTACCGCACCTGGGAAAAAAGTAATAAAAGGTATTTAGCCTCTTATTTAATTGTTGACACGTGTTAGCTTCCTAGTGGGCTAAACGGGACAAAGCCAACTTCATAGTATTGGCCTCGATTGTAATTGTGTTAACTCGAGCTCAATCAATTTCGACCGCGGAATAGGCATGTCGTCCAACAACCCGTAATATCGACCTCATGTCCATTCTAGGAAGAAATAAGTCCACCTCCAACGGTTATAATGGATGCTTTTATGCTTAAAACTTTGTCTTTAATGGGTAAAATATCAAGATTATACTAGTAATGATTATAGTCTATTATTTATATATTAATGTTGAGTATATATGGAATACACAATTTATCGGTGCTATTGTTGTGCATAAATTTTTTTTGAGAAGGAGGAGCTTATGATATTACTTGAAATGCATCAAAATACATAGCAATGCATCTGGTATTTGGAAACCAAACCACGTAAGAAAAGACATAGAACGAGACTCTCGTACTAGCCAATAAGCAGCCTCATTCGCAGTTCTAGGAATGAACTCAAGTTTAACATCCTCGAGCGATATAAAAATGGACCTACATTCTTCAATAATGCAACCTATCAGTGAGAAAAGAGGGGTATACCTTAGGATCATCCTCACCATAAACGGGGTGTCGCTTCAAATGATGATCCGCGATCACCCTGAAGCACCCTTTCTTGATAGGAAAAGTCGGGGGAGTCTGATGTATACTGATCCTCCAGTGAGCCTCTTTCTAGCTATGGATATGGCTTCGTACCATGGCATCTACTACTATTTCCATCTCAGGTGTCTGTTCCCATACAACGCTATTTATGGCTTTCCATATTTTCCACACCGTCATAGCTATCCTGCTCTTTGTCGCCATATCCGAGATGCCCATAATTGCGGTCATCCATTGTATAAAAGTGGTAGAAGATGAAGATGGAATGGAGACCTCGGTTTGTTTCCATACTTATTGGGAAAACGGGTGGTGTACTAGAAGGTATAGAGCAGTTTCCTTTTTGGTCTAACACACCGGGTATTCCTCCGGAATGGGAACAAATTTTGTCCGGAGGTTTGTTGCCACCTATAAGGTACCTGATAATGCCCTCCAAAGGAAGACATTGATTTATGGTTGTATATCCTGGTCCCATATGGTCGTCCATACTGAAGCTCCCTGTCTTGGCACCCATCGTCCATTTATACGAGCTAATAGTCGGTACCCATCCTTGCAGCTATACCGGCCTCTAATATCCAGTGTCAAATACCATCTATCAGGTCGTGTATTGTTCAGAATCTGAACATGGAGGAACTCTGTTACCGACTCCGGGGGTAAGGTGTTGGTCAGCTTAGTGACATCCTAGTCACCCTCTTGGCTTATAAGCTCCGGTACCAGTATTTCCCCATTTGGTACCGTCCCAATCGGAATAGTTGGAATATTTCCCATAAGCCATAGTATGCCTTCCACCTTGGTTGCTAGGCCATTTCAAATCGTTTTCCAAAGGCCTTCCTGTATAAGTGTCTATGTAGCCCGAAGTCCCGGCCACAGTTCGTTGGGATTAAGGCCATCCCTAGCCATGAGGAAATCCCCTTTCTTGAAATATCCGGCTTTGAAAAGCCCGGCCACCAAGCTATCCGGGTTGGACAAGAATTTCCATCCCATTTTTGCCAACATGCAATATTCATGTCGCACATGTCTTGAAGCCCCATTCCTCCAACTTCTTTTGGTTGACAAAGCTTGGCCCAATCCTTCCAAATAATCGGTCGTCCTGCCCTTGGGGTACTCGCCCACCAATACCTAGCTAAAGCCATGTGAATTTGGCCACCAAGGATCTCGGGAGGAGAATTACACTCATGGCATAAATAGGCATTGATTGAAGGACCGCCTTAATCATCACCTCTTTTCCCCCAGCTGACACCATTTTTTCCATCCCAAGACGTAATCTTTGCTAGGATACGGTCACACACAAACTACAGACTTTGTCCCTTCTTTCGGCCAAGCATGTTCGGGACGCCCAGGTGGGTGGATGCTTGAGAGATTTCTTGAATCCCCAAAGTAGTACAATAGAGAATCTAGTCCACCGGGGTTGTGTTTGTGCTAAAGAAAATAGAAGATTTCTACTTATTGATAACTTGGTCCGACAATTCCCCAAAAGATTGTAGAATACCCTTTAAATAGGGTTAATTACCTTTAGTACCCCTTATGTATTGGTAACACACATTTAGTACCCTTATGTATTGGTAACAAACTGGATAAAATTTTGATCAAGTTTAGGCCATTTTGACGACCTGTGACCAATTGATAAGGCGTGTAATTGTCCCGTTACCAATACATAAGGGGTATTAAATGATGTGTGATCAATTCATAAGGGGTACTAAATGTGTGTTACCAAAACGTAGGGGTGGTTTTTGAACGTTACCAAACGTAAGGGTACTAAAGGTACGTTACCAATAGAAAAGGGGTACAAAAGGAATTATCCCCTTTAAATAATCAGCTTCATGTCTATCTACTAAAAAAAATATAGCAATCGACAACAAAGAAGCTATGTGAAATAATCGGTGCCCATCTAGCCACACACATCCCATGAATCTTGCCATCTCATTCTGCTTTGGACAAGAGCCCGGATAGCTCTTCCATATAGAATAAGAAAAGGTACGGGGACAAAGGATCCTAGTGCCTTATACCTCTACCTATAGTAAAAGCCTTTGTTTGTCTACCTCCGACCTTAACCGTATACAGTAAAAGCCAAAACCAAGACCCTCCATCCTGGTCCGAAATCGAAGGCCCCCATCATAGCCAAAATGAAAGACTACTCCACCATGTCGTACGCTTTACTCATATCCAACTTGATTGCCATAAAACCGTTTGGTCCTTGAGTACGTCTCTAAAGTGAGTGAATTATCTCATACGAGATGAACACATTGTCTTGAATCGCCATTCCTGGCACAAAAGCACCTTGGTTCACTGAAAAAATCGGATCAAGCGTTGATTTCAGTCTATTAGTTAAAACCTTGGATAATACCTGAAATATGAATTTACATAGAGTTAGGGATAAAAAAAAGAGTCGTATGATTGACATCTGATTCTATATTTCCCGTTGCTACTTCCTTACTAAGGACGGACCAGTAGTGTTGGTAGAACAATGGGTTGAGTCCATTCGGGCCCGGGGATTTGTTTAGTCCCATTTGGAACAATGTATTCCAAACCTCCTCATTTGAGACCCCAACACCCAAGGAGAGATTTTGCTCGTCCGTAATCATAAGGGGTACAGTAATTGGAAAATCTTCCATCCATTCATGGCATGTCGTGAATATCTGTTCGAAATACCCAACCAATAGAGATTGCATTCTGGTATCCCAAGTGACCTTTATACATGCATATGTCTCTAGTACTTTGATGTTGTTCCTTCTCTAGCGTTTAGTAGTTGTAGCGAGGAAGAACTTGGTGTTTCTATCTCCGTCCATTAGTTGATGTTTCTTAGCCCGTTGTCGCCAGAAGTTATATTGTTTTGATAGCGCTTGTTCATATTGTTAGTCTTAGTGCCCGTAGTTCAATCCTAAATGTCCAAATGTATATATCATCGTTAGCAATAAAATTAAAGCGGCTTTATATTACTTATGTGTTGGAGTAATATATCAATGTGTGCTCTGTTCTATGCTCACAATGCGAATAGAACCATAGATCGAGATAGATCACACTCAATGGGTCCCTAGTCAACAAAGCTTCACTAGAAGCGACTAGTATGAAATATGGCTCTTTATGGCTTACGTTCTGTTAGTCATTGGAATGAGATTCCGGAGTCTGATCATAGATATCATGTGGGACATGATATTGGACGACCTGCCCTGAATATGTGCCATAGATTAAGTCATGAACATATTCAGTGTCGTAGCTTGTCATGTATCCTTAGACCAAGGAGTCTTTGTGATCGCTATGTAGTCAACAACTGAGTTTGACTTGAGCCTAACGTTGTCCGTAACAGGGATTCCATAATGGCCAGGATTAGCTTGGGGACGGGCTACATGAGAAACACGAAAGACGGCTAAGGTATTTATTCCTCATACTGAGGTATGGGAAAGATATCTGTTCTCGGCCGCTTGATCGAGAATGACTGAAAGGACAGCATGGCCATGCACATGATACTGGGTATCATATATTCAGTCATCTCACATATCAAGGAACAGTGATTGAGAATAATAAGGATGTCGGCTCTATGCCTTATCTCAATCAGGATATCGGAGATAAAAGGATAATGACAGGGACGACGGAAAGGTTAGAATCGACAGGGTCGATTCGTTATGCAGTGTCAGGCAATACTAAAGTCTCGTTAGTTGCCACTTAAATACGGTCAAGTAAAATGGAATTTTACGTTGATCTATTGACATGCATAAACCTAAGGGTCACACCGGAGGACGAAACTCATTGACACATTTATGGAGAATGGCCAAAAGGGAGCTGTCTCGGTACATGACCAAAACTGGGTTTTGGGTCATGTGCCCGTAAGTGAATAGGACTTTACGGATCGAGACAAGGCTTGGAGTCTTGGGATTGATCGCGTCGGATAATGTTGGACATTTCCGGTATGGAAGGCTTGGAGGCGATGAGCGAATCACGGGATCTCGTTGGAAATGGCCACGGGCCATGTTCCAAGAGGCCCATGAAAGGCCCATGCAACCAAGGCCCATGGAACTAATTAATCAAGTCTTGATTAATTAGTACTAAGTAAGCAAGACAAGTATTAAGGTGCTGGTGATT